>OX463320.1:3546100-4746100 GCA_949820665.1 Scrobipalpa costella | reverse complement strand
TGCCGTCATAGTGCGGTTGGTATGTTAAAGTCATGCGGTTGGCATGCTGTTGTACGATCGGCAAGTGGTTGTCATGCGGTTGGAATATGGTTGCTATGCAGTCATCATGCCGTCATAATGCGGTTGATATGTTGAAGTCATGCGGTTGACATGCTGTTGTACGATCGGCAAGTGGTTGTCATGCGGTTGGAATATGGTTGCTATGCAGTCATCATGCCGTCATAATGCGGTTGATATGTTGAAGTCATGCGGTTGGCATGCTGTTGTACGATCGGCAAGTGGTTGTCATGCGGTTGGAATATGGTTGCTATGCAGTCATCATGCCGTCATAATGCGGTTGGTATGTTAAAGTCATGCGGTTGGCATGCTGTTGTACGATCGGCAAGTGGTTGTCATGCGGTTGGTATGTGGTTGCTATGCAGTCATCATGCCGTCATAGTGCGGTTGGTATGTTAAAGTCATGCGGTTGGCATGCTGTTGTACGATCGGCAAGTGGTTGTCATGCGGTTGGTATGTGGTTGCTATGCAGTCATCATGCCGTCATAGTGCGGTTGGTATGTTAAAGTCATGCGGTTGGCATGCTGTTGTACGATCGGCAAGTGGTTGTCATGCGGTTGGAATATGGTTGCTATGCAGTCATCATGCCGTCATAATGCGGTTGATATGTTGAAGTCATGCGGTTGACATGCTGTTGTACGATCGGCAAGTGGTTGTCATGCGGTTGGTATGTGGTTGCTATGCAGTCATCATGCCGTCATAGTGCGGTTGGTATGTTAAAGTCATGCGGTTGGCATGCTGTTGTACGATCGGCAAGTGGTTGTCATGCGGTTGGAATATGGTTGCTATGCAGTCATCATGCCGTCATAATGCGGTTGATATGTTGAAGTCATGCGGTTGACATGCTGTTGTACGATCGGCAAGTGGTTGTCATGCGGTTGGTATGTGGTTGCTATGCAGTCATCATGCCGTCATAGTGCGGTTGGTATGTTAAAGTCATGCGGTTGGCATGCTGTTGTACGATCGGCAAGTGGTTGTCATGCGGTTGGAATATGGTTGCTATGCAGTCATCATGCCGTCATAATGCGGTTGATATGTTGAAGTCATGCGGTTGACATGCTGTTGTACGATCGGCAAGTGGTTGTCATGCGGTTGGTATGTGGTTATTGCACGGAAAACGCCTGGTGTCCTTTTTTTTTGTATGGATCATTTTTTAATACAGTTTTTTTTTTGCTTATACTAACCCATGTTTAGCTTCCATGCTGGACTGGGAGCGATAGAATAACGTAGAATGTGCCGGCTGCATCTCCTCCCGGGCATGTTGTAAAAACCAGCTAAGAGATTCGAGGGTATATTGTAATTTAGGCCATGGGCTGACAACCTGTCACTACAACAATATACGGTTCTATTTTAACCTTCTAACACAGGCTTCGATTGAATGCTTAGTATGATCATTGGTTGTAATTATGAAAACAAATGTAGCGCTATATTTTAAGTTTAGTTCTAAATATTGCAACTAGATATGACATGTAAATCATAATTTTGACCTAATAAATTATTCTATTCTTATTCTATATATTTCTTCCATGCTGGACTGGGAGAGATAGAAAAACATAGAATGTTCCAGCTGCCCTTCCTCCCGGGCATGCTGTAGAAGTCAGCAAAAGGGACTCGAGGGTTACAGTGTATTGTAATTTAGGCGATGGGCTGACAACCTGTCACTATAGCAATACACATTACAATCAAAAATTGCCCTCAATTTTTGTCAGACGTGGCGAAAGCGCCTTTTACGAGGAGTTTCACGCTCTGCCTACCCCGTAAGGGATAAAGGCGTGATTTTATGTATGTATATGTATGTATTCTTATTCTAAACTTGTCAGACGTGGCGGAACGACCTCTGTTTGGGTCGTTGACGCTCTGCCTACCCCACTAGGGATACAAGCGTGATAGTATGTATGTTATACAAACCAGGGTCAAGAGTGAAAGGTTCTATTGCCTTTCTGGTGAATGTCGAAGAACCGAAATTGAATGGCGAGTGTGAGTGGGAATGTTGGAAGGGGAAGATCTCGGCGAACGTACCGCGATCAAATCGGGGACGTTCTAGGGAAAGGTCAGGTCAGGAGTACCCTAAACCGACGAGCGTGCATGACAAGATTGATGAATGTAGATGAAGCGAAAGAAGTTTGCAAGGGTCGTAGCAAATGGAAGGATGTGATCTCTGCCTACCCCTCCGGGAAAGAGGCGTGACGTTATGTATGTATGTCGAAAAACACGAAACGCATCGGTTCTTTATCCACCACCGTTTCGTCTTCAATTCAACTCTTCAGATGCTGAAGTGTCTGCATAACAGTTGGTTGTTGTTTTTAAAAACTATGACACCAGTGTTCATCGGGTCGATAGATTCGATACCCACTCGACAGAAGAAGTTGGTTTGCGAGTGCTTTTCTCTTGTGAGCTCAGCTTGTTTAGATGTCCACTAGTTCAACTTTTATTTTCATGTACCGTAAGGTTGCCTGGAAGAAATTGCTGCTTAGCAATAAGGCCGCCTATTTGTACTACTATTTGTTAATTTAATTTTATTTTGTCTTTTCTTTGCAACAAAGTATATTCTTATCTTATCTTATCTTTAGATCGGAACGGAATCCAACTCTGAATCAAGCTAAGCTCACAAGAGCTCACATTTGCAAACAAACCAGTATTCTTCGACTGATCCTTTGCTTCCAGAAGGCGGTCGGACAGTGTCTGTAGGCGACCCGGCGGTAGAACCACAGTTGTCTCAATTGGCAGGGACACCGGCACATCAGAGACTTGAAGAACTGCTCAAACTGTTGAGAATCGATGCCACCACACATACTGTAAGATCTCATCATCCATCATTGAGACTCCTTACTTCCATGCTGGCGAGAGAAACACATAGAATGTGCCAGCTGCATTTCCTCCCGGGCATGCTGTAAACACCAGCTAAGGGATCAGAGGGTTTTGGTATATTATAATTTAGGCGATAGGCTGACAACCTGTCACTTCAGCGGTATACCTACAAATCTATCTTAAATAACCCTCGAAAGTTTGTCAGACGTGGCGGAATGACCTTTTTTTAGGTCGTTTACGCTCTGCCTACTCCTTTAGGGATAAAGGCGTAATTATATGTATATATGTATGTTTTGAGACTCCTAAACGTATTTCAGTCGAGTATGCAATCTTCTTCTTAGCCAGTGGATTCTCGAGTCGAACAACGACCCAAAGAAGTATGCAATTAACTCACCCGAAAGCCTTAAAGGCATAGCTGATGGAACACAGCAAGCTTCTTGGCGCCGGACGGTCTCAGTAGGTGATCCAGCCGTGGAGCCCCAGTTGTCCCAACTAGCAGGGACACCGGCACATCAAAGACTTGAAGAACTGCTCAAACTGTTGAGGATTGACTATACATACTGTAACTCACAACTACAATATACATGAGTGTGCCCAGGTTTTGGGCCTGGGGGGGGCAAATCACTACTCATACATACATACATAAAATCACGCCTTTATCCCCTACGGGGTAGGCAGAGCGTTAAACGCCTCGTATAAGGCGCTTCCGCCACGTCTGAAAAAAATTGAGGGCAGTTTTAGATTGTAATTTGTATTGCTATAGTAACAGGTTGTCAGCCCATCGCCTAAATTACAATACACTGTAACCCTCGAGTCCCTTTTGCTGACTTCTACAGCTTGCCCGGCAGGAAGGGCAGCTGGAACATTCTATGTTTTTCTATCTCTCCCGGTCCAGCATGAAATCACTACTCGGATGTACAAAAATTATTAGTTAGTAGATTTATTAATTCAGACACATCAACAATACTGTTGTATACACATACCAGGCCACTCAGAAAGTATTGCGATAAATAGTTTTTATATATGGCAGACTGGCCGGTTAGAATCTTTTTTGAAAATATGATTACTTGTAAGTAAAAATATGTGTGTTCCATTTTCAAAATTTTCCTCCACATTTTTTGCGAGCCAATTCAAAGTATCGTGTCTTACTGAAAAATGGATCTGCGCCGGGAACATTTTAGAGCTATGATTTTTTACGATTTCAAGTGTCGCCTGAAACCGGATGAATCGTTTGATAGACTTCAAATGGCATTTATGGATGAAAGCCCCTCCAAGGCAACCGTGTATCGTTGGTATAACGAATTCAGGCGCGGTCGACCAACCTTGGGGGATGAAGAAAGAAGCGGTCGCCCTTTGACGGCTATTACGGAAGAAAACGTGCTAGCAGTGAAAATTTTAATCCAAGATAATAGGCGAATTACATATCAGGAGATTCAACACATATTAAAGATTGGATCGGGAAGCGTTCACGAGATTCTACAAGGGCATCTTCGCGTGAGGAGGATAGTATCGCGCTGGGTGCCGCACTACCTCACCGACGCTCAGAAGCAGGCCCGGGTGGAATGGTGCCGTGATATGCTGAACAAATTTGAAGCAGGCTCGTCTCGGCGTGTTTACGACATCGTAACAGGTGATGAGTCCTGGATTTATCAATACGATCCAGAAACCAAGCGCCAGTCGACAGTTTGGGTGTTTCAAAATGAACCAACGCCTACCAAAGTGAAGCGATCTCGAAGCGGGGGGAAGATTTTGATCGCCAGCTTTTTTAATTTGACTGGCCACTTGGCCTCAATTCCCTTACGAGATCAAAGAAGCATTAACGCCGAATGGTATACTACCAAATGTTTACCAGAAGTTTTTTCTGTTGTGAGCAACAAGCGACCAAACACAGGGCTCCGCGGACTACTGCTCCACCACGACAATGCGCCTGCACACACCGCTCTCAAAACGAGGGACTTCCTGGACAGCACACCAGTCAAACTCCTGGGTCACCCTCCTTACAGCCCTGATCTAGCACCGTGTGACTTCTTTTTATTTCCAAAAATAAAAAATCAGCTCAAGGGGATACAATTTTCGTCGCCGGAAGATGCGCTGGCTGCGTTCGAGCAGGCTGTAAACGAGGTGTCTACGGCGGACTGGAAAAAGTGTTTTGAAAACTGGTTCAGATGCATGAATCTTTGTATAGAGGCTGGTGGAGAGTACTTTGAAAAGATTTAATAAAAATATATGTACCTGTAGAACAATTTTTTTTAGTGTCGCAAATCTTTCTGAGTGTCCCACGTATTAACACATTTTTAAAAGTCATGCAAAATCAGTAATTTAGCTGATACATACACCAATTACAGACGTGTACAACATTCACAATAATTCTTCTAAAACTCGATAATTATACTCAAATTACAGTAATAATGAAAAATATTCTAATTTTAAAACATATTCAAATATAAATTACCTACAAGATTAATGAATAACATTTTAAAAGATTAATTTTCTTAATTACTATAAATTGATTCTGTTGGACCGGTTTATCGATTCACTGCGTTTTTAGTGACTTTTTTTATTATTATTATGCGCCCCTTGGCTAGTATCGCCACCTTTAGGTTTAAAGATTCTTTATTCTCATTAAAGACAACGTCACTAACATGAGAACAGATATAAAACATAAAAATAATAGTCGTTCGCACCGCACTTTACACTGTTTTTTTGTTGATAATATAAATAAACATTCAGTTATTAAACTGTCTCTCAATTACAAAATACGTAATTATTTAGCTAATTAATAATATATGCTGAGCTAGTTTATTTATAAATTGGTTAAAAGATTCAATGGATTTTATTTCCGAACCTTTAACATTATATTTTGTCTTGGCTTAGGTGAGCGAATGGCCAGCTTTTGAAGAATCCCGCTGGTCGAGCGACCGCGATGAGAACAGCGTCTATCAACGAGTGCCGCTCAGCTATCTGCAGACGTAAGTTTATCAAAATCAGTCGAGTAAACTATGATAATACCGGGTGTAAAGGACAGCTTTTGGGGTCGCTCAGTCAACGACACTGAACAACTTCCACCATGAAATTCTTTCAGGAAGAGAAGAAAAAAATGGCTGATCGAGGTGGACATTTTTGGTTTGGAAAAGCCATTTTTTTTATTTTTACTTCCTCATAGAACCTTAGGTGGAATTTGCTTAGTATTGTTGACTGAGCAACCCCTATCAGTTTGTGGGACGCTGTCCCTTACACCCCGTATAAGCTAGCTTTTAATATCTCCTTTATTATTACAGCCATTGACATTATCTGCTAGACACTGGGTTAGGTCTATGCAATTTCCCTCCGTAGTCTACTGATCTGAGCCGTCAACTCTCGATCCTGAAGTCGCGGGTTCGATTCCCCGTAGAAAACAACGATTTTGTGTTGCTGTTTTTAGTTTGTTTAGGACATTATTATATACAAAATATTTTGCCATTGTCATTCGCTTACTGAGTCTTCTCGGGCCCCTTCTTGATTCTGAAACAAAATAATGACAATGTAAATAAAAAAAATAGTTTTTGAAATATTATCTTGTAATTGCCTTTTCTTCCATTTATCGCGGTCCTGTGCAAGCTCCCACCAATCTTCGCGATAGGCTTTAAGATCGTCACTCCAATGGAAGAAAGAAAGGGAGGCCTTTGCCCAGCAGTGGGACACAGTAGGCTAGTAATAATAATAATAATAAAGACCAGGTCATCGAGACCCGCAACTACCAAAAATTTATTTGCCGAATTCCTAATTTACCCACTGATACATGCAGAAAATGTCGTTCTGTGTAAAAACCAGTACCCTCGTGTCGCTCTGTGTAAAAACCAGTACCCTCGTTCAATCCCCTAGCTTAGGTAGTCGACCCTGTGAGATACGGGATAAGGCTAGGGAGATGATGATGACATGCAGAAAATGCCATAGTTGTTCGGAGACCATCCAGCACATCACAGGAGCCTGCAAATCAATTGTCCAAACCGATTATAAACATAGACATGATCAAGTTGCATCAATAGTTCATCAAAACCTTGCCTTCAAATTAAAACTCATTACAGAAAAAGTTGCCTACTACAAATATACACCTGGAACTATATTAGAAAATAGCAATCATAAAATATACTGGGACAGAACAATAATTACCGACCGTACAGTACATTATAATAGACCGGATATAACGTTGCTAGATAAAATTAACAAAACAGTTTATTTAATTGATATCGCTATTTGTAACACACATAATCTTCTTAGCTCACATAGAGAAAAAGTTTCTAAATACACAGACCTAGCAATAGAAATTAAATCACAATGGAAAGTCAATACAGTCAGAACTATCCCAGTAATTTTATCGACAACAGGAGTTGTACCAAAAACTCTACACACCAGCCTCAAAACTCTGGATAATTCACCCACAGATCTACACGCTCCTGCAAAAAGCCGTAATCCTGAACACCTGCAGAATCGTCCGAAAATTCCTTTCTCTTACTTAGTTTAAATTCTTTGCACTTGGCTTCGGCCCGTGCCTTAATTTTTCCTCTTCGGAGAGATACGAAAATGTATAAACAAATATAATAATAATAATTGCCTTTTAGCGTGAACAACATAATAAAG
Source organism: Scrobipalpa costella (assembly GCA_949820665.1). Lineage (NCBI taxonomy): Eukaryota > Metazoa > Arthropoda > Insecta > Lepidoptera > Gelechiidae > Scrobipalpa > Scrobipalpa costella. Next base: position 4,738,618 of record OX463320.1, on the reverse strand, counting down.
GGCCGGTGCTCGGAAGGCACGGCTGTTACGTTCGTGCAGTTGCCAGCGCCACCCAAACTACCACCACACATGACGCCAGACGACGAAGCGTTGTGTGAACAGTATTTGAAGGTGAGTTCACACACACACACACACACACACACACAATAGCGTGAACAACATAATAAAGGGCCGGTGCTCGGAAGGCACGGCTGTTACGTTCGTGCAGTTGCCAGCGCCACCCAAACTACCACCACACATGACGCCAGACGACGAAGCGTTGTGTGAACAGTATTTGAAGGTGAGTTCACACACACACACACACACACACACACACACACACACAATAGCGTGAACAACATAATAAAGGGCCGGTGCTCGGAAGGCACGGCTGTTACGTTCGTTCAGTTGCCAGCGCCACCCAAACTACCACCACACATGACGCCAGACGACGAAGCATTGTGTGAACAGTATTTGAAGGTGAGTTCACACACACACACACTCACTCACTCACACATACACTCTTCTCATATTTTAGAAATTAAATAGAAACAGCAGTATGAGTGGATAACACACAGAAAATTGCATAGTCATCTGCCTAACACACACATTCATACACACACACACACATACAAACACACAAACATATACAATATACACACACACACATCCGCACGAACCTACTACTTGATTAAGCTAGAAATTTGATCCTCTGTTTGGTTAAAAAAACAACATTTGTTCCTCCCCAGGTACTAGACGAATTTACTAAGGATCTTTCACCGACTATATTAGTAAGAGGACTGAAGTCTGTGACTTCTACATCGTTATAGTCAAATTGTTTTATATTATTGGACTTATTTGCACCTTTGGAACACATTTGTCAGAAACACACGTGGCGGAACGACCTTAATTTAGGTCGTTTACGCTCTGCCTACCCCATTAGGGATAAAGGCGTGATTACATGTGACATGGAACACATCGAATAACTGTACTATGCAACTGTGAAAATAACTTGTCAATTTGTATGTTTGTCTCGAAGTAAAGTAAGGATTTAACTAGACCTATTTTATTATTATTATCTAAAAAAATCTGACCAAGGCTAATAATTAGACAATAAATGAGAAATGTGACTAAAATGTTTGATGATTCATACCGGGTGTAAGGGACAGCGTCCCGCGAACTGATAGGGGTTGCTCAGTCAATGAAACTGAACAACTATCACCAGTAAAATCTTTCAGGAGATTAATAGTTGACAGTCGCTCTGTGTAAAAACCAGTACCCTCGTTCTATCCCCTAGATTAGGTAGCCGACCCGTGATATACGGCATAAGGCTAGGGAGATGATGATGAACAAAAATTGATCTTCCCGTACAAAATGACGATCAGAAAATTTGTATGGTAAAGCATTTTTTTTTTCATGTCCTAAAAAACAAACTACTGGTAGTTTTTCAGTTTCTTTGACTGAACAACCCCTATAAGTTTGCGGGACGCTGTCCCTTACCCTGTATATTGTTTGAATGACTCTATCGGTAGCAAGAATTTAGTAAAAGTGTATAACAGTAATTATTGTATGAATTGTATAAGAATTTCAGTTCAACATTAATTCAATTACTTATTTTATTTGTATGTTTTGTAAGCTGACATTATAATCATTAGTTTTAAGTATTCTGTTTTTATTCTATTTATGACATAAATTAGAAATTAGAAATTCATGAATCATTATTATAATTAAAATAATATTATATTTTCGTTTTTAATTATTTGACTGTATTACAAATTCCTTGATTTTGATAGTAGGTAGTGTAATTTTATATTATTAACTATCATTTATAGAACAAAAATTGACTTAAAGATTTTAATAACGGGCACTCACTTTGGAAAATAAGTCGCGTACTTCACTAACTCAACCTGATGAAGGGACTCCAAATGTCCCGAAACATGATATTATATATATTGATGATATTTTCCAAACTTAGTGCCCATTATTAAAATCTTTATTTAGAATGTCTCACCTAAGTTTAAATAGTTTAAAAATTGACTTTTTTACAGAAAATTGCTGCACCAAATTATTATTGTATGTAATGTTATTATTATAATAGGTAATACCTACAAATGCATATCAACTGTATAAAACTGATTTTCTACTAAGGCCAGAATCCTTATTATGTGTGGTATTTCTAGTAAAATATTTTTAAAAGTTTGTCGTAACTAGTTTAGAGAACATTTGGCAGTAACTAAGATCAATAAAATAAATCAATGATAGCTAAAAAACATCGTTAATTTCAAATTTAGCAACTGCTAAAAGTTGATCTCCTAGTTTTTTATAAATGCTCTATTTATTTCGATTTAAGGGGCTAGGCTAAGTGGCGCCCCGAAATAATCATAATTCACTGAAAACACAATCAATCATAATTCACTGAAAACACAATCAATCAAAAAACCGGTAAATCAGATTGAGGTTAAAGCAATGAAGGCCATTTGAACCTCATAAAGTTGCAACTTCAGATAGAAAAATTGAGAAAAACGGACACATTCAGCACTTTTGCTATCTATACTTCCATGCTGGACTGGGAGAGATAGAAAAACATAGAATGTTCCAGCTGCCCTTCCTCCCGGGCATGCTGTAGAAGACAGCAAAAGGGACTCGAGGGTTACAGTGTATTGTAATTTAGGCGATGGGCTGACAACCTGGCACTACACATTACAATCTAAAATTACCCTCAATTATTGTCAGACGCGGCGAAAGCGCCTTTTACGAGGCGTTTAACGCTCTGCCTACCCCGTAAGGGATAAAGGCGTGATTTTATGTATGTATGTATGTAGGCTATCTATAACTGCAGTGAACACTGAATTATTCATTTATAATGCTTCAAATAAACTTCAGTACCTATACTTCAATCTGATTTACCGGATTGACGATTAATTGCGTTTTCAGTGATTAAGGATTTTTTTACTGATATAATGTTTAGATTATATTGAACATTTTATAAAATGCACCTGAAAGATGACGGACCTAAAATAAGAATTTGCACTATTTTAAGTAGAAAACTCAATTGCTATACAGGGTGTAAAGAAATATATAAAAATTATAAACACGATAAAATAAATGTGCTTATAAAGACTAAAAAAATCCAAAAAAAAAAGGCTATTCCATACAAAATATTAATATTAACCCCTATGTTTCTATTTCAGCGATAAGTGGAAAAAAGATCCTGTATCTAAAGGAATTCGTATTTTATTTTTGTATTGTGCTAGATTAATTGACCAATGTGATAATGACAATATACCAATTATATTTCTAAAAATGCGTTTTGCTTTTATGGTATTTTATGAATCCCTAAACTATAATCACCTGAATAGTGAGGACTATACGTACGCATGTATTACTAATACATATATATATATCATCAGCATCATCTTTAGCTTGCTCTTATCCCATTTACTTGGGGTCGGCGCAGTATATACATATTATAAAAGAGTAAAATAATCAACTCAAAACATATATACATACGTATAATCATGCCTTTATCCCTAATGGGGTAGTCAGAGCGTCAACGACCCAAACAAAGGTAGTTACGCCACGCCTTACAAAGTTTTGAGGGTTATAAGATGGATTTGTAGGTATATTGCTGTAGTGACAGGTTGTCAGCCCATCGCCTAAATTCCAATATACAGAAACCCTCGGATCCCTTAGCTGGTTTATACAGCATGCCCGGGAGGAAACGCAGCTGGCACATTCTATGTTTTTCTCTTGCTTCCATTCCAGCATGGAAGATGTCTTATCTTAACTTTGACATAAGAACAGGATAGTAAATAAATACCCGAATTTGACATTCCTAATTTGACTTTAACACAGAGCATGCTCTCTTATGTCTTACGTCAGATTAGGAATGTCAAAGTCATGTTTATGTCAAAGTTAATAAAATGACAGCGCTACTAAGAATTAAAAATTTTACTCGAGAATCGACGCCAATGTGTAGAGTAGAGATGCAAAAGAGTAGACGAAAATGGCTTTTATTAAGCCGTCGACTAGCTAATATCGGGTGTAAGGGACAGCGTCCCGCAAACTGATAGGGGTTGCTCAGTCAACGACACTGAATAACTTTCACGGGAAATTCTTTCAGATGAAAATAATAAATTACCTTCCCATACAAAATGACCACCTTCACCAGACAATTTGTATGTAAAACCAAATTGATTATTCACTTCCTGAAAAAAAACCGTCCCTCATCCGTTGTTCAGTTTCGTTGACTGAGCAGCCCCTATCAGTTTGCGGGACGCTGTCCCTAACACCCCGTATAATATCATTTTGTATACGTAAGCAAAGCATAAAAATACCTACCCTCAAAAATCTGTCATCGATTGCCGCCGCTCGCTCAACAAAGGCAGGTCAAAAGCCCTCAACCCTCAGTGGAAGGCGCGACCAATTATCCTAAGTGGACTTCCGGCGGCGTCCCACCTCTATCTATACACCCTGTATACATTTAGATCTGTGAAATGTCAGCAGGTAAGTCGTACAGGATTTTTACTCTTCTATTATGTAAAATTTGGCACCTTTTTAAACGTGAACATCACTACATAGTATAAAACAAAGTCGCTTTCTGTGTCCCTATATCCCTTTGTATGCTTAGATCTTTAAAATTACGCAACGGATTTTGATGCTTTTATTGGATAGAGTGATTCAAGAGGAAGATTTATATGTATAATACATGCATAATATAGTAGGAAAACACTGATGATTTCCGTGCGAAGCCGAGGCGGGCCGCTAGTGAAAACATGAATATGACATACATAAAATCACGACTTTAACCCTTAAGGCAGAGCGTAAAACGCCTCGTGAAAGGCGCTTTCGCCCCTTGTGACAAGAATTGAGGAAAATTTTAGATTGTTATGTGTATTGCTGTAGTGACAGGTTGTCAGCCCATCGCCTAAATTACAATATACTGTAACCCTCGAATCCCTTTTGCAGACTTCTACAGTATGCCCGGGAGGAAGGGCAGCTGGAACATTCTATGTTTTTCTATCTCTCCCAGTCCAGCATGGAAGAAACATAAATATAAGTTTGAAGATTTTTAAGTTTCGGTATTATCCTACTGAAATACGTAGAATGTTCCAGCTGTTTCTCTTTTCAGGCACACTTATCAGGAATTAACTAGTAAAGGAAGCCGAAGGGATTTGGTGTATTACGCTGTATTGTAATTTAGACTCTAAAGACTAGCAACCTTTAGTCAGAGTAAACGCCTTAAGTCATTGACGCTCGAACTGACTACCCCTTCAGGGATATAGGCGTGACTATGTAAGCTTAAAGTTTGCAAAGAAGATGTTCAAAGTGGTATTTCGCAGCTTCGTTTCACTCATTATCCAAACAATCATAAATCGCACCTCCAATCAACTTCCTCCCATATTTCACGGTACACGTTTAAACTCACAACTACCCTCAGTAAGGAGTGCTTAATTAACTAACGACCTCTATAAATTGCGGTAGGCAACTGTAGCGACGTAGAGCCACGTAAACTATAATGAATTGTGCCTACGTGACGTAAGAAGGGTGTTACGGTGTTGGTGGGCATGTGTGTTACGCAGGGTGGTACCTAACTGCCTCCGTGGTCTAGTGGGTAGTGCCATGGACTCCCGATCCGGAGGTCCTGGGTTCGATTCCCAGGGGGAAACACAAATTTGATATTTGAGAATTTATCACTTTGTGTATATTTCCCCAGTTTGGTTAGGACATTGCAGGCTGAATCACCTGATTGTCCGAAAAGAAAAAAAGATTTCGTGCTTCGGAGGGCACGTTAAGCCGTCGGTCCCGGTCGCTGTCTTTGATAGTGGTCGTTACTCAAACCATGTCAGAGGCCTGATAGTTGTGCTACTAGGCGGTTTAAAAACTCTGACACCAGGGTTCATCGGGTCCATAGACTCGATACCGATAATGTGATAATGAGATAAACATACTCATAAAGATAAGCTTCCATGCTGGACTGGGAGCGACAGAAGAAACTAGAATGTGCCAGCTGCATCTCCTCCCGGGCATGCTGTAAAAACCAGCTAAGGGATTCGAGGGTATATTGTAATTTAGGCGATGGGCTGACAACCTGTCACTACAGCAATATCCAGTTCTATCTGAAACAACCCTCAAAACTTGTCAGACGTGGCGGAACGACCTTTGTTTGGGTTGTTCACGCTCTGCCTACCCCATTAGGGATACAGGCGTGATAGTATGTATGTATGTATGTATGTAAAGATAAGTAAGTACTAGTTACTACCGAATGCATTATTTATTAGGCTCGATTCTAGATACATACATATAGTCACGCCTTTATCCCTAATGGGGTAGGCAGAGCCTAAAGATAGGTCGTTCCGCCAGGCCTGACAAAGTTTTGAGGGTTATTTAAGATAGATTTGTAGGTATATTGCTGAAGGGATAGGTTGTCAGTCCATCGTATAAATTACAATATATTGAAACCCTCGGATCCCTTAGCTGGTTTTTACAGCTAAGGGATCTCTCGCTCCCAGTTCAGCATGGAAGTCTATATAATTTGAGGCACATAATTGCGTACATATTTTTTCTATTGCGTTATTTACCAAATAATTTCAGCATAGGCACATCTTCTATGGGGAATTTTTCATGGCTCCCAGCCTTGGACGAATAATGGTTCGTCCAAGCTCCCAGCCGGTCCAGCAAGGAAGTATTAAAATCAACTAAAAGTAGCGACTGTTATGATACGTACATACATACATAAATTCACGCCTTTTTCCCTTACAGGGTAGGCAGAGCGTAAAACGTGAAAGCTTTTACGCCACCTCTGACAAATATTGAGGGCAATTTTAGATGGTAATGTGTATCGCTATAGTGACAGGTTGTCACCCCATCGCCTAAATTACAATACACTGTGACCCTCGAATCCATATTGCTGACTTCTACAGCATGCCTGAGAGAAAGGGCAGCTAGATCATTCTATGTTTTTCTGTCGCTTCTAGTTCAGCATGGAAGTACTGTTATGATAAGTATTTCAAAGAGTAGGTACTCCATGTTGTGTCCATCCATAGTAAAGTATGCCACGTTCTGTCCCGTAAAACTGTTTTATCGCGCAAACTAAAGAACAAAGACGCCGATCACACTGAGGCCATGAAAACAGCGAGTTTGTAGAGAAAGAATCCCTACATTTTAATTAATGTACAAGATAGAGTTGTGCTCTTTCGGAATAATAATAATAGTCCTCCCACCGATTTTCGGAGATCGGCCAACTGTGCATCTTAGTTTTTATTGCCCAAGTGTTTGCGCTTACACACAGGTGCACTCTCTATTCCTTCAATCTTTTACTGATGGGTCAGATTGACTGACACGACCAGAGTGAAATCAGGCGCAGGACCGAATATTTACATGCCCAATGCCCATCCGATAGCATAGATCATCTTACTTTTCGGACAATCAGGTGATCAGCCTGCAATGTCCTAACCAAACTAGAAACAACAACACAAAGCCATTGTCCCTCGCAGGGAATCGAACCCGGAACCTCTGAGTCGAGAGCCCATGACTCAGACTGCTAGACCACGGAGGCAATAGGCAGAGTGTCAATGTCCCATTTTTTTATTTTATTTAACGAGTTTTATTCAACAACTTGTAGCTGGCATCATACTTACCCAACCAGACTACTGAGGCATATAGTGAGGGCAATTCGGCGTTGCAAATAGCACGATTATTCTCACCACGTTGGCGAGTGAAGTGCGAGAGCTTCAAATTGCTATTCATTAGTTGGTGCGTAAAGGCACTTTGGCTTTTGTGGTTGATGACTGTGAGAGAAAATAAAACGCATCGGTTCGTCGTTTGTTGATCACTGTTTCGCCTTCATTTCGACTCAGATGCGGAAGTAACCGCATAACGCTTGCTTAGATCGGAACGGAATCCAACTCTTTAGGAGCAGCCGCTAAACATGATCTCCGTAGAGTGGTCCTCCCCCTCCCAAGGGGATTCCCACGTGTATCCCTGTCGAGATAATGCAATGATTAGTGCAAAGGCACTTTGATTACTTTGAGAGAAAACGAAACATATCGGTTCGTCGTTTGTTGACCACTGTTTCGTCTTCATTTCGACTCAGATGCGGAAGTAACCGCATAGCGCTTGCTTAGATCGGAACGGAATCCAACTCTTTAGGAGCAGTCGCTAAACATGATCTCCGTAGAGTGTTCCTCCCCCTCCCAAGGGGCCCTTTCCCACGTGTATCCCTGTCGAGATAATGCAATGATTAGTGCAAAGGCACTTTGATTACTTTGAGAGAAAACGAAACATGTCGGTTCGCCGTTTGTTGACCACTGTTTCGTCTTCATTTCGACTCATCAGATGCGGAAGCGTCCGTATGTGTTCATTAGTTGGCTTTAATTAAACTGAACTAAAACCTACGACAGGATGTGTGGTGGTGGGTGATCTGGTGATATTATTCAGTCTCGTCACCACACGTCTAAAATCCAGACCATCGACTATATAGTGCTTCCTGAAACTAGGTGTGACGACAGTTTTCGTAACGGGCAAAGATGGATCATACATACATACATATAATCACGCCTTTATCCCTTACGGGGTAAGCAGGTCTGACAAAGTATTGAGGGTTATTTCTGTATATTGCTGTAGTGACTGGTAGGTATATTGCTGTAGTGACAGGTTGTCAGCCCATCGCCTAAATTGCAATATACAGAAACCCTCGGAACCCTTAGCTAGTTTTTACAGTATTTCCGGGAGGAAATGCAGCAGGCACATTCAGTTTTTCTCTTGTTTCCAGTCCAGCACGGAAGAATGGATCATGGAAGAGAGCTAGCCCTGTGCCCAGCAGTGGACTAACATAGTACTAGTCATACTACTAGTTAGTCTTTAAGACCTTTCCACAGAACACTTGAAAGCAAATCATAAAAAACAGCGGATATTATCCAGAATCCACCCAGATTTCGTAGCCTCCCCTCTGACGTCACCGTCTAGACGAACTGCGCAATATATTGCAATTGGCACGTCATTTACTGAGTGACGTCATCCAGAGCGCGTTTACTTTGCTTGGTCCGGATGGGCGTGTTTTATTTTAGGTCACGAAATAGGTTAATTTGGTAATTGAATGAGTTTTCAAGCATAGAGTTCTTTAACTACTTATTTAGCTTTCTGAAACTTAGTTTTGCGCGAAGAGTAAAAGCTAGCGCAGCGACTTCTCAAATTAGTATTTTTGCGTCACTTACCTACATAGAAACAAATTTACGCCTACCTAAATCAACTGCGTGATTAGGCATCCAGAACCTTGTAAATCGCGTTCTCGCTATGGGTTTCGCCTTACATTCAGATAAATTATGTGAGCCAGGATTAAAAGCAATAAAAAAAACTAGTACCTAACAGGTTATCAGTCCATCGCTTGAATTGCAATCCAATACACTGAAACTCTCGTCTATATCTCTTTGTTTGTATTGGGTGTAAGGGACAGCATGCAAAAACTAAAAGGGGTTGCTCAGTCAACGACACTGAACAACTCTCACTCGGAAATTCTTTCAGGTGACTTAAGTGAAATAGATTTTGGCTGAGGTAGACATTTTGAATGGGAAAGCAAAAAAGAAAAAACTCTTCCTGAAATAATTCACTGGTAAAAGTTGTTCAGTGTCGTTGACTGAGCAACCCCTATCAGTTTGGGATTGTGTCCCTTACACCCCGTATTTCCCAGAAAGAGACACAGCTGGAATTCTGTGTTCTATTTTCCAACAGGAAATAATATAGCGATACATCAAAAACCGGCAACAAAGAAAACCATAAATAGAAAAGCCTGTTGAATTAATTCGATTACTTTGTTATTCTAAAAAGATGATCCATTTTCATCTTCTGCCGATATATTTTGCATAAGATCATTCAGTTTTGACCCCGAAAGGACCCTTTAGGAAAGTAGGGTAGAGAGTTCACTTACCTATGCAGTGTTATTATTGTTATTGGAAGGGGAAAATATGGTTTGGAAATGGTGTATTGAATTGTAGCTATTTTCTACAAGGTTTCTTCTTCGTTTACGCTCTGCCTACCCTATTAGGGATAAAGGCGTGATTATGTGTGTGTGTGTGTTTCTTCTTAAAAATTTGATGATACAGTTCATAACATCTGAAAGATCATATTTTCTACAGATTTCCTGATCTAGTATTCGGACAAACTAACGTAAACTTCCATACTGGACTGGGAGAGAAAGAAAAACATAGAATGTTCCAGTTGCCCTTCCTCCCGGGCATGCTGTATAAGTCAGCAAAAGGGATTCGAGGGTTACAGTGTATTGTAATTTAGGCGATGGGCTGACAACCTGTCACTACAGCAATACACATTACAATCTAAAATTGCCCCCAATTTATGTCAGACGTGGCGAAAGCGCCTTTTAGGAGGCGTTTTACGCTCTGCCTACCCCGTAAGGGATAAAGGCGTGATTTTATGTATGTATGTATGTATGTATGTATGTATTCGGACAAATTATTTAGCCTTTTGGAATTAAGCGCCAAGCCACAGATGAGCATATTCATTTTAAGATATACGAATATCGCCCGAAAATCATTGAAATAACGTTTATATTAGAGCGCGCTACCGCGTGGCAATTGCGTCTAAATTCGCGCGTCGCATATGCGAAAATCGCAGTAAATCTAGTTTTTCTGTTTAAAATAAACAATTTAAAATGAAAATAAGACATATACAAACTATAACACCTCTAGGTGGTTATTACATAATTATTTTTTTACTTTAAAACTGTTTATTCTAGCCATGCTGTATGCATTACTTCCATGCTGGACTGGGAGCGAGAGAAAAACATAGAATGTGCCAGCTGCATTTCCTCCCGGGCATGCTGTAAAATCCAGCTAAGGGATCCGAGGATTTCAGTAAAGTAGGATTGGATCTGGTTTCCCTTCTGGGTTGCGGAGGTCAGATGGCAGTCGCTCTGTGTAAAAACCAGTACCCTCGTTCAATCCCCTAGATTAGGTAGCCGACCCCGTGAGATACGGGATAAGGCTAGGGAGATGATGGATCCGAGGATTTCAGAATATTGTAATTTAGGTGATGGGCTGACAACCTGTCACTACAGCAATATACCTAAAATTCTATCTTAAATAACCCTCAAAACTTTGTCAGACGTGGCGGGACGACCTTTGTTTGGGTCGTTTGCGCTCTGCCTACCCCATTAGGGATAAAGGCGTAATTATATGTATGTATGTATGTTTTTTATACAGGTAATAATGATGCCAAGTCGATTTCGGCTACAGCGACTGCTGGACATGCTCAGCAGCTAGCGAGTCGCTGCTTCGAGCAGTCGTGTGCTGGCTAGCTGTGGCTATGACTGCTGTAGCCAATTTTGGCCCTAAAGGTTCTTGAGCACTTCAGACACGTGAGTACGCCGCCGCGCGCTGCTATACTTATAAATTAACTAGCGATTCGCCCCGGCTTCGCACGGAAATTATCAGTGTTTTTCTACTACATTATGCATATATTGTACATATAAACCTTCCTCTTGTAACACTCAATCCATTAAACGAAACGGCATCAAAATCCGTTGCGTAGTTTTAAAGATTTATGCATACATAGGGATATAGGGACAGAGAACACGACTTTGTTTTATACTATGTAGGGAACCCGTTGGTGGTCTTTTATTTCATCTTGCTTAGTGTCGAGTTTATCTCTGCGTGTAGATTCAAAGGCGTCGATTTTCTGCTAAAAGGACCCTTAGGGTAGAGGGTTCACTTACCTATGCAGTATTATTATTGTTATTGGAAGGGGAAAATATGGTTTTGAAGTTTTGTGTGTGTAGTTTTTTGTTGGCTGGTGTCTCTTCTCTGCCATTAAGTCAAGTTAAGCCATGTCAGAGGCCAGTGCTAAGCATTGGCGGCTTGAAAACTCTGATCTAATCTAGGATTGGGTCTGGTTTCCCTTCTGGGTTGCAGTTGCTCTGTGTAAAAACTAGTACCCTCGTTCAATCCCCTAGATTAGGTAGCCGACCCCGTAAGATACGGGATAAGGCTAGGGAGATGATGATGAAGTATTTAGACAGCTTACTACCTACGTGGATAAACGACCCATCACATCACATCACATCAATAAAGTAGATATAAGAATTAGATCACATTGATTATGCTGCTAGGAAGTTTTCTTGTATTTTTCAGTTTTTCATGGTGTTCAAAAAACAGTGACAAAAGTTATATAGGTGCGTATATATTTCTTGCCTTTTAAAATCAGAAGGAGAACTTTGATTTTGAATCTAAAAAACTACTTACTTTGTTAGTATTGTACCTTCCTACATAAATTATCACTTCGCGTCCAAAACCTATACCGTATTTCACACATTAAACTACCTCCGTGGTCTAGTGGTCAGGGCCATGGGCACACGATTCGGCCCAGGGTTCGTTTCCCAATGGAACACAAAATTGATAGTTGGTCAATTTATCACTTCGGAGATTTTCCCCAGTTTGATTAGGACAATACAAGCTGAACCACCAGATTGCCTGGAAGAAAAAAGATTCCGTGCTTCGGAGGGCACGTTTATTTATTTATTGATAATAACTTATTTACTACACTTACAGTAAAACCAATGCGTGTAGTAAATGAAAAAGATACAAAGACAATACAACAAAGATAAAACATACATACATACATAAAATCACGCCTTTATCCCTTACGGGGTAGGCAGAGCGTTTAACGCCTCGTAAAAGGCGCTTTCGCCACGTCTGACAAAAATTGAGGGCAATTTTAGATTGAAAAGTGTATTGCTATAGTGACAGGTTGTCAGCCCATCGCCTAAATTACAATACAATGTAACCCTCGAGTCCCTTTTGCTGACTTTTACAGCATGCCCGGGAGGAAGGGCAGCTCGAACATTCTATGTTTTTCTATCTCTCCCAGTCCAGCATGGAAGATAAGATAAAACATAAATTAAATAAGTTAAGCCGTCAGTCCCGGTCGCTGTCTTGAAAAGTGGTCGTTACACAAAATCATGTCAGAGACTTATTAATCTCTGCTATTAGGCGGTTTAAACACTCTAACACTAGGGTTCCTCGGGTCGAACCCACACGACAGAAGAAGAAGAAGAAGACGTAGAACAATACTAATAATATAATAATAATACATACATACATATAATCACGCCTTTATCCCTAATGGGGTAGGCAGAGCGTAAACGACCTAAACAAAGGTCGTTACGCCACTTCTGACAAAGTTTTGAGGGTTATTTAAGATAGATTTGTAGGTATATTGCTGTAGTGACAGGTTGTCAGCCTATCGCCTAAATTGCAATATACTAAAACCCTCGGATCCCTTAGCTGGTTTTTACAGCATGCACGGGAGGAAATGCAGCTTGAACATTCTATGTTTTTCTTTCGCTCCCAGTCCAGCATGGAAGCATATATATATATAGCATAATAATAATTTATGTAACTAATGTATATCATATATGTCTATTTAATATAGTTTTGTCTATATTAATTAGTTGTCAGTAAAATGCACTATTCCGCATTTTCTACATTTGATTTCCTTTACCTAGGGTTGCCTGGTAGAAATTGCTACCATAGCAATAACCCCGGCTTCATTGTACTGTTATGTTTATGTAATTTGTTCTCATTTCCTGTTGTTTTGTTTTATGTGCAATTAACAATACATCTATCTGTGGAACTCCCTGCCTGCGGATCTATTTCCGGAACGTTATAACCTGGGCCTTTTCAAGGCGAGAGTGAACAGGAATTTTCTAGGCAATCATGCTCCATCATAGTCTACATCATCACTTACCATCACGTGAGATGGCGGACAAATGATTGCCTATCAAATATATAAAAAAAAAAAAAAACCATATCTAACTATTTGTCTAACAATACAAGTAGCTATACGTATGTACACCTTAGTAATATAAGTTGGAAGTTACATAAATAATTCAGTGAACATTTATTGATTGATCATATCACGTAGGAAGTTACTAAGGCGTATAATACATTACTGAATAAACTATTATATCGCTATGATATTATTTCTTTACGGTTGAAGACTTCATTCATGCTGGACTGGGAGCAAGAGAAAAACATAGAATGAGCCAGCTGCATTTTGTCCCGGGCATGCTGTAAAAACCAGCTAAGGGATCCGACGGTTTCAGTATACTGCAATTTAGGGTTGGGCTGACAACCTGTCACTACAGCACCATACCTACAAATCTATATTAAATAACCCTCAAAACTTTGTCAGACGTGGCGGAACGACCTTCGTTTAGGTCGTTTACGCTCTGCCTACCCCACAAGGGATAAAGACGAGATTTTAAGTATGTATGTTGAAGACGATTCAGCTGTCGTAATAAAAAAAACAGAAATTAGTAAAAGAAGAAAATGAGTAAGTATCACACTTCTGTAAGTCTGCTGTAAGAAATATCTTTTTAGAAATAAGCAGTGCCTGTTGTTTTTGTTTTTTTTGTCCTGTTTTTATGATGTTTTTTGTGTACCTACAACAAATTGTTAAATAATTACTTTAAACGAAATTTACAGTTTTCTACGATTTCGCTGTCTCATCAAAACACAAACATTGTCAGAGGTTACGCAGGGTTCTTAACCTGACATCAGGGTTCATAAAAGAAAAAAAAAACGTATCGTCGACATAAACTAGTATCGATTATGGCGAACTCTATTTCACATTTTCCGTATCTTTCTTTTCCTTCAATTAAAAAATTAAAGAGAAACAAATGGACATCATACATAACATAACATAAAAATACTTTATTGCACGTAAGAATACAAATCATACAACACAATAGATAACAACAAAAGACAAGTACAACATAGGCGGCCTTATTGCTAAGGTAGTAATTTCTTCCAGGCAACCATTGGGTGAAAGAAAAATGCGTAGCGGTAAGCGGGATAGTGCAAACCTAGTCAAATATGTATCCTAAATACATAACATTACATATAATACAGAAACTAAGTACAAGCTACTACATAGATATTGTAAAATAAACTAATACATAATATATAATGAACTAATACATAAAATAATGATGATAAACAAACTTCAATCAGAACTAGACGAAGGAAATGACAGCAACAGTATCTACAGAACAGGATAAAAGTGAAGGAAAACTAATGATCAAATAGTGATTTGTTTCAAGTAATGTTTTTTTAATTCGGCTCTTAAAGGTGTCAAGAGACGATGCACGTTGACATCATCATGGGGTGTCAATTTCATATTGAAGTTTGGTTTGGAGGTTAGCGCTCGGTATACTTTATGATCTGTTCTGCAGACTCTACAACGCATTAAAACAAACGTGTAACAGTAGCAGTTCACAACGCCATCTATGCACTAAATGCGTACAAATGAGTCACTGTAGTATAATCACTGTTGCAGACATACTTGCTGGTAATAAGTACTAATAGGGAGACCAGTTTATGAAGAGCTCTGAGTGTTATTCTCTACTAAAAAATTCATTCCCTCTGAGACATTCATAATAGACAAATAATAATAATATATTTCCAAATCACATGTCAAAATTGCCTCAAAATGAGACTGAATAAATAAAATCGAATGTCAAAATACATACATACATACATACATATAATCACGCCTTTATCCCTAATGGGGTAGGCAGAGCGTACACGACCTAAATAAAGGTCGTCCTGCCACGTCTGACAAAGTTTTGAGGGTTGTTTACTTCCATGCTGGTCTGGGAGGGAGAGAAAAACATAGAATGTGCCAGCTGCATTTCCTCCCGAGCATGCTGTAAAATCCAGCTAAGGGATCAGAGGGTTTCAGTATATTGTAATTTAGGCGATGGGCTGACAACCTGTCACTACAGCAATATACGTATAAATCCATCTTAAATAACCCTCAAAACTTTGTCAGACGTGGCGGAACGACCTTTGTTTAGGTCGTTTACGCTCTGCCTACCCCATTAGGGATAAAGGCGTGATTATATGTATGTATGTATGTATTTAAGATAGATTTGTAGGTATATTGCTGTAGGTATATGTCAAAATACGATTAAATAAATATAATAAAATGTCAAAATGAGACTAAAGAAATATAATCACTCGTCAGAATAAGACAAGACGGACAAGATACCGAAGGTCACATCAAAGTAAGATTAAAGAAATAAAATCTTAGTATAAAATTGCATTTAGTGGCCCAGTTTTTCGGTACTAAAAAGTGAGAGCTCTATCCAAGATGGCCGCCACACCAATGCTCGGCCATAGAAGATCGTTTAATGTCCCGCTTTTGTTTTTTTTTTCCTTTTACTTACCTTATCCTTCTTACCCTTGTTCTCTTACGGATACATACCCTTAAATTCATTGTAATAGGGCCTACCACCTTTAAAACGCCCTACAAACTGGACACTGCTGGAATCATTACGGAAACGCCAAACCACTAAAAGATGAAGTTGAAGATCGTATTGTGTCATGCCTTGTGGATAGAATAGGGAGTGCGTTATGATATGAAATCCTAGTGATCAGCAATTTTCAGCGCTGAAAAGTCAGGGCTCTATCTATCCAAGATGGCCGCCACACCATAGAGGATCGTATTGCGTCATAGCCTTGTGGATAGAATAGGGAGTGCGTTATGATATGATTGCTATGTAGGTTAGCGGAACAAATCCATTCCAATGATTTATTTAATACGAAAATAATATTGATTTGTTCGTTATTTCAAATACAGCACGATTGAGGCCTTTTAGGCGGTTTAAAACTCTGTCACAAGGGTTCATCGAGTCGTTCGACCCACACAAAGATAAAGATCAATGTTAAACTTTTTGAAAATTACACTGTAATGTTATACATACATACATACATATAGTCACTCCTTTATCCCTAATGGGGTAGGCAGAGAGTAAACGACCAATACAAAGGTCGTCCCGCCACGTCTGACGAAGTTTTGAGGTTTATTTAAGTTAGATTTGTAGGTATATTGCTGTAGTGACAGGTTGTCAGCCCATCGCCTAAATTACAATATACTGAAACCCTCGGATCCCTTAGCTGACTTTTACAGTATGCCCAGGATGAAATGCAGCTGGCGAATTCTAAGTTTTTGTCTCGCTCCCAGTCCAGCATGGAAGTTTAGTTTAGTAATTTTATCCTGTAGAAATATTAGTTACGTTTGTTATGTCAGAATTTATCTTTCACTAATCTATTTTCATACTATTCCAACTGAACGGAGATGTGCATTCAATAAACAGTGCATCCCGAAGCAAGGAGGAAAGGAATCTCGCGACTGCAAGCAAACTACAGGGGTTAACAATCACACCCGTTGTTTACGTTATCATCAGTCTGATGCAGGGGTATCACACCGTTTGGGAAAGAAGTTTTTATTTTGAGTCGACCGTCGTCGTTCGCCACAAAAACAGCAAATCTTCTCTCGTAGCGATCGATCGTCAATTTTGCACGTAGTATGGCAGACGTCACAAGCAAAATTGGTTTATTTCGTTATTCCGAGCGTAACTGTCAAACTCGAATGACATAGCTAAATTGATTCTGACGTCTCTAAATTTAGCCGCATAAAATGATACATCTATATTCTAGTTGATTTTACGCTGTATTTCTCTCAAAATTAAAAGAAAAGAAACGTTTCGGGCAGGACTCGTACTTGCGTCTCTGGATTGCCGGTCTTTCCACGTCACTATGATAAATTCGTCACTCCCGCTAGCGTTTCGGTAGCTCAGTTGGCAGAGTAATGGACCGGCGTTCCAGAGTAGCAGGTTCGAGTCCTGCCCGAAACTTTTTTTTCTTTTGTATTGTTGTTTTTTTTTTTTTTTTTTTTTAAATATTTGATAGGCAATCATTTGTCCGCCATCTCACGTGATGGTAAGTGATGATGTAGACTATGATGGAGCATGATTGCCTAGAAGATGCCTGTTCACTCTCGCCTTGAAAAGGCCCAGGTTATAACGTTCCGGAAATAGATCCGCAGGCAGGGATGTTGAAATAAAATAGCGTTGTGAGTGCTAAACATCCTCAAAAATTACGCTGTATCATTTTACGCCTATTAGAATAGTCAAATGCCTTACACCGGCTAATTTTGTAAGGTAGCGCTTAAAATCTTTTCTTCCATGCCGGACTGGGAGCGAGAGAAAACATAGAATGTGCCAGCTGCATTTCCTCCCAGGCATGCTGTATAAACCAGCTAAGGGATCTGAGGGTTTCTATGTATTGCAATTTAGGCGATAGGCTGACAACCTGTAACTACAGCAATAAAGTACCTACAAATCTATTTAAATAACCCTCAAAACTTTGTCAAACGTGGCGGAACGATCTTTGTTTATGTCGTTTACGCTCTGCCTACTCCATAAGGGATAAATGCGTGATGTATGTATATGTATGTATGTATGTAGCGCTTAAAATTAGAGGGTCTAGAGACGTCAGCATTTAATTAAGTTGACTTGAATTTTTGAAATAATTAAACCAATCATCAGAATCTTATTTTAGCTTAGCTTTTTTAAACAAAACTTTCTTACAGTAAATAATAATTATAAATTTAAAATTTCTTCCTACGCACCATAATAAGGCAGGCTGGCACTAATTTCGCGTCAGACTTTAAGTTAAGAAATTTAAAGCGATGTGCATCTTTATAATTAAGTTTTTTTATTACGTATGAATACGAATTTCTTCCATACTGGACTGGGAGAGAAAGAAAAACATAGAATGTTCCAGTTGCCCTTCCTCCCGGGCATGCTGTAGAAGTCAGCAAAAGGGATTCGAGGGTTACAGTGTATTGTAATTTAGGCGATGGGCTGACAACCTGTCACTACAGCAATACACGTTGCAATCTGGAATTGCCCTCAATTTATGTCAGACGTGGCGAAGGCGCCTTTTAGGAGGCGTTTTACGCTCTGCCTACCCCGTAAGGGATAAAGGCGTGATTTTATGTATGTATGTATGTATGAATACGAATTCACCTAGATAAGATCTCAGAGAGGAGGACGTGGCTGAAAAACAGAGCTGGCGTGACCTAAGTCTCGTCAGCACAAGCTGAGACATTTCCTTCTGCCTTTCTGTTCTTTATTATTTTGATATAACAATTTGTGGGGGTAGGCAGAGCGTAAACGACCTAAACAAAGGTCGTTCCGTCGCGTCTGACAAAGTTTTGAGGGTTATTTACGATAGATTTACGGTAGTTTACGCACTGCCCACCCTATTAGGGAGAAAGGCGTGATTATATGTATGTATGTATAATAATTTACCTTGTAAGTTGTACATACATACAATCACGCCTTTAATGGGGTAGGCAGAGCGTAAACGACCTAAACAAAGTTCGTTCCGCCACGTCTGAAAAAAGTTTTCAGTATCAGTTAAGATAGATTTGTAGGTATATTGCTGTAGTGACAGGTTGTCAGCCAATCGCTTAAATTGCAATACACTGAAACCCTCGTATCTTTTAGCTGGTTTTTACAGCATGCCCGAGAGGATAAGCAGCTGGCACATTCAATGTATTTCTCTCGCTCGCAGGTCAGCATGGTAGTAAATTGTAAAAGGCAATAAACGTACTTCATTCATTCACTAAACATCTAGAAATTAAGAATACGGTTGTCAACCCCTGCTCTACAGTTTACACTACCCAGATGTTGCGCACGTGGCCGCTCGCCCTTCGTATACCTACAGTGTGAGTTCACTTGATCAATCAGTATGAGCCGAGAGTAATTTCAAGCTTGCTGCTACTTCCGGGCTCTGTAATAGATTCTTGGCTTCAGAATGCTACGTGTTATCATAATAAAATAATACATACATTTAATACAAACATACATACATAAAATTACGTCTTTATCCCTTACGAGGTAGGCAGAGCGTAAAACGCCTCGTAACAGGCGCTTTCGCCACGTCTGACAAAAATTGAGGGCAAATTTTAGGTTGTAATGATTTGTATTGCTGTAGTGACAGGTTGTCAGCCCATCCTAAATTACAATACACTGTAACCCTCGAGTCCCTTTTGCTGACTTCTACAGCATGCCCGGGAGGAAGGGCAGCTGGAACATTCCATGTTTTTCTATCTCTCCCAGTCCAGTATGGAATAAATACATACATACATTTAGTCACGCCTTTTATCGCCTTTTTCCATGCTGGCCTGGGTGCAAGAGATAAACATAGAATGTGCCAGCTGAATTTTCTCCCGGGCATGCTGTAAAACCAGATAAGCGATCCAAGGGTTTCACCATATTGTAATTTAATCGATGGGCTGACAACCTGTCACTAAATAATATACCTACAAATCTATCATAAATAACCCTCAAAACGTTGTCGAACGTGGCGGAACGACCTTTGTTTAGATCGGTCTCTCTGCCCCATTAGGGTTAAAAGCGTGATTATATGTATGGTATCCCTAATGAGGTAGGCAGAGTGTAAACGACCTAAGCAAAGGTTGTTCCGCCACGTCTGACAAAGTTTTGAGGGTTATTTATGATAGATTTGTAGGTATATTATTTAGTGACAGGTTGTCAGCCCATCGCCTAAATTACAATATAGTGAAACCCTTGGATCCCTTAGCTGGTGTTTACAGCATGCCCAGGAGAAAATGCAACTAGCACAATCTATGTTTTTCTCCCGCTCCCACGCCAGCATGGAACGTGATCTGCTTATAATAATAATTATGCTGCTTAGATAATTAGAGATAGAAAGACACAGCAATATACCCAATGGAGTAAGTATGGCTTCAAAGACTAAAGTCGTTCAGCGACTGCCATCTGCCCTCCGCAACCCAGGAGGTCAGAGTTTTCAAGCCGCCAATGCTTAGCACTGGCCTCTGACATGGGTTAACGACTTATATCTACGGTATTAAACGACATTAATAGGGACCAACGGCTTAGCGTACCTTCCGAAGCACGGAAAAAGCGCCGAATAAACGTACATTTGAAATTCGAGAATCTAAAAACACATTGGAACGTGGTGGGTACATTGGTATTGGTACTTGGTGGTATCAGGAATACATCTTACTTGACGGTCTATCACCACCACCGTCCTAAATAAACTGGGAACAATTTTTGTCCCCATGGGAATTGAATCGACACCACGATTCTGGAGTTAAAGCCCTAAGGTGCAACCACTAAACCACACCATTTGTCTGACTGTTAGACGGCCGTCCCACGCAGCAGTTTCCGGAACATGGTATCTGGACTTTAGTGACCTTTCTGCTACAATAGCATTTTAACTGGCTCCGAGGTCTAGTATTCAGAGCCATGGGCTTACGATCCGAAGGTCCTGGGTTTGATTCCCAGACTGAAGAAAACACAAAATTGATATTTGTCAATTTATCACTTTGTGAGGTTTTCTCCACTTTGGTTAGGACGTTGTAGGCTGAATCACCTGATAGTCCGAAAAGTAAAAGGATTTTGTGCTTCGAAGGGCACGTTAAGCCGTTGGTCCCGGTCGCTGTCTTTGATAGTGGTCGTTACTCAAACCATGTTAGAGGCCTAACAGCTGTGCTACTAGGCGGTTTGAAAACTCTGACACCAGGGTTCATCGGGTCGTTGTTCGACTCGAGAATCCACTCGCTAAGAAGAAGAAGACTGGCTTATCCCTTGAGATATGTCGGCTATTCAGAGACTAGCTTTGCGGACTAAGCTGTGAATTAATGAGTTTCTGATGCATACCGAATATTTTACTACGGTAAACACTGTCTTTAAGGGTATGGTCAAAAATGTGCTATTGCACATTCCCTAGAAATACCCTGAGATATAGATAGATAGATAGAACATATATACATATAATCACGCCATTATTCCTAATGGGGTAGACAGAGCGTAAACGACCTAAACAAAGGACGTTCCATAACGTCTGACAAAGTGTTGAGTGTTATTTAAAAAGAAAGAAAGAAGAAAGAAAATACATTTAAAATAGATTTTTAAATAGATTTGCAGGTATATTGCTGTAGTGACAAGTTGTCAGCCGGTCGCCTAAGTTACAATATACAGAAACCCTCGGATCCCTTAGCTGGTTTTTACAGCGTGCCCTGAGATAACTTTTAAAAATCTTGCGAAAAAGAAAGGAACACATCGATCGATATGTAATCTCAAGATACTACTTAAGGACCACAATAAGAACAAGAAGGAAAACAAGAAAGTAAAGTTTTTTTAAAGAAACACACACATAACAAACATGCAAATAACTCAAGACTAACCAATAGGAGAGAAAAAAGATTCATACAAGGCTCAAAGAGCCTGGTAATGAGCGCTTCTTTGAATTTGTTTTGCTGTCGGTACAAAGGCGGCGATACAAAGCGCTAATTGTGATTGTGCAGTCTGTACTAGTGGGCTGGCAAGGACGATTTGATCAGTGCGTACAGTTGGATAGGAATATTTATGATCAAAAAGTCATATCGTTTATATCCAAATAGAACACTTGTAGAAAGTCACAAGAGAGTCTATTACAAATAAAATTATATCTATGTTACAAAATAAAATAAAAGAAAAGACTTCTACGTTTTGTCTTACTCTTACTTTTGGCCTTCTTGCATAATAGGCATTCTGATCTGACATAATGTGTTTGTAATAGTATCTTTAAATTGTTTTCTAAGAAATTTAAAATATGGTCAGGTATTTTGTTATAGTATTGTATACGTAGACCTAATATATTTTTTATAATATCATAGTGATAATAGCAACATTTCTGCCGTCACCAGGTTCCCTTTCAATCGCGGCGTAGGCTGGTATGGCATCCAAAAGTGTTTCATCAAGCCGCTCCCCAATCGCTAAGCTGAAATCGACTAGGGACGAGACTATAAGGCATTCGCAATGTGGGATGCACTCTTGTCAGATGGGGCGATGACTTACGCAAAGATTTGTGATTGGCAGGAACTGGATACATATAAGAGTGGTTCTAAGGTCTTTCTGATGAGTGACGAAGAACAGCAAACGCATCGGTTCTTTGTTAACCACAGTTTCGCCTTCATGTCGACTCTTCAGATGCGGATGTCTGACAGTTGGTCTTCATAGTGAGTGCATTCTCGAGTCAAACGACGTGATGAACCCTGATGTCAGAGTTTTGAAACTGCCTAGTAGCACAGCTATTACGCCTCCGACGTGGTTTGAGTAACGACCACTATCAAAGACAGCGACCGGGACCGATGGCTTTAACGTGCCCTCCGAAGCGGAATACTTTTTTTTTTCGGATAATCAGGTGATTCAGCCTGCAATGTCCTAACCAAACTGGGGAAAAATGTGATAAATATCAAGTTTGTGTTCCCCCCGGAATTCGAACCCAGGACCTCCGGATTGCAAGCCCATGGCTCTGACCACTAGACCATGAAGGCAGTAGATTGGCAAGTGCTTTGCTCTTGTGTGCTTTTAGATCGGAACGGAATCGAACTCTTAGGAGCAGCCATTAGGCATGATTCTTAGTGTGGTCCTCCACAAGGGGCCCTTTCCCATTTGTATCTCTGTCGAGATAATGCGATTGTCAAGAGTATACATACAGCTGAACCATTGAGCTTAGTGGCGCTTGGAGAGAAGTCAATTTTGAGCACAATGATAGATAGATATATTATTTATTGCACATAAAACAAAAACTACTAACTTCCATGCTGGACTGGGAGCGATAGAAAAACATAGAATGTGCCAGCTGCATCTCCTCCCGGGCATGCTGTAAAAACCAGGTAAGGGATTCGAGGGTTTCAGTGTATTGTAATTTAGGCGATAGGCTGACAACCTGTCACTACAGCAATTCACAGATCTATCTAAAATGACCCTCAATACTTGTCAAACGTGGCGCAACGACCTCTGTTTGGGTCGTTGACGCTCTGCCTACCCCATTAGGGATAAAGGCGTGATTATATGTATGTATGTAAAACAAAAACAACAGGAATTGAGAACAAATTAAATAAATGCTCAATGAACAATGCTCGATCAGCAGGGGAAGGACACTTGCTGATGATGGAAATAAACCGAAATAGCTGAAAGTCCATTAAATTGCTTCGTGGGACGAAATAACAGCGTAAAAGTGGCCACTCAATAGTAGAGGTAGAAACTCCAAAATGTACAGAAAATGCGTCACGTGCGAAAGAAAACGGCTTTTCTAACTTCCTATGCTCAAACCAAAACTTCGGTGCCAATTGCTAAACTACAGATGGACCACGATTTTTGTACAGTTGTCAGCAGCGCTGTAGTCAAATAAAGTGTCAAATCGCAACCATGATTTTGTACTCTCAATTTGTCCATCTGAACAAAAATCGCGGTCGATATTGTCGTCAGGAGTGAAATTATGCTGATGACAAACTCGTGGCTAGCGGATACCACGAGGTTGCTTGTATATTTTAAGCTTAGCGAACTGTACCACACACGAGGGATTATACTGCCATTGTGTTGCATATACTTATGTAATGTTGCATTGTTTATGCGCAACGGGTACTGATTAGGATGTGAATGAGTTTCAAAGATACTCAGCTGAGCTAGATCTAAGGGACTGCTATGCTAGGACTTATAACTGCCTCCGTGCTCAAGGTCAGAACCATGGGCTCTCGACCTGGAGGTCCCGGGTTCGATTCTCGGTGGGGCAATGGCTTTGTGTTGTTCTTACTAGTTTGGTTAGGGCATCGCAGGCTGATCACCGTTTGTCCGAAAAGTAAGATGATCCATGCTTTTGGATGGCATGTAAGTAGTCGGCCCTGTGCCGAATTTCTCACTGGTCGTGTCAGTCAATCTGTCCCATCAGAATAAGAGATTGATGGAACAGAGAGTGCACCTTGTGTGTAGCGCAAACACTTCGGCACTAAAAACAAGTCCTACCGAAAATTGGTGGGAGCACTATTATTATGCTAACTCTGCTGCAACAATACCCAATACATTTCACTTAAGGAAAATGTATCTAGGTCCTAGTTGTATGAGCTTAAGGCTTTCGAATCTCTTTGATTAAGACATGTGTCTTAATCAAAGAGACTTGCAATCACACCTTTATCCCTAATAGGTGGAGCATCATCCGCCACGTCCGATAAGTTTTGAACTGAAATTCTCGAATTACTTAGCTGTTTTTTACAGTCCCTATCTGGAAGGAGAAGCAACAAACCCATTAAATGTTTTTCTATCGCTCCCAATCTAAAATGGAAGGTTACATTGTCTCCTACAGATACCTAAATAGTAATTTAAATCAACAAATTGTTAACACTTTTACACTGGACTGGGAGCGAGAGAGAAACTTAGACTGTGCCAGCTGCATTTCCTGCCGGGCATGCTGTAAAAACCAGCTAAGGGTCCGAGGGTTTCAGTATATTGCAAGGTGACTACAGCAATATGCTTATAATTCTATCTTAAATAACCCTCAAAACTTTGGCGAAACGGCATTTGTTTAGGTCGTTTACGCTCTGCCTACCCCATTAGGGATAAAGGCGTGATTATATGTATGCATGTATGTTAACAATCACAGCGATTTACAAATGTACCAACATAAATACTAACTAATGTTATATTCAAAACCATTCTGACGTAAACGGCGGTGCATTTGCTTGTATTTAAAATAATTTTATTGTCCTACAAATGTTGCAGTGCCGCAGTTGCATTCTACAGGGTGTTACAAAAAGGGTATAGGCACCCGACAAGATATGAATAAGTCTATATAACTGAACAACCTTCCCCAAGGAACATAGGTCGAAATACGAAACAAAAAATTGCTCTAGGTACAATACAAAATTAATCAGCTGGATGGATGGAGCGCATTTAGTATTGAAAGCGAATATTTTTTTTCGTATTCGACCAGTTCTATGGGGAAAGTTGTTCAGTTTCATGGGATCATTCACATCCTTCTAGGTGCATATACCCCTTTCTTTGACACCCTGTATAATACCGCAGTTTGCATAAATACATACAAAATGTTTTGTGTGTTTGTGTGAAGCGCTGTATTGAACATTCGCTTAGTTATGTAGTGGGTAAACAAGAAAATGAAGTGGATTCTATGATACATACATAATAATCACGCCTTTGTCCCTAATAGGGTAGGCAGAGCGTAAACGACCTAAACAAAGGTCGTTCCGCCACGTCTGACAAATTTTTAGGGTTATTTAAGATAGATCTGTACGTATATTGCTGTAGTGACAGGTTTTCAGCCCTAAATTACGATATACTAAAACCATCGGATCCCTAAGTTGGTTTTTACAGCACGCCCAGGAGGAAATGCAGCTGGCACATTCTATGTTTTTCTCCGACTCTCGGGCCAGCATGGATTCTTTGATACAGAATAGATCTATGTACCAAACGGCTTCTAACTGTTAGCGGTGTTGATTTTCCTAGTTTTTCCATTGTGATGAGGACCTCAAATTCGAAGCCAAGGTCCTCATGAATGCTCAATAGGTTGTCAAATTACTCGTCTACTCTCCTCACCTAGTAACCTTCAAGAAACTTTCTGCTTCTGGCTAGAATATTAGGCCTCTAATAAAAAAGTGTTCCAAGTTAGTTAAAAAATCATAATTCACTGAAAACACAATCAATCGAAAATCCGGTATATCAGATTGAGGTTAAAGCAATGACGGTAAGATAGAACCTCATAAAGTTGCAATATTTCGTTGTAGTTACAGATAACATTTAGAAATTTTTGAATAACGGCTACTTTCAGCACTTATGCTGTCTGTAATTGCAGTGATCACTGTATTAATAATTTTAAATGCTTATAAAACTTCAGTATTACTTTGAAGTATCTGATCTACCGGATTTTCGATTAATTGCGTTTTCAGTGAGTAATATTTTTTTAACTGATGAAGGCGCTGGCGTGCACCAGGGATCCCCTTAAACAAAATATCTAATCTATCACAATTTGCATGCAGTGGATAACTACTAAGTACCTATCATACATAAACATAACATATACGCATATATCTACATATCTATAGTATGGTCAGCACGAGACAGTGGGCAGTAGTGACTAATCGCCAGCAGCAACAGGTGCTTGACAGATGCATTGTTTTATAGAGGTATGGTCTGCAGAAAAACTAGCACACACGAAATTAAATACATAAAGATCAATGTGTTAGACAATTCCGTCTTCGCAATTTATTTTGGCTGTATGGCCAATGACATTTGCCTCTCTCATTGGGAGAGTTAAATTTAAAAAGGACGGCCATTCGAGCGTTTTGTCAGCTGTCTGTGGCTTGAGACAGCATCATCAAAGGGAACATACATACATAAATCATGCCTTTATCCCTTACGGGGTAGGCAGAGCGTTTAGTATATTTATCGCGTTCAAAGGGAATGCGATATATATACTGTTTTATTGTGATTTTACGTACTTATCCGTGTATCAGTAATAAATTCACTATAGTGGATGTTGGTGTTTCAGTGCTAAATGCATTTTATATCACAAAATGGCAGAAGAAGCCTGCAAACATGATGAGATGGGTCATAACCTACCATCCTAAGGAAAGGGCTTCACACGAGTCTAGGGTATTCCCCGAGGATGCACAGCCTGGATATCTTCGAACCTGATCTTCATCTAATAATGGTGTGTACAAGAGACTAAATTTTCATGGAAAATTGCCTTCTTTCTCACGTTATCTTACAAAAAATTATTGTCAACTCAAATAATAAACGCAGAACTTTCGCAAAACACGATCTGGTCCAAATCCTTTATCTAGCCAGTTAACCTTCAGGTTTCAGACTATTTGTTTTAAGAATAGAATGTATAGCGAATAAATTGGAAAATAAACTGAAGTGGTCTTTGAAGGTGCGGATCCCTGGTGCGCAGAATACGGGGTAGCACCAACAGCATCCTGAACATGATCTCCCGATTAGGCTCCCAAGTAGGCTCGACTGTCAGTATCTGAGTCATTGTTGCGCTATTTCAAGCGGAATGGGGCAGCGGTGACTCATCCTACTGTTATTATCATCATCTCCCTAGCCTTATCCCGTATCGCACGGGGTCGGCTACCTAATCTAGGAGATTGAACGAGGGTACTGGTTTTTACACAGAGCGACTGCCATCTGACCTGCGCAACCCAGAAGGGAAACCAGACCCAATCCTAGATTAGGTCAGAGTTTTCAAGCCGCCAATGCTTAGCACTGGCCTCTGACATGGCTTAACGACTAATATCTACGGTATTAAACGATATTAACCGGGACCAACGGCTTAACGTGCCTTCCGAAGCACGGAAAAAGCGCCAAATAAACGTACATATGAAATTCGAAAACCGAAAAACACATTGGTACGTGGTGGGATTCGAACCACGACCTCCCGCTCAGGAGGCAGCGGCCCTATCCACTACACCATCGGGCTCTCTCATCCTACTGTTATTATATACCTATCTAATCTCCTTTTACTAACATAGTTATAAGTGTTACTAATATTATGAGTCCTGGTTACTTGAATAAAAATCTTTATTATTATTATTTGGAAAACACCTTCTCGTCTGGACTCCGAGCAGTCAATATCTCATGGCTGGAAGACCAGCGCCAAGCAGTTTTTGATGTTCTGTCGGTTGTGTAGGAATGGCATTTTCTTTGAATTATAAGATTGTATTATCATAACATAACATAACATAAAAATACTTTATTGCATGTAAGAATACAAATTATACAACACAACAGATAACAACAAAAAACAAGTACAACATAGGCGGCCTTATTGCTAAGGTAGCAATTTCTTCCAGGCAACCTTTGGGTGAAAGAAAAATGCGTAGCGGTAATCGGGATAGTGCAAACCTAGTAAAATATATCCTAAATACATTACATTACATATAATACATAAACTAGGTACAAGCTACTACATAGATATTGTAAAATAAACTAATAAATAATAATAATCAATTTATTTCATAAATTTTGTTTACAGTTACTACTTACGGACTAATACAAACTACAAAATTACTTATTATTTCACTAAATTATTTGCTAGCAAATAAAAGGAATGTAAACAATTGGCCATATAATTATAGTTGCTACTTAACATGTATTAGATCTGAAAATTAGCTAAATAAAAGAAACAAAGCTAAACCTGGAGCTGTTAAGAAACCTTTGCGATTTCGGTTCTAACTCTGCCCACTTCTTTCTTTCTTTCGTTCATTCTTTCTTTTATTCTTTCCTTATTACTTTCTTTGTCTCTCTTCCTTTCTTTTTTCTTTTCTTCTTCCTTTTTTCGGAATTTCTCTGCTGTCTCTACCCACTAATCCCGCATTGCATATTCACACAATGTAGCTGGCTGCACGTCCGTCCGTTCATATTCACGTGGACGATGAACAAACTACGTCATTATACTGATTATGTGCAAGGGTTTTGTTGATAGAATTGTTATGGTTTTTTGGGATCAATAACAATTGCATCAATAACATTTTTTATTAAGTTTGCTAAAACTATAGTTTAATTTCTGGATTCATTCGTTGCTAAGCTTTAAATTGCTTCTATGCTGGACTGGGAGCGAGAGAAAAATATAGAATGTGCCAGCTGCATTTCCTCCCGGGCATGCTGTAAAAACCAGCTAAGGGATCCGAAGGTTTCTGTATATTGCCATTTAGGCGACAGGCTGACAACCTGTCACTACAGCAATATACCTACAAATCTATCTTAAAAAACCCTCAAAACTTTGTCAGACGTGGCGGAACTACCTTTGTTTAGGTCATGTACGCTCTGCCTACCCCATTAGGGATAAAGGCGTGATTATATGTATGTATGTATGTAATAACATTTTTTTAGTTCAATTTCTGGATTCATTCGTTGCTTATCTTTAAATTGCTTCCATGCTGGACTGGGAGTGAGTGGAAAATATAGCATGTGCCAGCTGCATTTCCTCCCGAGCATGCTGTAAAAACCAATTAAGGGATCCGAGGGATGGTTTCAGTATATTGCAATCTAGGCGGTGGGCTGACAACCTGTCACTACAGAAATATACGTACAAATCTATCTTAAATAACCCTCAAAATTTGTTTGGGTAATTTTGCGCTCTGCCTACTCCAATAGATATAGAGGCGTGATAATATGTATGTACGTATTAGCTTCATCTATTCCATCCATAAACTGTAACTACTATTCCATTTTTTTTAAGCCATTACCTATATTTGCAATTCATTAAAATAAGGGTCTGTCTTCAATAGTATATAAAGGGAAACATACAGTACAGGGTATATATACCTAGTTAAATATACGTCTCATAAGTCTATCGTCTCATAACTGCCGCCGTGGTCTAGTGGCTAGTGCCATGGACTCCCGATCCGGAGGTCCTGGGTTCGATTCCCGGGGGGGAAACACAAAGTTGATATTTGAGAATTTATCACTTTGTGAATTTTTCCCCAGTTTGGTTAGGACATTGCAGGCTGAATCACCTGATTGTCCGAAAAAGAAAAAGATTTCGTGCTTCGGAGGGCACGTTAAGCCGTCGGTCCCGGTCTTTGATAGTGGTCGTTACTCAAACCATCAGAGGCCTGATAGTTGTGCTACTAGGCGGTTTCAAAACTCTGACACCAGGGTTCATCGGGTCCGTAGACTCGATACCCACTCGACAGAAGAATAAGTCTATATATGTCTAAATCTTAAGTAATACTAGAACCAAAACAGTTTTTACTTATTAACAGTATTGGCAGACTTAACTTCGCATATTGTAGATTACATCACATATGGGAATTGGGTGAAATGGTTCCTCGGGAGCTGATCACCCGTCTGCCTGCACCGCAGCCGTCCCCCCAAGAATTACTAGAAGTACAATGGTAGAGAAATAAACACTTTAAATAAGAGAGAACAATAATATCATAATATCAAACATGACAGCAACCATCTACAAAAGAACAAACAGGAAAGACATTAGTGGCCGAAGACAATCCCTAGTTATGTAAAAACTCAATCTACCTTAATGGTACCTCCAGGTAAGTCTTCTTCTGTCGAGTGGGTATCGAGTCTATGGACCCGATGAACCCTGGTGTCAGAATTTTTAAACCGCCTAGTAGCACAACTATCAGGCCTCTGACATGGTTTTGTGTAACGACCACTATCAAAGACAGCGACCGGGACCGACGGCTTAACGTGCCCTCCGAAGCACGAAATCTTTATCTTTTCGGACAATCAGGTGATTCAGCCTGCAATGTCCTACCCAAACTGGGGAAAAGTTCACAAAGTGACAAATTCTCAAATTTCAACCCCCTGGAAATCGAACCCAGAACCTCCGGATCGGGAGTCCATGGCACTAGCCACTAGACCACGGAGGCAGTTGCCAGGTAACTACTTGTAATAAAATGTAGCATATTAAAATGTAATGTGGAAGAAATGCCCTAAGCAGGTGGACTCGATTTGGCAAGGTGGTTAATCAGCTGACTCATTATCGAATGTTGTTAAAAAACTAATAAAATCAGGCGTTATTTTGCAACAGACCATCAGTTAGTAAAAACGTGTTTCTGTGCAACTTATTTAGGTTAATATCTAAACAAGATTGGCAAATGATAATTTTATTGGTATGAGTATACAATGCGGTATTTACAATAACTTCCATGATGGACTGGGAGCGAAAGAAAAACATAGAATGTTCTAGCTGCCCTTCCTCTCAGGCATGCTGTAGAAGTCAGCAATATGGATTCGAGGGTCGCAGTGTATTGTAATTTAGGCAATGGGCTGACAACCTGTCTCTATACCGATACAAATTACCATCTAAAATGCCCTCAATATTCGTCAGACGTGGCGTAAAAGCTTTCACTAAGCGTTTTACGCTCTGCCTACCCTCGCTAAGAAGAAGAATTTAGAAATTCAATGGAAAAGCAAGCCGCAATAGAAAGAATCAATTTGAACAGCAAAGGTAGCAAAAACCTTTTTGGTTTATCAGTAGGTGTGTTATTTATACAGTAACCAGTGCAGTGAATCAAACCAAAATGTGACAAAATTAAGGGATGAACCCTTACAAAATTATTAAAATGGGTTTTCCGTGAAGCGCAACAAAAACAGATTAATATTTAAAACAGCTGACGATATGCAAATGGCGGCGGGAGAGACGCCATTCTGTATTGTGATGTGAGGTGCCTGATTGTGATTTAAAAGTTTTTTTACTTGAAGAATAATCCAACATAATATCACTATTTGGGAAAAATATATCTTAAATAACCCTCAAAACTTTGTCAGACGTGGCGGAATTACCTTTGTTTAGGTCGTTTGCGCTCTGCCTACCCCATTAGAGAAAAAGGCGTGATAATATGTATGTATTTGGGAAAAAATATTAAGAACACATAAAAGGTCACTTTCTTCGCTAAGTTGTTGGTCAAAGCGGTTTTAATACAGTACCCCATTGAGATTTATTGTATGAGAAAATCAGAGGTTACGTCACCAATTTGACCCGTGGAAATAGAGGGCAATTTAGCGTTGCAATGATACGATTTACCTAGGTAATACAAGAACATTCTTGTCACTAAATTATAATAAAGATTTAGGCTCGTATTTATAAAGCGATCTCAAAATTGAGAGCAAAATTAAGTTTGGATTTGACAGGTGGTTTTAGACTTATATTACATTTTTTGATACAAACTCAAATTCTCTGTCACTCTGGAGAGCAGATTGTAAATAAGTACGGCCCTATAATAAGTACGGTATTTATAATCAGCATTTGATACTGACAGCGAGTTTGAGTTCGTATCAGAAATGTCATTTCAGTACATTATGACCTGTAAAATCCATACTTGATACTGCTCTCAATCTTGAGTATTAGTATTAGTAATTTTAATAAAGATTTAGGCTCGTATTTATAAAGTGATCTCAAAATTGAGAGCAATATTAAGTTAGGATTTGACAGGTAGTTTTGTACTAAAATGACATTTCTGATTCAAACTCAAACTCGCTGTCACTCTCAAGAGCTGGTTATGAATATGTTCCTTGATCACTTGTTCTTACCATCTTAACAAACCGACAGCATTTTTATATTATTATTATTATTCCTAGACTGTTTGTCAAGCCGTACCATTATTTTATTTTTTTACATACATAATACATATAATCACGCCTTTATCCCGAATGAGGTAGGCAGAGGTAGGTAGAGCGTTAATTATATTTTTTTTATTTATTAAAATATGTAAACCAATTTCACGCGGTTGTAATTAAAATCCTGGCAACACGTGGACACGTGGAGAGAACTTCAATGTTCACAAATAGAATTTCAAGTGCTGGAAAACGTTTTCTTTCCTATTTTGGGAACTAACATACGAAGTGTAAGGGACAGCGTCGCCCAAAGTGATAGGGGTTACTTAGTCAACAGAACTGAACAACTATTAGCAGGATTGTTTTTCAGACAGTGAAAAAATATATTTGTATTTCCATACAAATTGTCTGACCGACGTGGTCATGTCGTATGGGAAGTCCAATTTTATTTTTTTCATCTTCTGAAAGAAATTCCTGGTGATAGTTGTTCAGTTTCGTTGACTGAGCAACCCTTATCAGTTTGCAAGACGCAGTCCCTTACTAAACTCACGCATTTACCTCTAATGGGGTGGGCAGAGTCTTTAGTCAACAACGTTCCACCACTGACAAGTTTTGAGTTTTATTTCAGATTTATGTTTATGTATATTGCTGTAGTGACAGGTTGTCAGCTCATCGCCTAACTTACACAAGTACAATACAATGGTTCTAAAACCTCTTAGCTGATTCTTACATCTTTTTCAAAAGGAGAAACAGCTGGCATATTCTATGTTTTCCTGTCGTTCTCAGTCCAGCATGGAAGCATTTGATCTCTCACAATAATTAAATTAGTTTCTTAATTACGAGTATGTAGATCAAATACATACATATAATCACGCCTTTATCCCTAATGTAATGGATAGTAGGCAGGGCGTAAACGACCTAAACAAAGGTCATTTCACCATGTCTGACAAAGTTTTGAGGGTTATTTAAGATAGATTTGTAGGTATATTGCTGTAGTGACAGGTTGTAATTGTAGATGAAATGCCATCTGAAATATTTCAATGTTGAATAGATAACTGAAGAATAATAACCATAACCTAAATAAGTACAAAAGCGGCCATTTCCCTCACGATCCGCCATATTGATATAAATAATTCATTTTATGTCTCTGTACAGTCACAGACTGAGTTTAATATAATGGCCGTCCTTTGCAGGCGACTGCTTCAATTTGGATTAAAAAGATAAACGGGGTTTAGGAAACGGATGCTTTTCCCGAGGTGGTTAGAAAATAGGCCCTTTATACTACATAATACAATTAATACACTAGGCCAATAAAGGTTTTAGAATCTATTGATTTTATTTATTTTATTTGGCGCTTTTTCCGTGCTTCGGAAGGCACGTTAAGCCGTTGGTCCCGGTTAATATCGTTTAATACCGTAGATATTAGTCGTTAAGCCCTTACAGAGGCCAGTGCTAAGCATTGGCGGCTTGAAAACTCTGACCTAATCTAGGATTGGGTCTGGTTTCCCTTCTGGGTTGCGGAGGTCAGATGGCAGTCGCTCTGTGTAAAAACCAGTACCCTCGTTCAATCCCCTAGATTAGGAAGCCGACCCCGTGAGATACGGGACAAAGCTAGGGAGATGATGATGATTTTATTTATTTATTTACTATTTATTGCACACAAGTTACATGAGAAAGACGATACACAAGGACTCACGACACAACAGGTAAAGATCATGTCTACTAAGAAATTTCTTCCAGCTGACCTACGGAAGTGAGACTTAAGTTGAGAGGCAAATTAGGCGTGCACAAATTAAGCATAGTATTAAAATAATACCTGCAAATCACAAGTTATCATTTATGATCGTCAAAGATTTATTTTCCATAGCGAACCGGATATCATTAGTGACTTTTATCAAAGCCGTTACAGTGCTATGAACAGCTCCTTCTCTTTTATGCTTCTTCTCTGCCTGGGCTCTCATCTCCCTAGCCTTATCCCGTATCACTCGTGGGAGGCTACCTAATCTAGAGGATTAGACGAGGGTACTGGTTTTTACACAGAGCGACTGCCATCTGACCTACGCAACCCAGAAGCGAAACCAGACCCAATCCTAGATTAGGTCTGAGTTTTCAAGCCGCCAATGGCCTCTGCCATGGTTTTATAACTAATATCTACGGTATGAATTTATCTTCCATACTGGACTGGGAGAGAAAGAAAAACATAGAATGTTCCAGTTGCCCTTCCTCCCGGGCATGCTGTAGAAGTCAGCAAAAGGGATTCGAGGGTATTGTAATTTAGGCGATGGGCTGACAACCTGTCACTACAGCAATACACATTACAATCTAAAATTGCCCTCAATTTATGTCAGACGTGGCGAAAGCGCCTTTTAGGAGGCGTTTTACGCTCTGCCTACCCCGTAAGGGATAAAGGCGTGATTTTATGTATGTATTAATTTATGTTCATAATATTTGGATCTGTTCTTCTTTTTTGACAATAATTTTTATTTATTTAATTGATCAATTTAATTTAATTTAATATAAACTTAATCTAATTATATTAATAAAAATATATGGACAAATAATTGCTAACATGACTGTAATGTAATTTGGTCTGAATTTTTTTTTATTAAGTGATATTAACCGGGGTCAACGGCTTCCGAAGCACGTAAATATGAAATTCGAAAACCGAAAAGGACATTCTTCCATGCTGAACTGGGAGCGAGAGAAAAACATAGAATGTGCCAGGTGCATTTCCTCCCGGGTGCTATTAAAACCAGCTAAGGGATCAGAGGGTTTCTATATTTTGCAATTTAGGCAATGGGCTGACAACCTGTAACTACAGCAATGTAACTATAAATCTACCTTAAATAACCCTCCAAACTTTGTCAGACGTGGCGGAACGACTTTTTTATGTCGTTTACGCTCTGCCTTCCCCATTAGGGATAAAGCCGTGATTATATGTATGTACGTATGTATGAAATGGACATTGGTACGTGGTGGGATTCGAACCACGACCTCCCCGCTCAGGAGGCAGCGGCCACTACACCATCGGGCTCTTTTATGAGGTCGTTGTCGCAGTGTCGCTCTACCTATCTTGTAACAGACACAGGCGTGACTGTATTACATACATACATACATAAAATCACGCCTTTATCCCTTACGGGGTAGGCAGAGCGTCAAACGCCTCGTAAAAGGCGCTTTCACAACGTCTGACAAAAATCAGGGCAATTTTAGATAGTAATGTGTATTGCTATAGTGACAGGTTGTCAGCCCATCGCCTAAATTACAATACCCTCGAGTCCCTTTTGCTGACTTCTACAGCATGCCCGGGAGGAAGGGCAGCTGGAACATTCTATGTTTTTCTATCTCTCCCAGTCCAGCATGGAAGAAACACTGCGACTGTATTAAGTAATTAATAATACCTAGGTATAATTAAATAATTACGACTGCGGTTTTTCATAATGCCCCTAACACGTATGTGGTGTGAAGTTGAGTGATGTGTACCGGGATCCCGAATTCCCGAAATACCGCACTTTATCCGTCCGGCACCGTACATGCGTAATTCCCGTCTTAGGGATCCCTTTTTTACATGCTGGACTGGACGATAAAAAATAGAATGTACCAGCTGCTTTTCTTCTCGGGCATATTGTAAAAATCAATAGAATTTGTTGACGTGGTTTTTAGATTATGAGGCTGACAAAGTACTGACAATCACACTCGGAAATTGTGCAACGTAGCGAAAGATGTTTTAGCAAGCTATGATACCCTGTCTGTCCAGTAAGGGCTACAAAAGTGATTTTAATGTATGTACGTAAAATTAAATAATACTAACACGTAATACGTGGCGTGAATTTTTTTTCTTTGACATTTTTTGTGACGACATTATAATTCTATTATTTTAAGTGATGTTAATTATATTCCATTGTTTTTATTGTTTAATGCATGAGTTAGTCTTAACTGTTTTTATCTCAAATTAAAATTATAGGACAAAAATTTGCATGCCAGTTGCTGGCGCATCACGCATGTTCTGTGTTGTATATATCACCTATTTATTATACCGTGTTTGCAAGCAAATAAATAAATTAATTCATTCATTCATTGAAGTTGAGTGACGTATACCGGGATCCCGAAATACCGCACAATATCCGTCCAGTATCGAACCTGCGGAATTCCCGTTTTGGAGGTCCCTAGAGACATGAGAAACTGTTACGCTAATTCGGCTTCGATAAATAGTTGATTTGTAGACATTATATATAAAAAAAACTTTTAAAATCAGACTGAAGATTGAAAGAGAACTTTTTATGCCCATATTTAGTTATAACTAACATATCAATTGTTGCACTTCGTTCGCTAAATATGAACAGTTTATTTAAAATGTTTTATGTTGTATGATGTGTATAAAATCCCTGATGATGCTATAAGTTAGCGAAACCGGTAGGATTAAATTATATTAAGTGAAACAAGTACAAGTGTTTTTAATAACAACATTATAAATATGGAGTTTCACCAAGTGCCGACAATCGCAAGTATAAATTACATATTTATCATATTCAGGTTTACAGGTTGGCTGGAAGATATTTTTATTTAGGCATAAACTCACCTTTGTGAACTTGATCTATGTTTATTATACATACATATAATCACGCCGTTATCCCAAATGGGGTAGGCAGAGCGTAAACGACCTACGAAAAGGTCGTTCCGCCACGTCTGACAAGTTTTGAGGGCTATTTTAGACTGAAATGTGTATCCACTGTGTATCGCTATAGTGACAGGTTGTCACCCCATCGCCTAAATTGCAATACACTGAAGCACTTGAATCACTTAGCTGATTTTTACAGCATGCCCGGGAGGATATGCAGCTGGCACATTCTATGTTTTTTTATCGCTCCCAGTCCGGCATGGAAGAAACGTTTATTATATTTTGTTATAATTTTCCTAATGTATATTATTGTTGAGGTGTCTGCGGTTTCTCACCATATCTTTACGTAATACGTGTTGTGAAGTTGAGTGGAGAGTACCGGGATCCCGAAATACCGCACTATATCCGTCCGGGACCGTACCTGCGTAATTCCCGTTTTGGGAGTCCATAGGGACAAGAGAAAAATGGTTACGCTAATTTTGTTGTGTTTTTAACGTGCCATATTTTGTTTTTAACGTTTTTGTAGTCTTCTGTCGAGTGCATTGTCGAGTCGAGGAATGATCCGATAAACCTAGTTGTCAGTTCTCAGATGAGCCTTATGGGCCTCTGACATGGTGTGTGTAATTACCACCATCAAACTGGGACCGATTGCGTCACTTATTGTGCCCTCCGAAGTACAAGACACCTGACCCGTTGAATTAAATCCCATAACTGAACAGCTAAAGAAGCAGCTGGAAAATTCTACTTATTTTTATCGCTTCCACCATGGAACTTACTTATCGAAAATACTTTTGCATTCCAAGATCACCACCGAAATAAACATACATACAAACATATAATCAATGGGGTAGGCAGAGCGTAAACGACCGAAACAAAGGTCGTACCGCCACGTCTGGCAAAGTTTTGAGAGTTACTTAAGATAGGTTTGTAGGTATATTGCTGTAGTGACAGGTTGTCAGCCCATCGCCTAA
The DNA here is from genome assembly GCA_949820665.1 of Scrobipalpa costella. NCBI lineage: Eukaryota > Metazoa > Arthropoda > Insecta > Lepidoptera > Gelechiidae > Scrobipalpa > Scrobipalpa costella. The sequence continues at coordinate 4,700,277 of OX463320.1, read as the reverse complement.
ATTGCAATATACAGAAACACTCAGATCCTTTAGCTAGTTTTTACAGCATGCCCGGGAGGAAATGCAGTTGGCACATTCTTTGTTTTTCTTTCGCTCCCAGTCCAGTATGGAAGTAAACCGAAATAAACCTCCGTACAATATCGGTTCCTTCCTACGTAGCTCCTTTTTAGGGTTCCCCGGGGTAATAGAAAAACGATACGCGACATTTTGCTCGCGTGCTGGGACTTTGGGAAAATGTCCGATGGATTAAATAATGGATAATGTAATTTAAGTGGAATTACTTCTATGAAGGGACTTGGGACTGAATTGTTAATTTGATTGGTTTTATTTTATGCAAATTATCATAGAGAAGAGTAATTCGCTTATTGCTTGGCTTATTTTTATCCCGTTTTTTCCGTCCGTTTTCGTCAGTATCAAACGTGAATTGTGAAGATCGACAATAGCACCAAGAAAACAATCAGTGGGATATGGTCTAGTCAGGGGCTCTGCAGTCGTAATTTGGTGGGTCCTCAGTTTCGATCTGACAAAGCCTGCACAAATAATATTAGTACCTGTTTTCTGTCATGACGTAATCCGTGTCATCAGCGGTTTCAAAAGATTTATTTTGTCGGTTTTTCGACTCTACAACTCTCACGACACAAGAAGAAGCTAACTAAATTTAAAGAAAATATACATACATACATATAATCACGCCTTTATCCCTGATGGGGTAGGCAGAGCGTAAACGACCTAAACAAAGGCTGTTCCGCCACGTCTGCCAAAGTCTTGAGGGCCAATGCAGAAAGATTTGTACGTATATTGCTGTAGTGACAGGTTGTCCGCCCATCGCCTAAATTACAATATACTGAAACCCTCAGATCCCTTAGCTGGTTTTTACAGCATGCTCGGGAGGAAATGCAGCTGGCACATTCTATGTTTTTCTCTCACTCCCAGTGCAGCATGGAAGATAAAGAAAATATAAATCTTCAGAACCCAAGTTTTAAATATTTAGTTCACACTTACCGACTTTTTATTTGGGTGCAAGCCGACTTTGAATAGGCCATGTGGTCACGCAGACCGCCCTACATCAAAGAACAAAAGAATTCACTTTATGGTCAGAACTAAAATAAAACACAACTTATACATTTACGGAATGTTCTTAATAAATATTTCGATACTACCTACTTTTCTTTCAAGCTTAATCTCATTATGAAACTTCAAGGCTATTCGTCATCTAAAATTATGGACCCGATTTTGATAAATAACAAACAAAACTTTGCCAGACGTGGCGGAATGACCTTTATTTAGGTCGTTTACGCTCCGCCTACCCCATAAGGGATAAAGGCGTGATTATATGTATGTATGTACGTATGATTTTGACTAAACTTTCACTAAAAACCTAAAAATTATATGTATGTTGTTGTGATCATCTCTTTCTATCAAAAACGGACGACCCAATAAACTTTGGTGTTATGAGCCTATTCATCTTCCATGCTGGACTGGGAGTGAGAGAAAAACGTAGAATGTGCCAGCTGCATTTTCTCACGGGCATGCTGTAAAAACCAGGTAAGGGATCCGAGAGGTTTCTGTATATTGCAATTTAGGCGATGAGCTGACAACCTGTCCCTACAGCAATATACCTGACTATAATAAATAACGAGGCGGAACGACCTTTGTTTAGGTCGTTTACGCTCTGCCCTCCCCATCGGGGATAGAGGCGTGATTGTATGTATGTATGTTATATAACCAATCTAGAATTTGGCACACAAATAGCTAACACAAGAACCCTAAAAACGCAGGCGAACCTGCGGAAGTTGGCCGCGGTTAGCAAGATAAAATAAAACTCGTAATAAACAACGTCCTATACATCCTTTGCCACAGTCGGGCATCGAACCCGGGACATCTGGCCAGCGCACGCGCCGCCCTGTCTTGCCCGGCCCCGGCAGACGGTCGAGTATGATACTCATATGGTATAGATACAGTTTATGTATCGTAAGGTTGCTTCCGGTTGTAAGGTAGGATTTGTTGGTTTTTGAATCAACATTATCGTAATTTTTGAATGTGTTTTTTACTTCCATGCTGGTCTGGGAGCGAGAGAAAAACATAGAATGTGCCAGCTGCATTTCCTCCCGAGCATGCTGTAAAATCCAGCTAAGGGATCCGAGGGTTTCAGTATATTGTAATTTAGGCGATGGGCTGACAACCTGTCACTACAGTAATATACCTAGAATTCTATCTTAAATAACCCTCAAAACTTTATCAGACGTGGCGGGACGACCTTTGTTTAGGTCGTTTACGCTCTGCCTACCCCATTAGGGATACAGACGTGAATATATGTGTTTTTGTAGTGGGATGCAAATACCAGTTGTATTAGGAACCTCTGAAAATATGAATTGGTTGGTGGTCTGTCTGGGATGTAAAGTTAAGACTCACAATTTGAGAATTGGATATTTTTACAGAGGAAGTACCTATTTCTAGTCTATTCTACAAATCATAGTTAGCAGTGCATCTGTCTGCTGGCAGTGGGTCCTGGAGATTTCCTGGGTAATTCGCTGTTTCTCATACATACATAAAATCACGCCTTTATCCCTTACGGGGTAGGCAGAGCGTTAAACGCCTCGTAAAAGGCGCTTTCGCCGCGTCTGACAATAATTGAGGGTAATTTTAGATTGTAATGTGTATTGCCATAGTGACAGGTTGTCAGCCCATCGCCTAAATTACAATACACTGTAACCCTCGAGTCCCTTTTGCTGTCTTCTACAGCATGCCCGGGACGAAGGGCAGCTGGAACATTCTATGTTTTTCTATCTCTCCCAGTCCAGCATGGAAGTAAATATATATATATATATGCAAATATTTGAATCATGAATATGAAACAAAACAACTGCACGATACAGGGGATCCTGGAATTTAATGAGAAAGCTGAGAAATGATATATAGGTACCATACACAAATACATATAATCATGCCTTTATCCCTAATAGGGTACGTAGTGCGTAAATGACCTAAACAAAGGTCGTTCCGCCAGGTCTGACAAAGATTTGAGGGTTATTTAAGATAGATTCGTAGGTATATTGCTGTAGTGACAGTTTGTCAGCACTTCGCCTAAATTGCAATATACTGAAACCCTCGGATCCCTTTACTGGTTTTTACAGCATTCCCGGGAGGAAACGCAGCTGGCACATTTCTATGTTTTTCTCTCGCTCCCAGTCCAGCATGGAAGATACACAAATACATATCACAAAAACTGAAGTGGTTTGTGATGACTCCCATCGTTATCCAATGGTTATCTTGATTGAATGATTGTTATTTGTGTACAGGCCTATAATTTCTACGAAATAGACTTGCTGCCGAGACGGACAACTGACAGACAGACAGACAAATATTTTAATAAGCGATGACGCAAATCATTTGTTGTTTACACAGTAGTTGATACTACTTTTATGCTGGACTGGAAGCGATAATAGTTTGACTGTACCAGGGTATAAAATAATACTGAATCCTTTTATCTATTTCCCCGAAATAATTTAAATGCCCCATTTTATACAATTATTTAAAGCAGTAAAAAGAATACAAAAGATAAAGAAAACATTTGCTAACAATACAAATATCAAATTCTCGGTTCACTGCCCGCGAGACAGATAACATCGGATCCAAGATGGCCGACGCCGAAATGTCAAAAATAAGGTCGCGAGAAAAATGTCAGGCGAAGGGGTCTGTTCTTTAGCATTTGGCGAAACATTTAGGCAGACATTTTGCAATTGTTTAGATGGAGTGATGGGCCACGGTTGGATGACCACCCTCGGCTATTGTCTTGGCTCTGATTATTCGAGTAAAGGTTTAGTGGGCCCTAGGGAATTGGTGTAAGACGAAAAGTCAGGTCGGTTTATGTTTGTATAGCAATTTGCCCGAAAGTTATTTTTTGTGAAAGTTGTTCACTTTCGGTGACTGAGCAAACCATTCTAGTTTGCAGGACACTGTCCCTTACACCCGGTATAGTAGAGTCATCAAGAGTCGTTCTTCCTAATAAGCTACCAACTATAGGCATGATATGTAGATACATACATTCATAAAATCACGCCTTTATCCCTAATGGAGTAGGCAGAGCGTAAATAACCTAAACAAAGATCGTTACCCCACGTCTGATAATGTTTTGAGGGTTATTTAGATCAATTTGTAGGTTACTTGCTGCAATTGTAATATACAGAAACCCTCCGATCCCTTAGCTAGGTTTTACAAGATACCCAGGAGGAAATGGCACATTCTATGTTTCATTTCTTTCATTTATTCTATGAGCCAGAAGATGGAAGCATGCAAGATGTAGATGCAGGCGAGATTATAAGGCTCGTATCTTTAAAGCAATCTCAAACTTGAGAGCAATATTAAGTATGGATTTGACAGGCCAGTTTGTACTGAAATGACATTTGCGATACGAACTCAAACTCGCTGTCACTCTTGAGAACTGATTACAAATACGGCCCTAAGTAAGGTACTGTGCGCCTGCGCGACAAGTTTTTTTTTAATAAATGTCCTTCTTCAGAGTAAATGTACTGCACCTATGCTATTTATTCTTTAATATTTCTTACATCATAGTCTTGCAACAAGCGTTCTGGTTACTTTATAAATAGTGCTCCAATTTCTTCATGACGAAACTTGAAGCATGAAGCCCTCGTAGCCAGCCACCAGCGTCTATTTATACGTTTTCCAATAACAGCCGCCGATTCCCATCATAATTTTATATTTAACGGTCATCAGCTGCCAAACCTTTGTTAATTTTAGCCTCGGTTTATGGGGGCCGTGGGGTGAACACACGCGGACCAATCTTTATAGTAACGTTTTTGTAGGTGTCGAAGATGTTTGGCATCACTTCTTTTTCTAAGCGTGTCGATGGTACATCACTGAATTTCAAATTGTCAAATAAATCACCCTCATAGAAAATTGCTTCTCAACTTAGCTTCTCAATGTAAAAAAATGGACGGCAATTTTAATAAGTTTAGCTGATAAAGTTTATTAACTAAAAGCCATTTTATATAGTGTTTTTTTTTATTAGGTACAAAATAAACGCTTAGGTTAATTAGGACACAAGTACATAATTTCAGCCGATGCATTAAATATATTATACGGAACATCTAGTGTTCTCTCTTTTCTTTATGCATTCTCCTTATTTTTTTTTGTTTAAATGCAGCTACCCCCTTATTATCTACTTGTAAATATTCTCTAAACTATATAAGCTTTAATTAAAATTCTCATATGTTTTGACTCCCGAATGACTACCAAAAATGTAGGTCTTTAGTGCTTTATGTCCTGATTTTATCAGAGGAGAGTCACGATTTGGGTAGGGTTCACAGTTGGGCAGTTGGGCTTCACAGAATAATACATACATATGTATAATCACGCCTTTATCCCCAAACCTGGTAGGAAGAGCGCAAACGACCTAAACAAAGGTCGTTCCGCCACGTCTGACAAAGTTTTGAGGGTTGTTTAAGATGGATTTGTATGTATATTGCTGTAGTGACTGGTTGTCAGCCCATCGCCTAAATTGAAATATACTGAAACCCTCGGATCTCTTAGCTGGTTTTTACAGCATGCTTGGGACGAAATACAGCTGGCACATTCTATGTTTTTCTCTTGCTCCTTGTCCAACATAGAAGCAAGCACAGAATAATGAATAATAATTTAGTCAAAGGCACACAAGTATTAACAAACACTTAACACATTTCTTGCCATTCTACGAGTTGGTACATCTTGGCGTCGAGCATAAAACTGCGAGGGTACCTACATATTTGCAATTTTTTGCAAACGAAATACGTATACCGGGTGTAAAGGACAGACTGATAGGGGTTGCTCAGTCAACGAAACTGAACAAATTTCACCGGGAAATTCTTTCAGGAGATGAAAAAAGAAATTTACCTTCCCATACAAAGTGACTACTTTGATCAGACAATTCGTAGGAAAACTCAATTATTTTTCTCACTCCCTGAAATAAAATCCTGGTGAAAGTTATTCAGTTTCGATAACTGAGCCACCCCTATCAGTTTGTGGGACGCTGTCCCGTACACTCTTTATATTTTTGATTCTTGTGCAGGAGAGTGTAGAATTTTGATAAAATGCGTACGTACGTATATTTATTCAGTTATTTTCTCATTTTATTTTTTTATTCAAAATGGCGCTCCTCTCGGCGGAAATACCCGCTTATGTATCACAGCGGTCTTTGTTCCATATCGTATGGAAATCTCAAATATCAATAGATACATTTTCGCAGACCCAACCGCCTACCGAATAGGCTGAATTTATTACGCAAATATATAAAAAAACTGCTTTATTCATGGTATCTGGTCAGAAAAAAAACTGGGTTAATCGTATACAATATGGACTCTACAAGACAATGGTGCGGAGTGACCTGTGTGACCCCATGACCGGGTCGTTGAACCCTGTCTGCCCTGCGGCGTGCGTCACGTCAGCTGGGCCATACCATGGATGAGAAAAAAAACGATTAAGAAGAATAGAGCGCTCTTCAAGCAAGAAAATCTAATTAAGTGTCGTGTAATTGAGTTCTGTCTTTGTTAAGTTTTAAGTTTGACAACAGATAGAGTGTTTAAGTAATATAATTAACGTATATTTTTTTAATATCATTTTAAAAATAGAAGATCATTTTATGAAAGAAGATGAAAAACAACAGAAAAGTCCAAAAAATGTGGTCAACGGTTTTTACCACGGTTGATTTTTTAACGAAATCTAGTTTTTTTTTTATTGACTTACGACTTTATAGGCCAACCAGCTTGATGCACACCGTCCGTTGATTGTGTAGGATAGCGTGGAAAAACGCGCTCTATTAATTTGAACCTTTTACAGCCAAATCCGGCGCACACAACTATACAATACGACCAGGCTTATGATGCACGTAAGCGAGGGCGCTGTATGTAGGAAAAACTGTCAGTTCTGGGGTGGGATGAGATCTACCTCCTAGTGGTGCACCCCGAGTTACGGTAACACAGGCAATAACACAGGCTTGCCTGTGAATAAGTCCGGCTGAACGATTCTAACAAAGCTGTGGTAGGCTCCGCAAGGGGCCACCGATCAACCGACCATCGGAGACCAGCGCCAAACAGCTTGCTGTGTTCCGTCGGTGCGTAGGAGTGCCAGTGCTATACCAGGCATCTTCTGTCGACTCTGTCACGGTCATCCCTTTGTGTTTAAAGTCAAGAAACCCATTTTTTTTATCTAAAAAATGGTACCTTTTTTCGCCACATCCATTTAAAGCCTTGGCATGCTATACAACTAAATTTAAAAAGCGAAACAATCGCCGCCATTTTGTTCTTTTGTTTTTTTTTAATGGTGTTGGATATCCCGCTTTTGTGGAGAAAGTGTTAATGCGAGTAACAGCTGTGTTAAGTTGCATTTAATAGTTCTTTGTTTTGTATTTAAATAAGTACATACACACATATAATCACGCATTTATCCCTAATGGGGTAGGCAGAGCATAAACGACCTAAACAAAGGTTGTTCCACCACGTCTGACAAAAATTCGAGGGTTATTTAAGGTCGATTTGTAGGTACATTGCTGTAGTGACAGGTTGTCAGTCTATCGCCTAAATTGCAATATACTGAATCCCTCGGATGCCTTAGCTAGTTTATACAGCATGCCCGGGAGGAAATGCAGTTGGAACAGCCCATCGCCTAAATCGTTAATTCCTAAATACATACATACATACATAAAATCACGCCTTTATCCCCTATCCTAAATAAACCGTATAAAAGCCAGATTCGTAAGTATACGGGGTGTAAGGGACAGAGACAGTTAGTCAACGAAACTACATAACTTTCACAAAGATATTCTTTCAGAAAATTTAAAAAATAAGTTTTGTATGGGGAAGCTTTTTTCTCAGTCTCATTGAGCTGGTTTGCGGGAATCTGTACACACACCACTTAATACTCATGTAATCAATGTTTGCAGAACTTTTACTAACCCGATAAACTTAGTACTCGTAAAAAAGTCAGCAACACTCAGGAATCGAACCTACGTTAGAGCGATTGCGATCCCATCACTCAGGCTTTACGTTGAGCTACAAAACGCACATACAGATGTACTTGTTTGTATCTTTACGCTGTTGCAAATTAACAAAAAATATTTTAGGCATTTTACAAAAACCCTAAAGCAAACTGATACGGAGGATGCCAAGGGGATACGGGCTTCTCTGTTAATGAAACTGAACAACATTAACAAAATGAAAAAAATAAGTAATTTACTTATTATAATATGTATATCACTACATAGTATAAAACAAAGTCGCTTTTTCTGTCCCTATATCCCTATGTATGCATACATCTTTAAAACTACGCAACGGATTTTGATGCGGTTTTGTTTAATGGATAGAGTGATTCAAGAGGAAGGTTTATATGTATAATACATGCATAATATAGTAGAGAAACACTGATAATTTCCGTGCGAAGTTTAATAATAAAACTTTTACACAATAAGTACATTTTGGGGTATTAGTTTAATAGATTTAAATTAATTTGATTTTTTAAAATTTTATTTAATTCGCTCTTTCTGTCGAGTGGGTATCGAGTCTATCAACCCGATGAACCCTGGTGTCAGAGTTTTTTTAAACCGCCTAGTAGCACAACTATCAGGCCTCTGACATGGTTTGAGTAACGACCACTATCAAAGACAGCGACCGGGACCGACGGCTTAACGTGCCCTCCGAAGCACGAAATCTTTTTCTTTTCGGACAATCAGGTGATTCAGCCTGCAATGTCCTAACCAAACTGGGGAAAAATTCACAAAGTGATAAATTCTCAATTATCAACTTTGTGTTTCCCCCCTGGGAATCGAACCCGGGACCTCCGGATCGGGAGTCCATGGCACTAGCCACTAGACCACGGAGGCAGTTAATTTAATTGATTAATTTCAAATAGAAGCCTCCTTTCTAATGGACTTGATTTAGCCTTTTGTATAGGGAAGCCTTTACCTGGGGATACAAGATTCTACATTTTTAAATTGATTAGACCTATTTCGCTTTTTACCGGAGTGGCCAAGAAAGCAATTTTTTGTTAATCAATTTCTATTTTTGAGTGAAATAGTGCAAACTCCATACTCCAAGATCCATAATCTCAAATGTACACTTATGCACAACAATGGGAAGGTGAAAATCGAACCCACAACCCACTAGCACCTACCCACCACTCCACACCGGTACACTGATTTATAAAAGCTCTTTATTAGGGGAGCCAAACGGGTTTATACTTAATCAAATACCCTCAATTGAAAATAACTTTAACATGTATGAGTTTAAGGTTAAAAATGCTTTGGCTGGTTCATATTGATTGCACATACGTGGATGTAAGTATGATTATTCTTGTATAAGAATTTCCCGTAACCTAATTTATATTGGGAGTTACGTAATGGATGTGCCAGACTTACGAGTACCTTATTACATATATACATTACTAGCGACCCGCCCCGGCTTCGCACGGAAATCATCAGTGTTTCTCTGTTATATTATGCATGTATTATACATATAAACCTTCCTCTTGAATCACTCTATCCATTAAAAGAAACCGCATCAAAATCCGTTGCGTAGTTTTAAAGATCTAAGCATACATAGGGATATAGGGACAGAGAAAGCGACTTTGTTTTATACTATGTAGTGATTTTCAAACTGAGGTTACGCCAAGGTTTAAGGTTTAAGGTGTCTCCTGCCGGCAGATGAGCAGGTAGTTTTGAAGATATGCAGCCTTCGACTGTAATGCCTTAAAATATCGTTCAAATCAGCGCGCAGGCGCGGCGTGGCGGTTACGTCCGTGACCGCGTTAAAAATGTGCGAAAAGCGCGCAAAAGAGCTAATTCCATAAAAACTACGAGTCTGAATATAAAAATCTATTAACGATTTTAGATAATCATAAAACGGATATTTTTCTGAAGCCGTGAAAGTGCTCGTAATAGTTTAGAAGGTATATCAAATTTACTTATAAAAACAGCTTAATTTCCAGTGTTTTTTTAGTATAGATACTTATTTATCAACAAGAATATTTTCAAATTTTGCAATTGCAGGCTATGAGTAAAAACCTTGTTATTAAAATTAAAATTTTAATTTTCGTTAGTAAAATTTCTTAGACGTATATTTTTTTAGAATTCTCCAATGATATATGTTATGTTATGGGGCTCCTGTATCCGCAATTAGACTCTTAATTTGGTCCGTTGTGCGTGCAGGGTTGACTGGTTTATTCCAACCAGCCCAGCTCCTTCCAGAAGTTCAGAATTCTCCTGGGGTTGTCACAGACTTCTCGAAGCGACCTCAATTCCTTGAGGAATTTTGCTCGTTGGTCAGCCACACTCGTACATCCCAGGAGTACGTGTGCAACCGTCTCGTCCTCGTCCAGGCAGCCCCTGCACTTTGGGCTGTCTGTGACGCCGATGGTGAATAGATGTTTGTTGACAGTTATGTGCCCTGTGAGGGTGCTCACTACAATTCGGATGTCATGTTTATTTAAGCTGAGAAGTCGTCGGGTCAGTCTCAGCGAAAGTGCAGGTATCGCCTCTCTCGACTGTCTACAGCTTTCAAGGTTTGTCCATTGGACATTGTGTCGGTTGTTGGTAAATGTTCGTAGCCACGTGCGCATTTGGCTGAATGGAATTGGCAGGATTGGTACAGGGCCAGCGATCTGTGTCTGTGATCCACCTCTCGCCAATTCATCCGCTGCGTCATTACCAAGAGATCCGCTGTGTCCCCTGATCCATTGCAGGATAACTTGGTTTCCTGAAGCCATGAGCTCCAGGCTCTGGTGACACTTGTATATTAACCCTGAGGTAATAGTATTACTCTGCAAGGCTGTTAGTACGGCCATACTGTCCGAGAGAATCCTGATGTTATATCCATCTATCTTCCTGCGTAGTACGGCTTTGGCTGCTTCCATTATGGCTCCGCATTCAAATTGGAAAATGGAACTGTGGATGCCTAAGGGAATCGATATGTGGATGTTTAGTTCCTGAGAGAAGACGCCGGCACCGGTTCCTGACCCCATTTTTGAACCGTCCGTATATATGCGAACTTCATTTGCGCCTGATTCGTCTTTCTCTGTCTCGGATGGTTGTATTAGGTAGTTCTTGTGAAAGGTATACGTTTACGGTATCCTATCGCAAGGGGCATCGCAGAGAGGGTACTGTAGCTTTACTGTGTCCCACAAGGTTGCGATAGGGCTGTCCTCATTCCTCCATGTGCCTTGGAGCTTGAGGCGAAAAGCTGTCATCAACGCCTCGTGTTGGATGAATAGGTCCAGCGGTGTGAGCCCAAGGATGATTTCTAGGGCCGCTGTCGGGGTAGTGCGCATACAGCTAGTTATGGCCGTACAAGCCATCCGCTGAAAGCTCTGTAACTTGGTTTTAACGGTTGAAAGCTCAGTCCTGGGCCACCAGGCTATTGCACCGTAGAAGATTGTCGGTCTAATAACTTACCTGGTTTGTACAGCCATTTGCAAATTTTAGGGGATAACCCCCAAGATCTGCCCATAAGTCTTCGGCATTGCCAGAAGATTATACAGGCTTTCTCTAGCTTGTGTTCAATGTGTTTAGTCCAGAGCAGCTTACTATCAAGCGTGACTCCCAGATATCTCACTTCGTTTGTTAGGCTCAGCTCTGTGTTGAACAGCTTAGGTAGTCTAAGCCGACCTAAGCTCCGTTCGTTGGTGAATAACATAAGTTCCGTCTTCGACGGGTTCACCGTAAGGTTGTGCTTTCTGCACCAGTGTTCGACGATTTTTAGTGCAGATCTCATAAGATCGCAGAGCACATTCTCGAAGGGGCCACCTATGAGAATGGCAAGATCGTCCGCATAGCCAACCGTATACAGTCTCATTCTATTGAGGTTCTCGATGAGTTCGTTAACCACAATATTCCACAAGAGCGGAGAGAGTACTCCACCTTGCGGGCAGCCTTTGGCAACCACGCCTCTTGTGCTGGACTTCACGGTAAATTGTATCGCTCTGTACCTTAGCATGTTATCTATCCACCCGGCAATAGTGGAATGGACATCATGTCTCGAGAGCGCCTGGCTTATGCTGGTAAAGTTTCTTTTGTCGAAGGCACCTTCAATGTCTATGAATGCGCCTAGGGTTGATTGTTTTGAGATAGACTTCTCCCTACGCGAGATGTTACGCAGTAGAGAGCAGATTCTGTTGATTTGCCTGGGCTGTAGGCATGTTGGTTAGCGTGAAGCGGCTTACGCATAAGGGAAATTGTTCTTATGTCCCTATCGCACAGTCTCTCCAGAGTCTTCATAAGGAAGGACGTGAGACTGATTGGTCTAAAAGATTTAGGTTGCGTATAGTCGCTTTTGCCGGGCTTGGGGATGAAAACAACTTTTACTTCCCTCCATTGCAGTGGCACGTAACGGAGGGCAAGGCATCCTCTGTACACCGCAGTAAGATGCCTGGCCAGTACATTCACGTCACCGCACTGCAAGAGCCCTCTCCAATGATTCGTTTAGGAGAAATAAGCTCTGAAAAACAACCATCTGCCGGGAGAAATCACCTTAAATTTCCCGTGGGAATAGGATAGGTTTCCGTAGTAAAATGTCAAATTGTGGTCTAAGTGTTAAAGCACTCTTGGATATTGTAGTTTTTTTAAATCAATCTAAAGAAGATAGCTATCTGCAATCTATTGGACATTGTATAGAAGTTGCATTTGCCACAGCTAACTTTCTAGATTTTCTTGAGTCGATATAGCCACAGAATATATAATAGTTACTATATAATATAGCTGAACTACTAGCGTATATGGAAAAGCTATTACTAATGTTCTCAGAATTCGTTCAATAAGGAGTCTCCCCAAATGTTTTCCGTGTTTAATTTTAAAGTGTTTATATTAATTAATTGTTCCATGCTCGACGCAAGCTGCTGCAAGCAAGAGAAAAACATAGAATGTGCCAGTTGCATTTCGTCCCGGATATGCTGCAGAAACCAGGTAAGGGATCCGAGGGTTTCTGTATATTGCAATTTAGGCGATGGGCTGACAACCTGCCACTACAACAAGATACCTACAAATCTATCTTAAATAATTCTTCCACGCTGGACTGGGAGCGATTCTTCCACGCTGGACTGGGAGCGAAAAAAAAACATAGAATGTGCCAGCTGCATTTCCTCCCGGGCATGCTGTAAAAACCAGCTAAGGGATCTGAGGGTTTCAGTATATTGCAATTTGGGCGATGGGCTGACAACCTGTCACTACAGCAATAAACGTACAAAACCATCTTTAATAACCCTCAAAACTTTGTCAGACGTGGCGGAACGACCTTTGTTTAGGTCGTTTACGCTCTGCCTACCCCATTAGGGATAAAGGCGTGATTATATGTATGTATATGTACTATCTTAAATAACCCTCAAAACTTTGTCAGACGTGCCGAAACGACCTTTGATTAGGTCGTTTACGCTCTGCCTACCCCATTAGGGATACAGGCGTGGTAGTAGGTATGTACGTATCGACTCTATTTCTTGTAGTAAAACTGCAAATTGGGTTAGGTCGTAAAGTTAGAGAATTATACTGTCAGTAAAATAACGTAATAAAGAAAGTTATTCCACATTTTATACAAACAAAAAATATCCTTACGACAACCAACTTCCTACCTACCTCCCATTATAGCCTGATGTAGCATGCCTAGATATCTAGATACAAACAGGGCTGAACTCACGACTTAATTCAAGTTTACTGGGTCATTCCACTCTCCTGCCCTAAACCCGTCATGGTACAGCCAGCAGAACAAAGCGAAATTTCACTAAATGTGGTTTTACATATATACAAACGTATAATCACGTCTCTATCCCTAGAGGGGTAGGCAGAGCGTAAACGTCCTAAACAATGGTCGCTTTGCCACGTTTGACAAGTTTTGAGGGTTATTCCAGATAGATTTGCATATTGCTATCGGGTTGTCAGCCCATCGCCTAAATTACTATACTGAAACCCTCAAATCCCTTAGCTGATTCTTAAAGCATGCTCGGGAGGAGATGCAGCTGGCACATTCTATGTTTTTCCATCTCTCCCAGTCCAGCATGGAAGAAATATGGTTTTAGTTTTTTTGAATTTGAATGAAAAATATTAGATAGTACTTATATTATGTACCAGCTCTACTTCCGTTACCGGATATGCTGTAAAAGCGAGTAATTAGTAGTGTCAGTAACGTCGTGTTATTGACACCAATTTGGTTTTCAGCCCATATCCAGTATTTGCTTTGAAAGTTTAAAGAAAGTGAACCGCAAAACATATGTTTGTAACAAGGCTATCGTCTGCGGTTCCGAAATTTAAACTTCTGCTTAGTTGCAAAGAAAAAGCAATTTATGGGCCGCACAACACGTTGGTATCGATTACTCAGCGTTATAAATACGAACTATCATCATCTCCCTAGCCTAGTCCCGTATCGCTCGGGGTCGGCTACCTAATCTGAGTGATTCAACGAGCGTACTGGTTTTTTCACAGAGCGACTGGCATCTGACCTCCGCAACCCAGAAAGGAAACCACACCCAATCCTAGATTAGGTCAGAGTTTTCAAACCGCCAATGCTTAGCACTGGCCTCTGACATGGCTTAACGACTTATATCTACGGTTTTAAACGATATTAACTTAACGTGCCTTCCGAAGCACGGAAAAAGCGCCGAATAAACGTACATATGAAAATTCGAATATCGAAAAACACATTGGTACGTGGTGGGATTCGCTCAGGAGTCAGCGGCCCTATCAACTACGCCATCGGGCTTCCCTAAATACAAACTATATGTATTGTTATTTTGGCGTTGGGCTTCGAACGACCCGTTGAATCCGAATAGGCAGCTCTAACGTGATTTTCTGTAACAACCGATATAAAAAAAACACCTACCTTAGCATAACCTCTGCAACACGCTATTACCATACTTGTCAGAGAATCTAGTGAATCAGCCTGTATAGTCCTAACCAAACTATAAAAAATCTCACAAAATCAACTTTAAGTGTTCTAGGAATCAAACCCATGACCTCTTAAATGAGAGCCCACAGCTCAGACCACTAAACCACACAGGCAGTGACACATATTTAACTTTGTTATCAAAGAACAAAGGTTCCGGAAAGAATATCCCCTTAAAAGTTCCTCATTGAGCTGCTGACGCTACTTTATAAGTAGATCGATAGACCTTTCTAGAGGGCAAAGCTCTTTAAGAGTTTTGAACGAAGATGAATATTTGCAGCTTTTTGTCACAGGAATAATGACTTCAGCTTCTTTTTAAAGTTACATACATACATACATATAATCACGCCTTTATCCCTAATGGGATAGGCTGAGCGTAAACGACCTAAACAAAGGTCATTCCGCCACGTCTGACAAAGTTTTAAGGGGTATTTAAGATAGATTTGTAGGTATATTGCCGTAGTGACAGGTTGTCAGCCCACCGCCTAAATTGCAATATACTGAAACCCTCGAACCAACATTGTTGCAGGTAGTAATATGTTGGATATAAGGGACAGCTTCCTGCAAACTGCTACTGGTTGCTCAGTCAACGAAACTGAACAATATCAGTAATACTATCTGTCAAAAATAAAAATGTTTGGTTTCCCTGTACAAAATTATTTGTTGAGGTGGTAATGGAAATAAATAGGAAAACTAAGAAGCTACTGGGCTCGATTCTAGATACCACCGGCTAAAACTAAAATTAAAATCTATCTGTCACTTTCAGATAATAAATTTAAAAACAGGCGATTTATACTCTATGGTTTTACACTTTGTCCGCTAGTTTTGACGCGCGTTTGCACGTTTCCCCGGTATTTCTGTCAATTTTATTCACCATATCATATGACATACATA
Organism: Scrobipalpa costella; assembly: GCA_949820665.1. Classification (NCBI taxonomy): domain Eukaryota; kingdom Metazoa; phylum Arthropoda; class Insecta; order Lepidoptera; family Gelechiidae; genus Scrobipalpa; species Scrobipalpa costella. The sequence continues at coordinate 4,684,477 of OX463320.1, read as the reverse complement.
CATATACTCACGCCTTTTTACGTACTGGGGTAGGGAGAACGTAAACGACCTAAACAAAGGTCAAAGGACAAAGTTTGGAGGGTTATTTAAGATAGATATTTAGGTATATCATATGACGGCGGATGAAAATGACATATCTTCCATTCTGGCCTGGGAGCGAGAGAAAAACATAGAATGTGCCAGCTGCATTTCCTCCCGGGCATGCTGTAAAAATCAGCTAAGGGATCCAAGGGTTTCAGTATATTGTAATTTAGGCGATGGGCTGACAACCTGTCACTACAGCAATATACCTACAAATCTATCTTAAATAACCCTCAAAACTTTGTCAGACGTGGCGGAACAACCTTTGTTTAGGTTGTTTACGCTCTGCCTACCCCATTAGGGATAAAGGCGTGATTATATGTATGTATGTATGTATGTATGAAAATGACAGATAACGCATAAAACCACCGATTTTAAATTAAAAACCGAAGAGAATGGGTCTCCTGTCCGTTTCCATTTTTTTGTTTGATTATGACAAATAGATTTTAATTTTAGTTTTAGCTAGCAAATTTAGAATCGAGCCCACTGCCACGCGTTTACTAAAATATTCAAATACTCTAGCCAAAAAATATTCTGATGTAAAAAAAATGCACGCAATAATATTTTTATTTAAAGCAAGCAGTTTTTTCTAACTGGCCGCTTTTCAAAGCAGGTTGAAGCTATTCCAATGTCCAATGTAAAAAAGAAAAAAATATATGAGTTTTTATCCAACTATTAAGTTTTGACAGCAATCAGACAGTTTTTTGTAAAAGTGGAATACACTGGCGAAAATTTAAAATTCGCAAATTTTCAACTGTTAAGAATCCATTTCCTGATGCATTTCAAATTCTTACTTTTACAAACTTAAGTTGAGATTGAGACTTACAAAGTTGCTTGCGCGAAGCAACTTTCAACTAAGCTTTTAAAGATTTATAAAATAAAGTACTAACTTCTCTCACACTTCTGAGTTGCAGTCCAATAGACAGTTTAATAAATAAATAGTTAATCTATCTTTTTACTATCATAAAACTGAGCACTTTATAGATTGTAAATACAACAAACACTATTATTGCCAAAGATATTATATATCGATGTTTCTCAACTGGAAGAAATATAATAAATATCGAATTTAATATAGGTTGGAAACTTTGTACTTTACAAATCCTTAAAAGCTTAGTTGAAAATCGCTTCGGGCAAGTAACTTTCTAACTTGAAAGTTGAAGGAAATTGAAACGAATTCAGAAAATGGATTTTTCAATATTGTACTATTTTTTTATAACGCTACATGTATGATGTATCAGTAGATGCAAAAAGTCATTTTGTATATTCGGTAGTGAATTCCCTTTTTTACATATAACTGGCCGATTGATGTCAAAAAACTCTATTCAGATTGCCTTTAGAGCAATTAAAATGTAAAAACCTTTTGTAATTAAAAACCTTTTTCGGAAGTAAAAAGTTTTTCTTTTCTACCATTACCACAGATCAGATAATATTTACTACGTACCAAATAGCTTTTCATCACGATTTTTTTTTCAGCAAAAACGGCGTATGTTCAAAAATATAAAATATTCTTGCTTTTTAAAAACTGTTCTACCTGTATTTTGGTAGCGTAGAAAGTGTAGAAACCTGAAAAAATATATATTATAGTAATATTAATTATTTAAATAGTCGGTACCAATGCTATTATATAAAAGGATTATTACAATACAATACAATACAAAATTCTTTATTGCACAAAGAAACACATACAACAGAAATAAAAAGGAACAAACGTGACAGTACAATATAGGCGGCCTTATTGCTAAAGCAGCAATATTAATACTAAGGGCTTTTTCCAAATATTAAAAAACCTTTATAAAAAGGGTTACTGATTTTTCTTCATATGTTTTGGGAAAATGCAGCTGTTCAAAAGCGTACGGTTTAAAAAAATGTTACCAGCTATTTTCCAAGTACTTGGCTCGAAGCGCGTGACTCAGCCGGCCAATAGGTACCAATGTGTACTAATATAGTGCGTCAAGGCTTTAAATGAACGCGGCAAAAAAAGGTACTAACACCGACGCCATTATTAACAGTTTTCTATACAATCATCACCAATAGAGTCAAAGTTTTTTGAACCGCTTAATGGCACAGCTTATATCTGACATGGTTTGTGCAACGACCACTATCATTCACCGCGATTATGACCTCTGTTTTTTCCAGACATTCAGTCTGCATTGTACGGACAAAACTGTAAAAATCTCACAAAATGATAAATTGAAAAATAAATAACTTTGTGTTTCTCCTCTGTGGTTCTAGAAATCGAACCTAGGACTTCAGGATCGTTAGCCCATGGCTCAGACTAGTGGTCTGAGTATGGAGGCAGTTTCCATACAATTACAGCGCCCTCACCCACGTCCATTTAAATCCTTGATGTGCAGTAATAGCAGTAAAGAGGCCGGCAGACATTTTTTGTGCTATTTTCGCCGCCATATTCCAGCCGGTTTCTCATACGCAAACCTACGGGATGGCGGATTTAAGGCCAAGTCGGTAAGTGTAAACATAGGCGAAAAAATAAAGTAAATTTTGAACCACACTAACAGGTCTTTTGCAAACAAGATGCAGGCGGGATGGTGGTGTTTTCAGGGTGGCGTAGAATTTACCATGGGGCAATGGCATCACAGGTGGTAGGTAAGGCTGAACTATCTTATCAAAATCTGACGCCAAATGCTTGCTGTGTGTCGTTGTGATATTCATACAATTGGAATTACTGTAAGACTAAAGTTTCTGTTTGCCTTCATCTCTTCTATAATCTGTCAATTTATTTATTAAACATTCGATTCGCCTTTGTGATGGTGTGGCGGCAGACTACATAATGACAAAGAGAAAGAGGTTTAAAGATTTTTAAACCAGTTGCTTTTCTTAGTTTACTTTTTTTTTTTTAATAAGCCAGAGACTCGTTTCTTGATCCTTCTCCTTAAATCCCAGTTTCTAAAATAGCGTGTTTGATTGCCAGGCGCACGTTTCGGTATAGTATCGATCGATTGATTGATTTTACCTCCCCCCCTCTATTTCTAACATCAACCTTATTGCCAAGTGTTAGAAAAGAAAATAATAATGGATTTTTGAGTTTCCCTGATATAATTAGAGTATGGAAGAAGTCAACTGCTCAAATGTGCTTTTAGGAAGCTAATAAAGCAAAAAGAAATCCATAATATAGAATAAATGAAAATTATTTCGATTTTTAATTTCTTAAAAGTCTGGTATAAATACTTATAGTATTTTTTAGATTGCATGCCTGACAGCCTAAGGCTCGTATGTATAAAGCAATCTCAACATTGAGAGCAATAGTAGGTATGGATTTGGCAGGCCATTATGTACTGCAATGACATTTCTGATACGAACTCAAACTCGCGGTCAGTCTCAAGTGCTGATTATAATTACAGGGCTTAGAGCAACACGGCCTTACTGAAGACAGCAGGTTAGAAATATAAAAACATAGCGACCTGCCCCGTCTTCGCACGGAAATCATCAATGTTTTTCTACTATATTATGCATGCATTATACATATAAACCTTCCTCTTGAATCACTCTATCTATTAAAAGAAACCGCATCAAAATCCGTTGCGTAGTTTTAAAGATCTAAGCATACATAAGGATATAGGGACAGAGAGAGCGACTTTGTTTTATACTCTGTAGTGATGGATGACGTAGGCACAGTCACAGGTGCAAAAGAGAATTCTCTATAACTGACAAAACATGTACCTATACGTTTGACATGTGTCAGGATGCTCATGCTATGTGAAACTATTTTAATCGTTAGTTTCTTAACATTTTGTATAACTTTAAACGCGTTTCGTTACCTACCTTTTATGAACATCATAAAAAAAAATACACTTTACACTGGCACAAAGTCTTCTAGTGCCACAAAAAAAAAGAAAAAAAAAAAAAAAGAGTACATACATATGAATGTATAATCACGCCTTAATCCCTGGGGTAAGCAGAGCGTTAACGACCTAAACAAAGGTCGTTCCACCAAGTCTGACAAAGTTTTGAGGGTTATGGAAGATAGATTTGTAGGTATATTTCTGTAGTAACAGGTTGTCAGCCTATCGCCTAAATTGCAATATACAGAAACCCTTGGATCCCTTAGCTGGTTTTTATAGCAGGCCCGGTAGGAAATGCATGCTTTGCTTTTTTATATGCTTTCCACAAGTTAAATTCAAATCCTAACCTCAATTTACTCTATCGAGCAACGCCATCTATCTTCAGAATTAAGCAGTGAACTCAACAAGATGATGAAAGCTAATTTTGTGCAAGTACGAGGTACAGGCAAGGTTTTAAATGAATGTGGATAGGGGTGCTGCATTGTACGGATAAGCAACTACTTCATTGGTCTAGTGATCTTAGACATGGACTCTCGATGCCGACGTCCTGGGTTTGATTCCCAGGGAGGGATATGATATTTGACAATTTATCACTTTGTGAGATTTTCCAAAGTTTGGTTAGAACAATAAAGTCTGATCACCTTATTATCTAGAAGGAAAAAGATTCCGTGTTTCGGAGGGCACGTTAAACAGTCCCGATCGCTATCTTTGATAGTGGTCGTTACATGTCAGAGGCCTATAGTTGTGCTATTAGGCGGTTTTAAAACTCTGAGACCTGGTTTCATCGGGTGGATCGATTCGAAACTCACACGACAGAAGAATTGTTTGGATACATACATATAATTATGCCTTTATTCGTAATGGGGTAGGCAGAGCCTAAACGACCTAAACAAAAGGTCGTTCCGCCACGTTTTACAAACTTTTGAGGGTTTTTTAAGATAGATTTGTAGGTATATTGCTGTAGCGACAGGTTGTTAGTCCATCGCCTAAATTGCAATCTACAGAAACCCTCGGATCTCTTAGCTGGTTTTCAGAGCATGCCAGTTCAGCATGTTTTATTTTTTTTATATCTGTCAAAAAAAATATTGGCGAAATTAGTTCAAATTTTTGCCACGTTCATTTAAATCTTTGTCTGTACGGAGTAAGAACCATTATGCAAATCCAAACTTGCCAGAGTCACTTAGGCTCATGAAAATTTAAATTTCAGAGCACTCTAGGTACCGTACGCAAAGTAAATTGTCTTTTTAACGTGATTAGGGAGATTTGAAAAAATCTGAAATTGTTTTGAAGCACCTGCCATTTTGATACATACATACATACATATAATCATGCCTTTATCCCTAATGGGGTAGGCAGAGCGTAAACGACCTAAACAATAGTCGTTCCGCCACGTCTGACAAAGTTTTGAGGGTTATTCAAGATGGATTTGTACGTATATAGCTGTAGTGACAGGTTGTCAGCCCATCGCCTAAATTGCAATATACTGAAACCCTCAGATCCCTTAGCTGGTTTTTACAGCATGCCCGGGAGGAAATGCAGCTGGCACATTCTATGTTTTTCTCTCACTCCCAGTCCATTTCCACCATAATCTAGTGTGGTGATATACCTGGGCCGCAGAGGGCTTACCATCAGGTGAACCGTCTGATTCTTTGCCACTGTATAGCTAAAAACTCCATGCATTCTTCCATGCTGGCCTGGGAGCGAGAGAAAAACATAGAATGTGCCAGCTGCATTTCCTCCTGTGCATGCTGTAAAAACCATCAAAGGGATCCGAGGGTTCCAGTATATTGTAGTTTGGGCGATGGGCTGACAACCTGTCACTAAGCAATATACCTTCAAATCTATCTTAAATAACCCTCAAAGCTTTGTCAGACGTGGCGAAACGACCTTTGTTTAGGTCGTTTACGCTCTGCCTACCCCATTAGGGATAAAGGCGTGACTATATATATGTATAGCTAAAAAAAATACTTTCAGCTAGCGGAGTCGAATTAAGGTGGTATCAAAGCATAGGTGGCGCCCTAAATAATAATAATAAATTAATTGTGTCCAAAATATTAACATACATACATACATATAGTCACGCCCTTATCCCTAATGGGGTAGGCAGAGCGTTAACGACCTAATGAAAGGTCGTTCCGCTACGTCTCACAAAGTTTTGAGTGTTATTTAAGATGGATTTGTAGGCATATTGCTGTAGTGACAGGTTGTCAGCCCATCGAATAAATTGCAATAAACTAAAACCCTCGGATCCCTTAGCTGGTTTTTACAGTATGCCCTGGAGGAAATGCAGCTGGCACATTCTATGTTTTTCTTTCGCTCCCAGTCCAGCATGAAAGAATAACAATTTAATTGTGTCCAAAATATAAATATTTTTATTAATATTTTACGTGTAGCGGAAATCGCAAGTAATTTTATATTATAATACATCATATCATAATTCTAAATAAGCTTGTAAGTTTTATATTATAAATGTGCTAAACGTGGCCACTTAGCGAGTGGATTCTCGAGTCGAACGAGCCGATGAACCCTTGTGTCAGAGTTTTCAAACCGCCTAGTAGCACAGCTATTAGGCCTCTGACATGGTTTGATTAACGACCACTATCAAAGACAGCGACTGAGACTGACGGCTAACTTGCCCTCCGAAACACGTATTATTTTTTTCCGGACAATCAGGTGATTTAGCCTGAAATCTGAGAAAATCTCAGATAGTGATAAATTAACAAATAGCAATTGGGTAGTAATAAAAGTTCCGAAAATTATTTCAAAATTAACCTTTTTTTAAATATGAAATATACTGTTTGAATAACTAACTTGTTGACCACATTTGTGCGAATAAAAAATAAAGTAACGAATGATTGAAATACTAAAAGCCTCGTATAAATAATACGTAACTTACTGTCGGAATTACTTTTCTTCCAGCCTAATTTCTTTTTCACCGAAAATTATGATACTTTATTTTATTCCTTTTTCACATGGTGATAGAACTAAAAATTGCGAACTAATTAATTCGTAATGTACTGACGGAAATACTATTCTTCTAGCTTGATTTCCATTTTACCAAAACATATGATTCATTACATTGTTCACATGATAAAAGAAAACTGAAAGTTGCGAACCATTATTTTGTAATTTACTGAAAGAAATACTTTTCTTCTAGTTTAATTTCCATTTTACCCCTTCCACCTCCGCGGCTCGGTCGCTCACTTCATCCGCCCCAAAGGGTCACCGTTCTAACCTAACCTATAGTGGGATTCCTTTTTTTATTGCGTGGGACTACGCCCCCCGAAACCCCTTTACCCCCCGCTTCGTACACAACAATTTTGGACATTTTAGCGTAAATTTGCTGTCTGACTGTCATTTTTCCAATCATTTTTCGGATATTCTTAAAAATTTAGAGTAAAAATATATATTTTATAACAAGAAATAGAAATGAAGTGAGAAGGAAACGATTATTGTAGCAGTATATGTGCATTTGGAAGTTCAGTATTTCGTTCACAACTTTAGTATTTTTCATAGATGTCATTGTCTTAGATTTTTGTTCATATTTTTTTTATTTGAGAAAGGTTGTGTTTGTTAGTTAATTATGTGATTATTTGTCTGTACGTTTTGTGTTTATTTTCTAGTTATTCATTTAAGCGCAGCTTATTTTGAATTACAATCAGACACATTTCGCTAGAGATTAATTTGTTGTTCGGAACCTTTATTATTATCCATCATTTGAATTAAATTTTGTGTTGTATTTGGAACCGGACCCAAGATCTCTGGATCGTGAGCCCATGTCACTGACCACTAGACCACGGCGGCAGTTAATTCGCTACTACTCAAGCTAAAGTGACACAAGTGACACAGTGACACCAGGTCGAACGAGCCCACTTCCGCCGCGCCCTCACTTCCTAGACCACATAAAGGACCCATTTACTTTTAGGTATATAGGGTGTTACAGGAAATAGCACTGCCTGTGTTAAGTTTCTTCCATGCTGCCCTGGGAGCGAGGGAAAAATATAGAATGTTCTAGCTGCTTTCCTCCCGGGCATGCTGTAAAAACCATACATACATATACAATTATACAAGTACAAATCTTCATTTAATGGCCCTCAAGACTTTGCCAGACATGGCGGATCGACGTTTGTTTAGGTTGTTAATGCTCTGCCTACCCCATTAGGGATAAAGGCGTGATTATATGTGTGTAGATACATATAATCACGCCTTGCCTAAATGCGTCTGACAAAGTTTTGAGGGTTATTTTAGATAGCTTTGTAGGTATATCGCTGTAGGGACAGGTTATCAGCCCATCCCCTGAAACCCTCGGATCCCTTAGCTGGTTTTTACAGCATGCCCGGGAGGAAACGCAGCTGGCATATTCTATGTTTTTCTCACGCTTGCAGGCCAGCATGGAAGAAATTGCTGTAGTTAATTTAAGGATACGACTATGTCCATAAAGAGACAGTCCACCATTTGAAGCATAAAAAGTGATAACTTGTACAAGTTTATGTAACCAATTTAACAAATAACACTAAAACACAATATAACATTGTATAAAGTGTAATAACAGAGTAGCAGGGCACGGTTCAGGCCACTAATGCTTAGGGAGTGCCACGTCCTCTATGGTATAGTGGTTTGAGCCTTGGGTTGCCGATCCGGAGGTCGTGGGTTCAATTCCCAACACAAAGTTGATATTTGTTAATTTATCCTTTTGTGAGATCATCCAGTGTCCAGTTTTTTATAAGCTATATCTATCACTGATTGACTGTCAATAAAAAAGATTCCTAGCTTCAGAGGGCACGTTAAAGTCGTCGGTTACTTTCGCTGTATTTTATAGTGGTGTAATAGATCATGTTATTGATTACTTTACAATTATGGTCTGCTATTAGGCAGTTTAAAAACTCAGACACCAGGGAAACTCGGGTCGTTTAACGTCCCAAAAACCCACTCAATAGAATAGATACACAGTTCAGGCAATACCGTTTAAAAAAACTAGAAACTGGACGATCTCCGAAAGTGATAAATTGACAAATATCAACTTAGCCAGATCGGCAACCAGTTATCACTGATAGTCTGTAAATAAAAAAGATTTCTAGCTTCAGAGGGCACGTTAAAGTCGTCGAATAGAAGAATGTTTAATAATAGAGTATAATAGGGGTGGTTCCCTTGACTAATGCTTAGGGTGCGGCGTCGGAAGCAGGGTGCTCCGCGGTTATAATAATATACTTAGGTATAATACATTACAACAGGACAGGTAAGAAGGTTACAACCTGCTTTCAGCAATTTACTATTTAAAATATTATATTTACATATTAGTTTGTATTGTATTGTATTTACTTATTATAATTTTTACGATAAACTTATATCTATTACAATAGTATCTGTTATCTTCTATGCTGGACTGGGAGTGAGAGAAAAACATAGAATGTGCCAGCTGCATTTCCTCCCGAGCATGCTGTAAAAACCAGCTAAGGAATCTGAGGGTTTCAGTATATTGTAATTTAGGCGATGGGCTGACAACCTGTCACTACAGCAATATACCTAGAATTCTATCTTAAATAACCCTCAAAACTTTGTCAGACGTGGCGGAGCGACCTTTGTTTGGGTCGTTTGCGCTCTGCCTACCCCATTGGGGATAAAGGCGTGATTATATGTTAGGTATAATACATTACAACTAGACAGGTAAGAAGGTTACAACCTGCTATTAGCAATTTAAAATATTATATATTAGTTTGTATTGTATTGTATTTATTTATTATCATTTTTACAATAAACTTATATCTATTACAATAGCCCCACAAAACTGCTTACGCAGTTTGTCTGCAGGATCGATGAGTCTCATTTGTAGGTACACTATTTGTATATGTTCCCAATTAGTTGACGCTGCAACAATCATCTGAACAAGATGTCATCTGATGATTCGTATATGATATTTAATACATACATACATACATAAATCACGCCTTTATCCCTTACGGGGTAGGCAGAGCGTTTAACGCCTCGTAAAAGGCGCTTTCGCCACGTCTGACAAAAATTAAGGGGACTATTTTAGATTGTAATATGTATTGCTTTAGTGACAGGTTGACAGCCCATCGCCTAAATTACAATACACTGTAACCCTCGAATCCCTTTTGCTGACTTTAACAGCATGCCCGGGAGGAAGGGCAGCTGGAACATTCTATGTTTTTCTATCTCTCCCAGTCCAGCATGGAAGAAATATGATATTTAATACATGCAGAATTATGTTATTGAATTTAAACTGTTAGGTAAATATTTCTTTAGCTTAGATGAAATCTTATATACATTTTCTTCTTGTCTTATATCCACAGGCAAAGTATTTAGTAGGTATAGAATACGATTTTTGAGCGTCCTATCGCCATCATAATTAATTGCTCGGGGTACTTCATATTTACATAGTTGGCATATAATGATATGAGAGCCCGATGATGTAGTAAATAAGGCCACTGCCTCCTGAGTGGTTCGAATCCCACCAATGTGTTTTTTGGTTTTCGAATTTCCGTGCTTCGGAAGACACATTAAACCGTTGGTCCCGGTTAATATAGTTTATTACCATAGGTATTAGTCGTTAAGCCATGTCAGAGGGCAGTGCTAATTGCTAGTGCGCATTGGCTTTTAAAACTCTGACCTAATCTAAGATTGGGTCTGGTTTCCCTTCTGGGTTGCGGAGGTCAGATGGCAGTCGCTCTGTGTAAACACCAGTACCCTCGTTTAATCTAGATTAGATAGCCAACCCCGTGAGGCGATGATGATGATGATTAATTGGCATATAAGCTGAAGGCTGTCAGACTACGTTGGAAGAAGTTGCCTCGACTGTCTTTTTTTTTTTTTTTAATATATATAGGCGAGCATTTGTCCGCCATCTCACCTGGTGGAAAGTGACGATGCGGGCTATGTTGAAGCATACTCACCAATGTAGTGCCTATTCACTCTCGCCTTGAAAAGAAAAAAAATAAATTGAAATTCTGTCTAAGGACGACCACGCGGCAAGGGCTGGTCGTGAAAGCGGACATTGAAGAGAACGATCACACACCAGCGGATGCCGAATGGCAAAGTGGAGTAGAGTAAGTAGACAAAGTGGGAAAGCAGACCCTAGTATTAGGAAGGGAAAACGCCAGGCAGAAGCTAGACAATTACCACCTTAGGAGCTGGCAGAGCATACATACATACATATAATCACGCCTTTATCCCTATGGGGTAGGCAGAGCGCAAACGACCTAAACAAAGGTCGTTCCGCCACGTCTGACAAAGTTTTGAGGGTTATTTAAGATAGATTTGCAGGTATATTGCTGTAGTGACAGGTTGTCAGCCCATCGCCTACATTGCAATATACTGAAACCCTCGGATCCCTTAGCTGACTTTTACAGCATGCCCGGGAGGAAAAGCAGCCGGCACATTCTATGTTTTTCTCTCGCTCCCAGTCCAGCTTCAACGTCAAAAAGCAACTCATGCTACTAATAAACGTTCAAACTCAATTTTCTTTTGAATTAACGCAATTGGAAAGACAAAAGTTCAAGCAAACACCTTCTAATCATTTTAATTTTAATCTAGACTAAAAGCTCCTTTAGAAAACGATCCCAAACAAAGTTAGTTTAATCTGATTGGGTTGGAGAAACGGTTCGACTGAGTTTGTCCTAAAAACAATTAAATATTAAAACGAAACGAAAAGAAAACAGCCGATAAAGATTGCCAAGTTAAGAAAACCTTTCCAGTCATACTGCAAAAGCAGGGTCGCAAATGTCTTGGCCTAATACGGGGTGTAGGAGACAGCGTCCCGCAAACTGATAGGTATTGCTCAGTCAATGAAACTGAACAACTTTTACCTGGATTTTTTTTCAGGTGATGAAAAATAAAATTGACCTACCCATACAAAATGACCACCTCGATCAGACAAAATCCTGAAAAAAAATCTACTTGTTCAGTTTCCGTAATGGATTTAGGTGTAGGCAGGCCTGTCTCACTCCGCACTTTAAGCATAGCTGATATTATATTTTCTTTGCTTTAGGTATAAAAAAAACTATTATTTCCGCCATATCATATGAAGGCGGATAAAAATGACAGATAACGCATTAAACCACCGACTATAAATCAAAAACCAGGGAGAACAGATCTCTTATCCTTTTCCAATGTTTTAAGTCTGAAAGTGACAAACAGATTTAAATTTAAATTTTAGCCGGCAAATCTAGAATCGAGCCCTATGTCTAATAGTTACACCCGACAAACTATATTTTATTATGATGTCAACACGACAAAAGAAGAAGCTTGAAAACACTGTCAACAAAAGTCCTCTAAAACATACCTATACTTACATACGGCCTATACTTACATAATTACCGTTAAACCATACTCTACCCTTCACAAAATACCTGTCAAACAAGCCCAACTAGAACACAGTACCGAAGACAGATTAATCATTGTCTGGCAACTCTGGCAAGGGACATAGTTGGCAAGTTTTCTTATGAAGTTCTGGAAAACTTCGACAAGGAAACGCGGGTAAGACAAGATATCTTTAGATTAAACGATACCAATCAGAAATGTTCTATAAAGTGTATTTAGACACTTTTTTAAGGCTCGTATTTACAAAGCAATCTGAAGATTGAGAGCGATATTAAGAATGGATTTGACAGGCCACATTGTACTGAAATGACGTTTCTGATAGAAACTCAAACTAGCTGTTAGTCTTAATTGCTGCCCTAGATTACGTTGAGTAATATTTTAAGGATTTGTACTCTTGATAGTTGTACAAACCACCGCGATTCGAGGGTTTGTAGTAGTCGCAAAACGATAGCAAACGAACAACAAAAGGAAACACCAGTGAAAAATAGTACATACATACATATAATCACGCCTTTATCCCTAATGGGGTAGGCAGAGCGTAAACAACCTAAACAAATGACGTTTTGCCATGTCTGACAAAGCCGTCGGTCCCGGTCGCTGTCTTTGATAGTGGTCGTTACTCAAACCATGTCAGAGGCCTGATAGTTGACACCAGGGTTCATCGGGTCGATAGCTACTCGATACCCACTCTACAGAAGAAGACTCTTCTTCTCTTGTCGGTGGAGCAACTTCCATTTTTATCTATCATTGGCCAGTTCTTTGATATCCTGATGCGACTTGGCATTTACTTTTTCCTTTACTTGATCGATATAACTACGTCTCAGAGACTCGTCCGTAGTAAGAGGTAGACTCATCCTCGCTTCCCTTTAATTTTCCCTTCTCCAATACATTACAAAGATCTAAATTCTAGTCTACCTACAGAAACTGTCGCTAGTGTTGCTGCGCGAAAATAAACTTAAAAACTAATATCTATTTGATGATCAACGGTGTCTTTACAGTAGTGATAAAATTCAATTGTTTATTGCAAATCGCAACACAAAGGATCTTAAGGTGATTCCTCCCGTTAAATGGTTTTTTTAAGAGCTTATTTCTCCTAAACGAATCATTAGAAAATAAAAAAAATATATATAAATCTGAGAAATTAGTTTATTGCAATTTCATTACAACATCTAAAAATATTCTACCTAGTTCATAAATAAATATGCTAAATAAACTGAAAGTAAAGCTGTTTTTATCACTAAATTTGATATTACTTCTAAACTATTAGGAGCGCTTTCACGGTTTATTCGGGAAATTATCTGTATTATGATTATCTGATATCGCAAGACAGCTTTTTTTTATGGAATAAGCTTTATGGTGCGTTTTTCACACATTTTTGATGCGGCAGACGTAACCGCCACGCCGCTGCAGCGCGCGCTGATTAAAAGGCGATATTCTAAGGCATAACATGGCGAGGCATAGCAGGTAGATTTCAATGTATGCACATTGAAATCTACCTGCTCATCTGCCGGGAGGATACACCATAAAGATACATGAAAAAAAGTAATTTTTGAACAAATTGACAAAGTATTTGAATTATAAAAATAACTGCTTCCGTGGTCTAGTCTTCTTCTTAGCGAGTGGATTCTCAAGTCGTACAACAACCCGAAGAACCCTGGTGTATTAGTTTTCAAAGCAGCACAGTTGTTAGACAGCGACCGGGACCGACAGCTTAACGTGTCCGAAGCACGGAATCGTTTTACCTTTCGGACACGGCCACGGAGGCAGTTCTAGTAGTCAGAGCCAAGCGCTTACAATCCGGAGGTCCTGGGTTCGATTCCCAGAGGGGGAACACAAAGTTGATGTTGATATTTGTAAATTTATCATTTTGTGAGGTTTTCCCCAGTTTAGTTAGGACATTGCAGGCTGAATCACCTGATTGTCCGAAAAGAAAAAAGCACGTTAAGCCGTCGGTCCCGATCGCTGTATTTGATAGTGGTCGTTACTTAAACCACGTCAGAGGGCTAATAGCTGTGCTACTAGGTGGTTTGAAAACTCCGACACCAGGATTCATTGGGTCGTTCGACTCGAGAATATACTCGCTAAGAAGAAGTATTTGAATTGCATTATGTATTTAATTAAGCTAATGAAGTTAAAAAACAACATTTTCAAGAGTAATTTTGAAAGACGGTAAAAAGTTTGAAATTAGTTTTCTATCCTATGCGTCCATGCCTTGATGCCGCCAAAAGGATAGACTGTTAGGCGTTGCACACACTGAGCTCCGCGCTACGACGCCTGGCGCAGATATTGTCCATGTTCCATTGTTTGAACTACAGAGCAGTTGGTTTGAACAATGGAACATAGTCAATATCTACCCTACACGACGTAGCGCGGAGCTCAGTGTGTGCTCCGCCTTATGATATAGATTTCATACCAAATTCATTAGAGATTTTGAAACTATTGGTACTTCATCAATAATCTTCTACTTTCTTAAATATACATACATACATAAAATCACGCCTTTATCCCTTACGGGGTAGGCAGAGCGTTAAACGTCTCGTGAAAGGCGCTTTCGCCGCGTCTGACAATAATTGAGGGTAATTTTAGATTGTAATGTGTATTGCCATAGTGACAGGTTGTCAGCCCATCGCCTAAATTACAATACACTGTAACCCTCGAGTCCCTTTTGCTGTCTTCTACAGCATGCCCGGGAGGAAGGGCAGCTGGAACATTCTATGTTTTTCTATCTCTCCCAGTCCAGCATGGAAGTAAATATTTTGTATTTTAATTAAGAACCGTGACTGTTATTATGTTATTTGTTTATTATGAACACAGCCATTTCACGACTACAATGTATTATATCCACACACATAGACGAAGATTATTCGGGGTGTAAGGGACAGCGTCCCGCAAACTGCGCAACTGACAGGGGTTGCTCAGTCAACGAAACTGAACAACTATCAGCAGGATTTATTTTCAGAAAAAAAATATGCTTTTTTCATACAAATTGTTTGATGGAAGTGGTCATTTTGTATGGAAAGATCTTTTTTCTTTTCGTCTCCTAATTGATAGTTGTTCAGATTCGTTGACTGAGCAACCCCTATCAGTTTTCGGGAAGCTGTGTCTTACACCCGGTATTGCCTTCTTCAATGTAAGAACCTTCAATAAGTACCCCAAGACTCCCCTCCAGCCCCCTTCAATTTAATTATATTACACGGGTGTTCACACCTTTAACACCCACCATTAAATGTTTCCACTTATTCCTATTACGACCATTTACTATTTCTTCCATGCTGGACCGGGAGAGATAGAAAAACATAGAATTTTCCAGCTGCTCTTCCTCCCGGGCATGCTGTTGAAGTCAGCAAAAGAGACTCAAGGTTTACAGTGTATTGTCATTTAGGCGATGGGCTGACAACTTTTTACTACAGCAATATACGTACAAAGTATCTTAAATAAGACTCAAAAATTTGTCAGCGACCTTTGTATAGGTCGTTTACGCTCTGTCTAAAAGTGTGATTATATGTATGTATGTATGTATTGATTTAGAGAAAATCAATAACTAAGTGTTAGAGACAATGAAAATCTCTTGCGGGGTTAATAAGTTTATCTGTGTGGATAATACTGCTGGAACTGGAAGGTCTTTTATTTGAAATCGACGGCGACACCGTGTCAAGTTTTATTACCTTGGTGAGCGCGAATGTGACTCACAAACCCGAGTTTAGTTTTAAAAATCCGGTCACATTTAGGACAGTAAAACGGCCCGCTATCATTAATTGTGTAGTTATAAGAGGGCTTGAGCCTAGATTTTTGGATCTGGCGTTTGGCGTCGAGATGTTCAAGTCGGATGCATTCAAACTTATCGGTGCCCGTTTTGACAGCATTTCGCCATTCCGGTCTCCGAGTAGCAAGCTCCTCCCAGGAATCGCAAGATATTTCGGCGGACAATAAGTGGCGTTTCAGAACGTCTCTGTAGCGCAGATATTGTCCTCCAGGTTTTCGCTTTCCTAAGCTAAACTCTGAGTAAAAGACTTTCTCCGGCAACCTTAAATTTAAATTTAAAAAAAGTACTAGAAAAAACGGAGGGCGAGATTTTTTTTGAGTTATCCCCAATAGGAGACAGACACTCGTAATTATCTGTGAGCAGTGTTTGTAGTTCTATTATATATTCTGTGCTGTGAGTATAAGTTGCAAAACATGTTTTTTTTATAATAAGAGTTGGTCACTCATCATAAGACCCTAAGATGGAATTTTATGGTGCCTTGAGAGCAATTAAAGTGATTGAACAAGAAGAAACGACAAATTATAGAAGCTCCGAGTGATTAATTACATTACATACCGGGTGTAAGGGACAGTGTTCCGCAAACTGATAAAGGTTGCTCAGTCAACGAAACTGAACAACTATCACCAGGAAGTTCTTTCAGGAGTGACCTTTCCATACAAAATGACCACCTTGATCAGACAATTTGTATGGAAAAGCGAATTTTTACTTTCACTTCCTGAAAATAAATCCTGCTGGTGGTTGTTCAGTTTCGTTGACTGAGTAACCCCTATCAGTATGAGGGACGCTGTACCTTACACCCCGTAGTATCCAATAACCATATAGAAATTGTACATACATACATATAGTTACGCCTTTATCCCTATCGGGGAAGGCAGAGCGTAAACGACCTAAACAAAAGTCGTTCCGCCACGTCTGACAAAGTTTTGAGGGTTATTTAAGATAGAATTGTAGATATATTGCTGTAGTGAAAGGTTGTCAGCCTATCGCCTAAATTGCAATATACTGAAACCCTCGGATCCCTTAGCTGGTTTTTACAGCATGCCCGGGAGGAAATGCAGCTGGCACATTTTTTGTTTTTCTCTCGCTCCCAGTCCAGCATGGAAGACAAAATTGAAAATTGAATTGAAAGAAATTGTCCCAACGCGAATATACCACTATTTTACGGCCAATGTCTGTCTATTGCTCTGATTGTATTGCCATTTACTGCCATTCCCTGTGACGTCATACAAAACATTGTTTTATAGATCGCTAATGAAATAGTTCCGTTTATTAGTATTAAAATTGCAATTGTAATTTATAGTGTTTCGTAGTAAATGAATATTAAATTAATTCTGCAATTCACTTCAACAAATTACAACCTATTCAATTATAATTTTGAGTTTTACCGTACTTAGGTAATTAATTGTGAAAAAAGCCTAATTTTAGAAAAGCTATTGACTATTTTAACTAGCTAACTAGCTGTGCCCGCGACTATGTTTTGTATTAAAAACACGCAGTGTCGCACATACTGAAAACGCTTTTCCGCGCGTGCTGCGTGGAAGCGTGTCAAGCATTGTCTGTTCTTTGTTTTTGTATGGAAAACACGATTTCGCGCGCGAGCTAGAGAAGCGTTTTCAGTATGTTCGACACTGCGTATTTTCCATACAAACTGGGGTACTTACTCAATATTAGATTGGTTAGTTTGCGTAATTATTTCTAACCTAGGCTGGACACCAGGTAATTAAAAAAACTCAGTCAAATGAAAAGTCCCTTTAATATCGGTTAAAAACGATCAGAGTTCACTTACTTACCTATCTCCAAAGTCTTGAGGCGTAATTTTTTGTATCGTAAATTTGATTTTAAATAATGCTCAGTCGAATAAAAAAGTTCCATAAAATCGGTTAAGAAACTCCCAAATTTCAATTTCCTGCCTACCCCCTAGATCAGGTTGCGTGATTTTATGTATCCTAAATTGCAGCACGGGTAACACATAGTTGAATAAAAAAGTCCCATCGAAATCGGTTAAGTAATTTTGGCGTGATGTGGTAACATACAGACAGACAGACAAAATTAAAAAACAAAATCGTTTTGATCTTTATATCGTTAATAATGCCTGCTGCAATATTTTTAATGTAAAAATATTCAATGTACAGACACGACCCTTCTATAGATTTATTATATGTATAGATGACACATAAGTTACATTAAACCAACGTTAAAAGACTACAGAAACCTAGTAAGTTTGTAACGGACTCCATCTTTTATGCAACTAAAGAATAACTAAAGAAAAGCTGGCGACTAAAGAATTCCTTTTAAAAACACAAGCGCACTTTTTTTTTGTTTAGAATCTGTTTAAACATGTCACCTAACAAATTCCCTGACGCGTGAGTTGACAGCTGTCGTTCGTCTTTCGAACACGTGTTTTGGCGCGTAAAGTGCCCAATCAGAGGCGGCGAGTGATCTGTCGTCGAAAGGGCACGTTTGTTTCATAGTACGTGGCTGATTCTGCTATTTAATATGGGGTGTGGTCATTCAGGAAATTGGTCGATCGAGGTAGGTAGGACATGTAGGTACCAAAGATTCAAGTCAAATCCCTTCAGTGCTAAAGATGTAGAGTAGAGATGTGAGTTTACTTGATTTACAATCTTATATTTTTAATGCTTAGGTATTCTTCCAGAATTATGGTTGATTGGAAATTGTAGACACTGCCGCACTGATATTTCGTGTTTATACCTCCTATTGCAGAATAGGTTTGTTACCAAAATCAAACACCTTGTTACTTCCGAAAACCCAGACTATTTACACAAAGAATGCATTCACTCTATCTCGATTCATTTAAGCTTTAATTTGATTTGTCTCTCTTCACTATAGCTGCAAAAACTAACTTTGTCAGCCAGCACTTTAATTACCACTAATGACTATCATGGCGGGTTTCGTTTTTCTTTTTTTTCGGCTGTCAACACCGCCGCCATGATGGATGTGTTGGGCGAGCGGAAGTTGTTTCTTTGTATATCCAAAATTGTCTTTTTGCGAGTGTATTGTGGGGTAGTTTTACGGTGGGAGTGGGGTATACGTGTCAATGCTGAAATTCTACTAATAATATAGATACCTAAATGTGGAAGTTTTTATATTGATGTACGAATGGTTGCTCCTTTTAATGTAAAAATGGTATTCCAATCATTTTCCTTACGAATATAATAGTAAATTGTCAAAAATTATCATTTCTGTAGGTCTGTCGCATGGAATTTCTTTTTAGAAATAAACAGGGCCTGTTGTGTCTTTGTTTTTCATGTCCTGTTTTTTTAATGTTTTGGTGTATAATAAATTCTTAAATAAATAAATAAAATAAACTATAGCCTAAAATCTTTTTTTTCAACCGACTGCGAAACGCAAAGAAGGTTAATGTGTTTATTGTCAAAAAATAATATAGTGCCAACTAGACGCTATTTTTTGAAAATCAAAAAAATTCATTTCTATGAACTATAAATATGATTCCACACAAGACAGATTTTTTCGCGAATTCTTTTACTGTGAGAGCAATCAAATTGTGGAATTCTTTAGCTGTGGAAATCGAGCGGGTTCTTTTGCAGTTTTAAAGAGCTTGTTAAAAAATATTTCCTACATTCTCCTACATAGCACCTGATTGACTTAAGTAATTACCTACTGTGTATTAATTATATTATCTAGTTTTTTTTTTCACAATCTTACTTCCCCATTTGAATGAAATATTGCATTTTCCTCTCTCTTATAGCATATTATATTAGTTTATTATATTATAATTGTACTTATGTATTAGTATATTGTACCTATTCGTATTTATGTAACTAGTAAGTACTTTGTCTATGTATTCTACTTAAATTTATAACAATAGTAACTGCACTATTCCGCATAATATTGGAAAACTACTCCATTACCTGGCAGAAATTGCTACCCTAGCAATAAGGCCGCCTAACTGTACTCTGTTTGTTTTGTAATGTTTGTTCCTGTACAATGTGTTCTTTATGTGCAATAAAGAATATTTGTATTGAATTTTTTTGTAACTATGCCAAGTGGGTATCATTGAATAGGCATTTTAAAAGCAAATCGAGGATTTTAACACTATTTTTCGTTTGGAACAATCGTTTAAGATTTATGACGATTTTTAAAGCTCACTTTGTATTCTACGCAGTTGGGGTTTTTGACCTTTTCAAATTACTTTCTTATTTTGTGTTCTAATGCAACATTTTACCGTTGAAAAATATCTGATTGAAAAATTCATTTAGATGCGTGCGAAAATGTAGTTATTACTTATTTTAAAGTCCCACCCAAATCGAACCCATGATTTCCTTATTCCGTACCAGCTGCTCACCACGGTCCAAATTGAAGGTTTAGATTAGTGGAAGTTACAAAAAGCTTCTTGGAAGCAGTTAATAATTCTAACAGAAGGCTTGATTTTACCGTTCACCGAACTAATAATAGAATTGAATGATTTCTGTCACGCACACCGAACCACAGGGAGCCAATTGACCTATTCTTCGTTCGGAAATTAATTCCGTTCAGGAACAAAACAAAATTAATACCGATTGTTTGTATCCAACTTTAATGAAAGATGGCGTCCGTTTTTAATTGTTTTTGATATTTATTTGAAACTGCATTTTTAAAGGCAGACAACATTGTTAACATAATTTAGAAACTGTCAGGAATGTGACAGAACAGCTTTATAAAATTGAGTCCAAATTTTGCAAAACCAAATAATCTTCCATGCTGGACTGGGAGCGACAGAAAAACATAGAATGTGCCAATTTCATTTTCTCCCGAGCATGCTGTAAAAACCAGATAAGGGATCCGAGAGTTTCAGTATATTGCAAATAATTTAGACTATGAGTATGACACACAAACCTACCTACCTAAGGACTACCTGTGACTCCAAAAACCAAAAATCGACCTTAAATGACCCTCAAAACTTTGTAAGTCGTGGCAGAACGACCGTTTAGGTCGTTAATGCTCTGCCTATCCCATAAGGGATAAAGGCTTGATTATATGTAATATGTATGTAGGTAATAGACCCAGAAATAGTTGCACATCGAAAATAATAATTTATAATCAAGGAGGACTTAAATATTCATTTTAAAGTTTTTGTTTCATATAAGCATAACACACATTTGGTAAGTTGTAGGTAAAAAGCAATTCATTTGACATCGAAGTGTTTTAAAACGCTACACTATACTAACTCAAAGTATTATAACTCTCCTACCAGACTTAAGGTCCCTAGGGTCATTTCTCAGTCAGTTTAACACGGCTCAACCGGCGTGGTGTGCCCTATTAGCACGGCAGGGACTCGAACCCGGGACCTTTCACGACCTGCCCTTAATTTGCTGCTTTAATCTTTAACACGTTTAATGAGCAAGTGACAATTCCTAGAGGGCGCTTGAGTAGATGACGTTGATTCGTTGTTTTTGTCTTTCAGGATTAATTATTAAACAAAATCTTTAATTTTATTCCATGCTGGACTGAGAGCGAGAGAAAAACATAGAATGTGCCAGCTGCATTTCCTCCCGGGCATGCCGTACAACCCAGCGAAGGGATCCGAAGATTTAAAGAAAAATCACATTGGTACGTGGTGGGATTCGAACCACGACCTACCCGCTTAGGAGGCTCAGATTAAATCTTCCAATATTTAGACATAAAACTTGCAACAAAACTGTTTGTTCATCCTGCACGCAATTACAACTGTTCACAGTTGAATGATGAATTAATATTCGTCAAAATTGTCGGCTTTTTGATTAGTTTTGTAGGGCGAAGGGTGGCCATCATTATTTTAACAGTAAACGATATATTTTTTTTATTAAAGTATGAAAACTGAACTGCTTACTTGTTTTTTGTTAAAAAATAGTGAGACTGTCGAAGATCGCACTTGGCGGGCGGTGCAGTGTGAATTTCTTCTCTCCTGATGAAGATCCTCGTGAAAAGTCGAAACGTCGAGAGTCGTAACCCTATTTTTACCAAAAAATAAGTAAACCATTTAGATTTCATTACCATTATTATTAATTTTGCCTGACTAATAATTGTATCATTAGTCGGGCAGGGATATCTTCTTATCGTATAGTCAGCCTCTGACTAATATTGGCTACGATCTCCTTCAAAACGTTTGAATAATTTAGACGGGGAAGCCCCTATCCACGTCTAGATAAGTCTAGCCAGAGCAAAGCGCATAGCTCATAAATGTAATCTAAAGTACTTACGTACAGAGATAACGCTACAATAATGAATCAGTTTTTTAAGAATCATAGTTAATAGATTACTTGATTTGATGCATACATACATACATACATAAAATCACGCCTTTATCCTTTACGGGGTAGGCAGAGCGTCAAACTCCTCGTAAAAGGCGCTTTCGCCACGTCTGACAAAAATTGAGGGCAATTTTAGATTGTAATGTGTATTGCTATAGTGACAGGTTGTCAGCCCATCGCCTAAATTACAATACACTCTAACCCTCGAGTCCCTTTTGCTGACTTCTACAGCATGCCCGGGAGGAAGGGCAGCTGGAACATTCTATGTTTTTCTATCTCTCCCAGTCCAGCATGGAAGAAATGATTTGATGCAATGCGATTTATAAAAATGTAACCTATGAACCTATAGGTGTTCTCACTACTTCATCGTTGACTCTGTTTCGATTAACCGTAGACTTTCAGTAAAGAACAATCCATCATCATCTCCCTAGCCTTATCCCGTATCTCACGGGGTCGGCTTCCTTATCTACGGGATTGAACGAGGGTACTGGTGTTTACACAGAGCGACTGCCATCTGACCTCCGCAACCTAGAAGGAAGTAGAGAACAATAAGAAGAAGTTAAGAACAATCCCATTACAATAAAAAAAACAGATCACCATTCCCGAAACTCGTGGTCACCTTACCACGAAAGGGTTGGTTCGTGACGATATCGCTTAGCAATCGCTAATTTTCTGGCCGCCGCTGGAAACGTGACAAGAAGCATCAAGAAGTGAACAATGTGGCCAGAAAACACTCTTGCCAGAATTCGTGGAAAATAAAGTCATAAAGATCCTTTGCTTACTAAAATAGGTGCTCACCTTATAGAAAAACATAGCATGTTCCAGCCGCCCTTCCTCCCGGGCATGCTGTAGAAGTCAACAAAAGGGACTCGAGGGTAACAGTGCATTGTAATTTAGGCGATGGGCTGACAACCTGTCACTCTATAGTGACATTTTATTTTATTAGTGTATTGCTATCAATACACTTTTCAATCTAAAATTGCCCTCAATTTTTGTAAGACGTGGCGAAAGCGCCTTTTACGAGTCGTTTAATGCTCTGCCTACCCTGTAAGGGATAAAGGCGTGATTTTATGTATGTATGTATGTTACCTTATAATTTAGTTGGCCTTTTGAGGATCACTGAAATAAATTGCAATCCTAGCGCCGTATTTTTGAATCACTCGAACTCTAAAGCGCATACGAAAAAGTTGAGATTTTCATACAATTGACAATGCGAATGTTAGTCTTATGTATACGATTCGATTCGAGTGATTTGAAATACGACTCCTAATTATAACAAGGTTTTTTAGCTCTGAAATTATGTTCATTAGTTTATAAAATAGTCGTGCAACAAGACGACAAATCCCTTATTAAATACTGCTTCAGCACGTCCGACTGGAGTTGTGTCTACTGGTTTTATGGGTGTAGGTACTATCATATACTTTTACATACATACATACATACATAAAATCACGCCTTTATCCCTTAGGGAGAAGGCAAAACGTAAAACTCCTCCTAAAAGGCGCTTTCGCCACGTCTGACATAAATTGAGGGCAATTTTAGATTGTAATGTGTATTGCTGTAGTGACGGGTTGTCAGCCCATCGCCTAAATTACAATACACTGTGAGAAGGTTGATGACTTATTTCACGGCATCTCAAAAGGACGAATTGTCCTCTATACATACAACTTTGGCAGGTATGCGGGAAACAAATCTAAACATTGAAAATTCAATCAGACTTTTGACAGAACAAAATAACGATTTGAAAACACGAATTTCTGAGCTCGAAAATCAAACTGGTGATGATAGACAATACATATTATTCTTGGAAAATAAAATAGAAAGCCTGGAAATTGGCAGCCGCAAGTCAAATTTTGAATTAAAAAATGTCCCTAAAAAAGAAAATGAAACAAAGGAGGATTTGGTCGATATGGTTACTTGTTTATCAAAAACAATAAATGGTGACATTTCAAAACCTGATATCCGAGATATATACAGAGTACGGAGCAAAAAATCTGGGGAAAAAAATACTGCGATTGTCGTGGAAACTACCTCCGCTATTTTAAAAACGGACTTTGTAAAAAAAGCCAAAAGCTTTAACATCAAAAACAAATCTAAGCTCACCGCAAAACATCTAGGCTTTAAAACGCAAGAAGATGTACCTATTTATGTATCAGAGCACCTCACTGCGAAGGCCTCGCGTCTCCACTTCCTAGCCAGAGATGTACAGAAAACAAAGGGATATAAATACTGCTGGACAAGTTATGGGAAAATCTACCTACGTAAAACTGAAACTTCCCGAATTATAGTAGTAAATAACGAAAGCCAGATACACCACCTTATGCTGGAAGAATGACTATCCTTTAACAATAAGTGGAACTCCGATAACCGTCTGTTTTTTGAATTGGATAATTTGTCAATACTATTTTGCATACAAAAATATATAATTTATTCCAAGTTTTATACTTTTGTTTTGTACCTAACTTTACCTTTTTACGTTTGCCATGTAATATTTTTTTCCGTATTTCATTATTTACATCGAACAAAACACACATACAAATCAATATAATTACACACACAACCGACACCTTACACACAGCATATAATAACCCAATACACGTTAATCAAATTCATATCTTTTATAAATTTCTACACCAATTCACAACTTTGAATCAACCAAAAATCCAAACAATACTTATATTTTATTACCTACTCTTGCAAAATTATACAGATTTGAATACTTTTTCTCTTGACCTATTTACTCTCAAATATTTAAATTATGTCTGACATAATAAATAACATTAATGAATTAGACCAGTTTGAGATCGCACGATCTTTTAAATGCCAAGTAACCGAACTAAAAGAGTATCTAAAAGTAAATAACGATGATCTAACCATAATATCACAAAACATCAGAAGCATTTACTGCAATTTTAATGATTTTTTATTAAGTATTTCTAGCCTTAATTTTGAAACGGATATTATAATTTTAACTGAATGTAGACTTGACCCCAATAAGCCATTACCCATCCTACCTAATTATTGTTCGTATTGTACTACCCACCAGCATAACCAAAATGATGGGGTTGTAGTTTATATAAAAAGTAAAATAAAACATAAAATAAAAGAAATAAAATTGTTACAGGCGTCCTGCATTCAGGTAGAAGCCCTAAATAACACCATTTTGTGCATATATAGGTCACCATCGTATCAAAATGCAGAAAATTTTATTGAATCTTTGTCCGCACATCTTGAAACATTTAACTCGTCTGTAAAGAACATAATTATTGCAGGAGACATTAATATTAACATAAAACTCAAGCCTGAAGAGCCTGCTCAGGAACGCAAAAACAGAATTAGTTATTTGAATAGACTATCATTATATGGCATTTTAGCTGGTCACATTATACCTACACGAAATTTAAACTGTTTAGACCATATAATGTTAAAAATAAATAGGAATAAACATCTTGCTACAATAGCCGTATTTGAAACCACTACAACCGATCATTTCACAACCTTTCTGTCATTGTCTAAAATAAAAAAAATAAAAAACATTAAAGTAACTAAAACCAAAGCCAACATAGATTTTGAAAAAGCATTGAACGACCTAAAAAATAAAAATCTTGCAGAACTTCTCTTTTGTCATGATCCTACTGATGTGCTAAATCATCTCATTTACGTACTAACCACAACCCTGAAAGAAAATACAGTAATTAATAACATACCTTCTAAATATCGTATTATAAAACCGTGGATCACACCTGGACTCCTAAGATGTATAAGAAATCGTAATCAGTTACAAAAACAAGCAAGGGGTGATCCATACAACGAAATTAAAAAAGTTACTTACATCAGGTACAGAAATTATTGCAATAAAATTATAAAGAAAGTTAAACGAAAATATGATAGTGACTTATTAGCTAAAACAGTAAAAAACAATAAATTGCTCTGGAAGAATATTAAAAATATAACTTACACGCAAAAAAGCAAAAACACAAACTCAGAACTGCTTTACTTAAAACCATCCCCTACTGAATCAGCCGAGTGTGTTAACAATTTTTTTTCTAATATTGGCAAAGAACTCGCCCAGCAATCACAACCCACAGCTATCGAACTAAATACATACCTAAAGACGCTATCTTCACATGCCAATTCCTTTGTCCTTTTGCCTACTGACGATGAGGAGGTTAGTTCTATTTTGATGAACCTTAAATCGGACAGTGCCCCTGGTTGGGATAAGGTTCCAACCCTGTTTCTTAAACTTGCTAAAACGGAAGTAGTTCCTATTATAACACACGCTGCGAACCTATGTTTTGAGAAAGGTATTTTCCCATCTGCACTTAAACTATCTGTGATAACTCCTATCTATAAGGATGGAGAGAGAGACGATGTAAGCAACTATCGACCCATTTCTGTCTTAACAACAATTTCTAAAATAATCGAAAAACTTTTAAATAAAAGACTGCTTAACTATTTAAATCACTTTCATTTGTTATCTGATCAACAGTATGGGTTTCGGCAAGGAAGATCCACTGAAGATGCGATTACTCACCTTACGTCACTCGTTGTTGAAGAGCTAGATACTCATAAAAAATGTATGACAGTGCTGCTAGACTTAAAAAAAGCGTTTGATACAGTCTCTCTCCCCATCCTTATACATAAGTTAGAAAAGTTTGGAATAAGAGGCGTACCATTAAATCTATTTGTTGACTATTTGACGGGCAGAAAGCAAGCAGTTCGGCTGGACAGTGTTATAAGTGGCTATGAGGAGGTTTACTACGGTGTGCCACAGGGTAGCGTTCTTGGCCCAACTTTATTCTTAATTTATATTAATGACTTATGTGAAATGCGAGCCAAGAACGCTACACTTTTTTCATACGCAGATGACACAGCCGTTGTTTTTGCGGGGGATTCTTGGGAAAGTGTTCAGGCAGACGCTGAACAAGGTCTAAAACATATTAGCCAATGGTTACACAATAATATCCTTACATTAAATATTAAAAAGACTAATTTCATATGCTTCAGTACGTATAATAGTTCACAACCAAATAAAAATTTCAAAGTTCAGATACATAGCTGTCTTAAAACTGCTGATGAGCAAGCGTGTAACTGTCCCTCTATTAATAAAGTATCGCAAGTTAAATACCTAGGTGTCTATCTGGACCAGCGGCTCTCGTGGTATCCACATATTGAACATCTCACTGCGCGAATTAGAAAATTAACATGGATATTTAAAACACTTAGATACGTGGTGCCACGAGTGGTAGCTGGAACGGATAGAGACCTATTAAAAGAGATCTATATATCACTGGTACAATCAATACTTACATATTGCATTTCTGTCTGGGGTGGAGCTGCTAAAACAGTGTTTCTGAATCTTGAACGGGCGCAACGAGGACTGCTAAAGGTCATGTATTTTAAGAAGAGGAG
Source organism: Scrobipalpa costella (assembly GCA_949820665.1). Taxonomy (NCBI): domain Eukaryota; kingdom Metazoa; phylum Arthropoda; class Insecta; order Lepidoptera; family Gelechiidae; genus Scrobipalpa; species Scrobipalpa costella. The sequence continues at coordinate 4,656,830 of OX463320.1, read as the reverse complement.
ATTTTCTACAGCTAGCCTTTACAACCTGACTAGACTGGCTACTGTTAGGAAACTATATATAACTCATACAGTGTTAAGGCTACATAAAAACTTACCATTTAAACTAAATTTGAAAAAGACTAGAAGGCAACAACCCGTGGCTTATTCACCTAAGACAAACTCGATCTTTGCTAAAAGACAGTACTCTAGACGTTCGGCAAATCTTTATAATCTTCTCAATAAAGAAATTAATATATATAAAATGGATTTGTATAATTGTAAAAAGTCTGTGATAAGTTGGTTGTTTCCTAAAACTTACGAAGAAATCGAACAGTTATTAACTACTTAACGCGTCAAGGTGTCGTCACCATATATAGTTATTTATCAATATAACATAATTCTAATTTATATTGTAATTATTAGGTATATTAAAACTTTAAAACTTTTCAAAATTTATAAAAAAAAAAAAAAAAACATTTAATTTAATAAATGCACTTGCACACATACGCGCGCGCGCATAAACACACACACACACACACACACACATACACACACTCACAATACCACACCACGCCACACACTCACCACATCACTCACCACACCACACACACACACATACTACTCACTTTAGTTTGTACGTATAATTTTGTTAAGGCATTGTTTATGTTTATGTTGTTTTACTTACTTAAGCACATATTTTTGTAACCTAGACTAGTACGAAAGAGCGTTGCCTCCAAACACAGGTCTTTTCAAGCCTAAATGGAGGTAACACCCCTATATTTCATATATGTTGTTTAAGTTAATGAAATAAACAAATTTTTAATTTTTTTTTTTTTAATTTTTAATTTTTAACTGTAACCCTCGAATCCCTTTTTTTCCCTTTTGCTGACTTCTACAGCATGCCCGGGAGGAAGGGCAACTGGAACATTCTATGTTTTTCTTTCTCTCCCAGTCTAGTATATACTTTTAGCGGTTAATTATTAGCTGTTTTTTACAGCATACCCGGGAGGAGGCGCAGCTGGCATTTTCTATGTTTTTCTTTCGCTCCCATTCCACCATGCATATTATATATAGATGACTTTAACATCTTTGATCTACTCACTTATTTCTCTTTTGTTTTCTTTAGTAATGATGGGTACTCATGACATGAAGTATCTTTAATTTATTTATCAACAGTCTATTGATGCAAACTATTTTAACTATCTTTGTTAGTGCCTATCAGATCAAATACTAACACAGTGTTACAGGCGTGGCGGGACACCTTTGTTTAGGTCTTTTACGCTCTGCCTACCCCATTAGGGATACAGGCGTGAATATATGTATGTATGTGTTACAGGCTTGGTATAATTTAGTTTTTTTCCCTTTCTTCTAATAATTTTCTATTTTTTATTACATAATTCTATTTCACTTAAATTATAATTTAATATTACGACTTTATTTCTATATTTAATAAACATGTATAATTTAAATATATATTGTATTATAATGTTTATTAACTTTTTAAGTTTTAAACATATATTTGTCCTAGGCTCCGACATGTTATGTTAATCATATTTTCTGTGTTTTAGATTAAATCTAGTTGTTCTTCTACCTACCATACTGCTCTCAACACTTATATGTAATCTTGAAGTGGATAGCTGTAATTGGCATTCAGTATAATCACATGTTGTAATGTCCTAACCATTTGCAGGCTGATCACCTGATTGTCCGAAAAGTAAGATGATCCATGCCGTCGGATGGGCATGTAAATAGTCGGTCCTGCGCCTGAATTCTCTCTGGTCGTGTCAGTCGGTCTGTCCCATCAGAATAAGAGATTGAGGGAACAGAGAGTGCACCTGTGTGTAGCGCAAACACTTGGGCACTAAAAACAAGTCCTGCGCAGTTCGCCCATTTCCGGGAGATTGGCCGCCATCACCGAAAATCGGTGAGAGGACTATTATTATGTTGTAATATTATATTTTAGTAAGATGCTGTTGTTATCCTGAATAAATAGAAAAAAAAAAAAAATTATACCGTACACATTCGTTAAGCCATGTCAAAGGCCAGTGCTACGCATTGGCGACTTTAGAACTCGGGATATAATCTAGGATTGGGTCCGGTTGCGGAGGTCAGATGGTAGTCGCTCGCGTGTTAAAACTAGTATCCTCGTTCAATCACCTACATTAGGTAGCCGACTCCAAGAGATATGGGATAAGGCTAGGGAGTCGATGATGGTGATGAGAGACTTTCATATACTTTACCAGGAAAAAGTGGCTACTGGTATATTCTATGCTTTTTCTATCGGTCCCAGTCCATCATGGAAGCTTAAATAGTTAACAGCGTGAAAATGCCATTAGACTACTAATTGACTCCCGCAGGCCTAACTGGGAGCTGACCTCGGCTCCTGGCAAATTATCTCGACACTTAATCAATAGTTGGGCCTTCCACTTGCTCTTTGGCTGAGGAGTTTAGTTGGAAAGACTTTGGCTATACATTTTTTCCATGCTGGACTGGGAGTGCGAGAAATTATATACCTACGTATCTATCTTAAATAACCCTCAAAACTAGGTCAGACGTAGCGGAACGACCTTTGTCTAGGTCGTTTACGCTCTGCCTACCCAGTTAAGGATAAAATCGTGACTATATGTATGTATGTATGACTGCCATATTAGCGGCAGTTTTGGCAAAAAAATACTTAACTAATTTTAAGACAGCGCTGTCACTCTCTCAACTTTGACATAAGAACAGGAAAAAAACACATGTGTTTGACTTTGACATTCCTAATCTGACGTAAGACTGCTCATGTGAGAATAAAAAACATATCTGTGCTCGCGACAATTTTTTATTACTTTTATTTTATTAACTGTGTCGAAAATGTTGGAGATAGCAATGTCACATCACTATTAATGGTCTATGCCAAGTCAAAGTATATGTAATTTGTGCCTTCTCTTTTTTGTGCGATTGTAATGGCGGCGTAGGTTTCTAACCAAATAAATATTTGTTGCTCTCAATCATTGATTTTTCCTTGCCTCTGATCCATAGCCCTTATCAGGTTATGAGCCCAGATACGAGGTTTAAAAAAATCGAGTGGGGTTGCGTAGTTGTGTTCCGTGCGAGGCGGATTGGCACGTGCGGCGTTGAGGCGCGTGTTGAGGCCGGTACAAAGGCAAAGGCGCGGAGAGGTGTTGCTGAGATGGATTTAAATGCATGGAAATTCCAGACCACGATTATTTTGAAGTCGAAGAAGTTGTTTGGAGTTGTGAGCGGAGTAGAGACATATGACGATGAAGCAGCTGAAAAGGAACAGGGAGTGTGGCAGGAAAAAGACTGCAAAGCACAAGAGGTGATTGTCACGCGAATTGATGAACAAATTCTGTCATATTTGTCGTCATGCACAACAAGTGCTGACATGTGGCAAAGATTGATAACATTATACGAACCCTCATCACAGGTGAGTGTACACCTTGTACAACATCGATTCTTTAAACTCACATTCGAAGAACCTGTTATGCGATTTATTTCAAAGCTTGAGGAAGTGACCGGACAGCTGTGAGAGCTAAAAGAGGAACCATCAGAGAAAATGTTACTAACAAAAGTTTTAATGTCACTGCCAGATAAATATAAACATTTTGTCAGTGCATGGGAGTCGGTGCCGGAGACCCAACAAACGATGAGAGAGCTGACATCACGGTTGCTGGTAGAGGAGGAGCGGAGCGGTCTTGTGGAACAGCCTGAGAGTTCAGCGGCGTTTGTAATTCGGAGAAGATTTAACAACAACCAGGAAAAGAGTAATAAGAGTGCGGTTAAGTGTTTTGAGTGCGGTAAGGTAGGACATACATCATCACTTACCATCATGTGAGATGGCGGACAAATGATTGCCTATAATGTTATCAAATAAAAAAAAAAAAAAAAAATATATGAAGAGTGAGTGCCGGGCAAGAAAGTGTTTTCGATGCGGTAAGCCAGGACATGTATCAGCGGACTGTAACCAACGTGTAAAGTGCTACAAATGTAATAAGACAGGACATTTTGCTAAAGACTGTTCACCTAATAATGATAAAAAGTATCACAATGCATTTTTAGTCCAAGAGCCAGCGATAAAATTCAAACCAGATTTTTTATTAGATTCAGGAGGTACAGATCATATGACATTTAACAAAAATATTCCAACTAATTATAGAGAGATGCAAAGTAATGTAACAGTAGGGGATGGGAAAGTGTTAGATGGTAAAGGAATAGGAGAAATTCACTTCATGGCTTTTAATGGCAAAGAGTACATACCTTCTGTAATGTATGATGTTTTATATGTTCCTGACTTGATGGCGAATTTGTTTTCATACAGTATTGTAATGTCTAAGGGATTTATGACAGTTTCAGATTACAACTATGTAACTTTTTTAATGGAAGGTTCAGCTGTGGCTCGGGCTAAAAGAGATGGTCAATTTTATTTTATGGAATTTGATATTAAAAATAACACTGATAGAGACAGTGTTGCTCTCACAAGTTTGTCTACATGGCATAGTAGGTTGGCGCATCAAAGTTTTGGCCATGTTAAAGAAATATTAAGTCGAAATAATATAAAGTATGAAGGGCAGATTGATAAATGTACATCTTGTTTACAGGGAAAACAGCATAGGTTACCTTTTTCCAACAGTGACAGCAGAGCAGAAAGTCCAGGTGAGCTGGTGCATGCAGACTTGTGCGGACAGATGGAGACTAAATCACTAGGTGCGTCCTCTTACTTCCTTTTGCTAAAAGATGACTAAAGTAGCTACCGGTATGTATACTTTCTTAAAAATAAACATGATACGAAAGATAAGATTGTAGAGTTTTTAGAGCAGTTTGAGAATGAGTTTGAGTGTAAGGTGAAGAAATTTAGGTCAGATGGTGGTGGAGAATTTAAAAGCAAGGAACTGGAAGGGATATTCAAAAGGAAAGGGATTGTGCATGAGACTACAGTGGCGTACACACCGGAGCAAAATGGTAGGATAGAAAGAGAGATGAGAACGATTGTTGAATCTGCCAGGACGATGATAATAAATGCGAATGTTAACAAGGAGTTGTGGGCTGAGGCAGTTCATAATGCAGTATTCACAATTAACAGGACGGGATGTAGTAGCCAGAAAGGGAAAACACCATACATGTTGTTATACAAAAAGAGTTTTGACATCAAACAATTGAGAATATTTGGTGAGGAAGTATCTGTTCATATCCCGAAGCAGAGAAGACTAAAGTGGGATCCAAAAGGAAAACTGGGAAGGTTTGTCGGATATGGAGCGAATACAAAAGGATAAAGAGTTTGGTTTGAAGATAAGGGAGAAGTGAATACATACAGAGATGTTGTTTTTATACAAAGAGCGAGCAGAGGTACAGATAAGGAAAGAGGAACAAAGAATGGGGAGATGACAGGACATTCAGAGGATGTGATGGAAGTAGGAAATGGAGACAAAGAAACACAAGAAGAGGACACAATGATTGAAAATAAAGAAGTGGAGAAAAAAACTAAAGAAGTGGAGAAGAAAAATAAAGAAGTGGAGAAGAAATGCAAAGAAGTGGAGAAGAAATGCAACGAGGTGGAGAATGTAGCTGAAGAGGTGGAAAGAATCAATGAAAAAGCTCAAGAGGAAGAAGTGGAATCCAATTCAAGGATTAGAGAAGATCAGTTTGAAGAAGAGTAGAGAGCCCGATGGTGTAGTGGATAGGGCCGCTGCCTCCTGAGCGGGGAGGTCGTGGTTCGAATCCCACCACGTACCAATGTGTTTTTCGGTTTTCGAATTTCATATGTACGTTTATTCGGCGCTTTTTCTGTGCTTCGGAAGGCACGTTAAGCCGTTGGTCCCGGTTAAATATCGTTTAATACCGTAGATATTAGTCATTAAGCCATATCAGAGGCCAGTGCTAAGCATTGGCGGCTTAAAAACTCTGACCTAATCTAGGATTGGGTCTGGTTTCCCTAATGGGTTGCGGAGGTCAGATGGCAGTCGCTCTGTGTAAAAACCAGTACCCTCGTTCAATCCCCTGGATTAGGTAGCCGACCCCGTGAGATACGGGATAAGGCTAGGAAGATGATGATGAGTTTGAAGAAGAGTATCTCGAAGAGGAGTGGTTAAGTGCAAGTGAAGCAGAGTTGGAGGAAGGGGAGAATAGAGAACAGCAGCAGAGACGACAGGGAAAGAGAAGAATCAAGAAACCAAAGTGGATGAAGGATTATGCATTGTTGGTACATGGAGAAGAAGAGTTAATTTACAAAAAGGTTATAGAAGGAAAGGATGCACAGAAGTGGTCAGAGGCAATAAACAAGGAGTTGGAAGCATTGGAGAAAAATGAAACATGGATTGAGACAGGCTTACCTGAAGGGAAGAAGACAATAGAAATGGTTGTTCAAAATAAAGAAGGACGAAGGTAAAGAAGTGTACAAGGCAAGGTTGGTGGCACGAGGCTTTAAACAAAAATATAAATTAGATCATGCAGAGATTTAAGCACCTGTCGCAAAGTTACGTCGTGAAGTTGAGAAAGTCTTTGTACGGACTAAAGACATCACCCAGGTAGTGGAACAAGAGATTTGATAAATTAATGATGCAGAATGGGTTTATTCGAAGCAAGTGTGATTATTGCTTTTACTACAAGGAAGGAGTGAAGTTCTTTGTCCTATTATATGTTGATGACATCATTTTAATATCAGAAGATAAGAATAAAATTGAAGAGCTGAAGAAGTCATTGAAAGATAACTTTGAGATGAAGGATGTAAAGGGAAAGAGAAAGATATTTAGGTATCAACATAAAGAAGAAAGAGGGAGTAATTGAAATTGATCAAGAGGACTATTTGAGAAAAATACTACAGGAATACAATATGGAAGAGTGTAAGCCGGTGAGCACACCGATGGATCCAGGACTAATAATTGAGAAGAAAGATGAGAAAAATGAAGAATTGACAAAGAGATGTAGGAGAATAATTGGAAGTCTGATGTATGCTATGTTAGGTACTCGACCTGACATATGCTATGCTTTGAGTTATTTGAGTAGGTTTCAGGAATGTGCAAATGAAGATGTGTGGAAGGGTTTAAAACGGATTTTGAGATATTTAAAGGGAACTTTGAGTCTAAAGTTGATCTACAGAAAAGGAGAGGACATTCCATTGATTGGATATACTGATGCAGATTGGGCGGGAGACCATGCAGACCGGAAGTCAACATCAGGCCACATAATAAAGGTATATGGTTGTTTAGTCTCGTGGTCATCAAGTAAGCAACAATGTGTGGCGATGTATTCAACCGAGGCCGAGTATGTGGCTCTAGCTAGGGGTATTTCAGAGGGGTGCTGGATTAAAAATTTATTTACAGAAATTAATTTAAAATGTAGTAATTTTGTAATATTTGAAGACAACCAATCAGCCATTCAAATTGCTAAAAATCCAGAGCATCATGAGAAACTAAAACATATTGATATAAAATATCATTTTATAAGAAATAAGGTTAAAGAGAAAGTTGTTATCTTAAAATTTATTGAAAGTGAGAAGCAGCCTGCGGACATATGTACTAAGGCATTATGTAGAGCAAAATTTGAGAGTTGCCGAGATATGTTGTTTTGATTATTTATTTATTATTATTGTGCCTTGTAAGAGTGTCCGTCTTGCGGCGATCACGATAACCATGAACGATCGAACTATCTTGGTTATGAATGTGTACATGCCGACTAATTGTTCAGATAATTTAGTAGAATTCACGGAAATTCTTAGTGAAATATACGCAATTACTGAAACCTGTGACGTAGAATCCGTTTATGTTTTGGGTGACTACAACTCGCATCCCGGTGAGTTATTTTGTAATTAACTTTTAAAGTTTTGTTCCGAGCAACTGTGGTCGAGTGTGGACTTGGAAATTTTGCCACCAGATACTCATACCTTCGTAAGCGATGCACACGGTAGTCTCAGGTGGCTTGATCACTGTGTGGTCACAAGTGCGGCGAAAGAAACGGTTACGTCAGTGTCTGTATTATACGATACCTACTGGTCCGATCACCACCCCTTACTCATTCAATGTAATTTAGCATAATATGTAAAAACTAAAATAACTGTACCTCATACTTTACAGAATCAAGTAATTTGGGGCGATAGAGACGCAAGCCAGATTGATGTGTACTTTGATTTGTGTAATTGTAAACTTAAGAATATTGATTGCCCATCGCAGTTTCAAGACTGTGCTGATAAGATGTGTCAAAACGAGGATCATAAAATGTTATTGTGTGAAATGTACGACACCTTGGTTTCTATACTCACTGAAGCAGCCGTACAAAGCTATAATGAACGTGAGCGTAGAAGGTATAGGTATACCACTGGATGGAACAAATATGTGAGCGCCGCTCACAGGGAGGCGAGACTTTGGTACCAAACTTGGTTGCTTTATAATAAACCTAATTCCGGTTTCTTTTATGATAAGATGAGGGACACACGAAGAATATTTAAATATAAACTAAAACACTGTCAGAATAACGAAGAGCAAATTAAAGCTGATATAATTGCACAAAATCAGTCTAGTAGAAAATTCAGTAAATTTTGGAAAAATACAAACAAATTAAATCCTAGAACTAGTCTTCCTGTGAGCGTTGCGGGTCTGAGCGACCTGAAAGATATAGCAAAATCATTTTAAAGTAGACACTCCATTGATACCGAGCCCTCAGGTGCTCAACGCTGAGGCATGCCCTGGCCACGGCGACTGTAGTATGAAATTTTCTGCCAAGGATGTTGCTTCTGTAATAAAAAATATGGAGAGAGGAAAGTCACCGGGACACGACGGCCTCAGTATTGAGCACCTCAAGTGCGCTGGTGTGCATTTGCCGAGGGTCCTGGCTCTGTTTTTTAACTTGTGTCTGTCGCACTCGCACTCTTACTTACCGGATAGCTTGATGTACACTTTAGTAGTACCAGTTGTAAAAAATAAAAATGGTGATATATCTGATATTACAAGCTATAGACCCATCTCGTTAGCCTCTGTTACAGCTAAAGTTCTGGACAATTTGCTTGATAAAATTGAAATTGAATTGAAGAGCTCAGCAGTACCGGCATAGGGTGTCATATTGATGGGGTGTGCATCAATAATATTAGTTACGCCGATGATATGGTGCTGCTGAGCCCGTCAATAGGTGCCCTGCGTAGGCTGTTGAAATTGTGTGAGACTTACGCGACATCCCATGGGCTCAGATACAACTCTAAGAAGAGTGACTTTATGGTATTTAGATCCAAAATGAAATCACACTCTTCAGTACCCAACGTCACTTTGTATGGTACTCCCTTGAATATTGTAAAACGCTTTAAGTATCTGGGTCACTGGGTTGTCGAAGATTTGTCAGATAATCTAGACATAGAGAGGGAGCGCAGGGCGCTGTCAGTGCGCTGTAACATGTTGGCTCGTAGGTTTGCACGGTGTACAGACGAGGTTAAGGTGACGTTTTTTAAAGCTTATTGCCAGTCCTTTTACACTTGCAACCTGTGGGTCAATTTCACGCAGCGTGCTTACAATGCCCTGCGCATGCAATATAATAACGAGTTCAGGGTGCTGTTTGGGATGCCTCGTTATTGCAGCGCGTCGGCGATGTTTGCAGAAGCGAACACTATAGACTTATTCGCAATAATACGCAGTCGATCCGCCTCACTTTTAAGTCGTATACGTGACAGCTCAAACAGCATCTTGCGCGCACTCGCAGACCGCTGGGACTCCCCGATACTGCAGCGCTGGGTACGACTACATGTCGATAAGACCCCGATTAAAGGTTGCAGTATCGGCAGATCTTATTACGTGTGATTATTTATTTATTTATTTTAATTTTTTATTTGCCTTACTAACAATTATTTTTAAATGTGTTTGTGTTTTACTAACAATCTATGGATGAAAATCTGTCAATAAAGTAATTATTATTATTATTATATTATTTAGGTTATTTTTTTTTATACCTGTTATAAGTAGAGTCAAAAAATTATGTTTCAAAGTTTTGTGTCGTTATGAGAAGTTTATATAAATTAAAATGTTTCATTGTGTAGAAGCTAATTCATTAAGTTTGTTAAAATTTTTATTTTATAGTGTAGTGTAGAGTTTGAATTCTAGTTGTATAGAGATAGAGTCTTGAGTTTATAAAATGTAGGGATGGTTAAAACAAGTTATTGTTCATTATTGTTTTAAGATATTGTAGAGCTGTGTAAATGTATTATGTTTTAGTGATGTAACATTGAGGAAGGGTGTTGGAGATAGCAATGTCACATCACTATTAATGGTCTATGCCAAGTCAAAGTATATGTAATTTGTGCCGTCTCTTTTTTGTGCGATTGTAATGGCGGCGTAGGTTTCTAACCAAATAAATATTTGTTGCTCTCAATCATTGATTTTTCCTTGCCTCTGATCCATAGCCCTTATCAGAAAATACAAACATTTTCATGAAAAGTTTACGTTTAGCACAAATCGCAAGTAATTCTCCATTTTATAACTAATAATATCATGATGAAATGTAATTTAAGTACAAATTGGCCTGTTTAATCCATACTTAATATTGCTCTCAAGTTTGATACATACGAGCTTCATAAATACGAGCCTATGCGTTATTAAATGGAGAATTACTTGCGATTTCTGCTAAACGTAAAATATTCATAAAAATGTTTGTACTTTGGACACAAATAATTAAAAATTAGTGTCGCCATCGTCGCGTCACAGATTGCTTCTAAAAATTCCCTACTTTAAGCGTCTTACGTCCGATTAGACTTTTTATTTGCTATCCTGTTCTTATGTCAAAGTCTAGAAAGTGGCAGCGCAATCTTCGTGCGGTCAGAACTGCCGCCAGCATCTTCCATACTAACATAAAGTTACCCATGTATCTCTTACGGGATAGGCAGAAAGAGCCACGCACAATATTGAGGGAAATTATATTCAAAACTAGCGACCCACCCCGGCATTTTACGGAAATTATCAGTGTTAATCTATTATATTATGCATGTATTATACATATAAACCTTCCTCTTGAATCACTATATCCATTAAAAGAAACCGCATCAAAATCCGTTGCGTAGTTTTAAATATTTATGCATACATAGGGACAGAGAAAGCGACTTTGTTTTATACTATGTAGTGATTGGCAAAAGAGAGCTGTCGAAGATGAGGAAACAGTGAAGAAGAATTTACATAAATAATTTAAAAGAAATTATGTAATCATTTAAAGTAAAGCAAATGTGCACAAGGCAACACCAATTCCAATTTTGTGTATTGAAATTGTTACTACCTCACCTATAGATATAGTAAAAAAAAAACTACTAGGAAAACCTGCAACTACCAGCAGATATACGAAACTATAACCTACATACATGCCCACATATAATCACGCTTATATCCAATGGGGTAAGCAGAGCGTAACCGACCTAAATAAAGGTATTTTCTCTACGTCTGACAAAGTTAAGTTAGATTTAAGAGGTTAGTTTAAGATAGATTTGTAGGTATATTGCTTAATGCCAGGTTGTCAGCTTATCGCCTAAATTAAAATATACTAAAACCCTATTATTAAATGCTTTATTGTTTTAAGAATTAAACATAAAAATAAACTTAAAAATTAAAACAATAGGCGAGCTTTTCTGTTCCAGCCAACCTAATGATAACCCTTGGATCCCTTAGCTTGTTTTTACAGTATGCCCTGGAGGAAATGCAGCTGGCACATTCTTTGTTTTTCTCTTGCTCATGGAAGTAACTAAAACTATAACCCGCCACACAAAATTTCGGCAAATTGGTTTATCTCCAGCCCAATGAGCGCGCCGCAAGCCACAAAATGCATTATGCTTCATTATGCAATGTCGGTTAAAAATAACTTTATTATATATACTGACGGGAACTGGGAATATTTTTGCTGCATCCGAAAGTGCATTAAGCTCGAATAGCTTCATCATCAAATTAGCCAGTGGGCTTAATACTAGATTCAACCCGTTAAACCTAAAATTAAAATCTATGTATCACTTAAGACTAAAACCATTGGAAAAGGACAGGAGATCTATTCTCTCCGGTTTTCGATATAGTCGGTGGTTTTATGCGTTATCTGTCACCAGAAAATTATTTCAGGTGATGAAAAGAAAATTTGGCCTTTCCATACAAAATGGCCACCTCAATCAGACAATTTGTATGAAAAAGCATTTGTTTTTCAATGCCTGAAAAATAAACCTGCTGTTCAGTTTCATTGACCAAGCAACCCCTTTCAGTTTGCGGGGCGCTGTCCCTTACACCCCGTATTTCCGCGAATACCGTAAAAGTCGAAGAAAGGTATATGGTAGCGGGTAATATTGTTGTACATACATATAATCACGCCTTTATCCCTAATGGGGTAGGCAGAGCGTAAACGACCCAAACAAAGGTCGTTCCGCCACGTCTGACAAAGTTTTGAGGGTTATTTAAGATAGATTTGTAAGTATATTGCTGTAGTGACAGGTTGTCAGCCCATCGCCTAAATTACATATTGTTGTATTTGTCACTTGTTTTTTTAAGGGAAATCTGCTCTTGACTTTCGTTAACTGTCTCTCTGTTCTCTCTGTACTCCGTTCCGAAAAGAGTCGACACTGGAGCGATGTCACCCAGAAACTTTAAAGCCAATTCTTGGCTCGTATTTATAAAGCGATCTCAACTCTGAGAGCGATATTCAGTATGGATTTGACAGGCCATTAGTACTGAAATGACATTTCTGATACGTACTCAAACTCGCTGTCTCTCTCAAGTGCTGTTTATAAATACGGGCCCACTTACATTCCTGTTGGCTCCGAAGGGTGAAGGGAGTGCGTGGTGTTCCAACAAAATTCAGCTCTAATTTATGAACACTCCAGCAGGGCTATGATATCATCTCCCTAGCCTTATCCCATATCTCACGGGATCGGCTACCTAATCCAGGGGATTGAACGAGGGTACTGGTTTTTACACAGAGCGGCTGCCATCTGACCTCCGCAACCCAGAAGGGAAACCAGACCCAATCCTAGATTAGGTCAGAGTTTTCAAGCCGCCAATGCTTAGCACTGGCCTCTGATATGGCTTAACGACTAATATCTACGGTATTAAACGATAGTAACCGGGACCAACGGCTTAACGTGCCTTCCGAAGCCCCCCCAGCAGGGCTATGATAGTACATATTAATTCTGTGGCTATAATGCGCACTGTAAACTTCGTATTGCCTACGCATTATCTCTATCGCCGCGCAATTCACACTGGGAAAGGACAGGCATTCATCAATTCACACTGGGAAAGGACAGGCATTCATTAATTCACACTGGGAAAGGACAGGCATTCATCAATTCACACTGGGAAAGGACAGGCATTCATCAATTCACACTGGGAAAGGACAGGCATTCATCAATTCACACTGGGAAAGGACAGGCATTCATCAATTCACACTGGGAAAGGACAGGCATTCATCAATTCACACTGGGAAAGGACAGGCATTCATCAATTCACACTGGGAAAGGACAGGCATTCATCAATTCACACTGGGAAAGGACAGGCATTCATCAATTCACACTGGGAAAGGACAGGCATTCATCAATTCACACTGGGAAAGGACAGGCATTCATCAATTCACACTGGGAAAGGACAGGCATTCATCAATTCACACTGGGAAAGGACAGGCATTCATCAATTCACACTGGGAAAGGACAGGCATTCATCAATTCACACTGGGAAAGGACAGGCATTCATCAATTCACACTGGGAAAGGACAGGCATTCATCAATTCACACTGGGAAAGGACAGGCATTCATCAATTCACACTGGGAAAGGACAGGCATTCATCAATTCACACTGGGAAAGGACAGGCATTCATCAATTCACACTGGGAAAGGACAGGCATTCATCAATTCACACTGGGAAAGGACAGGCATTCATCAATTCACACTGGGAAAGGACAGGCATTCATCAATTCACACTGGGAAAGGACAGGCATTCATCAATTCACACTGGGAAAGGACAGGCATTCATCAATTCACACTGGGAAAGGACAGGCATTCATCAATTCACACTGGGAAAGGACAGGCATTCATCAATTCACACTGGGAAAGGACAGGCATTCATCAATTCACACTGGGAAAGGACAGGCATTCATCAATTCACACTGGGAAAGGACAGGCATTCATCAATTCACACTGGGAAAGGACAGGCATTCATCAATTCACACTGGGAAAGGACAGGCATTCATCAATTCACACTGGGAAAGGACAGGCATTCATCAATTCACACTGGGAAAGGACAGGCATTCATCAATTCACACTGGGAAAGGACAGGCATTCATCAATTCACACTGGGAAAGGACAGGCATTCATCAATTCACACTGGGAAAGGACAGGCATTCATCAATTCACACTGGGAAAGGACAGGCATTCATCAATTCACACTGGGAAAGGACAGGCATTCATCAATTCACACTGGGAAAGGACAGGCATTCATCAGAGTGAAGTGTGCAACGAGTCTAGACCAATCAAAGTGTACAGTGCACATCATAGTTCTGTTTATTAGATAGAAATAGAGATAAATTTACTACATACATACATATAATCACGCCTTTATATAAGGTAGGCAAACAAATGTAGCTCCGCCACGTCTGACAAAGTTTTGAGGGTTATTTAAGATAGATTTGTAGGTATATTGCTGTAGTGACAGGTTGTCAGCCCATCGCCTACATTGCAATATACTGAAACCCTCGGATCCCTTAGCTGACTCTTACAGCATGCCCGGGAGGAAATGCAGCAGGTACATTCTATGGTTTTCTCTCGCTCCCAAACGAGCTTGGAAGTAAATAATAAATTTACTAATAATTATAAATTACTAGTCAAAATTCATCTTCCTAGCCTTATCCCGTATCTGACGGGGTCGGCTACCTAATCTAGGGGTTTGAACGAGGGTACTGGTACACAGAGCGACTGCCATATGACCTCCGCAACCTAGAAGGGGAACCAGACCCAATCCTAATTACTAGTCAAAATTATAATCACTTATTAAAACACGTTTAAACATGATCACACTCATAGCCCCCACTAGGATTTCCTGTATCTCGGTGCCATGGACATACACAGAATCAACCACAACGAACACCCAGACCCAGAAACAGACATTTAAACTCATCATTCAAATGTCTGCCCTGGCCTAGATCCTTACCGACGGCGATGACCAAATTACCCTTGCTTTTAATGCTGCCAATATTAGTCGAGCCACACTCTGCACAAGCTCTTCCAGCAACCGCGCACCCCGCCGGCGGGGTCGCGGAGGTCCCTCCTTTGCTCCCCACTTTGGGGTTTACCGGCACGTACCGGGAAGATTCTCTCCGATAAGGAGTCCCCAAGGCAACGCCATAAGCCGAGGTTCGAGCCCTAGTGGGCGCCCTTAGGCAGTTGCCATTTCATTAAGGGTGTAGATTGCGTGTAGCAACTCCCCGCCTTAGCCCGGTGACGCATTATATACACTTTGTAGTATTTTGCAAACAGGTCCATTAAAAAAAAAAAAAAAACCTGGCCTAGAATCAAACCCGGGACCCTCTGCGTAGAAGCTTATACTTATATCACATCACTACATAGTATAAAACAAAGTCGCTTTCTCTGTCCCTACATCCCTATGTATGATTAGATCTTTAAAACTGCGCAACGGATTTTGATGCGATTTATTTTGATGAATAGAGTGATTCAAGAGAAAGGTTTACATGTACAATACATGCATAATATAGTAGAGAAACACTGATAATTTACGTGCGAAGCCAAGGCAGGTCGCTAGTCACTACATAGTATAAAACAAAGTCGCTTTCTCTGTCCCTATATCCCATTGTATGCTTAGATCTTTAAAACTACGCAACGGATTTTGATGCTGTCTTATTTTGGATAGAGTGATTCAAGAGGAAGGTTTACATGCATATTATAGTAGAGAAACACTGATAATTTCCGTGCGAAGCCGGGGCTGGTCGCTAGTTAATAATAAATGTTAGTAGATCTAGCACTGTTCCGTGCCCTCTCCTACAATTGACCACTGTGACCCTATAATGAGCTTAACTACTGTCATCGCTCCTACGGTACTCAGTGATGCACCTACTCATTTTGTTAATTGAATCTTAGAACATTGACTCGTTATAAATTAAAACGCTATGAAATTATAAATGTACTGGGTAGGTGATAGTTTAATGACGCTTCTTCGCAAGTAAGATATTGAAAATATATTTTTTTTTCGGAAAAGTATATATGATAATTAATACCTACCATCTCCCTAGCCTTATCACGTATATCACGGGGTCGGCTACCTAATCTAGGGCATTTAACGAGGGTACTGGTTTTTACACAGAGCGACTGCCATCTGACCTCCGCAACCCAGAAGGGAAACCAAACCCAATCCTAGATTAGGTCAGAGTTTTCAAGCCGCCAATGCTTAGCACTGGTCTCTGATATGGCTTAACGACTAATATCTACGGTATTAAACGATATTAACCGGGACCAACGGCTTAACGTGCCTTCCGAAGCACGGAAAAAGCGCCGAATAAACGTACATATGAAATTCGAAAACCGAAAAAAAAAGTAATGATAATTTATACCTAATTCATTTATTTTTGCTATTATATATGGTACAATAGCTGTTACATAAATTAATTAGTCTCACAATTATAATAACTATGTCTAAGAAATACAAAATATTTGAATAGAAATTTATATTTATTCCATTAGATAGAATCAAAAGTAGAATTTCAATTACAATTTCATTTTAAGATACAATAAAATTTTAAACAAGAAAAACAAAGGGTATAAAATATAAAATACATCTAAGTTCTGGAAAATTTAGTTCAATATGCAAGTTTTACGAGTAAATACGAAACGAACAGCTAAAAAAAGAAAAATAAAAAACATTAATAGACACAAACATTGTCGTGTCGAGTGTTCTACAAAGTTCTAGCAGCAAATACAATAAAACCCGACCTAATTTTTCAACTTACTCCCTGAATCGGCCTCGCCTATGATCTTATTTAACAACCATTACTTTCACAACAGTCGTTACAGTTGATAATTGAAGAAAAACAATATAGATTTTTAAAAATTGTAAAATGGTCATTCAGATTTATTTTGGGCAGCATCATTGAGGTGATGTTGATGTAAAAGCAATTATTTACGCAAATATCTACGCGCTCTATCAAATTAAATCTTATTAACGATACTAAAATGTTAGTTATTTTTTTATTTTCATGTGCCCTAAGGTTGCCTGGAAGAAATTGCTGCTTAACAATAAGGCCACCTATTTGTACTACTATTTGTGTTTTATATTTTAATTTTTTTATTGAGTCTTTTCTGTGCAATAAAGTATATTATTATCTTATATTATCTCAAATTGATGAATTGAAGGCATCCTATTAATACTGTTCTCCGACAATTAAGTTCGTACTGAGTTGGCTTGTAGATTTTTCACTGAAACTGGTACATTTTTGTCTCACTATGAAAACGTGACAGCTGATCCACGATCCAGAAAGCATTAAGTAGTTTATGAGTGTCCATTACTAAACCTAACACAACGGTCTACTAACTACTAACAAGTCTACATTCCTACAAGCAGACAAGCGAAATACCGTTCGCAGTGCAAGATATTAGATTCATAGGAAACTCCACTACCCATTTAATGGATATGAGTTATAATCTTTTTGGCCTTTACACACCTACAAAAAAATATAGGGTGAGTCTACTCGGTATTTCGTAACGATACCATAAGCGTGAAAAAATATGGCTCGTATTTTTGAAGTGATCTCAAACTTGAGAGCAATATTAAATATGAATTTGACAGGCCAGTTTGTACTGAAGTCACATTTCCGATACGAACTCAAATTTGCTGTCACTCTTGAGAGCTGATTACAAATACGGCCCTATGTATCCCTACTGTTACTGAAACAACAAATGCTATAATATAAACTATCTCCAGTGTGTTCTAGTTACCAGTGACCCCGATGTGCCGTCTCTGTCAGTCTGACAGTCGTCAGAGGCATGTCAGGGGTCGAGACATAGCGACAGCACATATAGGGGCCCAGCATTTTGGTGATTTGCAGTTTTAGAAGTTCCTACTTGCATCATAGTTCGTTCCGTAATTCGGAAAGCACGTTAAGCCGTTGGTCCCGGTTAATATCGTTTGAGACCATAGATATTAGTCGTTAAGCCATATCAGAGGTCAGTGCTAAGCATTGGCGGCTTGAAAACTCTGACCTAATCTAAGATTTAGTTTGGTTTCCTTTCTGGGTTGCGGAGGTCAGATGGCAGTCGCTCTGTGTAAAAACCAGTACCCTCGTTTGAATCCCCTAGATTAGGAAGCCGGTCCCGTGAGATACGGGATAAGGCTAGGGAGATGATGACTTGCATCATAGTTCGTAACAATGCTGGAGCCGTATTGCTGAACCGCTCGTATGAAAACTGAAAACGCATACGAAAATCATTCATCTATGAAATCAAATTCAATCACACACGATTTTACGTATTTTTGAAGCAGTAGAAATCTGTGTTGCCAATAAATTGTTTACGTTCTACGCAGAAATGCATCTACTACACTGCCACTACCAGTAACAAAAATCGTTGAGTTGAAAAACCGGTACTGAATCGCGGTGAAACGGAACATAAATTCAAGTTAATAAAAAAAAGGGTTTTTTGTCAAATGATTGTCTGTGTCACTGTCATGATCATATCATAGGTTTCGAGCAGTAGAAAAGAAAACGAGTGGTTTGAACCACTCGTTGCAGAGTCGTATACGTATAAGTATTCAAAATAGTGATAAATGAAAAATAAGTCTCCTGGAAGACTGATTCAGGCAGCACAGAAGAAATTGTAAAAGACACAGATAAAATTAAATTAATCTGAATTAATTTATTGGTCAGACAACAAAATGGTCCATTAGTTAGTAATATAGTTCACTTACACCTGTGTTAGTAACAGCGCAATAATATATTAAAATTTAAAAACACATCATCACATCATAATTAAAACAAACATATCAAAATATACATTATTATTACATATATCATTCATTTTTAATTCCACACAATTATTACTAAATTAAATAATAATGTATTCATAAATAGGATAAGAAAATTATATTAAATTATAAAAAAAAACACTTATTTTGTTGGTTTTGGTAGTAAACTCCTGAAACTTTGCAGTTCAAAAATTTTATCGTCTCTCCTTTCAGTATTTGCAAAAAAATCTGATACAGCAGAGAATTAATTTGAAAATGCTCCCTAGAACCTATAGATATGCATTCCGCCCGACCAAAACAGGTGATAATTTCCCAGCCGAACTTTGCACAAAACCCTACACCAAACTATTCCTGACATTCATCGCGGAGCTATTCAGACCGACGCCCCGACGTCTAACCGTGTTAAAAGTTGTTCTGTTTCAAACAAAACTGAACAACATGAACTGTTGGAAAGTGGGACTGACGAGTAATGTGATTTGCAATGTGTGTTTCAGTTTCATTCATATAGTGCTTGTTCAGTGGTCAATACAAAATTCAATGAAAAGCATCGCTGTGCTATTTCGCTCGCAGTATAGCAATGTGAAATGTTAGCCTGACTCCATGTCTTTGTGAAAGTTGGCTGTGGAATTAATACAGGGGGTGGGCAGCAACGCGACATTTTCCACTGTTGGCAAACATGCCCATAATTTGGGGGAGGTCTATGTCTATGTTTCTTCCATGCTGGACTGGGAGCGAAAGAAAAACATAAAATGTGCCAGCTGCATTTCCTCCCGGGCATGCTGTTAAAACCAGCTAAGGGATCCGAGGGTTTCAGTATAATTCAGTTTAGGCGATGGGCTGTCACTACAGCAATATACATACAAATCTTCTTAAATAATCCTCAAAACTTTGTCAGACGTGGCGGAACCACCTTTTTTTTTTAGTTTGTTTATGCTCTGCCTACCCCATTAGGGATAAAGGCGTGATTATGTGTGTGTGTGTGTGTGTGTGTCTATGTCTAGCAGAAGACAGTTGTGGCTCATAGCGCGATCTGTGTATTCTAGTTCCTTTGCCAAGACTAGAGTCAAAATCATACCTGTCGCAAAAAAGAACTAAAGCTAAATATTTGTAGCCTCGTAAGAAATCACCTTCGAATTTTCTACACACAGCAAAAAGATTATTTCCCTAAGTACCAGGGCTGTATATTTGTGTGTAGCGCCATCAATCAAAGTTGGGGCAGGAAATGGTATAAACGTTAACCTGTATTCGATTTGCTAGTGGATCTGAGAGCTATATTTTCTTTCTCTATAATTTTGGATAAATGTAACGTTTATTTTTTCGGGTAGGTTTGGGATGTACGTTGGTCCTAGCGTCTAGACTTAGCCTCTCTATGGACAAGCGCAGCTAAATGTTAACATTTATTTAACCAGTGCATATGCTGGGTGTAAGGTACAGCGTCCCGCAAACTGACAGAGGTTGCTCAGTCAACGACACTGAATAACTTCCACCAGGAAATTCCAGGAAGTGAAAAAAAAGGCATACAAAAAGTTCACCTCCAAAAAAGTCATTTTTTATTTCGCTACCTGAAAGAATTTCCTGCTGGAAGTTGTTCAGCGTCGTTGACTAAGCAACCCCTATCAGTTAACGGGACGCTGTCCCTTACACCCAGAATTATATGCTCCAGAATGTCATGTCTATGTCCTAACAGAATCCTGTACCCAGTTTGCTAGATTCCGTCAGTCGTTGGCCGCAATATCACAAACAATGTTTTGTTTACTTCTAGCCTATTAATAGAGCCAAGACTAAAATAATTCACGGAAATATCGATAGATGCACGCACGCTCCTATGACGATCCCTGACCAAATGGCCTGGGAATCGAATCCAGGACCTCCGGGTCGTAAGCCCATGGCACTGGCCACTAGACCACGGAGGCAGTTAAGTAATAAGTACCAGTCATAAGCAGTTAGTAGAAGCAAAGTCGTTAACAATCAAATCATGCTGTACTGATTCTGTTCTTTCATGCTAGCCTGGGAGCGAGAGAAAAACATAGAATGTGCCAGCTGCATATCCTCCCAAGCATGCTGTAAAAACCAGCTAAGGGACCCGAGGGTTTCAGTATATTGTAATTTAGGCGATGGGCTGACAACCTTTCTCTACAGCAATATACGTACAGATCAATCTTAAATAACCCTCAAAACATTGTCGGACATGGCGAAGCGACTTTTGTTTGGGTTGTTTGCGCTCTGCCTACCCCGTTGGGTATAAAAGCGTGATTATAATATGTATGTAGTTATGATTTTGTTAAAGTTGTCTGCGTCATTTGAAAATAGAAATACTTTGTCCAACTGTAATAAGTACTAGGGCTCCATAAGCAGTCAGTAGTAGCCAAGTCGCCATCAATCAAATCACAGGTACAGCAGGAAATGGCTAAACGGTTCCTCCCTGACTTGCACACTTCAGACGGTAATATCATGATGGCGGAAACGCCTCGTAAACGCCGCCATTTTGGCTGAAATATCGCATAACTGAGGTAATTTAGGCTCGTATTTATAAAGCGCTCTCAAGATTGAGAGTAATATTAAATATGGATTTGAGAGGTCATTTTGTATTGAAATGTCATTTTTGATACGGACTCAAACTAGCTGTCAGTCTCAAGTGCTGTTTATAATTACGGGCCTTAGCAGCTCGTTTAATGGATCGGTCGATGTCGATGATTTGCTTTACTTAACTGCCTTTGTTGTCTTGTGGCTTAAGCCTTGAGCCGTTGATTCGGAGGTCTTGGGTTCGGGTTTCATGGCCAAAAAAGATAATTAACTGTGGGTATTACCATCATCATCTTCCTAGCCTTATCCCGTATCTCACGGGGTCGGCTACTTAATCTAGGGGATTGAACGACGGTACTGGTTTTTCCACAGAGCGACTGCCATCTGACTTCCGCAACCCAGAAGGGAAAACAGACCCAATCCTAGATTAGGTCAGAGTTTTCAAGCCGCCAATGCTTAGCACTGGCTTCTGACGTGGCTTAACGTCTAATTTTTACGGTATTAAACGATATTAACCGGGAACAACGGCTTAACGTACCTTCCGAAGCACGGAAAAACCTGCGAAAAAAAAACATATGGGTATTACCATGGAGTAATATAATGCTGGTCTGGGAGCGAAAGAAAAACATAGAATGTGCCAGATGCATTTCCTTTCGGGCATGCTGTAAAAACTAGTTAAGAGATCTGAGGGTTTTTGCATATTGCAAATCAGGCGATGGGCTGCCAACCTGCTACTACAATATACATAACATAACATAAAAATACTTTATTGCACGTAATAATACATCATACAACACAACAGTTAACAACAAAAGGCAAGTACAACATAGGCGGCCTTATTGCTAAGGTAGCAATATACCTACAAATCTATTTTATATAACCCTCAAAACTTTGTTAGACGAGGCGCAACGACCTTTGTTTAGGTCGATTACGCTCTGCTTACCCTATTAGGGATAAAGGCGTGATTAAATGTATTTATGTCATCATCTCCCTAGCCTTATCCCGTATCTCACCGAGTCGGCTTCCTAATCTAGGGGATTGAACGAGGGTACTGGTTTTTACACAGAGCGACTGCCATCTGACCTCCGCAATCCAGAAGGGAAACCAGACCCAATCCTAGATTAGGTCAGAGTTTTCAAGCCGCCAATGCTTAGCACTGGCCTCTGATATGGCTTAACGACTAATATCTACGGTATTAAACTATATTAACCGGGACCAACGGCTTAACGTGCCTTCCCTATATATATTTATGTATGTATTATAATATATTACACAGACGCATCTACTCGTATTTTTTTAAAGGTTTATAAACTACTTGTTCGTCTTCATACATACATACATACTCATACATCATGCCTTTGTCCCTAACGGGGTAGGTAGAGCGGCAACTACCTAAATAAAGGCCATTTTGCCACGCCTGACAAGTTTTGAGGCTTATTGAAGATAGATCTATATATTTCTGTAGTGACAGGTTGTCAGTGAAGGGATGGGCCTTTCCTGATCCCTTAGCAGATTTTTACAGTATCGCCGGGAGAAGATGCAGCTGGCTCATTCTATGTTTTTTTTATCGCTCCCAGTCCAGCATGGAAGGTTGTTCTACTTACTAGGGAAGTCCCTTGGATTCCTTATTCCTTCTCTTATTGAAGAAGAAGAAGAAGAATTTTCCTCATTTAATCGTGACATGTTTTTTAACCACAACTGAAATAATTTTACATCTGAATTGTCAGATATTCAAGTTTTTAGGCTAAATCGTATTAACCAAACTGGAAACAATTGTTCACAACCAATTACTTTGTAAACAAATTAACTTTGTGAACGCATGACTTCTGGATCGAGAACCCGAGTTTTAGGTCCGTAATTATAATCAGCTCTCAAAAGTGATAGCGAGTTTGAGTTTGTATTAGAAATGTCATTTGATCATTTCAGTACAAAACGGCCTCTATACTTAATATGGATATCAATCTTGAGATCGCTTTATAAATACGAGCCTTAAAATACAAGACCAAAGACGCTGTAATATAAGTATTGAATATCCAACATCATCTAGACTAGATCTTCTTACTACATAAATCCTCACACCCTGCCTTCCTACACCAGTTTTCCTGTAGTATAATAACATGACCAAGTTAACTTGACCCTCAGTAAAATACGTTTTACAGATTCGTTTATTAATTACTTAACATGTTCAGATTTTCACAAAAACAATATACTGAAATATTAAGTCACAACTTAAATGCATTTTTTCAAAACTCTTTTAAACTAAAAAATACGTTAATTAAAAATATTTTAGTAGTCATCTAAAGTGTCAATGTATATTGGTCTTTACGTACACCCTTGCACGCAAGTCGCTCGCTCGATACTCGTCACCTGTTGCGCATGGCCAATAGTGGTGGAGGAGTGTACTGTGACGTCACGGCCTAGAAATAGGGGTTACTATTTATAGGGGTGCGGGCATGATGCAAATGTGGGTCTCTTTAAAGGTTATGTAAGTTCTACATTTGAGGAACTTTGCATAACATGAAAATAGTGGAAATAGTACTTTGTGTGATTTTCACAAATACGATGTAACATTTTAGGAACCTAGTTAAAATTGTCTTCCATGCTGGACTGGGAGCGAGAGAAAAACATAGAATATGCCAGCTGATTTTCCTCTCAGGCATGCTAAGAAAACCCGCTAAGGGATCCGAGTGTTTCAATATATTGTAATTTGGGCGATGGGCTGACAACCTGTCACTTCAGCAATATACCTCCAAATCTATCTTAAATAAGTCTCATAACTTTGTCAGACGTAGCGGACCGATTTTTGTTTAGGTTGTTTACGTTCTGCCTACCCCATAATGGATGAAGGCGTGATTATTTGTATGTATGTAGTAAAAATTGTGTAAACGATGAACGTGTGTAACGACACCAATACCTAAGGTTTCGGGTTCAAATCCCGTAAATTATATTTCAGGCAGTTTCATTTAGGGGATTTAACATAACATAACATAGCTTCCATGCTGGACTGGGAGCGAGAGAAGAACATAGAATGTGCCAGCTGCATTTCCTCCCCGGCATGCTGTAAAACCAGCTAAGGGATCCGAGGGTTTCAGTATATTGTGATTTAGGCGATGGGCTGACAACCTGTCACTACAGCAATATACCTACAAATCTATCTTAACCCTCAAAACTTTGTCAGACATGGCAGAACGACCTTTGTTTAGGTCGTTTACGCTCTGCCTACCCCATTAGGGATAAAGACTTGACTATATGTATGTATGTAACATAAAAATATTTGATTGCACGTAAGAATACAAATAATACAACACAACAGATAACAACAAAAAACAAGTACAACATAGGCGGCCTTATTGCTAAGGTAGCAATTTCTTCCAGGCAACCTTTTAGGATTTAAAAGGAAGGGAAGACATGACAAGTTGCTTAACTTATCACAAAAATCTCGTTCTAAGAGTATCAGAATAGGAAGACAAATGATTTTCTATCACAAAGTACCTCCTTCCATCTGGACTGGGAGCGAGAGAAAAACAAAGAATGTGCCAGCTGCATTTCCTCCTGGGCATGCTGTTAAAATCAGCTAAGGCATCCGAGGGTTTTAGTATATTATAATTTAGGCGATAGGCTGACAACCTGTCACTACAGAAATATACCTACAAATCTGTCTTAAATAACCCTTTGTCAGACGTGGCGGAACGACCTGTGTTTAGGTCGTTTACGCTCTGCCTACCCCATTATGGATAAAGGCGTGATTATATGAATGTATCTAAGTACCTTCAAGATGATGACGAAAATTGATAAAAGTATTTTATTTTTACAAAACAAGCTTGTCTTCCAAATTAAACCTTAAATTCTTTACAAATATTTGATGAAGCCTTTCCCCTAAAAGCATTTAAAAAAGGCCCAACGCCAAAATGGCGTCTCTACAGTCCAATCAAAAAGCCAAAAATAATATCCCGTGGGACAACCCTGCGGTTCCGTCTGACACTTGGGAGACCAGTTTAGCTTGACCCCCGGCCTCTCGTATAACCAGCACTCGTGTACGGAGGAAATGAATTGCGAGAGAGAGCAGGCGGGTCACGTTAGATTTGTTGGTTTGACCCAAATAGAAAGTCCACAAACTGAAGGCTTGGGATGCAGTAAGGGCATATTTTGTTTAGTTACTCGTGATGTTACTGTAATTTTAGTAATGTTAAATTAATTCACTACTAAAAAAATATTTCATAGCTGTGGTACCTTCTCCTCCAAATTTTGAACCTGTTTTGAAAACTAAGTCTAAGGATCGGAAAGTGTAGCATCTGTAGTTGTAGAAAGATTACATACATACATACATATAGTCACGCCTTAATCCCTAATGGGTTAGGCAGAGCGTAAACGACCTAAACAAAGGTCGATCCGCCACGTCTGACAAAGTTTTGAGGGTTATTTAAGATAGATTTGTAGGTGTATTGCTGTAGTGACAGGTTGTCAGCCCATCGCCTAAATTTGCAATATACTAAAACCCTCTTAGCTGATTTTTATAGCATGCCTGGAAGGAAATGCAGCTGGCACATTCTATGTTTTTCTCTCGCTCCCAGTCCAGCATGGAAGAAAGATTAGGTATTTAAAATAACAATAAAATGTTTTTTTTCTTAAGTCATATTTTGTTAAGTCCTTCTTCCTTGCAAGAAATTGCTTTATGGCCAAAGTTATGCCTCTTTTCGGTCACCCATCAAGAAAATAAGAAATCAGAAATGTACCAACTGAGCTAAGTATTCACCCAAAGCCATGAATTTCATGAAACGGCATCTTTATACATGCATACATAAAATCACGCCTTTATCCCTTACGGGGTAGGCAGGGTGTAAAACGCCTCGTAAAAAGCGCTTTCGGCACGTCTGACAAAAATTATGGGCTATTTTAGATTGTATTGCTGTAGTGACAGGTTGTCAGCCCATCGCCTAAATTGCAATATACAGAAACCCTCGGATCCCTTCGCTGGTTTTTACAGCATGCTCGGGAGGAAATGCAGCTGGCACATTCTATGTCTTTCCCTCGCTCCCAGTCCAGCATGGAAGACCTACCTGGTTTATTACAATACAATGTAACCCTCGAATACCTCTTGTAGGAAGCTCAGCTGGAACATTCTATGTTTTTCTATCCCTCCCACTCTCAGTATCTTTAACCCTGTATAAATTCATGGAACAGCATCTACATCTCTGTGTACTCACCCCCCTCTCAGAAGGGGCGGGGGAGGGGGTGATACTCGAGACCAGTGTTGCCAAGTGCGGCGATTCATGGCCATTTAGGCTATCTCGGAGGATGCTGTGGCCAATGATATTTTAAGAAAGATACGTTACGTTCATACTGCACGCACATTTTAATTGTTCCGCGACACATATACATACATATTTAAACATTGCAAATCTAAACAAATGCTGAGTGCGACACAAAATAGGCAAAGCGTAAGAGTGAAACAGATAGCTATTTGTAATCAGTGCAGCCTTGAATATAATTTCACTTTTTTTCTCACTTCGCAGCTCGCAGCTCGACTGCCTAAAATGATCACAATTAGGACCATTTGATGGCACGAGTTTCGCGCGTTGGTCACGTATCTACCTATATATAATATCATTGGCTGTGGCGACCAAATATTGCGATGTGCGATTGGTCGCAATTTAGGCTAATTCAAGAAAAAAAATAGGCGATACTAGGCTACTTCAAAAATAATTAGGCAAAGTAGGCTATTTTCATTATATAGGGATAAGATGAAGAAGAATACGAATAAGATGGGCCCACATACAATGGGTTTCTTAATAATCATTGGAAATTTCTACAATCCACGCATGCTCCACTCTCTTGGACTCAATATTTTGAGATCGAACCAAATTATTTAAATAACATCCCTACTAAATAGTCTTAATAGCCTCAAACATTGAAAATAGTAGCTATTTAGACTATTCGTAAATTATTTAGGCGATTTTAGGCTACTACACCTTAGGCGACTTTTAGGCGACTTGAAATTGAGTTTTTGGCGATTACATACATATAATCACGCCTTTATCCCTAATGGGGTAGGAAGAGCGTAAACGTTCTAAATAAAGGTCGTTTCGCCACGTCTGACAAAGTTTTGAGGATTATTTAAGATAGATTTGTAGGTATATTGCTGAAGTGACAGGTTGTCAACCCATCGTCTAAATTACAATATACTGAAACCCTCAGATCCCTTAGCTGGTTTTTACAGCATGCCCGGAAGGAAATGCAGCTAGCACATTCTGTGTTTTTCTCTCGCTCCCAGGCCAGCACGGAAGAAAAGTTTTTGGCGATAAGACTTGGCAACACTGCTCGAGACTCGAGGACAGGAAATATTGCAGTGAGGGGGTCAAGGGCGGAGTGTCTTTCATTTGGCAGATATTATCGGATATGTCTTGGATTTTAGCATTAGGAAATACGGCGTCCCTGTAGTCTACAGTAGCAATATACCGTCCTGTTTGGAATTAAGGGTGTAAGGGACAGCTTCATGGAAACGGTCAACGGAACTGTACGTACAACATTTATAAGGAAATTGTTTCAAGACGCAACGACAACTATGACGAGATGGACGGCTTCGTTTATAATGTGTGTATCTTTCGTCATTAAAAAAAAATACACACATAATTGAGCTCAATTCTAGATTCCACTAGCTAAAACAAAAATTATGATCTATCTGTCACTTTCAACATAATAAAATTGAAAAAGGACAGGTGATTTATACTCTATGGTTTTACATTTTGACCGCTAGATTTTGAAGCGCTGTTCTCCAGCTAGTCTCCAGTATTTCTGTCAATTTTATCCGCCATATCATAATAATAATATAAATCATATAACATAATATTATGACGGCAGATTAAAATGACAGATGACACATAAAACCACAAACTATAAATAAAAATCTGGAGAGAATAGATTTCCTGTCCTTTTCCAATGTTTCTAGTCTGAAAGTGACATATAGAATTTAATTTTAGTGTTAGCCGGCAAATCTAGAATCAAGCCCACTATAGCAATTTTAAAATTGAGCAATGGGTTACGAAAGTATTTTTTTACAGCCGAAAGACAATTTATTCTCACGGGAAAACGCATTAAGTCGTGATGAAAATGAAACCGCCTAAGTACTTTGCTAAATGTAATATTACATCAGTGAAGGAAGATGTTGAAAACGTAAATTTATTTCAGTATACGACTTACGTGGCAAAGTATATTAACATTCTCATTAAGATTTTGTGTAATTGTTTCTTCTCAAATTTAAGTTCGGAGGTACCAAGAGATGAGTAAATTTAATTTACTTAGACCTCCATCCTGCATGCTGGTTTAGGAGCGAGAAAAACATAGAATGTGCCAGGTGTATTTCCTCCCGGGCATACTGTAGAAACCAGATAGGGGATCCGAGGGTTCAGTATATTGTAATTTAGACGATGGGCTGATGACATGTCACTACAGCGATATATACCTACAAATCTATCTTCAATAACCCTCAAAACTTGTTAGCGAAATGACCTTTGATTAGGTTGTTTACGCTCTGTCTACCCCATTAGGGACAAAGGCGTGATAATATGTATGTATGTATGAATGTTATTTCAGGAATAAATGTTTCCTTAATAAAAAGTCACCTGTATTATATATTGACCATAAAAATTTAAAACCACAAAGTTTATGTAACTATTATAAAAATATACTCACAATGGATTGTCTATTAAAATTATTAAAGTGTCTCCCTCCCTTGTTGTAAAAATTGAGTGCTGTCTAAAGTTTTATAGTACCGGGGAGTTTTATAATAGAAAAGCATTTTTCTGTGTATGGAAGCCTCCACGACCGTGGACAAAGTTGTTTAGTTTTACCTCTAGGAAGAAATTTTCCTTCCACTTATAATTAGATGATAAATATTATCATGATGTGCATAACTGCCTCCGTGGTCTAGTGGTCAGAGCCATAGGCTTACGATCCGGAGGTTCTGGGTTCGATTCCCAGGGGGGAACACAAAAGTTGATATTTGTAATTTATCACTTTGTGAGGTTTCCCCAGTTTGGTTAGGACATTGCAGGCTGAAGCATTGTTGTAGCAAAGAAAAAGTGTTCCGTGCTTCAGAGGGCATGTTGAGCTGTCCGGCACCGGTCGCTATCTTTGATAGTGGTCGTTACACAAACCACGTCAGAAGCCTAATAGCTGTGCTACTAGGCGGTTTGAAAACTCTTACACCGGGGTTCATCGGGTCGTTTGACTCGAAAATCCACTCGCTAAAAAGATTCATACATATACATATAATCACGCCCTTATCCCTTATGGGGTAGACAGAGTGTAAACAAAAGTCGTTCGGCCACGTCTGACGAAGTATAAGTTTCAGGATGCACGGGAGGAAAGGGAACAGAAACGACTGGAGCGAGTCATGGACGGGAGGAATGGACGGGAGGAAAGGGAACAGAAGCGACTGGAGCGAGTCATGGACGGGAGGAATGGACGGGAGGAAAGGGAACAGAAGCGACTGGAGCGAGTCACGGACGGGAGGAATGGACGGGAGGAAAGGGAACAGAAGCGACTGGAGCGAGTCATGGACGGGAGGAAAGGGAACAGAAGCGACTGGAGCGAGTCATGGACGGGAGGAATGGATGGGAGGGCTGGACAGACATGATGACTGTTTAGGGACGCGTGTGATGGGTAGGACAAGAACGAACGTGTGGTAGGTACGTAAATAAATAATAAATAATAATAAATCGTTTATTCACATAAGACAGCATGTTTATATTTGTACAACACATTCCGCCAAACTGTACAACAGTTTGTTGGCAGAAATAGACTCCCCTGTATTAAACATTTACATTACTGCTTTATGTTATCTAAGTTAATATTGTAAGTTTAGCAAGAAAAGTTTAAATGAGTTACAGTTTTGCAAATATTATAAAAAACAAATGATTGTTATTATTTATCAGTTCGAGTTCAGTTTTACTTTAAGATTTTTTAGTATGTATTTTTTTAGACTAGCTTTAAAAACATTTTTAGTTGTGCTCTTTCTTATAGTTAACGGTATATCATTATATATTTTGGGAACGAGATACGGTCTAGGAACGATGACGGGAGAAGGGATTTGACCCTACTTTCACCGCCACCATCGTCACGTTTTCGGAACAGACCCACAAGACGCTGTAGATAATCATGGATGGACGAAGGAGAAAAAAACTTCGCAAACGAAGTCGCGGGTAAAAGATAGATAGATAGATAAACTCTTTATTGCGCATAAATCGTACAGTTTGGAAAAACTTAAATATAACAGTCTGCGCAAAGGCGGCCTTGTCGCTGCAAGCGATCTCTTCCAGACAACCCTGCATTTAATAAATAAAAATTATACATAGCAAGTAGCTAAAAGCTAGTAAATAATAAAAGCAACGCCCTAATACACGCATGTCTCGATGTTATCTCATAAAAACAAATTGCTCAGAAGACATATGAATGGTGCGTGAGTCAGCAAAAACGCAACTTTCATACTTACGAATATACCCGTACGTCGTACTAACGATGTTAATACGGGGTGTAAGGGACAGCGTCCCGCAAACTGGTTGGGGCTGCTCAGTCAACGAAACAGAACAACGATCAGCAGGATTTCTATTCTGTAAGTATACATTTTACATACAAATATGGAAAATACAATTTCGTGAAAAAAAACTGTCGAATGTTGTTCAGTGTCGTTGACTGAGCAACCCCTATAAGTTTGCGGGACGCTGTCTCTTACACCCCATATAACCATATGTTTGGTAGAGATACGTGTTATTATAATGTTGTTATAAAAGCGAACGAAGTGCAACAATTGATATGTTAGTTATAGACACTATAACTGCAACAATTGATATGTTAGTTATAGACACTATAACTAACATATCAATTGTTGCACTTCGTTCGCTAAATATGAACAGTTTATTTAAAAGGTTTTATGTTGTATGATGTGTATAAAATCCCTGATGATGCTATAAGTTAGCGAAACCGGTAGGATTAAATTAAAATTATATTAAGTGAAACAAGTACAAGTGTTTTTAATAACAACATTATAAATATGGAGTTTCACCAAGTGCCGACAATCGCAAGTATAAATTATATACGAGTACGTGTTATTAAATTAATATTTAAGCAAACTGGACTGGGAGCGATAGAAAAACAAAGAATGTTCCACCTGCATCTTCTCCCGGTCATGCTGTAAAAATCAGCTAAGGGATTCGAGGGTTTCAGTATATTGTAATTCAGGTGATGTGCTGACAACCTGTCACTACAGCAATACACAGATCTAACTACTTTTGATAATATAGTTTACGCTCTACTACCCATTAGGGATAAAGGCGTGATGTATGTCTTACGAGATATGTATGTTAGGAATAGAAAAAACATCTTAAATTACATAATTTGTCTTTTTTTCTGTTTATAGTTATTTCGGACTAGCTATACCTTAAAATTTTCAATTCGTATGGGACAGTATCACGGATACTACATGTTGCCCACCGGAAACCGAACGTATGACCTCTGAATTGCCAGCCCAAGATTACGGCTACTACACAGATAGTTAAAGTACAATGGTCCGTGAGTCTTTGTTCTTTACTTTATTCTAGACTAAGCCAGAGGTACTTCCATGCTGGCCTGGGAGCGAAAGAAAAAAATAGAATGTGCCAGCTGCATTTCCTCTCGGGCATACTGTAAAAACCAGTTAAGGGATCCGACGGTTTCTGTAAATTGCAACATAGGCGATGGGCTGACAACCTGTCCCTACAGCAATATACCATACAAATATATCTTAATTAACCCTCAAAACTTTATCAGATGTGGCGGAACGACCTTTGTTTAGGTCGTTTACGCTCTGCCTACCCCATTAGGGATCAAGGCGTGATTATATGTATGTATGTATGTAAGTCAGAAGTAGAGAGCCCGATGGTGTAGTGGATAGGGCCGCTGCCTCCTGAGCGGGAGGTCGTGGTTCGAATCCCACCACGTACCAATGTGTTTTTCGGTTTTCGAATTTCATATGTACGTTTATTCGGCGCTTTTTCCGTGCTTCGGAAGGCACGTTTAGCCGTTGGTCCCGGTTAATATCGTTTAGTACCGTAGATGTTAGTTGTTAAGCCTTATCAGAGGCCAGTGCTAAGCATTAGCGGCTTGAAAACTCTGACCTAATCTAGGATTGGGTCTGGTTTCTCTTTTGGGTTGCGGAGGTCAGATGCCAGTCGCTCTGTGTAAACACCAGTACCCTCGTTCAATCACCTAGATTAGGAAGCCGACCCCGTGTGATACGGGATAAGGCTAGGAAGATGATGATGTATGTAAGTCAGAGGTGACAGAGACAGAATTTCATGAGCTTAACCTACCTATATCTATGCTCACCCAGAAGATGCCTATTTACTCTAACTTGAAAGAGTTGAGGGTTGCTTGCTTTCCGAAACACAGTCTTAGGGTTCACATCCTATCTTTCATAAGTAGTTTAACGGCTAAGGGCCGTATTTATTATCATCTCTCATGATTAAGAGCGAGTTTGAGTTCGTAACAGAAATGTCATTTCAGTACAAACTGGCCTTTCAAATATAGTTATTTATTTAACAGTTTATTGTATACAATAACATACAAAGGACATATACATATAAAACAAATACACAACAGGCACAAATTACTTCTAATTGAAATCTCTTACAGCAGACCTATGTTAGTGGAATAGCATTCTGAGAGGCAGATACGACGTGCACAATTATAAATATTGGAAGCAATAAATTATAATTTACTTATCATAAAAACAAACATAATTACTTAAATAATATGCATATATTGTTCTCAAGTTTGAGATCGCTTCATAAATATGAGCCTAATGATGCTAATTGGATGCACAAACTGACAAATTATATACTAATACTACAGTTATATCCACCTACATACCTACTACATATTACTAATACTTACTAGCTTTTTATGGTGACCATGGCCGACCCGCCCACACCACGCCTACGAAGTTTGCGGTCATGACGTAATCGTGGTCATGGAATAGATTTTAATATTATGGGCATTATCCGAGAGCATTATGGTGCACAAAAGATACGCAACCATTTTTATTTTGATTTTAGGCGAAATATGGTATACGAAGCAATTTCAAATCTTCTTCTTCTGTCGAGTGGGTATCGAGTCTATGAACCCTGGTGTCAGAGTTTTTAAACCGCCTAGTAGCACAATTATCAGGTCTCTGATACGGTTTGAGTAACGACCACTATCAAAGACAGCGACTTGGACCGACGGCTTAACGTGATAAATTCTCAAAAATCAACTTTATGTCCCCCCCCTGGGAATCGAACCAAGGACCTCCGGATCAGGAGTCCATGGTACTAGCCACTAGACCACGGAGGCAGTTAATTTCAAAGAGTATACATACATATAATCGCGACTTTATGGGGTAGGCAAAGCGAACGATCTAAACAAAGGTCGTTCCGCCACGTCTGACAATGTTTTGAGGGTTATTTAGGAGAGAATTGTAGGTATATTGTTGTAGTGACAGGCTGTCAGCCTATCGCCTAAATTGCAAGATACTGAAACCCTCCGATCCCTTCGCAGGTTTTTACAGCATGTCCAGGAGGAAATGCAGCTGGCACATTCTATGTTTTTCTCTCGTTCCCCGTCCAACATGGAAGTAAATAGTAGTATAATAGTATTGTTAAGAAATTTCTTGACATTTTAGAAAAAAACCTGGAGAAACCCAAGGGTGCTTCCCTCTGAAAACAATGCAGTTGGCACTGAACAAAATTAGAGTATTTACAACAGTTCCCGTGCTCTAGCGCAAAGTATGTTTTGTGTAATTGTTGTATAACTTACACGAAAATCCATATCTATTAGCAGTAGTCACTATGCAAACTAATTTTAAGCACAAACTATCTAACTAAAGCTGTGTCACAGAACTCTCTCTACAAAACGGATCACAATCTCCAATTTAAAATTCTGGTTACGAATTGTTTTTTTCATTACACATGAATTTTGAGAAATGATAACAAGTTAAGTTTTCAAGTTAAAAGATACGATTGACATTTGATATTGTTTCATGTTTTTGAAATCATTAAAATTATGACATATTTTATTACTGTGTCATTTTCATATTTGTGTTTTTATTTTATTTTATTGACATATCTAAATTAACAGTAATATTGTTTTATGAGATTTTATTAATTTGTCAAATGATTAATTAGTACTAATAATTATATTCGCATGCCAATTGTTAGGTTAGGCGCTACACGCTCATTCTCCACATTGCATACATACATACATACATAAAATCACGCCTTTATCCCTTACGGGGTAGGCAGAGCGTAAAACGCCTCCTAAAAGGCGCTTTCGCCACGTCTGACATAAATTGAGGGAATTTTAGATTGTAATGTGTATTGCTGTAGTGATAGGTTGTCAGCCTATCGCCTAAATTACAATACACTGTAACCCTCGAATCCCTTTTGCTGACTTCTACAGCATGCCCGGGAGGAAGGGCAACTGGAACATTCTATGTTTTTCATTCTCTCCCAGTCCAGTATGGAAGATTCCCAGTCCAGTATGGCAGTGCATACATACATACATATAATCACGCCTTTAGCCCTAATGGGGTAGGCAAAGCGCAAACGACCTGCAAAAAAAGGTCGTTCCGCAACGTCTCACAAAGTTTTGAGGGTTATTTAAGATATATTTGTAGGTGCTGTAGTGACAAGTTGTCAGCCCATTGCCTAATTTGCAATATACGGAACCCTCTGACCCCTTAGCTGGTTTTTACAGCATGCCCGGGAGGAGATGCAGCTGGCAAATTTTACGAGTATGTTTTTCTCTCGCTCCCAGTCCAGGATGGAAGAATTCTCCACATTGTATATTTTATCACCCATGTACCGTGTCACTAGTGAATACATTATATTTGAATGAAACCATCCAACCATTTTCAGGTGATATTACATACAATGGTCAATAAATATAAGGGATCCGAGGATTTCTGTATATTGCAATTTAGGCGATGTGCTGACAACCTGTCACCACAGCAATATACTTGCAAATCTATAATGAATAACCCTCGAAAATTTGTCAGACGTGGCGGAACGACCTTTGTTTGGGTCGTTTACGCTCTGCCTTCCCCATTAGGGATGAAGGCGTGACATATGTATGTATGTCAATAAACATTCATCATTCGCTTGCCCTCATCCCATTTAATTGGGGTCGGCGCAGTACGTTTCCTTCCCCCATTCATCCTTGTCATATTATCTTTCACACAGTCCTTCCATCTTTTCTTTGGTCCTCCTCTCCCAACATCCATCCATCCACATTCAAATTCATTACCTCTTTTCCTATATGACTTTCATTTCAGTACGTCAATAAACATTACTGTTAGCAATTCTACGAAAAATCCAGCCGCATCCTAGAAATTCGACGAAAACCTCGTTACAAGTAAACCAAATTTACGCAACACCTAACGTAACCTGTTGTGTAATCTCTGACCGAATTCTATACAACACTACACAATCTTCACTTCTTCTTCTTCTGTCGAGTGGGTATCGAGTCTCTGGACCCGATTAACCCTGGTGTCAGAGTTTTTAAACTGCCTAGTAGCACAACTA
This sequence comes from Scrobipalpa costella, assembly GCA_949820665.1. Taxonomy (NCBI): domain Eukaryota; kingdom Metazoa; phylum Arthropoda; class Insecta; order Lepidoptera; family Gelechiidae; genus Scrobipalpa; species Scrobipalpa costella. Next base: position 4,620,787 of record OX463320.1, on the reverse strand, counting down.
TCAGGCCTCTGATTTTGTGTAACGACCACTATCAAAGACAGCGACCGGGACCGACGGCTTAACGTGCCCTCCGAAGCACGAAATCTTTTTTCTTTTTCGGACAATCAGGTGATTCAGCCTGCAATGTCCTACCCGAACTGGGGAAAAATTCCTTGAAAAATTCACAAAGTGATAAATTCTCAAATATCAACTTTGTGTTTTACCCCCTGGGAATCGAACCCAGGACCTCCGGATCGGGAGTCTATGGCACTAGCCACTAGACCACGGAGGCAGTTAGTTAGTTAGGCGCTTCTAACGGAACCCTACACCCCATCTACTGATGACGTCACAAATGTCAATTAAAGACTAAAAGCCAGTAAAGGGATTCAAAGGTCCCGATGTATTGTAATTTTACTCTGCTTCTGCTATCAATCAAGCAATACCCATGTGTATTATGAAATGAGCATTTATTTGCGCGGTAACTGAAACCGCCACGAAAAGCAGCTTCTATGTATCAAATCCGAACAAGACCTCACTGTATATCTAACATTTCTAGAAAATATCCAAAGTTTTTATAACGATAAGGAGGCTCTGAAATTTGTCACTCCTCTACCGTTTCTGTAGCTCAGTCGGTAGAGTAATGAACCGGCATTCCGAAGTTGCGGGTTCGAGTCCTGCCAGAATCAAATTTATTATTTTCTTTCTTTCATGTTATGTGAAATAAAAATAACATTATACATACATATACATACATAAAATCACGCCTTTATCCCTTACGGGGTAGGCAGAGCGTTAAACGCCTCGTAAAAGGCGCTTTCGCCGCGACTGACAATAATTGAGGGTAATTTTAGATTGTAATGTGTATTGCCATAGTGACAGGTTGTCAGCCCATCGCCTAAATTACAATACACTGTAACCCTCGAGTCCCTTTTGCTGTCTTCTACAGCATGCCCGGGAGGAAGGGCAGCTGGAACATTCTATGTTTTTCTATCTCTCCCAGTCCAGCATGGAAGTAAATAACATTATGTGTGCCAAAAATCTCAAAAATACCCATGTATTATGAAAATTCTTCTATGCTGAACTGGAAGCGAAAGAAAAACATAGAATGTGCCAGCTGCATTTCCTCCCGGGCATGCTGTAAAAACCAGCTAAGGGATCCGAGGGTTTCAGTATATTGCAATTTAGGCGATGGGCTGACAACCTGTCACTACAGCAATGTAGCTACAAATCTATATTAAATGGCCTTCATAACTTTGTCAGACGTGACGGAACGACTTTTGTTTAGGTTGTTTACGTTCTGCCTACCCCATTAGGGATAAAGGCGTGATTATATGTATGTATGTATTATGAAAATTGATTGGTTTACTTGTTTGTGTTAAAAGGAGTGTTACCTGACAAGTAAGCCGATCACTTTTCATTATACATGGGTATTTTAAATTTTCATTATGAATAAAACTTATTTATCGCTAAGTGTTAAAATACCCATGTATATGTAAGTGTTAATTCCATTCTGGCCTGGGAGCGAGAGAAAAACATAGAATGTGCCAGCTGCATTTCCTCCCGGGCATGCTGTAAAAGGGATCCGAGGGTTTCAGTATTTTGTAATTTAGGTGATGGGCTGACAACCTGTCACTACAGCGATATACCTACAAATCTATCTTAAATAACCCTCAAAACTTTGTCAGACGTGGCGAAACGACCTTTATTTAGGTCGTTTACGCTCTACCTACCCCATTAGGGATAAAGGCGTGATTATATGTATGTATGTATGTATGTATATGTACTCGTAGTTTAATTTTTCTGAAAAACCATTCGAAAGATGTTATATATGGCGAAAATCCGAAGCATTATTTATATGACGCAATAATAACTCAACAAAAACGAGTCAAAGTTTCTAATGGAACCCTACACCCCATCCCGTGGTGACGTCACAAACGTCAATTAAACTATGTCCACAGAGCGGACCCTGATTAGGTTTCGCGGGGTTTCCTTCTCGATTGTGATTAATGACGTGCCTCATCCCCTCTTGACAGTGGACCCGGTATTTTTGATGCTGTAGGGTGTTATGGTAGATTATTTTTGCATGATTTTGTAAGTAAATAGTGGTCCTACCTAATCGATGCCTACATAACTAAAATCACTGTACTAAGACATCCTTCGATAGAAACCTAATATCGCATCAACTGGTAACGTCACAAATTTCGATAAAATTTTGATTCAAACCTGATAATGGCGGCAGGAAACAAAAACACAAATGGTTATCTTATCTTTGGAGACGGTTGGAGTAGTGGATAGGGCCGCTGCCTCCCGAGCGGGACGTCGTGGTTCGAACCCCACCACGTACCAATGTGTTTTTCGGTTTTCGAATTTCATATGTACGTTTATTCGGCGCTTTTTCCGTGCTTCGGAAGGCACGTTAAGCCGTTGGTCCCGGTTAATATCGTTTAATACCGTAGATATTAGTCGTTAAGCCAAATCGGAGGCCAGTGCTAAGCATTGGCGGCTTGAAAACTCTGACCTAATCTAGAATTGGGTCTGGTTTCCCTTATGGGTTGCGGAGGTCAGATGGCAGTCGCTCTGTGTAAAAACCAGTACTCTCGTTCAATCCCCTAGATTAGGTAGCCGCCCCTTGAGATACAGGATAAGGCTAGGGAGATGATGGTTATCTTAAAACCTGTATTTTTAGTTGGCACATCTATGAAATTATGATTATGTTATTTGTATTTTTTTTACAATTTGATGAGATAGAAGGGAAGAGCTGAAAGTGGTGAAATATTTATGTCAGACGGACTTAACCGATACATACATACATATAATCACGGCTTTTCCCTAATGGGGTAGGCAGAGCGTAAACAACCTAAACAAAGGTCGTTCCGCCACGTCTGACAAAGTTTTGAGGGATATTTTAGATAGATTCGTAGGTATATTGCTGTAGTGACAGGTTGCCAGCCCATCGCCAAAATCGCAATATACTGAAACCCTTAGATCCCTTAGCTGGTTTTTACAGCATGCCCGGGAGGAAATGCAGCTGGCACATTCTATGTTTTTCTCTCGCTCTCAGGCCAGCATGGAAGAACCAGTATAAGACAAAAGAAATACGTAGATACAATACCGTTATGAAAATAAAAGGAAAAATCATTATGTGCTCATGAGGAGAAAGAAGGGGGATGATGGGGGAACATTGAACGGCAATTATTAGTAAGGTATGTGAGGATAATGTAGGCTCATTCACATAATAAAAAAATAACTTCGATTTCTAATATACTTCAAGTTAGTTTTTTCAGACGCCATTTAAGGCACAATAATTTCAGTTTTGTGTGAGAGTTGTACAATAAGTCTTATCATTTTAGCAAACTGCATTTGAATATGAATATTTCAATAATATTTTTTATAAAGGTAAATTTATTTTTCAATATAATAATTATTAACGTAATGGTAGATTTTTAAACACATAAAAGACTTAAATAAACATTCAATATAGAAGTTGTTATTTTATATTTATGGTATTTTTCTTCTTACGTCGATAGTTCAAATTGACTTAACCCAGAGCTCTGCCACGGTAATTGCATTATCCGTAGCATCGTACAGATCTTGTAGAATGCAGGTCTTGGGTTACTGTCTCATCATCTCCCCAGCTTTGTCCCGTGTCTCACGGGGTCGGCTACCTATCTAGGGGATTGATTGAGGGTACTGGTTTTTCCACAGAACGACTGCCAACTGACCTCCGCAACCCAGAAGGGAAACCAGACCCAATCCTAGATTAGGTCAGAGTTTTTAAGCCGCCAATGCTTAGTACTGACCTCTGACATGGCTTAACGACTAATATCTACGGTGTTAAACGATATTAACTGGGACCAACAGCTAAACGTGCCACGAAAAAGCACCGAATAAACTTATATATGAAATTCGAAAACCGAAAAACACATTGGTACGTGGAGGGATTTGAACCACAACCTCCCGCTCAGGAGGCAGCAGCCTTACCCACTACACCATCGGATTCTGACTACAGGCCATTAAATGCGGCATTGTCTGCTCAGATCCGCAGTCACAGTTTGAGTTACTACTATATCCCCACTTCATCAAGTTGCATTTGCCAATCGCCAAATTGCGATATCAAGTTTTAAAGCAATATTAAGTATAGATTTGACAGAATTACTCTTCCAATAAGAACTCAAACTCGCTGTCACTCTTGAGAGCTGATCATAACTACATACATTCATACATATAATCACGCCTTTATCCCTAATGGGGTAGGCAGAGCGTAAACTACCTAAATAAAGGTCGTTCCGCCACGTCTGACAACGTTTTGAGGGTTATTTTAAGATAGATTTGTAGGTATATTGCTGTAGATGTGATTATAAATACGGGCCTTAATTACTTCCAAGTCGAACATGGCAGTTTATGACCTGGTGGTAGCTTTTCAGCAGGTTCAATATATTGGGACGGTGGCGGATGATTCTTGGCCCTCAAGTCATGGTATTAAAGAAACCCCTTTTTTATTAGAATTTTATTACAATAAATGACCCGTAACAGGTTTGTCTCGATGGCTATCCGCATAACAATATTACATACATACATATAATCACGCCTTTATCCCTAATGAGGTAGGCAGAGCGTAAACGACCTAAACAAAGGTCGTTCCTCCACGTCTGACAAAGTTTTGAGGGTTATTCAAGATGGATTTGTAGGGATATCGCTGTAGTGACAGGTTGTCAGCCCATGGCCTAAATTGCAACATACTGAAACCCTCAGATCGCTTAGCTGGTTCTTACAGCATGCCCGGGAGGAAATGCAGCTGGCACATTCTATGTTTTTCTCTCGCTCCCAGTCCAGCTTGGAAGTAACAATATTACCTACAGATTATCGTAGTTAGTATAAGTAATAACATAAGTAGTATCTTATTATTAACAAATCTAGACTTAATACTGTCAATTATTTAAATGATAAATGAGAATATTAATCCTTTCCAAGTATGAGGTGGCAATTCTTTCCTTCAACTACCCTTCACCCGTTTTCGTTGGTGGATAGATTGGTGTTTTATTTTCCGTTCCATGTACTAGGGGACAGAACAAGAGAATCTTTCGAATAAAACTTTTGCTCGGGCATTTTCAATTTGAGTTATCCAATTTGTTTGAATAACGGATTCATAATAAATGTTTCTGTTATTTATTTCGGATTGAAACAATTAATCATGGTTGTATAATATAATGACTGAATATTTAAGTTTGTATTATTTTTACGTCTGCCATGCTGTAATGTGCCAGCTGCATTTCCTCCCGGGCAAGCTGTAAAAACCAGCTAAGGGATCCGAGGGTTTCTGTAAATTTCAATTAAGGCGATAGGCTGTCAACCGGTCAATTCAGCAATATACCTACATATCTTTCTTAAATAACCGTCAAAACTAAGTCAGACGTGTCGGAACGATCATTGTTTGTTGTTAACGCTCTGCCCACTCTATTAGGGATAAAGGCGTGATTATATGTATGTATGTTATTTTAAAATTAATTTGGAGAGGATCTATTCTATGAACTCTAATTTAGACAACAGATAACCAAGTATTTCATGCTGGTCTGGAAGCGATAGAAAGACATTGTATGTGCCAGCTGCATCTCCTTCCGGGCATGTTGTACAAACCAGCTAAAGGATTCGAGGGTTACAGCATATTGTAAGTTAGGCGATAGGATGACAACCTGTCACTACAGCAATATACAGATCTATCTTCAACAACCCTCAAAACTTGTCAGACGTGGCGGAACGACCTTAAATTGGTATGTCGATGCTCTGCCTACCCCATTTGGGATACAGGCGTGAGAGTATGTATGATAACCAAGTAGAGTCGACGATGGATTGATCTCATCCAGAAGCCTCAAACATATTTCAATTTATTTATTCAATAACAGTCAATCAGTGGGCTAAATAACAATAAATCTTATAAAATACATTTTAACTCAAATTACAGTATGTCAATAAATAACATAATAGCGTATGAATCCATATTGATTTAGCAGCAAATTAATGGATCCAATAACCTCGATTGAGAAGTTTAACGGTTTGATGTACCTATTATGTATTATTTTTCTTATTCTGGAATAGTAAATTTTTATTAATCAAAACAATATTTACAACACATATAATATACAAAAACTTATATTACTCTTTTCTAATCAAACGCATTATACCTGGGTCAAACGTCCTCATCACGCCGGCCGCGTTCCCGCGTTGAATGGCCAGCGAAATATGCTGAACCAGGTATGATCCGGAGCGAATTCTTGTTTTTCTTTTTTTATAGCCTATTATAGGTCGTCCCACTGCTGGGCAAAGGCCTCCCCTTTACCTCTCCAGGCGTCTCTATCCGCAGCCTCTGTCGGTCATTCTGCACAGAAAACATCCATGTCGTCTGGCCATCTTCTACGAGGTTTTCCTCATCGTCGGCAACCATCCCCCAAGATCCACACATACATATAGTCACGCCTTTATCCCTAATGGGGTAGGCAGAGCGTAAATGACCTAAACAAAGGTCGTTCACGTCTGACAAAGTTTTGACGGTTATTTAAGGTAGATTTGTAGGTATATTGCTGTAGTGACAGGTTGTCAGTCCTCGCCTAAATTAAAATATACAAAAACCTTCGAATCCCTTAGCTGATTTTTACAGCATGCCCGGGAGGAAATGCAGCTGGCGGATTCTATGTTTATCTCTCGCATCCGGGCCATGGAAGAAACATGTATATTTTGCCGCCAATTGTACTACTTTTCTTTTTAGCAATTTGTAATTCCTGTGTTTTTGTGTAATAAAGTATATTGTATTGTATATTGATACATATAGTTTATCCCAATAAATGTAATCTTGACTTGGTTAGACTAAACAAAGGTGAACTTTTGCTTTTCGCGCGAAAACACAACTTCCTCTTATTATCTATCTGTCACACTTGCAAACTAAAAGGAAAGCGGATAGAGATTGAAAACTGCTGATAGCGATATCATAGAGATGGAAAGAAAAGTTTGGATGGTTTGATAACACCCGAATAAAAGCGGTTCAAACTTTATATAACCTTCGTAGTAAGGGGAAAAATTTAATAAGTTCTGTTCATCTTATTTTAATCAAATCTCTATATAAATGTAGTTAATGAGAGTGCAAGAACTAGATATTTTTGTGAGGAAACTTCTGATCTCCTGAAGGTCGTAGAACACAAATTCTTGAATAATTTAAGCAATTCCACGAATAGTACCTTCAGGACCAGTCAATTGAATTCCACCAAATGAATAGTGGGGATATTTTTAACGACCTCTCCTGAACTCCTACTTTCGAATTTTGATTTATCGACATAAATATGTACATATAATCACGCCTTTGTCCCTAATGGGGTAGGCAGAGCGTAAATGACCTAAACAAAGGTCGTTCGGCCCGTCTGACAAAGATTTGAGGGTTGTTTAAGATAGATTTGTAGGTATATTGCTGTAGTGATGGGTTGTCAGCCCATCACCTAAATTGCAATACACTGAAACCCTCGGATCCCTTAGCTGGTTTTTACAGCATGCCCAGGGGAGGAAATTCAGCTGGCACATTCTATGTTTTTCTATTGCTCCCAGTCCGGCATGGAAGATGATTTATCTCCAGTAGTATTATGCACTAAAATCGACTTCCAATGCAGCCCGTCCGATGCAATATTGATTTCAGAGAGTCCAATTGTTTTCATAACCCATTTTCTCTAAAGTAATTGCAGTAAAACATAAAAATCCAATACAGGGTATGTCATCTGTCGGTTGCAGACGTCGAGAGGACGAACACAAAACACATTTGCTCTTGCTCAAATGAAAATCACATCTCTCTTGTACAGGAGTGCTGTTTTCCCAACTGACAAACTAAAGTTGTCAGTCAGCTCTGCGGCAAACATAACTCTGCTATTAGAAAAATACGTTGAAACTTTTATTACACACAATTCGAGGGGTAGTTACAATGAACCAACGGAAAATGTATCGTGGTAGTCCCGGAGCTAATCCCAAAGGGGTATGGATTTGTTGGTGAGAGGCTTTTTTATAATCTGTCCGTGATATAGTGACAAGGAAAGGGCTTGGGATTTTGAGGGTCTGGTCACCCTACTGAAACCCTCTAAAACCAGTCAAATGAGGGTTTTCAATATGTGTTTTTAGTAGGTCAGAGAAACAGCTGCATTTCATGTTTTTTTCAACTGCGACAGAATGAGGATTATATCTATGAATAATATTTCTTTTGTGCTCTGTAAAATGTAGCTAGAAAGACTAGCTCTTAAGCTGAAGTACTGAAACTAAATGCAAGCAGTTTTATGCTGAGTGAAGCAACTTTTTCACTGCATACAATGTTTTTGAATAACACTGTAGTATTTTTAATTGAGTTAAACGTCTTTAGCGATGATAGTACATAAGACCGAAAATTATTTCACTATTTGCAACAGAATTTGATTAACTCGGTAAGTTGTTCATTTACTTTAAAATTTGTACATATGTAATGCATTTGTACCTAGAGCAAATTTTTTTTGGCCTGATTCATCCCATCAGTATTGTTTTTGAAAGAATTCTTCCATGCAGCGAGAGAAAAACAAAGAATCCAGCTGTATTTCCTCCTGGGCATGCTGTAACAACCAGCTAAGGAATCCGAGGGTTTCAACTAGGCTGACGACCTCTCAATATAGCAATATACCTGCAAATCTATCTTAAATTACCCTCAAAAGTTTGTCAGACGTAGCGGAGCGACCTTTGTTTGCATCGTTTGCGCTCTGCCTACCCTATTAGGAATAAAGGTGTGATTATATGTATGTATTAATCTTATCTGTATTGTCCCTGTTCCCGGGCACTCAGGTACCTTCTTGAGTAAATGACAAATCGTTAATCCAACCGATATCATTGACCAGTGACCCGCAAAGGACTCGAATCCCGACCGCTCCAGTAACGAGAATGAAACCGTCTCACAATGGGCTACTTTTTCCGGCTATTAGATCTGTCGCATTATTGAAAATTGAATTAGTGAACTTTTGTAGTCTTAGTCTTTATGTCTTTCTACTGGGAAGTGATATTTGTCATTTATTAAATTTTAGTTTCTTTAATGAACCTTTTTTTTATAATAATGTTATTTGGCGCCCAGTGTAGGCTTTTTTAGATACTTATTCCCTCGGTAGATCACAATCAGGGCCGCAAAGTCCATAACAAAACTTGACGATTTAAAGAAAATGCGCCGTAAGTCTGGATTTAAACAAAATAAATTATGACAAACCCTTAATCTGTCCATGAGCTTATAACCGATATCATTGACCAGTGACCCGCAAAGGACTCGAATCCCGACCGCTCCAGTAACGAGAATGAAACCGTCTCACAATGGGGTACTTTTTCCGGCTATTAGATCTGTCGCATTATTGAAAGTTAAATTAGATAACTTTTGTAGCCTAGTCTTTATGTTCTTAAACTACAGGAAAGTGATTATTTACTTATTAAAATTTTGTTTTTTATGAGAATAATTAGATATAAAAAAGTTAGATAATTGGAGCCCATCGTGAGCCGTTTTATATACCGCATTCCCTCAGTAGATCATAAGAAGCGCGGCAAAGTCTACTTATAATCAGTGCTCATAAGTGACAGCGAGTTTGACTTCAGAAATGTCATTTCAGAACAAGCTGACCTGTCAAATCCATACTTAATATTGGTCTCAAGTTTGAAATCGCTCCATAAATGTAATAAAACTTGATGATTAAAAGAAAATGCTCTATAAATCTGGATTTAAACAAAATATATTATGAAAATCCGTATTTATTTAAAAGCTTATTGTACGCAATAAAATACAAAGGACACAAACATATAAAACAAAGACACAACAGGTACAGCTTATTTTTAAGAACTAATCTCTTACAGCAGACCTAGGCTAGTTCATCTTCTTCTGTCGAGTGTTTATCGAGTCTATCGACCCGAAAACCGTGGTTTCAGAGTTTTTAAAACGCCTAGGAGCACAAATATCAGGCCTCTGACATGGTTTGAGTAAAGACCACTATCAAAGACAGCGACCGGGACCGACGGCTTAACGTGCCCTCCGAAGCACGAAATCTTTTTCTGATTCAGCCTGCAATGTCCTAACCAAACTGGGGCAATATTAACAAAGCTATAAATTCTCAAATATCAACTTTGTGTTTTCCCCTGGAAATCGAACCCAGTACCTCCGGATCAGGAGTCCATGGCACTAGCCACTAGACTACGGAGGCAGTTAAACCTAGTTAAACCTAGGCTAGTAAAATAGCATTATTAATAGATACGAAATCCTTAATTCCTTAACCAATATCATTGACCAGTGACCTGCAAAGGTCTCGAATTCCGACCGCTTCAGTAACAAGAATGAAAAAATCTCGTAATGGTGTACTTTGCCCGGCTATTATAGTCTGTCAACGTCGTGCTTACCGCGCCCTAGGGGTACAGACGTTGGCGGGGACGCGGTAGCACGCGGCGATTGCGAACATGAACACATTGCGTCGTGCTCGCTCACCCTCCTGCTTCACCGCCCGCACCCCCGTTACCGCGTCCCCGCGCACGTCTGTACCCCTAAGGCGCGGTAAGCACGACGTTGACAGACTATAGATCTGTCACATTATTGAGGCTGGCGTGGGAAGAATCAGTGATCCTATGGAATTCAATGTTCTCAGTATTATTGCACAAACGGTGAGTTTTATTTTTAAGAATTGAACTTTTATGTCCTTGAACCTACTTATCTTTTTTAGAAAGTTAATTGGCGCCCAGCTTGGGATTACTTTTTACCTCGGTGAAGTCTTCAATGTCTCTCTACAACTCACTCTATTATTTGTTTCGTCGTTTTTTTTAAATAAAAACGTAAGTTTTCAATGTCTCTCTACAACTCACTCTATTATTTGTTCCGTCGTTTTTTTAAAAATAACATGTAATACATATAATCACGCCTTTATCTTTTATCGTTTCATACACATTGTATATCCATAATTGTTACACATATTTTATAACATTGTCATGTCATGACGAAATGGAAGCGATTCCCACTGCGATACAGTGCAAACTAGTGCAGTGAGTTTCACAACTTTTTCTTGTGGCCTTTTTAAACCACCTAAATTGTACCTTTAATATAATTTGGAAAGATGTTTGTACAATAAACTACTTTTTTTTTTTTTTTTTTTTTTTATCCCTAATGGGGTAGGCAGAGCGCAAACGACCCAAACAAAGGTCGTCCCGCCACGTCTGACAAAGTTTTGAGGGTTATTTAAGATAGAATTCTAGGTATATTGCTGTAGTAACAGGTTGTCAGCCCATCGCCTAAATTACAATATACTGAAACCCTCGAATCCCTTAGCTGGATTTTACAGCATGCTCGGGAGGAAATGCAGCTGGCACATTCTGTGTTTTTCTCTCACTCCCAGTCCAGCATGGAAGTATGTTTTTCTCTCACTCCCAGTCCAGCATGGAAGTAAAAATAAAAACGTAAGTTTTCAATGTCTCTCTACAACTCACTCTATTATTTGTTTCGTCGCTTTTTTTAAACAAAAACGTACGAGTATGTTACTTAGCGCGACACGTCTTTCACCTGTGACCTTGGAATACATAGCATTACATCCATCTCTACTAAGCGAGCTACTTAAGTCCCAAGGACTTGACCCCATAACCTTACAATACCTTTCCATAGGATATCAATCTATCTATCAAATAACAATCTATTAAATTCCTTCCATGCTGGCCTGGGAGCGAGAGAAAAACATAAAATGTGCCAGCTGCATTTCCTCCCGGGTATGCTGTAAAAACCAGCTAAGGGATCCGAGGGTTTCAGTATATTGTAATTTAGGCGATGGGCTGACAACCTGTCACTACAGCAATATACTTACAAATCTATCTTAAATAACCCTCAAAACTTTGTCAGACGTGGCGGAACGACCTTTGTTTGGGTCGTTTACGCTCTGCCTACCCCATTAGGGATAAAGGCGTGATTATATGTATGTATGTATGTATCAAATAACATCCTCCAATATAAATATATTTAGTATTATTACCAAAAAGAAAAGTTAGTTGGCTCCCAACGCGGGACCAATTTTCTTTTGGGACAACTATATCTTTAAATCACCATATATAATCACGCCTTTATCAGTAATGGGGTAGGCAGAGCGTAAACGACCTAAACAAAGGTTGTTCCGCAATGTCTGACAAAGTTTCGAGGGTTATTTATGACAGATTTGTAGGTATATTGCTGTAGTGACAGGTTGTCAGCCCATTGCCTAAATTGCAATATACTGAAACCTTTGGCTGGTTTTTACAGCATGCCCGGGAGAAAATGCACCTGGCACATTCTATGTTCTTCTTTCACTCCCAGTCCAGCATGGAAGCAAAATATATCACCAACTACGTCTTCAATTCTTCTTAAACTACTTTCACACCGTTACATAAAGATCACATCCTGCTACGAATGAAAAACATGAAAAAATATCACTTACCAATATTTTCAAGTCTCAAGATTGAAATAAAAAGAAGCAAACTCCAAAAATTAATTGTACCCCCGATAACGGCAACGGCGCGATAACGATAAACAACGGTTTGCCCTAAACGGGAATTTATTCGGAAACTTGAGCGCAGATAACGAAGTCGGAACTAGGTCGGGGAGGGAAGGGCCGAGGTTGAATTGAAATAAAAAGAAATAGGTACAGCTTGGGAAACAAGTCTTGAAAAGGAATTAAAAAATTTACTGGTAACCATACGTACCAACCTTGGCAAATTTTATGTCATCAAGTAGGTTGATCAGCTGCAGGAAAATCGTCTTCGATGGTACAGGCATTTAAATCGCAGACCGCCAGAGTACGTCGGAAAAACATGCCTTGACCTCACTGTCCAAGCTCCGAGATCACGCGGCAGACCCAAAAAGCCCTGGGTAGACATGAAAGCGGTTATGGAAGAAAACAAACTTACGCCACCGGATTCCGAAGACCGGGCAAAGTGGAGTAGAAAAAGACGGAAAGCGAAAAAGAAGAAGAAAAAGAAGGTTAGCTTAATCGACTCGAACAAAACCACACAAAAATAGAAGTGAGCGCACATTTGTGAACCAAGTAAAACCATAGACAAAGTCTATTAATTGGTTTCAACGCTCTGATACTGGTCGGAGTTCATCTCGCTCTTGCACACGAGAACCCACTCTAGAAGAAGAAGGAAGTAATTTTGGCGAAGAAAATGGCGTCCCTATATATTTTTACACTGTTTTTGTACCTTGATGGAGGGGCAGCGAAAATAAAACATGTACCTAGCTACCAGCTGCTTTTTTTCCTAGTATACAGGCATACTGTAATATTTTGTAATGTAAGGGACCAATGTATTCTCTGTCTAAGACAATTCAGACGATGACAGCCTATAATCTGTCACACTACAGTAAAACACGACCCTTTCAGAGATGTCTATTAAAATTTGTCACGCTTGGTAAAAACTCCCTAGAGTCTTCGGTCTTAAGTATGTAGGTAAATAACTAAAGAGATATGCTTCGTGATAAAACATAATAATCCTAATACACATTGCGTGCTTTACTTACTTAAACACTTATTAGACAATGCAGACAATCGGCAGAACAGTCTAATACAACAAAAACGCGACATAAACTCGATAAAGTGGAATCAATATAACTTTTTTGTCAGTCGATTGAATCCGTTGATACTGACACCCGAACAATAGAGAGTAATTCAAGATGGCGGCTTTCCCGCGCTTTCTGACTTGTGACGTGGGTGCGTTCAGAAAAATTGTTTGCGTTTAATCTTTCGGTGTTGTTTTAGATTTAGCCAATAAATAATCTTGGAGGGCGATTCAATTTCAAAGGAACTTGAAATTAAACACTAGCTGCTGGCTTCTTTGTAATTGTAAATTTATAACAATAAATTAAACCAAGCGCAAAATTAAGTACTTACCTGCTCTACCATAAAAAAAAAACATTCCCTGAAAATGTTGTGCCTTTACGTAAGCAAAATCAACTGCAATATTCAAAGGGTTTCATATGCTCAGTTTTAATTTGTAAAACTCAATAAAAATATTTGAGAACACAAGCAAACCGCAAAAAATCTTAGTTTATGTATTATATGTAATGTAATGTATTTAGGATGTTTATTTGACTAGGTTTGCACTACCTCGCTTACCGCTACGCATTTTTCTTTCATCCAAAGGTTGCCTGGAAGGAGGCAATAAAATATTTTTATCTTATCTTACATAAGTTCATACAATCACGCCTTCATCCCTTAAGGGGTAGGCAGAGCGTAAACGACCGAAACAAAGGTCCTTTCGCCACGTCTGAAAAAGTTTTGAGGGTTATTTAAGATAGATTTGTAGGTAGGTCTATTGCTGTAGTGACAAGTTGTCAGCCCATCGCCTAAGTTACAATATACTGAAACCCTCGGATCCCTTAGCTGGTTTCTACAGCATGCCCGGAAGGAAATTCTGCTGGTACATTCTATGTTTTTCTCTCGCTCCCAGGCCAGCATATCTTATCTTTCACCGTCAATACGATCCACAAAGTCGGCAGACCACACAACGGAATATCTCAAAAACAATAAAAAGGGCGTCCTGTCATCATTAATATCGTGATGAGTTATGGCCCTTCGTCTGCCGGGTGTTAAAATAAGACTAACTATGGCACATCTGGTATTTACACCACTGTTTTAAATACACGTTCTACACTTTTCACGATTGGTACAAGTCCGGACAGAGATCTATAAAAATCTGTGAATCTAGCAACAGTTGCTAGATTCACAGATTAAGAAAGCAGTTACTGCTTTCTCTTCCCGGCCATACTGTGAAGGATATAAAGCTGAAACCAATCCTCATGTCCCGCCATAAAAATAGAAATATGAAAAAAAATGCAGACTCCTTCTTCTTCTTCTTAGCGAGTGGATTCTCGACTCGAATGACCCGAACCCTGGTGTCAGAGTTTAACAACTATCCTCAGACTCCTTTGAGGATAGTTGTTGAATTAGTACATAGGTATGTAGTACTATTATATATTCTGTGACATAGGAGATGTAAAGTAGAAAAATAATAAATGAGTTATATCCCAGTGGGAAAGTTCTGTTTCAGTTTCATGATAATAATTAGAATCTATCACTGAATTTGGGTTTATAGCTTTTTGGAATGGCTAGCAGAGTAACTACGTACGTAAAATTGCAGAAAACAAACTATCAATTAGCTAAATCCGTACCATTCTTTTCACTTCGCACAGTCGGACAAACAGCTCTTGGTTCGCATCCAACTTAGCTTTTACGAGTTCACTGCTCTGGTGAGGGTAGTTAAAGTTTTTTAAAAACGCGTTCCCGGAATCGTTCTCAATCCGTCCATCAGGTGGTTACAAGTTCCTTTTTTGAAATTTGAACGTTGAAAAGTTTTCTTGTTCTGTTAAAGTTCGGTATTCAAAACGGCGTTTTATTTTTTTTAAGTCGTAACCTGCTGGATATATTTTATGTAAGTTAAGGAAAGTGCGTAAAAATTGCTATTCTAAAAATGGGCAAAAGAACTCGCAAAAATGTTACCGAAATATGTTAAAAATAACAACCAACGAAGTGATTTATTTCTTGAAAGTTTCTTTTGTACAGCTTACAGCAATATTAATTTATTCTTAGCCTGTGTTACCGAAGTCATTTCACAAACCATGCTTCTTACACAATTTTATTAGCCGTTTATAAACTCTGATACCAGGGTTAATGGGGTGATCATACGATCTCAAAACTTATTCATAAAATAAATTAATACTTTGTTTAAAAAAACACTAGAAAACCACGTTTTTAAATGCACGTAAAAAGCATTAAAAAACCTCTCTAACAAGTCCAAACACTAATATGATACGATATTTCATCATGGAATCCAGTGCCTAACTGCCTCCGTGGTCTTGTGGCTAGTGCCATGGACTCCCGATCCGGAGGTCCTGGGTTCGATTCCCAGGGGGGAAACACAAAGTTGATATTTGAGAATTTATCACTTTGTGGATTTTTCCCCAGTTTGGTTAGGATATTGCAGGTTGAATCACCTGATTGTCCGAAAAGAAAAAGATTTCGTGCTTCGGAGGGCACGTTAAGCAGTCGGTCCCGGTCGCTGTCTTTGATAGTGGTCGTTACTCAAACCATGTCAGAGGCCTGATAGTTGTGCTACTAGGCGGTTTAAAAACTCGGACACCAGGGTTCATCGGGTCCATAGACTCGATACCCACTCGACAGAAGAAGAAGTGCCTATATATATAAACCTAATCGTGGTCAAAATTCATTACAAGACTTTTCTAACAAGTCCAAAACAGCTATGATACGATGTTCCATCATTAAATCCCAGTTCATATCTTCCGGTTCCATCATCAGATCAGTTCGACAGTACCATATTATGGTATAGTCATCAGAACTACATACAGCTGCCAATTTTAATGACGCTGTGATCCTTGGAAAATGGTTAAATTAGTAACCTTAGATTCCACTAGCTGTGCCCGCGACTTCGTACGCGCGGTTTGTATGGAAAACACGCAGTGTCAAACAACCTGGAAACGCTTCTCTGCGCGTAGGAGCGGGATCTGCTAACCCGCTCGCGGAAGCGTGATTTGCATTGTCTGATCTTTGTTTTTGTATGGAAAACACGCTTACGTGCGCGAGCAAGCAGATCCCGCTCCTACGCGCGGAAAAGCGTTATCAGTATGTTCGACATTGCGTGTTTTCCATACAGACTGGGGTACTTACTAAATATTAGAAATGTTTGCGTGATTATTTTTAACCTAGCCTAGGTCCAGCCTGGACACCAAGTAATTTTAAAAAACTCAGTCAAATAAAAAGGCCCTTTAAGATCGGTTAAAAACGATCAGAGTTAAACTTCCTGCCTACCCCCTAAGTCAGGTGGTCATTATTTGTATCGTAACTTTGAGTTTAAGTAATGCTCAGTCAAACAAAAAAAGTTCCATCAAAATCGGTTAAAAACGACCGAAATTCAATTTTGTACCTACCTCCGAAGTCATGAAGCGTGATTATTTTTATCGTAACTTTGATTTTAAATAGTGCTTAGTCGAATAAAAAAAGTTCCATAAAAATCGGTTAAGAAACAGCCAAATTTCAATTTCCTGCCTACCCCCTGAGTCAAGTAGCGTGATTTTAGGTATCCTAAGTTGCAACCCGGGTAACACACAGTTCAATAAAAAAAATCCGATCGAAATCGGTTCAGTAGTTTTGGCGTGATGTGGTAACATACAGACAGACAGACAGACAAAAAATCTAAAAAGCATAGTTTTGATCTTTGTATGGTTAATAATGCCTGCAGCAATTGTTTTTGTAAAAATATTCAATGCACAGACACGACCCTTCTAGAGATTTATTATATGTATAGATTACATATTTGCATACAGGTCGACCTAATAAAAGCTTGTTAAAAAGGAAGGTTTGCTTCCATGCTGGACTGGGAGAGATAGAAAAACATAGAATGTTCCAGCTGCCCTTCCTCCCGGGCATGCTGTAGAAGTCAGCACAGGGGACTCGAGGGTTGCAGTGTATTGTAGTTTGGGCGATGGGCTGACAACCTGTCACTATAGCAATACTAATTACAATCTTAAATTACCCTCAATTTTTGTTTACGAGGCGTTTAACGCTCTGCCTACCCCGTAAGGGATGGAGGCGTGATTTTATGTATGTATGTTAAAAAGGAAAAAGAATAAACTGAAGCTGTTATTACGCAAACGATAAATATACATTTCATTCAAAGAAAAGTTTTTACAGAAATAAACTCGGGTAATTGACTTTAGTCTGTTTATAGAACTTTGAATTGAACTTTGTTGAGGTTTTGTGACGTCACAAGTTGAGACTTATGGTTACGTAATTTACTTATATTTTCCAATTTTGCGAAATACTATAAGATCTAGGTTGTTTTACTACATTATTGGGTAAGATCGGATGAGTTTTGTAGCTTAATTTTATCCTGAAGTAAAAAAAAATATTTCCTTCGATGAACCTAGTAAATCTTCTAAATTCTTTCTGACTAGTGGAATACCTCAACAGCTTCTTAAATTGTATTATCAAAGACTTTACTTTATATTTCCGATTTTCTTTGCAGATTTTGATCATCACCTATAAATGTTTCATATTTTTTTTTTTATTTCACAAAAAAAAAGTTATTTACAGAATTATATGTTACATTCTCGCCAATCTGCGAAAGCAGTTTGTTGGCAAGGTAGCACTCGTTACTGAATGGCTAACGAATACCTATCTTATATTCTAGTATCTTATAAAAAAAAAAAACATTATAAAAAGAGTTTAAAATTATGAAATATGGAGAATCATTAATGTGACACATTTACATAATATTATTTTGAAGAACAGTATATATACATATAATCACGCTTTATCCCTAATGGGGTAAGCAGAGCGTAAATGACCTAAACAATGGTCGTTCCGCCACGTCTGACAAAGTTTTGACGGTTATTTAAGATAGATTTGTACGTATATTGCTGTAGTGACAGGTTTTCAGCCTATCGCCTAAATTGCAATATTCAGAAACCCTCGGATCCCTTAGCTGGTTTTTACAGCATGCCCAGGAGGAAATGTAGCTGGCACATTCTATGTTTTTCTCTCGCTCCCAGTCCAGCATGGAAGAATTTTATCTTAATTTTATCCTGAAGTAAAATAAAGTATTTCCTTCAATGAATGGTTACTACTACAAAATCTCATAAATTATTTTTTAGAATGGAAAATGAATCGTCAAATAAACCTTACTTTATATTTACCATTATCTTTTCAGATTTTGATCAATACCTGTAAACATACATATAATCACGCTTTTATCCCTAACGGGGTACGCAGAGCGTAAACGACCTAAAGAAAGGTCGTTCCGCCACGTCTGACAAAGTTTTGAAGGTTATTTATGATATATTCGTAGGTATATTGCTGTAGTGACAAATTGTCAGCCCATCGCCTAAATTGCAATACACTGAATCCCTCGGATCTCTTAGCTGGTTTTTACAGCATGCCCGGGAGGAAATGCAGCTGGCACATTCTCTGATTTCTCTCGCTCCCAGTCCAGCATGGAAGATACCTGTAAATGTTGCACCAAATATTTGAATCAAATATATTTTCGTCACTTTGACAGGGGTCTTTTCAAAATTGTTGGTAGGTAAATGCTCGTTGGCTATATTTAGTTGAATGATTCCATTCAATGCTCATGATAATAGCAGTGACAAAACAACATCATAATAATAAAATGGGTTCAAATTTTCGCGGCCGAGCCTACTTTGTTCGAAATTAATTGCTCGAAAATATAAATGGCCGATAATTTGATAAATTGTAAAAGATCAAGGTCGAATGCTTCTCTGTTTTGAAATTACATACATACATACATATAATCACGCCTTTATCCCTAATGGGGTAGGCAGAGCGTAAACGACCCAAACAAAGATCGTTCCGCCACATCTGACAAAGTTTTGAGGGTTATTAAAGATAGATTTGTAAGTATATTGCTGTAGTGACAGGTTGTCAGCCCATCGCCTAAATTACAATATACTGAAACCCTCGGATCCCTTACCTGGTTTTTACAGCATGCCCGGGAGGAAATGCAGCTGGCACATTCTATGTTTTTCTATCGCTCCCAGGCCAGCATGGAAGAAAATTTGAAATTCATTGATTGTATATCAACTGATTTTTTAAGATCTAGTTGTTGCAACAGATACCATTCAGAAGAAAATATTCCATTCAAAAGAAAAAGTAATCTATAGGAGTTGTATCTGTTACAGCTGCCATACAATACAAAATTCTTTATTGCACAAAGAGACACATACAATAGAAATAAAAAGGAACAAACGTGACAGTACAATGTAGGTCATACTAGTTTTTTCAAAATATAAATTAATTTCTTCCATGCTGGACTGGGAGAGACAGAAAAACATAGAATGTTCCAGCTGCCCTTCCTCCCGGGCATGCTGTTGAAGTCAGCAAAAGGGACTCGAAGGTTACAGTGTATTGTACTTTAGGCGATGGGCTGACAACCTGTCACTATAGCAATACATATTACAATCTAAAATTGCCCTCAATTTTTGTCAGACGTGGCGAAAGCGCCTTTTACGAGGCGTTAAACGCTCTGCCTACCCCGTAAGGGATAAAGGCGTGATTTATGTATGTATGTAAATTGATTATAAACATTTTGGGAATATTTAGAGGGTGTGTCCTAATTCGAACTAATGAAATTGATTAACTTAAAACAATAAATGTAAGTCAAATTAAAATACAAGAAATTGGACAGAATTCGATTAGAAGCGGAGGATGTCCAATTATTTTTTAAAAGTATATTTTCTTTATCAAATGTCCCATTTAGTTTATAACAGTATACAGGCTAGAAGTTAATTTACCTGTAGTCTATTTTCTCATTTGCGTCTAAAGCTCTGGACAATTTCTAGTTTCTACGCGAAGCTAACTAGATCTAAATAGAGATTTATTCCTTTGTTGTGTGTGGATTTATTAACTTTTATACGGGGTATAAGGGACAGCATCCCACAAACTCATGGCGGTTGCTCAGACTGAACAACTTCCTCCAGGAAATTCATTCGGGAAGTGACCATATAATTTTTTGGGTTTTCCGTAGAAAACTACTGATCGAGGTGGAGGTTTTGTGTGGAAAATAATAAACAAATTCTGAAAGAATTTCCTGTAGGAAGTTGTTCAGTGTTATTGACTGAGCAACCCTCTCAGATTGTGGGATACTGTCTTTTACTCCCGGTATGAGAAAATAGTTTTATAATATTTTCCTTTTCCATGCTGGACTGTGAGCGAGAGAAAACATAGAATGTGCCAGGTGCATCTCCTCCCGGGCATGCTGTTAAAACCAGCTAAGGGATCCGAGGGTTTCAGTATATTGTAATTTAGGCGATGGGCTGACAACCTGTCACTACAACAATACACCTACAAATCTATCTCTAATTACTCTCAAAACTTTGTCAGACGTGGCGTAACGACCTTTGATTAGGTCGTTTACGCTCCGCTTACCCCATTAGGGATAAAGGCGTGATTATATGTATGTATGTATTATTTTCCTTCAAGAAGGTAAGTATTTTCTCTTATCTTTCTCTATTAAGTTAGATCTACTATTAAACTCTTAAGTACCAATAAATAAATAGTCTTATTGTTGCTGATTTTAACCATATGTTATTAATTACGACGAGTCATAAAGCTTTGATAAAATCACTTAAGGTATTACGCAAGGTAATATTGTTAATATTGCCTCCTGAGCGGGAGGTCGTGGCTCGAACCCCACCACGTACCAATGTGTTTTTCGGTTTTCGAATTTCATATGTACGTTTATTCGGTGCTTTTTCCGTGCTTCGGAAGGCACGTTAAGCCGTTGGTCCCGGTTAATATCGTTTAATACCGTAGATATTAGTCGTTAAGCCATATCAGAGGCCAGTGCTAAGCATTGGCGGCTTGAAAACTCTGACCTAATCTAGGATTGGGTCTGGTTTCCCTTCTGGGTTGCGGAGGTCAGATGGCAGTCGCTCTGTGTAAAAACCGGTACCCTCGTTCAATCCCCTAGATTAGGAAGCCGACCCCGTGAGATACGGGATAAGGCTAGGGAGATGATGATGGATGCAAGGTAATATTCTCAGATATCTCCTTTTCTTCGTTTACAAATTTACAAAAAAATTCTAACATAATTGAATTCTTATAAACTTTCTCTATTTTCTGACGGGAATTCTTTAGATTCACTTCTTCCATGCTGGACTGGGAGCGAGAGAAAAACAGAAAACATAGAAAGTGCCAGCTGCATCTCCTACCGGGCATGCTTTAAAACCAGCTAAGGGATTCGAGGGTTTCTGTATACTGCAATTTAGGCGATGGGCTGACAAAGAGCCCGATGGTGTAGTGGATATGGCCGCTGCTTCCTGAGCAGCAGGTACCAATGTGTTTTTCGGTTTTCGAATTTAATATGTACCTACGTTTATTCGGCGCCTTTTCCCTGCTTCGGAAGGCACGTTAAGCCGTCCCGGTCAATATCGTATCGGTTAATATCGTCGTTTAATACCGTAGATATAAGTCGTGAAGCCATGTCAGAGGCCAGTGCTAAGCATTGGCGGATGAAAACTCTGACCTTATCTAGGATTGGGTCTGATTTCCCTTCTGGGTTGCGGAGGTCAGATGGCAGTCGCTCTGTGTAAAAACCAGTACCCTCGTTCAATCCCCTAGATTAGGTAGCCGACCTCGTGAGATACGGGATACGGCTAGGATGTAATTCTTTAGATTTCTTTACGATTGTTTAATTTATGGTTTCAAAACCTTTACATAAGTATGAATGGGTATTTAACGTAAAAATATAATTGAAAATGTGCTCCAGTTTATTTAAAAAAATAAAACTCTTGTATTTCCTACTTAGGTATTACGTGATTTTATTACATTATTGCCGCCGTGGTCTGGTGGTCAGAGCCATGGACTTACGATCCGGAGGTCCTGGTTTCGATTTCCAGGGGGAACACAAAGTGATATTTGTCAATTTATCCTTTGTGAGGTTTTCCCCAGTTTGGTTTGGACATTGCAGGCTGAATCACCTGATTGTCCGAGACGAAAATGGGTTCCGTGCTTCGGAGGGCACGTTACGGTCGCTTTCTTTGATAGTGGTCGTTACTCAAACCATGCCAGAGGCCTAATAGCTGCGCTACTAGGCGGTTTGAAAACTCTGACACCAGGGTTCATCGGGTCAAATCCACACGCTAAGAAGACTATTAAATTGTTTTAAGTTGCAAAATTCAGTACTAACTGTAATTTAAATTCTTGCGTCATAGATCCTTCATTTGGAAACGCTATCATTCTTTATAATTAGTCCACCACGTCTGATTGTCGCTTAAACAATTATATCTACCACCCCACTCCCACTCACATTGGAGCATGCAATCTAGAAAGAGACGGGTAGAGTATTAAGAACTCTGGAATTTTTATTAGAAAGGGCGCAGTTGAAGAATACTCTGAACAAAGGCGGAAGGAAGTACGCTCGTGTTATTAGGACTTGTGTGTGACTCCAATCGATCTTATGCCTCCGTGGTCTTGTGGTTGGAGCCATGGGCTTACAATCCGGAGGTCCTGGGTTCGATTCTCAACACAAAGTTGCTTTTTGTAAATTTTTCACTAAGTGAGGTTATGTGAGGTTTTCCCCAGTTTGGTTAGGACATTGTAGGCTTGATTACCTGATTGTCCGAAAAGAAAGAAGATTCCGTGTTTCGGAGGGCACGTGAAGCCGTCGGTTCCGGTCGCTGTCTTTGATAGTGGTCGTTACTCAAACCATGTCAGAGGCCGAACAGGTGTGCTACTAGGAGGTCTATAAATTCTGACACCAGGGGTTCATCGGGTCTTTCGACTTGAGATTCCACTCGCTAAGAAGAAGAAGGTCGATCTTACAGTCGTTTGTAGGCATATGTGTATGATCTTACGTACCTTTCTATAGACTTATTGTCTCATATACGGGGTGTAAGGGACAGCGTCCCGCAAACTGATATTCGCCCATTCAACGAAACTGAACAACTATCAGCAGGATTTATTATCAAGATGTAAAAAAAGGCTTTTTCTATACAAATTGTCTGATCGAGGTGGTCATTTTGAATGGGAAGGTAATTTATTTTTCATCTCCTAAATGAATTTCCTAGTGAACATTGTTCATTTTCATTGACTGAGCAACATCTATGAGTTTGCAGGACGCTATTCCTTACACCCGTATTCTTTGAATTTTTCGTAAGTAAAACTTTTTTTTTTGTAGGGCGCTTTTTGCGATTTACCGTATAACGGTAGTGACAAAGGCAACATCGATTATGAAACTAACGCAGAAGAAAATGGCGTGTCACAGAGCAGTTAATACCATTTAGGCTAGTCCGTGAAATTCCACCACTTCTGAAATTATTATGGTGCATTTTTTTCGACGGAAGCTAGGCGCGGCTGGAGGGCGAGGGGGGTATGGCGTCGACGATTACGTCACTTTCACAGCACGCTCGGAATTGGATCAGTGGCTTCGCCGCGGCGCTCCGAACGCACGTTCCCGCGCAAACGAGACAATTCCAAATTCAAATACGCAAAAGTGCTCTGTTTCAAGTGCGTTTTCTTTTTCAGCGACCGGCCAGTGCGCTTTTGGAGTACCGGCCGAAAATGTAAGTATGAGTGTTTTTTTTTTCGTTGTAGAGCTTTTGTTGTAAAAGTTTGAGCTTTTTTGCGGCTTTGACCGCTGCCGGATTGATTTCGTTTCGTTGCCGTTAAAATTTTTGTTTCTTTTTTTGAAATCGATATTTTTATATTAATAATACAGTTACTTTTGAGGTCGTAAAGCACCTATTTTTTACGACACATTGTGCTTTGTGGTTAACGGGACGAAATCGTAAATAATTTATGTTCCTGGGAAATGACACTTGTGGCGCAGCCAAGGTGGTATTCTCTTTAAAAAAAAAACTATGGAAATATCGTAAGGAAAATTTTCATTTAGTGTAAAAGCAATTAAATTATCGGGCAATATTCAATTTAAAAAATTTGGTTGACTTAAAATTTAGTGGCTCGATTTCCTAAAATTTTATTCAGAACTGGAAACATTAAGAAAGTAAAAAAATATCGATAACTAAATAATAAATTTTAAGTACAATTACCAAAAATACGTCTATACAGACCGTGAATATGCAAAATACCTGTAGCCGATAAGGAAAAATGACGGAAAACACGTTAAAATAATCTACTTCCGGTTTGTTACGGTTATTTAAGGAAAAGTCAGATATGATTAGGGGAGTTCCGTTCCGTTGATGAATTATTTATTATAATTACCCACTTTCTTATTATTCATGAATTTCGGTTGAAATCGATAGCCAGGTGAAATGTTATAAAAGTATTTTCATTTATTGTCTATTGGAGAACTCAGAGCTTTATGAAAAGTAGGTCCCCTTTTCTACGGTACCAACAAAAAATAAAAACTTTACCTATATCATTTGTGATACCTATTAGGGATTACGCCTCTATTACACACGAAATATAGATCGTTCAGTCAAAATATTTGTATGGGAGATCAATTTTTATATTAGTTGTTCAGTTTCATGCGGGTTATTTGACGCCTAATTTTATAATTACAACTAAAGTGTTCAGTTGACAATTTTATTGAAATTTATAAAAATGTTTCATGAAAAGAAAGTATTTTTAAACATAATTGGCTCAATTTAGTATGTATCTTAAGCATAGTTATTATTTAATGATTTTTTTGTTATACACGAACAAAGAGACTTTAAATTTCCTTATTCCGCACACACGTGCCTAGTTGTGTTATCGTATCAGAGTACCCTAGTTTTTTTTGTTCCAATTAGGTACATTTTAGTAAAATACCAGGAAACAGTACAAAAAACTCTATGTCCGCCCAGTCGTTAAGCTAGGATCTTTGAAACTTAATCGTAGCTTAGCTTACTGTCTTAAAAGTAATTGGATTTGACCAGCGCGATTCTAAGTCACAGTTGAAAAAGGTTTTTGTCATTTTGCCAACATCAAATTGAAGGTATTTTGGCCCATACCTATCTGGAAACTATAAAAAAATATGTTAAGTCATGGTAGAGTAAATTATTATTGATTTTAAGTTTGGCAGAGTTCTAATAATTTGGTAGGTAGAAGGTAGAGTTTTAAAAAAGCTAATTTTTATTATTTTACGATTTGTATGCTTTATTTGATTTTTACCTAGCAACTACACGGATTAAATAAACAAAAAATAATATCGTACTCTGTAACTGGCTGGTAACACGAAGTGAGGAATTTTCTCTCCAAAATTATTTCGTCGCGAAATGACAAATGACGGTCGGGCAGAGGCATTTTTCATTTGAATGCGATATTTCAATATGAAAGAGTTCTCCATTTTGTAACATGATGATTTCAATGATAATGGGAATGGAATTTTGACGAGAGAAACTGAGAAATTGTGGTTAGAGAGTTTAAGAGAGGAAAAAGAGTTTAAGAAAATTCTATTAGTAAAATGAAACGCCCTAGAGCGGAAATGCACGTAAATTAGAACAAAGAGTTTAATTAAATTATATTTCAGAACTTAAGTCTCTTGCTCACAGTTTAATTAAATAGAAACTGTACAAGACGTTTATTCTCTATTGTTTTATTATTTATGCTATAAGCAACTTCTGCCATTTTTTTTTCTATCTTCCCATTTTGTAGTCGGGACAGGCTAAAGATTTTTGCCATACCGCCTATTCATACTTTCAATTTTACAATTGACTTTGACCTTAAAATTTGACAGTTAGTATAAAGCATAAAAAATTAACATAAAATAAAGTGTAAACTACTAATCGGAAAATGACAGGTCTAATTAAAATTAAACTTTTTGGTGTAAGCATCCAAAATTGAGACCAATCTGAAATCAAACTTAGGCTAATGGTCATGTTGCCAAGCCATAATAATAAAAAAAAAACTATATTTTTTTCGTATAACAAGCGTTAACCACGGCGGCGTACAAATGTAACTATCACTGTCGCACGTTTGAATTTAGAATGTTTTATTCATAAAACGCCCCAGAGTACAATACTGGCGACATTCATCTGTTTAGCAAGGCGAGATTCGTCGACGGAAAGACAAAATATTTGCTAACATAGCACATCTTGTCTTTGCATAATATAATATTACCTCCCACGAGGAACAACTAATAAGATGGAGTATAGTGAATCATAGAAGGCTATAAATGCTTCCGTGGCCTAGTTGTCTGAGCCATGGGCTCTTGATCCGGAGGTCGTAGGTTCGATTTCCACAGGGAGAACACAAAATGTATGTTACGTTATATCGTGAGATTTTCCCAGTTGGGACAGGATAATGCAATCTGAGTCACCAGATTGTCCAGAAAAGTATTCCGTGTCTATTATTATGTCAGTGCTTCGGAGTGCACGTTTAGGATTTGTACCTGTCCGTCGTTGATTCGTATATAACTAGGTTCAGCTAGCTTAAAATCAATGCCTCCGGCATCAGGGTTCATCAGTTCGTTCTTCGAAGCGTTGCACATCTAAAAGTCTGCATAATAGATAATACCACATACATACATATAATCACGCCATTATCCCTAATGGGGTAGGCAGAGCGTAAACGACCTAAACAAAGGTCGATCCGCCACGTCTAACAAAGTTTTGAGGGTTATTGAAGATAGATTTATAGGTATATTGCTGTAGTGACAGGTTGTCAGCCATCACCTAAATTACAATATAATAAAACCCTCGCTTCCCTGAGCTGGTATTAAACAGCATGCCCAGTAGGATATGCAGTTGGCACATTCTATGTTTTTCTCTTGCTCTCAGTCCAGCATCACATTTAGATATCTGCATGATATAGAATTTAATTCTATCCATGACAAACAACTTAAGGGGATCCCCGGTGCACTCCAGCGCCCTCATCAGTCAAAAAATCATTGCTCACCGAAAACGCAATTAATCAAAAATCCGGTAGATCAGATTGAAGTATGGGTACTAAAGTATTTTTAAAGCATTAAACATTAATAATTCAGTGTTCACTTCAGTTACAGATAGTAAAAGTGCTAAAAGTGGCCGTTTTTCGGAAATTTCCTATCTGTAACTACAACGAACTATAAGTTGCAACTTTATGAGGTTCCAAATGACCTTTATTGCTTTAACCTCAATCTGATCTACCGGATTTTTGATTGATTGTGTTTTCAGTTAATTATGATTTTTTGACTGATGAGGGCGCCACTTAGCCCAGGGAAGACCCTTAACAAGATGTATTATAATGAATCATGGATGATTATCAACTGCCTCCGTGGTCTAGTGGCTAGTGCCATGGACTCCCGATCCGGAGGTCCCGGGTTCGATTCCCAAGGGGGAAACACAAAGTTGATATTTGAGAATTTATCACTATGTGAGTTCTTCGGGCCAAAGCCGAAATTTGCCGATGTGCAATATTAACACTTATAAGTGTATAAGTGTTCTTTCGGTCGTTTTTCGACTCAAAAACCACTCGATAGAATAAGAAGCGATGCACATCACGTCTGTCTCTGCTTAAAATATTTCCAACTAACTACAGTATGAGGCGAATTATATTGCACCTGGAAAGAGACAGTTAACCGATGTGAAATATTAATTTCCCCGTACTGTAGATGTAGTATGAATCATAGAAGATTGTAAGTGGGTGGACCACTTAGCCTGAGCTGTGATCTTTCGTCGGCCTGAGTGCATCGTGGCGAAATACTGGAACTGGAATATAGATGTTCTCAAATATATCACTCGATTCAGTCATCCTAAGTTATATAAACTAGCCAGGCATAACCAAATTTGCATACATACGAACATACATACATATAATCACGCCTTTATCCCTAATGGGGTAGGCAGAGCGTAAACGACCTAAACGTCGCTCTGCCACGTCTGACAAGTTTTGAGGGTTATTCCAGATAGATCGGTATATTGCTACCTATAGTGACAGATTGTCAGCCCATCGTCTAAATTACAATACTGAAACCCTCAAATCCCTAAGTTGTTTTTTACAGCATGCCCGGGAGAAGTTGCAGCTGGCACATTCTATGTTTTTCTACCTCTCCCAATCCAGCATGGAAGCTACAATTTTTATTATTTAAAAATAATATGTGAATAAATGTAGAGTAGAAAAAATACGTTCAGAAATTAAAGTAAATTCTACTACTCCTAAAGCCTTCATTGGAAAATAAGTAAGTAAGTTTCTTCTTCCATGCTGGCCTGGGAGCGAGAGAAAAACATAGAATGTGCCAGCTGCATTTCCTCCCGAGCATGCTATAAAAATCAGCTAAGCAGGATTCGAGGGTTTCAGTAAATTGTAATTTAGTCGATGGGCTGACAACCTGTCACTACAGCAATAAACCTACAAATCTATCTTAAATAACCCTCAAAACTTTGTCAGACGTGGCGGATTGACCTTTGTTTGGGTCGTTAACGCTCTGCCTACCCCTACCCTATTTGGGATAAAGGCGTCATTATATTATGTATGTATGAAATTAACACATAAAACAAGAAACACAAAAAAACACTTAAATTTATATGCACAAAGGCGGTCTTATCGCTGGAAGCGATTTCTTCCATACAACCTTTGGGTAGAGGAGAGTAGTGCTGAAGTATAGGAATAATTTAAATACAATAAATGTCTTATCTATCTATCCAAACTATTTCAAAATGCATTTCAAAAGTAATGATTACGCAATTCTTGCACGAATCTTGATAAAATTTTGGCTCAAATACCTTGCATTGTTACTACAGAAATATTTAATTGAAATTGAAAGAGCTTTTACATAATACTAGCGACCCGCCCCGGCTTCGCACGGAAATCATCAGTGTTTCTCTACTATATTCTGCATGTATAATACATATTTTTTATTTCTTCCATGCTGGCCTGGGAGCGAGACAAAAACATATAATGTGCCAGCTGCATTTCCTCCCGGGCATTTTGTAAATACCAGCTAAAGGATCCTAGGGTTTCTGTATATTGCAATTTAGGCGATGGGCTGACAACCTGTCACCACAGCAATATACCTACAAATCTATCTATCTAACGACCAATGTTTAGGTCGTCTATCTCTGCCTACCCAATTAGGGATAAAGGCGTGATTTATATATATATATATATATATATATTCAAATGACCCAAATTGCGGTGCTGTTAAGCATATTTCATTAATTTCATATTTGCCTGTGGCTGCCGAGAAATTTTCAAGCCAATCCTTTTGTACAACAAGAATTATCATTTAACTAAAAATGTATAAATATATTTGCTCATATTACCATAAATTTGAACAACTAGGTCGATTTAACATGAAGACAAAAGCTTGGAATTTCCTATCGAATTCCCATACAAATGGGTACGTAGTGCCAGCTGCTCGCTTACATTTTGTATTGGGAAAGTTGTCCAGTTTCATCGTAGCAAAAGTTTGGTCACCATTTCTTTTTACACCCAGTTAACTAAATCTTATTATACTCCTTATATCCTTCCCTGTTACTTTAAAAACCATATCGAAACAAGAATTTCAAGAACCAAAAATCCATTGTCCATGTTAAAAACTTTAAATCACAATCGAACGCACACTTCCTGGATGTTCTAAATTCGAAATCCAAACATTGGCCGGCCATTCATCATCCGTTGTTCTAGAACGCTTTTTGAATTTGAATAAAGAACAACAGAAGAGCGTTGTTCAAGCCAGCGAGGTCAACGGTACAGTCAACTGAGAAAGTTTGTTACCATTTTTGTAACAGTAGATAACGCTTTTTTAGGCAATTTTCTGTTACTTTTTGCGATTTGATTATGCTCTGGTATAACTAACTCTTGTCAAGAAAATCTACCTCATTTGATATGCATCAATAATAGTGTCAAAATTAAAGACGTAATATTTGTTTCTTGGTACAAATAAAATAAAACCACCGATTATAATATTTTCTTTCTCTTATAGAATTTTACGCATACTCCATGGTAACGAATGCAGATTCTTACGGGAAATTAAAGGGTAGGGTGTCACCTAAAGTACCTTGGACGAGCATTACACAATAACATTATTATTACTAAAAATATTTCATAACATTAGTTAATTTCAATATACCACAAATACCGTTACTTTTTACTACGATCTTGATTCGCCCAAAATATATTGTGCAATTAAATCGGAATAGACCCGAATAGACCTCACAGGCTTCTTTGTTCTAATTTTGAATGCACGTGTGTGCGCGTCCGTTTGCCCAGCGCATTCGGACCTCCCACAGACCTTATTGTTGTAGATCACGCAACCTTTTCAATTAGAGTTGATGTTGCTTGAATGGTTAATAAAATTTAAAGCTTCTACGATTAAAGCGGATATAAAAAAAAAATATTTTGTTGATGTCATTCATTATTCTTAAAACCGTCCACACTAAGAATTAAAAATTTAACTCATTCGCAGCCAATATAAGATCATTTTAAATCAAGATCAAATATGAAAACGTGTAAATCTACCCATGAAACTAAACAAGCCTAAGAAAAATAGTTCAAAAAACGAATTAAAAAATTGGACCTTCCATACAAAATGCACCAGCTGATAGCGCACTTAATATGGGAAGTAAATTATTGTTTTTCGTATTTCGAACTAAGTTCCTTAGGGAAAGTTGTTCAGTTTCATGGGTGAATTCACACGTTTCAATATTTGCACTTGATTTAAAATAACCTTATAATTATACTTGTTGACGTGTTAAACAGGAAACGTTTGTAAAATATATTTCTTGGCTTTATTATTAAAACAAAAAAATATATTTTTTATTTAAAAATAACTACTGATCACTTACTTATTATATGATCATTTTGTTTTCCAAGTGCATTTGCGCTTTTTTCTAATACCTTCTGTATAATTTACCGAAATATTTTTTTATCGATACGTATTAACGCAGCAGACTAAACAATCTATATCTTTCTCTGGACTCAAAACTCCATCAAAGTTTTTTGCACACGCAAGTTTGGACGACTTGCGGAATCTACTGCAATATACTCTATCTCTCTTTGACTTGTTTGAGGTCAGATTAGGCGACCAATTTAAATAGACATTTGCGATGTTCCCTCCACTGTGTGCCGAGTGTCCTTTTTGTTTTTGACTTTGGCAGCTTTTGCAGTGTGGTTTACTTTACGAGTGGGCTTTTATTCATTTTGAAATAGTGGTCGTTCGTTCTGACTTTTGAATTTGTTGATCTATTTAATTTGTGAAAATTTAAACGTAAAATGCATTTTAATTCTACTATAGATGTATTTTAAACCTTATTAACGAAAGGTCTATAAAAATGAAACTGATATTGCTGCCAGTATTGTTTTACTAGCGCCGTTGGGCTTAATTCTGACGGTTACCTGCTAAAGCTTAAATTTAAAGAAAACTGTCACTTTTAGAATAATCAAATTTTAAAAAACCAGGAGATTTTATTCTATGCGGTAATTTCTCATCAATGATTTAGTAAAATGGCCGGTCTTGGCTCTTTGCGGAAATGTTCTAAATTGTTATGATTTTGAGGATTAATCGTAAAAACTCTGAAATCAGGGTTCATCGGGTCGATCAACTCGAAAGCCAAAAGACAGGAAGAATAAGAAGCATATTTTTTTCTTTATTACTATGCAGTTTTAGGGCTGTTTTAAATCTATCATAATATCTAATATTATCTAGACCCGACATACAGGCACTGCTATTCCAGTGTCATTATGTGCCCTAATCCACCAATAGGTCACGATATACTGGCTGGTTGGTAGACACAACAACTGTGGTCATTTGCTTTGTTATTATTACATTTCTGTTACAATTTCACAGGACCTCGGAGAGTTCGTTAAGCCGTGTATTTCATAGTGATTACTACAAAAACCATGCCAGAGGCCTATAAATTGTGTTATTTAGTAGATTGCGAATTCTAAAAAAAGGGTTTATGTAATTTTTTGGCTCAATATACCACCAATAAAACAAGATTTTGAAAGTGACAGGTAGTTTTTTCTCCATTTAGCTAGTGAGTGTGTAGAATTGAACCCTCTGTTTATCGGCTGCTATCCCAGCACCCTTATGTGCCCTAATCCACCAATAGGTCAGGTTATACTGGCTGGTTGGTTGATACAACAACTGTGGTCGTTGCGGGCCTCAGTTCGCTTCGTTATTGCATTTCTGTTACAATTCCACTGTAACGGCCATTCTGATACAAATTCGAACGTTCTGTTTTTGAAAGTAAAATTATCTGAGATTTAACGGTCATTATCTCAGATTTCTAAAAACAATTACGTGTTTATTATTTCCGATAATGAATCCAGGTTTACCCTGGGTTGCTCTTGGCTTTACTCTAGTGTAATCCAGGCAAGGCTATTTGATGCCAGACTACGATAAAAGGAACTCTCACAAAAGCCTGAAAGACACTGGTATTCCCAAACACGGGCCTGATCACAACAAGCTATTTGGTGACTCAAAATCTTTGAATACGGATTATATGCCGATTAGCGCACATTGCGTAGTTTACTTGCCGACATGATACTTTAAAGTTTATCAGCTACGCAGTGTAGTACATCGAAATGTCATTGTGAAATTGTCATGGTTAGATTTATTAATCATGCCCTGGTCTGATGCCGAGTGGCGTATCGTTACAACTTCATTGCCATCAAATTAACGAGAACGTTAATTCTACATTTTGTCATCTTCTTATTTTTTTTTACATTTTTTGATTCTTTAGTGACTACGTCTAAATTCGACAGTTTTAGGTAGCAACTGCAACTGTCTGTTTTGTATAATCTTTTATGTCTTTCTCTCTTTTCTCTTAAATAATATATCTTATAGTAATCGTTGGACATACAAATATCACAGCATCTTCTATCTTATCACTATAATAATAATCTTTTAGCCTAGTAACAATCACTTATTTGATTAGACTCCCGTTTTAGTGGGCGTCTGCGAGACTGCGACTGCGACCGACTTACTCGTAGTTTAATTGCCCCCGTGATCGACTGCCAGGCGCCTGGGGCTCGCGTGGGTTGGTGTATAGACGAGAAGAAAAGAGTCTTGAAGGTGAATGAGAATTTGGTTTCCTAACATTTTGCATACATACATATAGTCACGCCTCTATCCCTAATGGGGTAGGCAGAGCGCAAACGACCCAAACAAAGGTCGTTTCGCCACGTCTGACAAAGTTCCGAGTTTATAACATTTTGACCCACATAATAAGGGAAGTAGATGGTGGATTAAAACATAGCACACGTTTCAAAGGAGCGATCGAAAAGGGCCAAGCCTCGATGCAATTTTCTAGAAGTAAGTATAAAATGCACATTAAAAAGAAAAATACTTAATGAAAATGCAAAAAAAGATCGATTAAAGATAAAAATACTTTATTGCACGTAAGAAAACAACACAACAGATAACATAACATAACATAAAAATACTTTATTGCACTTAATAATATAATAATACAACATACAACACAAAAGATAACAAAAAACAAGTACAACATAGGCGACCTTATTGCAAATTAACTGCTTGAGCATTCATTTGGAGCATTTGAAGATTAAGTAGATATGCCAAGTTTGGTGATACCACAGTGCCACAAATTAATGTAATGTACTGTACATGGATTTTTATCTAAAATAAAAGATTTGAATTTGAATAAAATGCGCAAGATGCTCTGTCTACTCTTTTATATGAATCTGTGCTAATTTTCAACAATATTATTTCAGCACATTTCAAATACTCATTCATTCTCTACTAGTTAAGTATAATGTTTAAAAGATATTCAAATTGGCTTCGGTACGTAGCCAGCCTTGGAGTTTGTTAGTTCTTAGATCTTCTTCTGTCGAGTGGGTATCGAGTCTATCGACCCGATGAACCCTGGTGTCAGAGTTTTTAAACAAGATGTTCTTAGATAAGATGTCCTTATCTCATGCATTTGCATACAAAACGTACCTTTGTTGGATTTTTTAAATGTTTATCCTAGACGGAATAATGTCTTTTGAATGGACTTTGTTGGGACTTGCTAGACATACATACATATAATTACGCCTTTATCCCTAATGGGGTAGGCAGAGCGTCCCGCAAACCGATAGGCTGCTCAGTCAACTAAACTGAAAAACTATCAGCAGGATCCTCCCTCCTGCTCTATCCTTCAGGAACTGAAAATAAAGTTTTGATTTTTCATACAAATTGTTTGATCGAGGTGGTCATTTTGTACTGTCCTGAAAGATTTTAATTTAATGACCCCCATTCGCTTGCGGTCCCTTACACTCGGTGTAATTACGCCTTTATCCCTAATGGGGTAGGCAGAGCGTAAACGACCTAATCAATGGTCGTTCCGCCACGTCTGACAATGTTTTGAGGTTTATTTAAAATAGATTTGTAGGTATATTGGTGTAGGGACAGTTTGTTAGCCCATCGACTAAATTACAATATACTGTAAGACTCGGATTCCCTTGATGGATTCTATTGCAAGTTGTATGAATTGACTGTCACTACAGCAATATACGTACAAATCCATCTTAAATAACCCTCAAAAGTTTGTCAGACGTGGCGGAACGACCTTTGTTTAGGTCGTTTACTCTCTGCCTACCCCATTAGGGATAAAGTCGTGATTATATGTATGTATGTATAAATTGAAGTTCTAAACATGTCTCACATACTATATTCCATCTATCTTCACTCAGCGAATAGCTCTATGGCGAACCTTTCTATAAACACCATGTTTTACCCAAAATTCATACAAAAAATAATCTCATACAATTCATACACACATAGTCTATCCCGCTAGCCTCTCATACAACTGAAAACTAATTTAAACTTCCCGCAATTTGGCTTCGAGTTTCGGCTTCGGTGTTCGAATTCGCGTCAACTGTGCGTCAAAGACCAACTAGTGACGTCACTTCACGGTTAAACTTTAACGGTAATTCAGTGGATGGTACATTGAAATATAACTGAATAGTTTACCAAAGAATAATAAATATTAGAGGTACATATCCATAAAAAAATCTTATTTATTTATTTATTTAACAGTTTATTGTACACAGAAAAATACACAGAACAATTACATAGGAATCAAGACACAACAGGTACTGCTTATTTCTAAAATGAAATGTCTTACAGCAGACCTAAGAAGTGAGATTGCATAAAACGTAAAGCGGATAAGACGTGCACAATATAAATACAAATTAGGTACATGAACAGTAAATAAGGATATACCTACTTAATTACATACTACGATCATACAATAAGTAAATAAATTATAATACCTATAAATATAACTGAAATAAATAAATATATACATACCATAGATACATATATATATACAATATACATATATATATAATCACATATATATATAATCATATATATATAATCTTAACGTAAGGAGGCAATAACTTTAAGATTAAGAACTTTGAGTGCGAGCTACGTCTAACATTTTTTTTGGGTCGTTTCAAATTGTTTCCTTCTGAGAGAGCCCGATGATGGTGTAGTGGATAGGGCCACTGCCTCTTGAGCGGGAGGTCGTGGTTCGACTCTCACCACGTACCAATGTGTTTTTCGGTTTTCAAATATCATAAGTACGTTTGTTCGGCGCTTTTTTCGTGCTTCGGAAGGCACGTTAAGCCGTTGGTCTCGGTTAATATCGTTTAATAACGTATATATTAGTTGTTAAGCCATGTCAGAGGACAGAGGCTTGAAAACTATCACCTAATCTAGGATTGGGTCTGGTTCTGGGTACCGGAGATCATATGGCAGTCGCTCTGTGTAAAAACCAGTACCCTCGTTCAATCATCTAGATTAGGTAGCCGACCCCTGGAAAAACGGGATAAGGCTAGGGAAATGATGTTTCAAATAGTTTCCTTCTTTGTACCCTCCGCAGTATAATCGGGATGAGAATCAGATGGAACGTTCTACGTCTTTCTATATCTCCCAGTTAAGAAATTAGTTAGGTAACAGTAATTAGGGAAAAAATACCACAACTTTGCAGTGGCAGGATATGAACCTGCAACCTTTGCTATCGGTTCTAGTAATTCTCTTCTATCGCAAGACTAAGGTCACAGGATCAAATCCTGCCCGCGGTGTAGCTTTGGCAGAATTTTGATTGGGTACATTTGTTTTTTTTTAAAAACGGACAAACTATTTTTTAGTAGGATCATTTTGAGTCTACAGAACACACGTAGGCAACACTAAAGCAGGTGCCTTATTTAATTTTTCGACCTGATAAAATATTTGAACATAGAAAGACAGATTTTATGTTTTTTAATTAGAAAATTTCATGTAAAGTAGAATAATATTCTACTATTTATTTACCTAGGGGTGGTAAGCTTAGATCATCATTATCATTATCAGCCTGTATAAGTCCACTGCTGGACATAGGCCTCTCCCATGGCACGCCACTCAGCTCGGTCTTAAGCTGTTCTCATCCAATTTCTGACCGCTTTTTTCCGAATATCATCGCACCACCTGGTTTCAGGACGTCCTACAGTAAGGTTAGCTTAGATATAAGTATAATAAATTAAATAACTGATTATAAATAAGTATTATACAAGCTCCGACATTTCCCCACAAGATGGTTCCGTAGCGCATCCCTACTCGGACTCACTAAGCCGAATTCGATGGAGCGTGTCGAATGTCGCCATCAAACGTTATGGGCCCGACCCACTTACTCAGACACTGATTTCTATTCTGAATGGCATTACTGTATTATTGTATATACTTATTATTTGTTGTACCTACTTAGATTTTATGTGCGTAGTTTAGTGATTCGCGGAAAATAGATTTTTGTAAGAGCTTGCCTATTAGTGTTTTAAGAATACCTAGTATTTCGTCTTTTGCCTAATTTTACAGCAGCATAACTGACAGTTATTAGCGACGATAAAATAAAGGAATTCAAGCAAAATTATTAGTAAACAGCACTTAAGATTGAATTCTAGTTTGAATTCGTATCAGGAATGTCATTTCAGTATAATATGACCTGTTTGGATTTAACAGGCCATTTTGTACTGAAATTTCATTTCTGATACGAACTCAAACTCGCTCTCTCTCAAGTACTGATTATAAATACGGGCCATAGGCTCGTATGTTCGTATTTGACAAGTCATATTGTACTGAAATTACATTTCTGATACGAACTCAAACTATCTGTCAGTCTCAAGTACTGATTATAAATACGGGCCTCAGATGGTTATTGAAACTAGATACAAAAGAAATAGACGGTAATACCCCAACTACCAATTTACGTACATTTCATCATCACATTCATCAACTCTTCATAAAAGTAGAAACTTTTGCGTCTGTCAAATTAAATAAAACTGAAACGAACAAGTAGATTAAAAAGGTGTGGCTTTAATATTGTCGCACGATGCAAACACAAAGATATCACCGATTCTAATCTTTATGACATCTTGATAGCTCTTTCATTAAATGATCAGTTAAAATATCCAGGATAGAATGCTATAAAGTCCGCACACAGTACGTCGTAAGCAATATTGAGCACTAGTAAACAATATGGCGACTCAAACGCAATGTGAATTTTAACGTTTGTGTTAATTTTAATTGAAAGTTATAGGCAATGGGTTCTCAAGCTGACACTATACTATTTCCAAATCAGATTTAGAATAACTAAAATTACTTCCATGATGGACTGGGAGCGAGAAAAAACATAGAATGTGCCAGCTGCATATCCTCCAAGGTATGCTGTAAAAACCAGTTAAGGTATCCGAAGGTTTCAGAATATAATGCATTTAATGTAGGCGATGGGCTGACAACCTGTCTTTACAGCAATATACCTACAAATTGATCTTAAATAACCCTCAAAACTTTGTCAGACGTGGTAAAACGACCCTTAGGTCGTTTACGCTCTGCCTACCCCATTAGGGATAAAGGCATAATTATATGTATGTATGTATTTAGAATAAAGGTAAAGAAAGTTTCATGTCTTTTAATCGAAGATCTTGTTTCTAAAATAAGTTTTAGCTATTAGATATGATAACATAATGAAAAAGTAGTTTTAGTCATCTAACTAATTTTGCAACAAGTATCATTTATTTTTGAATAAAATGACATCTAACTTTGTTTACTTTATTCTAAATCTGATTTGGAAATAGTGTAGGTACACACACATACGCACACAGTTCTTTGTCGAAGATTATATACGTTGTGTTGGAAAAGTCGTTTTACAGGATCGCAGACTTTCTGCCTACCCTGTAATGTAAGGATTAGATATGATATGACTTTCCGTAGCTTTGTACATACATACATACAAATAATCACGACTTTATCCCTAATGGGGTAGGCAGAGCGTAAACGACGTGAATAAAGATCGTTTCGCCACGTCTGACAAAGTTTTGAGAGATAGATTTGTAGTATATTGCTGTAGTGACAAGTTGTCAGCCCATCGCCTAAATTACAATATACTGATACCCTCAGATCCCTTAGCTGGTTTTTACAGCATGCCCGGGAGGAAATGCAGCTGGCACATTCTACGTTTTTCTGGCGCTCCCAGTCCAGCATGGAAGAAAGCTAGCGTAGCGTAGCTTTGTGCACGCGCGTATACCGGAGTGCGCGGGCGGTGAGTCCTCAATCACGCGTGGCCTCTTTAGCGGGTTCCGTAGGTTAAACCGGTCAATAGATGGAGGGAGAATATGCTCCACATCCTTCCTCCAATAGTGGTCCTTCCATGCTGGACTGGGAGAGATAGAAAAACATAGCATGTTCCAGCTGCCCTTCCTCCCGGGCATGCTGTAGAAGTCAGCAAAAGGGACTCGAGGGTTACAGTGTATTGTAATTTAGGCGATGGGCTGACAACCTGTCACTATAGCAATAC
The DNA here is from genome assembly GCA_949820665.1 of Scrobipalpa costella. Lineage (NCBI taxonomy): Eukaryota > Metazoa > Arthropoda > Insecta > Lepidoptera > Gelechiidae > Scrobipalpa > Scrobipalpa costella. The sequence continues at coordinate 4,581,558 of OX463320.1, read as the reverse complement.
ACTTTTCAATCTAAAATTGCCTTAAATTTTTGTCAGACGTGGCGAAAGCGCCTTTTACGAGTCGTTTAACGCTCTGCCTACCCCGTAAGGGATAAAGGCGTGATTTTATGTATGTATGTAGAATAGAATAGAAAAAAAATATAAAAAAACATTTATTCATGAAACAATACAAAACTCAACATACAGTAAAAAGACTTATGTTACATACATAAAAACATAATCATTTTTTTTAATTGTATGCTGTGATCTGTATTGCACAAGAAATGGAGGTGACTCAGAATTAGGAGACGTCTCTCCCGTCCCTCAAGGCTCTTGGTCTCCCGTCCCATCCGTCTCTCCCGTTCCTGTATCATCGCTTTGGTCTACTTTTTTCATTTTCTTCAAGACTTCCGCACGATCGCTATAACTTGCGTACCCGCATTGAGTATGCGGGCAGTGAGTCACACGTGGCCTCGTAAGAAGGTTCCGTAGGTTAAACGCACATCCTTCCTTTACTAGTAGACCTGGCAGACGACCTTTCCGAGCCTTCCGTCCCTCTGGTCCCCCATGGCTCTCATCTTCCTCCCGTCCCTCCCATCCCTCTAGACATTCCACATCTTGCGATCACATTGGATTGTGTACCCACTTATACCGGAGTGCGCTGGCGGTGAGTCACCAGTCACGCGTGGCCTCGTTAGCGGGTTCCGTAGGTTAAACGGCCAATAGACGGAGGAACTGTTTTATGCACATCCTTCCTTTAATAGTAGGATGAACTTCTGTAGTTGAGAGGATATTGTTGATAAGACACTGATCCCATTTCCAATAGACTAAGGCTCGTATTTATAAAGTGATCTCAAGATCCTTCCATGCTGGACTGGGAGCGATACAAAAACATAGAATGTGCCAGCTGCATATCCTCCCGGTCAGGCTGTAAAAATCAGCTTAGAGATCTGAGGGTTTCAGTATATTGCAATTTAGGCGACGGGCTGACAAGCCGTCACTATATCAATATAATACTTATATCATCTGTAATAATAACCCCTAAAACTTGTCAGACGTGGCGCAACGACCTTTGTTTACGTCGTTTTCGCTCTGCCTACCCCATTAGGGAAAAAGGCGTGATTTTATGTATGTATGTATCTCAAGATTGAGAGTATCATTAAGTATAAAATTGACAGGTCTTTTTGTACTGAAATGACATTTCTGATATGGTTTCAAACTAGCTGTCAGTCCCAAGTGCTGTTTATAAGACAGCCTCCCCTGGATTTAGTTTTTTCCTACTAATTCAAGTAGTAATTTACCACCCTCTGGCCCAAAGCATCAGGTCATTCCCGAGCATGCTATAAAAACCAGCTAAGGGATCCTTTCATTAAGGGTGTAGATTGCGTGTAGCAACTCCCCGCCTTAGCCCGGTGACGCATTATATACACTTTGTAGTATTTTGCAAACAGGTCCATTCAAAAAAAAAAAAAAAAAAAAAAAAGATGGTTCCAGTACATTGCCATTTAGGCGATGAGCTGTCAACGTGTCACTACAGCTATATACTCGTACCTACAAATGAATCATATATAACCCTCAAAACTTTGTCAGGCGTATCGGAAGGACCCTTGTTCAGGTCGTTTACGTCTGCCTACCTGTGCGTAGTTATAAAGGCGTGATTGTATGTATGTATCTCTCATAATCTCGTCGTATCTGCCTCTCAGGATTCTATTTCACTAGCCTAGGTCTGCTGGAAGAGATTTCTTTTTAGAAATAAGCTGTGCCTGTTGTGCTTTTGTTTTATATGTATATGTTCTTTGTATTTTATTGTGTACAATAAACTGTTAAATAAATAAATAATGAACTTCTGTTGTGACAAAACTAAGGTTAATTCCAACGGGCGTATAAGTCATATTTCACAAGTTCGTCAGCCCTCAAGTCGTATTTTCGTGTGGCGTTTGGGTCAACGAACGACCTGATTAAGCATGGCGTCAAACTTTTAAACAGGGTAATAGATCTTTGACATAGTTTTTGTACTGATTAGTGTTGTCGAGACTGTGGACACATTTTACTTCTGACGCTGAGTAAAATACATACATATAATCACGCCTTTATCTCTAATGGGGTAGGCAGGGCGTATAAGACCTAAACAAGGTTCGTTCCACCTCGTCTGACAAAGTTTGTTGGTATATTGCTGTAGTGACAGGTTGTTAGCCCATCGCCTAAATTACAAAATAAACTGAATTCGATCCCTTAGCTGGTTTTTACAGCATGCCTGGGAGGAAAGGCAGCTGCCACATAGTATTTATTTCATTCAAAGTCCAGCAAGGAAGAAACTGAGTTAAATATGTGGCAGCCTTTTTGGAATCAGAGGATTTAACCGCGGAGCTAGCTAGCGCCAATTCTGTTTTGTAGAAAGACAGTGGAGATGACGTTTGTACTTCCCAGGGACAAAATTTATGTCAGTTCTTTTGGTGAGAGATTTACTTTCGTAGGAATTTGAGGATTCATCTCTGGAGTAAGCGCCAATTCATATTAGAAATACCTATAATTTATGGTTCCATAATATGAGAAGTAACCTTTTGACAAAACAAATTTTGACGAAACTGAACTAGAACTAAAAAAGCTGTTGACGAAATAACTTCTTGACAAAAGAAACGTTTGACCAAACACACTCTTGACAGATGTCACCAAACTCCTGCAGAGTAGTTATTATCGATATTTTCACTGCAATCTCCCGTTTTGTGGTAAAAAAGAAATTGGTGTGATTACTCTCAATAGCATTTAAAAATTACTACTTATTTAAAAGAGCTTATTTTTGCTAAAGGAATCATTGGACAAAATCGAAACATAGCTTTTTAAATCCGACTCGTAATTTTTATCGAATGAGCTTTTTGGGCGTTTTTCGCACTTTATTGACGCGGCCACTGACGTAACCACCACGCTGTAGCGCGCGCTGTTTTGAACGATATTCAAAGGCATTACGGGCGAAAGTCGCATATTTTGAAATCTACCTGCTAATCTGCCGTTCGGATACACCTTAATGTTTGTTTGTATTTAAAACTATTCTTTGTTTTTCCCACAGATACCAATCTTCACCAACACGCGATACAAGCGGTAAGTCGAGTTCACGTTTTTCATACATTTTTATAGTTTTTCTCATAATAACGTGTATTTTCATTTAAATTCCTTTCTAATGGAATCACGATAGTATCTTAGTACAAACAAACGTATGCTCAACCGGCCATATGGTTTTCAAAAATAACCATCGTTCATACTACGTCTGAGTCACTTTGATTTTTTTATAATTTGTTCTAGATTATGTAGGTTTAGAAGATTATTTCAGTTGTTATTAATTTATGATAGTTCCTATGAAAGGTGTGGTCATCATCTCCCTAGCTTTATCCCGTATCTCACGAAGTTGGCTATCTAATCTAGGGGATTGAACGAGGGTACTGGTTTTTACACAGAGCGACTGCTATCTGACCTCCGCAACCCAGTTTTTCAATTTATCAATTTATCGCTTTGTAAGGTTTTCTCCAGTTTGGTTAGGACATTGCAAGCTGAATTACCTGACTAACGTTAAGCCCGGCCGCTATCTTTGATAGAGGCCGTTACTCAAACCATGTGAGAGGCCTAATAACTGTGCTTCTAGGCGGTCAAAAACTCTGAAACCAGGGTTCTTCGGGTCGTTGTATCAGATCAGTATTTTTTGTATGATGACTGCATTTTAATATTTATTGGATTTTTCCTTCGGATTTCAATGAATATACCTTTTGATAACCTAGTCTCTGAGTACAACCACCATAATAGAATATTCTCTTAGAATACACTCTACATTTCAGTGGCAGCACAGTTGGGAACTAACGCCCGACTGTTCTGCGCTTCTGTTCAAGCCCGGGGGTACGTCCAGAGTTGTCCGATCGGCTAAGTTTTATCCATACATATAATCACGCCTTTAGCCCTAATGGCATAGGCAGAGCGTAAACGACCTAAACAAAAGCCGGTTCGCCACGTCTGGCAAAGTTTCGAGGGTTCTTTAAGATAGATTTGTATGTATATTGCTGTAGTGACAGATTGTCAGCCCATCGCCTATATTACAATATACTCGGACTGGGAGTGAGTCAAAAACATGGAATTCGCCAGCTGTATTTCCTCCCGGGCATGCTGTAAAACCCAGGTCAGGGATCCGAGGGTTCCTGTATATTGCAATTTAGGCGATAGGCTGACAATCTGTCACAACAGCAATATACCTACATATCTATCTTAATTGACCCTCAAAACCTTGTCAGACGTGGCGGGACGTTTACGCTTTGCCTACCCCTTAGGGATGAAGGTGTGATTATATGTATGTATGTTTAATCTTATACTGGTCGTCTGAACGCACCCCAGGCTGTCAATTGTGTCGCACGACAGCCATTGTTACATACCAATTGTTCCTAGATTTTCTAGCACGTGTACGATATTGAAGTCTTAGATTCATATCTAGATCTAAGACTGTCATATTGTACTAGTTTAAACTGAATACTAATTCGAGTAAACGTGATCCGTTCAGATAGATTGGGGGCAAAAAGTAGTGCCACAAACAAAAATTGAGATGAAAAACATAGTTTGGATGGAGACCATCCCTAAAGGTAGTTATTGGAAATGAAGTATCTTGAATTTTATAAGCTCCTTGCAATTTATTAATACATATATTTTTTATACAATTTGTGATGTAGGTATTTACAGAGACACGATAAAAAAAGATCCTTAACTGGCCCTAAATTTGGCAAATTTTCCCTCCATCTTTCACACGGCTGCCAACCAGGGCGGAGGATAATGGACCAATAGGATCGCTCGAATTAACCGTGACGTCATATTAAAGCAATTTCATTGGTCAATTACACTCGCCTCGCTTCGCTTACGTCAAAAGCCGTATTGTGAGCGTATTGTAGACATTAATAAATTTAATTTTGTGAATGGTCGAAGGTTGGAAACCTTTTCAAAGGTTCAAGGTTCAATTCTTGAAATTGTGTAGATTTTAATTAAGTTTGTAGCTGTACTAGAATTTGTCGATAGATATTCTAAAGTTCTAAGGTTTATGAAGTTGGCATTATAATATAATGATTGTTATCTACGTTCCGCCTTATATTGAATGAAAATGCTAAATCTACAGCCATTTTACTGATTTAGTGCCAAATAGAAACCTAGGTCTAATAGAAATCTAGAGTCGAGAGCAGCTTTATGAGTCCTTTTAAGAGTTGCCCTTAAAATGTTTCTCATTCCCTCAACTGCCCGTGGGTTAGCTGTAAGACATCTATTCATAGAGATAAGTTCGCCCTTGCATACCTTTCTGTAAACTTTATTTCTTGTGCTTTAATGCATTTCTTCCATGCTGAACTGGTAGCGAAAGAAAAACATAGAATGTGCCAGCTGCATTTCTTTTCGGCCATGCTGTAAAAACCAGCTAAGGGATCCGCGGGTTTTAGTATATTGCAATTTAGGCGATGGTCTGACAACCTGTCACAACAGCAATGTACCTACAAATCTATCTTAAATGACCCTCATAACTTTGTCAAACGTGACGGAACGACCTTTGTTTAGGTTGTTTACGTTCTGCCTACCCCATTAGGGATAAAGGCGTGATTATATGTATGCATGTTTTAATGCAATAAAGAATAAAAGTGCCTTACTTGTAAATACGAAAATCGAAATCAATGCAGTATTTTGAAAAATAGGTGCCACGTTTTTAAAACCAAATTCATCCATATTTCAAACAAAAATCCCAATTAAAATTATATTCACTTTCTTAGACAAATAGCTGGCCGGATATGTTTGTAAAAAGTCGGATATTTTTGCCACAATTTGGATTCTTCTTCTGTCGAGTGGGTATCGAGTCTATGGACCCGATGAACCCAATTTGGATTAAGACAACGCCATCTAGTTTCGTTTTGAAAACTATCTAACACACGGTTCTGTAATAGATCTCAGACGTCAAATGACCGTTGATTTGACCACAGTTATAATTCAATTCCATTGATTGCCTCCATGTGGGACTGGCTTGATAAATTGGTCTAGGATAGCTAGATTGCCTACTACGATATCGTAGAGATGGACAGTCGTCTGGTTTAGATGAAAGTGCAAAAAAAAAGGGTATTCTAAAACCTACATTTATAGGAAGCAAAGGGTTTCAGTAATAAAAAGGTTGCCCTCTCAGAAGAACGTCTTTTGCAAAGCTGTTAACGCCCTGATAAATAAAAGATAGATAAAAAAAAAATTTGGTACTACAGACGCACAAATACACAACAAAGTTATAAAAACAAAAAGAGGAATTATTTCGCTTAAACGGAAAAAGAAACTAAAGTTGACATGTATACATAAGATATTATGTGCTGTAGCAGTGCAAACAGGCCATAGCTCAGCGTCAATTTGCTCTGCCTACCCTTCAAGGGATATGGGTTTTTCAATAGGCCCGTACATAAATTCGATAACTAAATCTAGTCTTGCATACATTCATGAATTTCGCCTTTGTCTCCAGACAGAACGTCGATAGCTCTAAAAGCCGCCGGTTTCGCCACGTCTGGCAAATTGATGGGCATTTCAGATAGGACTGTGTTTTGCTGTAGTCGACTGTCAGTGCATCGGCTACAATACACCAAAATCTTAAGATCGAAGTACAGGCATTTATATGGCAAATTTTATTCTACTCTATAAAGAAAGTATTTGGATCTAGGCGGATTAATAAAGTTTTTTTTTTTGTTTTACTATAATAATAGGGAATACGCATGATTTTTTTAAAACTATAATAAGAATTATTGTCACCATAGATGAATGGATGTGAAGGAATTTTCGCAAAATATTCATTAGTTTAGGAGTTATAATGTCTTAAAGTGGTTAGTTAAAAAGAGAGGTCCGAACTGTCATGTGACGTCATAAGACAGGAGCGCCATACTAATTCCATATAAATTGTCGTTTCGAAGAGAGAGATAGATACCTAGTCTATCTTTATAATGGTATATCTCGGTGATTTTTTGATAAATTTTATTTCTGTTTTCACTGTTCTTTTCATAATTTAAGATGTTTTTAGACAATAGGTTCAGGAACTGAAAATATGTTATATGCACGTTGTCTATTAGGATGAGTGAATTCTTCTTAATTTCTTCAGTAGTAGGTTATTTATTTTTGTCAGTCGTACGTTTCGATGTTCTCTCTCTTATTTCCGGTCTTTGTGAAACCCTTCCGTCCTTCCTCCCGGGCATGCTGTAGAAGTCAACAACAGGGACTCGAGGGTTACATTGTATTGTAAAGTAGGCGATAGGCTGACAACCTGTCAATACAGCAATACACATTACAATCTAAAATTGCCCTCTTTTTTGTCAGACGTGGCGAAAGCGTCTGTTAGGAGGCGTTTTACGCTCTGCTTACCCCGTAAGGGATAAAGGCGTGATTTTATGTATGTATGTGAAAGAGACAAGAATAATTTTAAGCAGTTTAGCAATGTGCTCCCCAGATCAACACCATTCACATCTCATGCTGACTCGTCTGCCAATTGTTTACGAGTATTATTTAATTTAGGAACCAACATCTAATCGGTTAGCTTATAATGCGGGTCTGTTCGATACTCCCCTCTGCTGTGGCAACAAGGGAGTATACAGACTTGGTGCGGGATAGCGAACGAATGTGAATAACGTAGGATTGAAAAATAATTTGCCGATTTCACCATAGATTTTAAGCTTGCAATTATGTAAATGAATACCTACTTTCGTGCGAGTTCATACATAACCCTAGATATTATTATATAAAAAAACAACATAGATTTAAATAAAATATTTTCTCTACTTTAGAACCCATGCTTCTCTTTTTAAATAGCCAGCATATCTATAAACTACTTTTGAGTTATTAGGAAATAGGAAGCCGATAGAAAATAGACACATAATAATTTCTTTTGACCAATCTATTTAAAAAAATCCTCAGCTTAATAGCAGTCTGGTAGACATCGCTTTCATTGATAAGATCTCTTTCCTGGGTAATTTATAATTTTTCACATGGTCTGTACAAGCTCTGATAGGGGGAGAGAGGAGAGGGTTTATCACCCAGCTGATAATCAGGCCCTCTCGTCAACAGGCACTGCATAAACGGGTTGACGCATCATCATTGTCACGATTGGCAGGATAGTGGGTTTGATTCTGGTTATCATATTTCCTTGTGTACAAATTCTTTATTGTCAACATGGTCTGTACAAACCCTGATTGGGGGGAGAGGGGGGTTTATCACCCAGCTGATAATCAGGCCCCCTCGTCAACAGGCAATGCATAAACGGGTTGACGCATCATGATTGGCAGGATTGTGAGTACCTACGTGAAAACTGAAGATAAAATCCGGAAGAGTTTTGATACAGCTAGCTTCCAATCAGCTGACTGATTAACGGTAGAGTCAAACATATTTACTTTTCTTTTGATTCCTACAAGTTAAAACTAACTAATTGCAGTTGGTAGTTTCTTCAAACGACAAAAATGAAATTAACGACCACTTCACGAAGTCTTTAAGGACACGGACTAGTATGGTTTAGGTGTTTTTTAGTTCTTATCTTCCATGCTGGACTGGGAGTGAGAGAAAAACATAGAATGTGCCAGCTGCATTTCCTCCCGAGCATGCTGTAAAAACCAGCTAAGGGATTTGAGGGTTTCAGTATATTGTAATTTAGGCGATAGGCTGACAACCTGTCACTACAGCAATATACGTACAAATATTTCTTGAATATCCCTCAAGACTTTGTCAGACGCGGCGGAACGGCCTTTGTTTAGGTCGTTTACGCTCTGCCTACCCCATTAGGGATAAAGGCGTGATTATATGTATGTATGTATGTATGTTTTTTAGTTCACATTATTGATTATTTTAAGGCTGTATGCGCATACAACTTTGTAAATTTACAAAATGGAATGAAAGATTGAATGGAATGTGCGCCTGTCAAAGGTGCCATGCAAATCTTAAATGTCAAAATATTATGGAGAAATCGCAAGTTCGATGTTTGCTTTTTAAGTGTATTTTGTTATTATTGTTTTCTCGCAAAATGAGAGAAACGTACTAAAACTAACTGCTCTCAGCCGAAATAGTAATTAAAGGTCTCGTTTGAATTAGAATGCCTCAACTCCGTCTCGGCCTTTCAAACTTACTCGAATTTAAAATTATTTTTTTTCGGTCTTGCTGTAATGTACTATTACTCATCATCATCGTATGGCGTTTCCAAAAATGCGACTTTAAAATTTGATGTCGGAGTTAGCAATCTGAATACAAAACACACATCTCAAACTCTACCATTCAAATTTACAACATACATCCTATAACTGTATACTGTAAAGTACTGTATAAATTCAGTACTGTAACTGTTAGTACGATTGGCAACAAAACATACCACTTTCAACTGAGTGCACTTTTCAGTAACTGCCTCTCTTGGTTTATTCCTACCGTTTGAGGAACGTTGAATATTTTAAACATTTCCTGGTACACATGAGAAAATAGTTACTTCCATGCTGGACTGGGAGAGGTAGAAAAACATAGAATGTTCCAGCTGCCCTTCCTCCCGGGCATGCTGTAGAAGACAGCAAAAGGGACTCGAGGGTTACAGTGTATTGTAATTTAGGCGATGGGCTGACAACCTGTCACTATCTCAATACACATTACAATCTAAAATTGCCCTCAATTTTTGTCAGACGCGGCGAAAGCGCCTTTTACGAGGCGTTTAACGCTCTGCCTACCCCGTAAGGGATAAAGGCGTGATTTTATGTATGTATGTATGTATGTATGTAGCCTGTCAAATCCATACTTAATATTGCTCTCAATCTTGAGATCGCTTTAAAAATACGAGCCTAAGGCCCGTATTGATAACAGCACTTGAAACTGACAGCTAGTTTGAGTTTGTATCAGAAATGACATTTTAGTACAATGTGGCTGTCAAATCCATACTTGATATCCATACTCTCAATTTTGAGATCGCTTTATAAATACGATCCTTGAACGGCATTTCGAAGTATTTTTCCTTATTGATTTTTACATGTATTTTTGTATTTTTAAAAGTATTTCGGACTACCTATGTCAAACAATTAATTCTTGTTCGAAATACGGGTTTTTTTAAGTACCTATTGAAAAAAAATAGGATTTTTAAGGAACGAATTATAAATAGAATAGCAACGTGAGAGCTACAATGAGTTTCGTTTGGTTGAGTTTTTTCACATAATGCTTTTACGAATTCCTATAAAAGAGGGCTGAACTGGTCCCGCAGAATCAACTCAGATCATACATACATACATAAATACATACATATAATCACGCCTCTATCCCTAATCGGGAAGTCAGATCGTCAACGACCCAAACAAAGGCCGTTGCGCCACGTCTGACAAAGTTTTTATGGTTAATTAAGATAGATTTGTACCTACAATATACCTATATTGCTGCAGTGACAGGTTGTCAGCCCATTGCCTAAAATACAATATACTGTATATTGCTGCATTTCCTCCCGGCTAAGGGATCCGAGGGTTTCGGTATATTGCAGTCTAGGCGATGGGCTGACAACCCGCCCCTACAGCAATATACCTACAAATATATCTTAAATAACCCTCAAAACTTTGTCAGACGTGGCGTAACGATGTTTATTTAGGTCGTTTACGCTCTGCCTACCCCATTAGGGATAAAGGCGTGATTATATGTATGTAAGTTTTTTTTTAAATTCTTATTTCAATAAAAAAAGAAAACAATCTCATCAGTCTCCAGCCCTGGTGAGTTGTGGTACTGGTCTGATGAGAGCTGTAAAACAAATGACGACAGCAATTGAAATGTCCCTGGCACGAGGCCAGGGGTCGAGGCTTTTGCACAACTCTCTGCGGTTCAAATAGTTCTGATGGTCCAATACGACGGGGTTTGACAAGGACATTTACGAAGGATCTAAAATACTACCGGGTGTAAGGGACAGCGTCCCGTAAACTGATAGGGGTTGCTCAGTCAACGAAACTGAACAACTTTCACCTGGAAATTTTACCAGGTTATGAAAAAAATAATTGACCCTCTCATACAAAATTACCACCTCGATGAGACATTTTGTATGGAAAACCAAATTTTCTTTTTCACTTCCTGAAGAATTCCTGGTGAAAGTTGTTCGGTTTCGTGGACTGAGCAACCCCTTTTTGACTGCTGGATGCTGTCCCCGTATAGTATTTTTCAGATAACATGAGTGGAGATTCATGACAGCAGGCAGGAAATATAAAAAATGTTACAGGTGCGAGAGACTCCTATATAACTGTCAAAAAATGTATTTGTTTGACATGTGTCAGGTTGCTCATGCTTTGTGAAAAAGGGTATAAACAAAAAAAAACTGTTTTGTTGCTAATTTGCTCACCCAACATGTTTATTATTGTAAATCACTTATGTTTCATTTCCTAGAACTTTTATGGAAAGCTGTTACTCTTGCTACGCTGTCGTAGCAAACTATAAAAAGGTGACGTAAAAATTTCATAGTGGATTTTGTGTTCCTGTAGCTAGGGTGAAAATAAATCAATATCTGTAGTACCTATTTCCTAAAAATCTATATATCTATCTACATTCTTTTATTCTTTCATGCTGAACTGGGAGCGAGAGAAAACATAGAATGCGCCAGCTGCATCTGTAAAAGGGCATGCTGTAAAAACCAGCTAAAGGATCCAAGGGTTTTAGTATCTTGTAATTTAGGCGACGAGCTTACAACCTGTCAGTACAGCAATATACCTACAAATCTATCTTAAATAACGGTTCAAAATTTGTCAGACGTGGCAGAACGACCTTTTATTAGGTCGTTTACGCTCTACCTACCCATTAGGGATAAAGGCGTGATTATTTGTATGTATGTATACCATAATATGTACCAAGAACATGCATAAAAAAATGAAACAGAACCAGATGGAAACATAGATTTTTCAAATATAGCTCTCATTCTAACACGAGCAGAGCAACCAATGCAATCTATGTATTCGTTTTCAAAAGAGTGAAACGATTTGAAACCGTTCCGTTTTGTTGAAAAAAGTGAACAAGAAATTAAACGGCGATTGAGGTTTCGTGAAATTTTGAAACAGATATATCGAACAAACCGGGTATTTTATTAATTGTGGAAAAAAAATGCACAAGGAAAGAAAACAGAATAGCTTAGCTGATAGACATATGACATGGTTTGTGTAACGACCACTAACAGATACAGTGACCAGAAAGTGCCCTCCGAAAAATATAATCTTCGAGTTTTCCCGTAGGAATTCAACCTACAGCCTTCAGATCAGGAGCTTATGGCTCTAACAATTGAACCAGATACATCCAATGAAAATTCTACCTCTCGTATCGGAAAACCTATCTGAATTTTTAAAAAGAAATCAGTGAGACCACACCACAGTGGTGATTAAATACAAATGGTATACCGATCGCAATGTATTTTAGCTGTTTTTCTTCATATTCAGTGGGTTTTTGAGTCCGTGACCAGATGAACTCTGGTGTCAGAGTTTTTAAACCGCCAATAGCTTAGCTGATAGACGTATGACATGGTGTATGTAAAGACCGAATAGAAAAAATATCATCTTTGACTTCCCTCGCAGGAATCCAACATACAACCTTCGTATTGGGAGCCTATGACTCCAACCATTGGACTAGATCTCCCGTGCAATAGAACCAATGAAAATTTTACCTCTCGTATGTCGGATAACCTAACTGAATTTTTAAAAAGAAATCAGTGAGACCACAGTACTGGGGTGATTGTAAAACAAATAGTACACCAATCGCAACGTATTTTAGTTGGCTAGCAGCCAGGGGCGGCCTCTCGTGTTACTTGTTCTAGTACGTACAATTTCATGATTGTATGAAATTGTGATCTAGAAGGAATAGTTTTGGAAAACTACGTTATCGATTTTTTGTAAGATACACCTTTGCTTGAGCCCGATGGTGTAGCGGACAGGGCCGCTGCCTCCTGAGCGGAGGTCATGGTTCGAATTCCACCACGTACCAATGTTCTTTTCGGTTTTCGAATTTCATATGTACGTTTATTCGGCGCTTTTTCCGTGCTTTGGAAGGCACGTTAAGCCGTTGGTCCCGGTTAATATCGTTAAATACCGTAGATATTAGTCGTTAAGCCATATCAGAGGCCAGTGCTAAGCATTGGCGGCTTGAAAACTCTGACCTAATCTAGGATTGGGTCTGGTTTCCCTTCTGGGTTGCGGAGGTCAGATAACAGTCGCTCTGTGTAAAAACCAGTACCCTCGTTCAATCCCCTTGATTAGGAAGCCGACCCCGTGAGATACGGGATAACGCTAGGGAGATGATGAGTTCCCTCGCAGGAATCCAACATACAACCTTCGTATTGGGAGCCTATGACTCCAACCATTGGACCAAATCTCCCGTGCAATAGAACCAATGAAAATTCTACCTCGTATGTCGGATAACCTATCTGAATTTTTAAAAAGAAATCAGTGAGACCACAGTACTGGGGTGATTGTAAAACAAATAATACACCAATCGCAATGTATTTTAGTTGGCTAGCAGCCAGGGGCGGCCTCTCGTGTTACTTGTTCTAGTACGTACAATTTCATGATTGTATGAAATTGTGATCTAGAAGGAAAACTAGTTTATAGAATTTTTGTTAGGTACAACTTTGCCTGAAGTGGAGGTTGGCAGTACACTTGCCTCGTCGGGACCACAGACGGTGGACCAAGGCGGTAACGGAGTGTCTGCCGATATCATCAAAAGTCCAGTAGGCAGACCACCAGCCAGATGGACTGATGATATAGTAGCGATTGAAGGAAGACCGTGGATGCGGGAGTCACGGGACCGGTGGTGTAGATAGCGTATAAAAGAAGAGGCCTATACTCAGCAGTGGATAGATATAGGCTGATATCTTTTAATACATAGACGACTTTGCTAAAGAAATAAGAGGATCAGAAAAAAATAATACTTGTATAAGAAAACAGACAGAGAAATTATTAATTGAACTACAGGTACAAATATTTTGGCTAGTATTTATTATAAGTAGGGTACTTCACAGTTTGGCGTTTTCAGGAATATTGGGTTTCAGTTTCATTGAGTTATTTGCATACATACATACAAACACGCTTTTATCCCTAGTGGGGTAGGCAGAGCGTAAACGACCTAAACAAAGCTCGTTCCGCCACGTCTGACAAAGTATTGAGGATTATTTAAGATAGATTTGTAGGTATATTGCTGTAGTGACAGGTTGTCAGCCCATCGCCTAAATTACAATATACTGAAACCCTCGGATTCCTTAGATGGTTTTTACAGCATTCCTGGGAGGAAATGCAGCTGGCACGTTCTAGGTTTTTCTCTCGCTCCCAGGCCAGCATGGAAGTAATTTGCCTACACAATTAATTAATGTAAATGTATAGGCACCGGAAATGGTTACAATTTTATCAAAGTTCACCTAGGTACGCAATAATTCATATACCTACATGTTTGTAACTCATTATTTCAATAAAAAAAATATTTACAAAGAAAACAACAATCAATTTAAATTCATTTCTAGCAAGTGGCAACCATAAAACTGAACCCAAATTGTTATTGTAAGTACCTTTTTTTTTCTTCCATGCCGGACTAGGAGCGAGAGAAAAACATAGAATGTGCCAGCTGGATTTCCTCCCGGGCATGCTAAAAACCAGCTAAGGGATCTGAGGGTTTCAGTATATTGCAATTTAGGCGATGGGCTGACAATCTGTCACTACAACAAAATACATATAAATAAAATCTTAAATGACTCTCAAAACTTTGTCAGATCATTTACGCTCTGCCTACCCCATTACGGATAAAGGCGTGATTATATGTATGTATTTTGTTTATAAAGGACCTCTTCATATTATGCTAATAATCAAAAGAAAAGACAAACCTTTACATACATACATACATACATAAATCACGCCTTTATCCCTTACGGGGTAGGCAGAGCGTTTAACGCCTCGTAAAAGGCGCTTTCGCCACGTCTGACAAAAATTGAAGGCAATTTTAGATTGTAATATGTATTGCTTTAGTGACAGGTTGTCAGCCCATCGCCTAAATTACAATACACTGTAACCCTCGAGTCCCTTTTGCTGACTTCAACAGCATGCCCGGGAGGAAGGGCAGCTAGAACATTCTATGTTTTTCTACCTCTCCCAGTCCAGCATGGAAGAATCTCCCAGTCCAGCATGGAAGAAAGACAAACCTTTACCAGTTAAAAAGACAAACTTTCAAAATTCCTCTATCTCTAACACTTTGTTACATCAACCACTGTCCCACTAAACTAATTACAAAATCAGTCCTAAGCCGGTATTTTCTCACTAACAACCCGGGGTCCCTTTCAGAAAACTACAATTTACAAATCACAAGTAATATTTGATATACACTGCGTATACCGGGTGTAAGGGACAGCGTCCCGCAAACTGATAGGGGTCGCTCAGTCAACGAAACTGAACAACTTTCACCAGAAAATTTTGATACATTGTCTGTAAAAATACTCTGTTGTTCCTGAAAAAAACTCTGTTGATAGTAGTTCAGTTTCGTTGACTGAGCAACCCCTTATAAGTTTGCGGGACGCTGTCCCTTACACATACATACATACATATAATCACGCCTTTATCCCTAATGGGGTAGGCATAGCGTAAACGACCAAAACAAAGGTCATTCCGCCACGTCTGACGAAGTTTAGAGGGTTATTTTAGATAGATTTAAAGGTATATTACTGTAGTGACAGGTTGTTAGCCCATCGCCTACATTGCAATATACTGAAACCTTCGGATCCCTTAGCTAACTTTTACAGCATGCTCGGGAGGAAATGCAGCTGGCACATTCCAAGTTTTTCTCTCGCTCCCAGGCCAGGATGGAAGTTCCCTTACACCCTGTTTATTAAAGCCCTCCATAGTCTAGTGAATTGAGCCATGGACTGCCGAACCGGAGCTCGTTGTTTCGATTTCCACGGCGGGAACACAAAGTGGACATTTATAAATTTATCACTTTGTGATATTTTCCCCAGTTAAGTTAGGGAAATGAAGGCAGAATCATCTAATTGATTAAAAAACAATGCTTCTTAGGGCAAAATAAGCCATCGGCCCCGTTGATAGTGATGGTCGTTACCACTCTGACACTAGGGTTCATTGGGTCGTTCTTAGAATCAAAAAAACATTCAATAAAAAAAAAGAATGGCTACGCAATGTATATTTAATTGCACCTGCAAATTGTAAAGTGTAGCTTCATAAAACGTCGAGGCTGTACCAGCGGTCGGCTCTTTGCTTCTACTGTTTCATTATTTATGCAACCGTTCCTAATTTGAATAATACCGCCAAAACTTTAGCCCTTCTCGTTCCATTGTGGTGTAAAAGGAACAAACGCGAAATCAATTTCTCGTAAAAAAATAATTACTTCGTGTCATCTTCCTATCTACGTGATTCTGTGTGAATACTATAGCATCAATACACTATACAGCGTCCCACAAACTGATAGGGGTTGCTCAGTTAACGACACTGAACAACTTCCACCAGGAAATTCTTTCAGGAAGTGAAAAAAAATCCATACAAATTGTCTGATCGAGGTAGACATTTTGAATGGAAAAGCCAATTTTTATTTTCCCTTCCTGAAAGAATATCCTGGTGGAAGTTGTTCAGTGTCGTTGACTGACCAACCCTTATCAGTTTGTGGGACGCTGTCCCTTACACCCTGTATAGGATGATTTTTGACAGCTCATTTAAAAAAAAACAACATTACTTGCATAACAGATGTCGTGGCAAAGACAGCCAAATTGAAATGGGACTGGGCCGGACACGTCAGCCGTATGCACCCGGAGCGATGGCCAAATGTCGTCACCCAATGGGTCCCCCCTGACGGACAACGTCGACGGGGTAGACCTCGGAAAAGATGGCGAGACGACCTGGACGCATATCACAAGAATTGGTGGGAGGTTGCCAAAGATCGAGAGAGATGGAAGAAGGATGGGGAGGCCTTTGGCCAGCAGTGGGACAGCATAGGCTAATAATAATAATAATAAAATACTTGTATGAGTTGTCAGATATATAATAATCTTCTTCTTATTATAATTATAATCTTCTTGCTTTATAATCTTCTTGCTTTTCCTACTCCACTTTGCCCGGTCTTTGGCATCCGCTGGTGTGAGGTCGTTCTCTTCCATGTTCGCTATGTCATGTCTTCTATGTCCTGTCAGATATCATATAATAAAACAAAACATTCCATGCTGGACTGGGAGAGATAGAAAAACATAGCATGTTCCAGCTGCCCTTCCTCCCGGGCATGCTGTAGAAGTCAGCAAAAGGGACTCGAGGGTTACAGTGTATTGTAATTTAGGCGATCGGCTGACAACCTGTCACTATAGCAATACATATTTCAATCTAAACTGCCCTCAATTTTTGTCAGACGTGGCGAAAGCGCCTTTTTCTAGGCGTTTAACGCTTTGCCTACCCCGTAAGGGATAAAGGCGTGATTTTATGTATGTATGTAGCAAAACAAAACATCATAATAAAGTGTAAAGTAACCGCGAGCTCGCTCTATCATAGACTCTGTCTCAGTCACCACCAACGTAAAAAAAAATATCTGCTGACAGGGATCTGCTAATTATGCGAACTATTTATTACCTAAATATTACATACATACATATAATCACGCCTTTATCCCTAATGGGGTAGGCAGAGCGTAAACTACATAAACAAAGGTCGTTCCGCCACGTCTCACAAAGTTTTGAGGGTTATTTAAGATAAATTTGAAGGTATATTACTGTAGTGACAGGTTGTCAGCCTATCGCCTAAATTGCAATATACAGAAACCCTCGGATCCCTTAGCTGGTTTTTACAGCATGCCCGGGAGGAAATGTAATGAGTACATTACACATACTTACCTAAATATTATTTTTTAATATTCGCCAATAAGTATTGCATTTTTTTACAAGTACATAATTCATTTCCACTTTCAATTCACCAGTTATGAGCACATTTCCACCAGGTACGATGAGGGGCGAAAACTTCGATTTAAATTAAAATGTTGTATTGCTATGTTTTGTTTCATTGTTATGTTCCTGATCGTATTTTTATTTTTATGTTTATTGTGTTGCTTGACACTACAACACATCTGATTATATCCAAGAGGCAGATTGAAGAAAAAAAGATAATGTTTATTTGTATTATTTAAGAAATAAAAAAATATTTTAAGCACTTCTTATAAAAGAACTACTCCATTCGCTTTCGGTTACTCCCTGTGTTAACATTATGCTAATTCTGAACGCGTCGGGAAAATATTTGCATTTCAAAAGTAAGGGAAAGTTGAATGAATTACAATTTTGAGAAGTTTCATGGTTGTTTCTAAAAAGAAATTTGGGTTTTAAAAACGGAAAAGAATTAAAGTACTAAAACTTTTTGTTCCAAAAGTCGGAATTCTAATCTGATAACTGCAAGATGTTAAAGATGTAGGTTTTATAATGCTGTTAGAGCATGATTTTTTTATGATTCATAGATATTTAATATCCCTATATAGCCTATATTTATAATCAGCCATAAAGAGAATTTGAGTTTGTATCAGAAATGTAATATCAGTTTAAAATGGCTTGTCAAATACATACTTAATATTATTTTTTATTTTTCTAAACAAAATAAAATAAAGTATTGCTATCATTATTGATATCGCTTTATACATACGGGCCTCTGTAGGACTAAATCTCGCCTTTTTACCCGACTGTGCAACGCAAAGGAGGGTCATGTTTTTCTTTTGTTTTTGGTTTAGTTGGTATTTAAAGAAAAGAAAATACTTTATTGAAGAAAATATTATATATATATATATTTTAAAATTGGAGCATTGTCATTGATATTTGACGGAGATTTTTTTATTTACAAACATTTTACAAATATTAACAACAAAAAACGCAGAAATTGGGGAAAGAGAATCGTTACCTTATTTTTTTATGAAAATTAAGATAAATATTATTTATACAGCTTAAAAACGTTTGTAAACTAACCTACTAACTTGTATATAGCTCTATATTCTCTGTCACTCATGACAAAGAAATCCCCACGGATAAAACTAAACTATAGAATTTATCACTAATATGAACAAGCTTGAGATAAGGCTGTGTACACAATGAGGTAACTCACGCATATTTTAATTAAAATAAGTGTGCACTGACGCAGTTTACTTATCTGAAACTGATAAACTCTAGTAATTGGACGTGT
The DNA here is from genome assembly GCA_949820665.1 of Scrobipalpa costella. Lineage (NCBI taxonomy): Eukaryota > Metazoa > Arthropoda > Insecta > Lepidoptera > Gelechiidae > Scrobipalpa > Scrobipalpa costella. The sequence goes on along the minus strand of OX463320.1, from coordinate 4,562,407 downwards.
TTTTAGAAATACACGTTCTGTGTGCTAATGTTTATGGTAAAGTCTAGGTTTGCGTATTGCTATAGCTGTCTTTTCCCTAAGGGAATGTTTTTCTATAGTAATAATAAAACTATGTTAATTGGAAAGCCTACTGGGTTGGCCACTAACCTAGCAAAAGCTTAATCTAGGTTTGGGTCTGATTTCTTTTGGGTTGCGAAGGTCTGATGGCAGTCACTCTGTGTCATCATCTCCCTAGCCTTATCCCGTATCTTACGGGGTCGGCTACCTAATCTAGGGGATTGAACCAGAGTACTGGTTTTTACACAGAGCGACTGACATCTGACCTCCGCAACCCAGAAGGGAAACCAGACCCAATCCTAGATTATAGCAGTCACTCTGTGTAAGAACCACAATTGATTAAATAAATAAAGGTGATTTTGGTATTTCTCGGGGTCGGCTACAATTAACATACATACATACATACATATAATCACGCCCTTATCCCGAATGGCGTAGGCAGAGCGTAAACGACCTAAACAAAGGTCGTTCCGCCACGTCTGACAAAGTTTTGAGGGTTATTTTAAGATCGATTTGTAGGTATATTGCTGTAGTGACAGGTTGTCAGCCCATCGCCTAAATTACAATATACTGAAACCCTCAGATCCCTTAGCTGGTTTTTACAGCATGCCCGGGAGGAAATGCAGCTGGCACATTCTATGTTTTTCTCTCGCTCCCAGGCCAGCATGGAAGAACAACAATACAATACAACTACAATTAAGACGCGGCTTAATTAGTGTTCATAAGTAGAGCTCCACGCCCTTGTCCCGCCTGCTCCCTTCTACCATCGGACATCTAGACGCACCGCAGGATACCATCCATACCTGGTTTATACATACATAAATCACGCCTTTATCCCTTACGGGGTAGGCAGAGCGTTAAACGCCTCGTAAAAGGCGCTTTCGCCACGTCTGACAAAAATTGAGGACAATTTTAGATTGTAATATGTATTGCTATAGTGACAGGTTGTCAGCCCATCGCCTAAATTGCAACATACAGAAACCCTCTTCCCTTAGCTGGTTTTTACAGCATGCCCGTGAGGAAATGCAGCTGGCACATTCTTTGTTTTTTCTCTCGCTCTCAGGCCAGCATGGAAGAAGTACAACAGTAAACATATCACACTTCACCCTACCTTCCGCTACATTCTTCAAAAAAAAATCCTGAAATTTTTCTCAGTGTTTTCATTGAAGAGAAATTCCATTTCCACTTCCTTCCTTAAAATTCATTGAGTCAACGACGAGATATATCCGTTGTATGAAATTCATTGAGTCAGGGAAGCGAAGATAAATGTATGAAAAGGTTTTAAAAATGTTTAACTTTCACACATGTTTCGTTTTATATTTTACTTTTCTACATACATACATATAATCACGTCTTTATCTCTAATAGGGTAGGCAGAGCGTAAAAGATATGAAAAGGTCGCTCCGCCACGTCTGACAGAGTTTTGAGGGTTAGTTAAGATACATTTGTAGGTATATTGCTGTAATGACAGGTTGTCAGCCCATCGCCTAAATTGCAATATACAGATACCCTTGGATCCCTTAGCTGGTTTTTACAGCATGCGTTGGAGGAAATGCAGCTGACACGTTCTATGTTTTCCTTTCGCTCCCAGTCCAGCATAGAGGTACCATAGAGAAGGGCTTATAGGAAGTGCACAAGTCCTTCTCTTATTATTTCTTAGTCTTTCTCTATGACAAGTCTTTTTAATTCCTGGCAATAATGAACTACAATTAAAAAATAATAATATACATACTAACTGCATTAAAAGAACGAGGAATATCCAGTCAGATGGAAAAACGTGGCGAAATGACAAGGGTTGACTTGGGAACCCTGAGGGTTTATTTGGTAACGCTACCTGGATATAAATATTTAAATACTATGCGAATTCAAAATACTTACACATTCCGAAATTCATGCATACATACAAATAGTTACGCCTTTATGCCTAATGGAGTAAGCAGAGCGTAAACGACCTAAACAAAGGTCGTTCCGCCACGTCTGACAAAGTTTTGAGGGTTATTTAAGATAGATTTGTAGGTATATTGCTGTAGTTACAAGTTGTCAGCCTTAATTGCAATATACTGAAACCCTCAGATCCCTTAGCTGGTTTTTACAGCATGCCCTGGAGGAAATACAGCTGGCGCAATCTATATGTTTTTCTTTTGCGTCAGTCCAGCATAGAAGAAATTTAGTTTTACAGTTTACCTGAAATTAGTATCAAAGATTATTTTTAACGAGCAGATTTATGTATTCATTAAATAAGAAAAAAATAGGTACTTTAAGATCTTTTTATCAACTTTTGGGGATAGATTCTACTGGATTGCATTTTTATTACGAAATAAGTGAAAATCCTCTTCAAATATGTTGCTTAGTTTTATTGCACAGTTGCGCAATTTTGGGTTCTGAAAACAAGTCTAGAGTATTAAAAGTTTTTATAATGACTGAGGCCGTAGTAGGTTAGAATGACATACAACAATGTCAAATCCAAACTGTACTTAATCTACGTCATAGAAATGAGATCATGTGCTATGAATGACCATCTGTGACTAATCTCAAATATTACACAACATTGTGCATCTATGGTGAAGTATTTAGTATTTCACATTATTAAATTCATTATAATATTTCATTAATAATATAAATGACAGAGAATAATCTGAATGTCAAAAATAAATCGTAAAATAAAATAATCCAAAAATGTCAACAATGCAATCATAAAAATAAATAAATAATAAAATAAAATATGTTTTTATTGGTAGCTACACAGATAAAACTTATCTAAGGGTCGGTGCCTGCTGGTAAGCTCAAGGGCCTGTGTTAGAAGGCACCGCTCTTCCAATGTTATGTAAAAAAATAATTTTGGAAAACTAAAATTAAAATACATTTAAATTAAAACAAAAAATAAAAATCTTTTAGACAAAAATCATAACTCCTACAGATGTCTGAATAGTATTAAATAATAACACAATGTCAGACTAAAATAAATATAAGAGTCAGTATATTATTGCTATATAATATTTTCTGATCAAAAGCTGAAAAGTTAAAAATAATAAAGGGTAAGAGGAGCCACCACCCATGAAACCGAACGATACTAGCCTCACACTTTATTCGCAATTTTTCTTCCTGTTACTATAACGAACTATGAATCGCTAATTTATAAGGTTCTAAATTATCTAAGTGCTATAACTTGATTCTGTCCACGGTTTTTCGATTCATTGCGTTTTTAGTGAAATATGTTTTTTTACTAATTGGGGCGCCACTTGGCTAGTATCCATGTGTAAAAAGTTACATAATGTAATGTTTCTTTTTTTGTAAAATTATTCAAGCAGGAGTCGTACCCGGTGAATTTCCCGACCTCTTGAATCATCTTTGATCAGCTTAGCTTATTTATTATGATCATAGATTAACGGCACGGTTCAGCGGGGTCGTAGGTTCAAAACCCGCTCCTTTAAAATTACAGATCCCATATTTTTACGTCGAATTTAAAATAGCATAGCGGCTGCCACATTTCACAAATATAGATGCTGTAAAGTTATTGATTTCAGCTCGGGTTGGTGAGAGAGTTATTTATAGGTGATATGACGCGCGGGATTGGATAGACTTGCCTTTGCATTAGTCAGTGCTCGAAATATTAATGGTAACATATTATTCAATGCAAATTGTGGGTTGATTTTGTTAGAATATACGTAAGTACTGGTTTTTAATTTGACTTTTATTCTTCCATGCTGGACTGGGAGTGATAGAAAAACATAGAATTTGCCAGCTGCATCTCCTCCGCGGCATACTGTAAAAGTCAGCTAAGGGATTCGAGGGTAATAATGTATTGCAATTTTAGGCGATGGGCTGACAACCTGTCACTACAGCAATGTACAGATCTATCTTCAACAACCCTCAAAACTTGTCAGACGTGGCAGAACGATCTGTTTGGATCGTTGACGCTCTGCCTACCCCATTAGGGATACAGGCGTGATTTTATGTATGTATGTTTATTATATTTCCAGAATATCATTCGACGCTGGTAAGGAAAAGTTATCCAAGCAACATCAGACTAACTTTACAGTAGAGCTATTTGAAGTTTGAATTTTCAGGAAATTGTTGTACATACATACATATAATCACGCCTTTATCCCTAATGGGGTAGACAGAGCGTAAACGAAATTCTTGTAGTGGTCCAAAAAGTCTAATTCTTAGCAATTTATTTGTTAATTTTTTTATCTACATATGGTATACGTAAGCATTAAAAATAATGCATAGTTTTGAAGTTAGTGACGCTTAGTAAAATTTTCTCTAAAAGTAGAGACGGGAAAAATTTACTAACCATCAAGCTTTGATTACGAACAGAAATGTCAAACTCGACCACAGCCAAATTTAGCATTTCACAATTACGACAACCGCCACATTTTCAAAAATAGACAAAAGTTATGTCGGTTAGTAAGAAAATAAAGGTAAAATCCGGCGAACTTCAAAATGTCGAAGCGACATCAAAAGTCGTGGTATAAGGACGTGAGTAAGATCAGCTAAGTGTGTAAGATATACTTCCATGCTGGCCTGGGAGCGAGAGCAAAATATAGAATGTGCCAGCTGAATTTCCTCCCGGGCAGGCTGCAAAAACCAGCTAAGGGATCCGAGGGTTTCAGTATATTGCAATTTAGGCTATAGGCTGACAACCTGTCATTATGGCAATATACCTACAAATCAATCATAAATTACCCTCAAAACCTTGTCAGACGTGGCGGAACGACCTTTGTTTATTTCGTTTACGCTCTGCCTACCCCATTAGGGATAAAGGCGTGATTATATGTATGTATGTAGTAAGATTAAACGGCGCATAAAAATCTGGCCATTCCAACAATGTATATAACTCAATATGGCCGAAAATGTCGCTTGGATTTTTTTTCCTTTTCAGTGTCCATATACTCATGTTACTTAGTCTTGGTAATAAACTGTTCTTATTTTTATTTATTTTTTGTTACAGATTGATCCAGACCCAGATTTTTCTAATTGGTAAGTTCATCTTGAAAAAATACTGTGTGCATCATAGGTGTCAGTTTTTCTTTCATACATACATAAATCACGCCTTTATCCCTTACGAAGTAGGCAGAGCGTTTAACGCCTCGTAAAAGGCGCTTTCGCCACGTCTGACAAAAATTGAGGGTAATTTTAGATTGTAATATGTATTGCTATAGTGACAGGTTGTCAGCCCATCGCCTAAATAACAATACACTGTAACCCTCGAGTCCCTTTTGCTGACTTCAACAGCATGCCCGGGAGGAAGGGTAGCTGGACATTCTATATTTTTCTATCTCTCCCAGTCCAGCATGGAGGTAAGTTTTCTTAAACGAAGTGAATTTAGGATGGGTCGAAAAGTTGTCTCAAGTCAACCATAATCGCAACAATGTTGTATCTTTATCATCTATGTAATGTAATGTATTAACAACCTACAAAACCTTATCCGACATTTTAATATAAAGCGTAAATGACGAAAATTCATGTTGTCACTCCTTTTAACACTTCCGTCGGGTTAAGTCCGTTAATAGTCGTTTAATCCCGTTATAAATCTATAGATAACCCAGTTAATGTTCAGCCTTTGTTTGAACTGATAATCTTGATTGTTCATAGATATATAGGGTGTTAGAATGGTGGGTAATTTTTACACGTTTTCTTTGCACTTTATTTTTCTTTTTTAAACCTGAGAAAAACTATGTATGCTTAAACTTCACGTGTAGTTTGATTAGGATTATGCAGTAATCACCCAATTTTTAGTAAAAAAAATAGAATTTCGTGCTTTGCAAGGCACGTTAAGCAATCGATTTCGGTCTCTGTCTTTGATAACGGTCATTACTCAAACCATGCAAGAGACCCAATCAAAGGTCGTTCCGCCACGCCTGACAAAGTTTTGAGGCTTATTTAATAAAATAGGTTTGTAGGTATATTGCTGTACTGACAGGTTTTCAGTCCATCGCCTAAATTGCAATATACTGAAACCCTCGGATCCCTAAGCAAATTTTTGCTATGCAGCTGGCATCTTCTATGTTTTTATCTCGCTCCAAGTCCAGCATGGTTTAGTTCCAACCGTTGTTATTTTCGAAATACCTCTCCAAAAACACAAAACATTGGAAAGCTTTTTACTCGAACCTACTAGCTGTATCTTTATTTTCTGTTTCTGAACGAAGCACGGTTAGCACGGACTTTCTGTAGGAACATAATATTTTTTTCGTAGAAACGAAAATATATAAATGCGATCATTCAATTTTCTCGGAAATTCGAACAAATGACACGATTCTGACAAATAAGAATAGTCCACGAATAGTCGAATAAGGAATGGAATCGACAACTGCGGGTTTCGATTAAATGAAAATAAAGTTATGTGGAGTATTATGTAATTTTTTCCTAGAAAGACTTAAAATGGTTTATTTCTACATAAAAAGCGTGTAGTTAAGGTGTATCTCAACGGCAGATGAGCAAGTAGATTTTAAGATATGCAACCATCGCCTGTAATGCCTTAGAATATCGTTCAAATCAGCGCGCGCTACGGCGCACACTGGTTCCATATTGAAAAATTTTGGACTTAGGGTCCAAGGTCAATGAACCGGTACGATTTTTTTTTGGGAGCAGCTGACATCATTACAAACACATTATACTATGAACGATTTTCTATAAAATGTGTATTTTTGAAGATAAAAAATATTGTAGTTTTTTTTGTATGGAGAAATTTATACTTTGATCAATTACTTGCCCGATTCAACCGGATTTAGAATAGAAGTTGCTGTTTGTTGTTGAAGAAGTTACAACCAACATTACCTCATAGTCAGATGTTTGCAAATCGTTGCGATAAGAAAAGTTTCAGGCGCTTTTTTTTTTTTTTGTTCTGAAAGTATAATGTTTTTTTTTATTTATAGACAGGTGTCATAATAACAAACACTTACCACTGAATTAATTTTTCAAGAACGTGCGTACTTCTACAGGAAAAAAATAATTGACATCCTGTTTAATGGAGAAAAATGAATTTTGTTAAATTGCTGGCGCGATTCCACCGGATTTAGAATAGAAGTTGCTGTAAGTTGTTGAGGAAGTTACAACTGCCATTTCCTCATAGACAGATGTTTGCGAATCGTTGCGATAAGCAAAGCTTCAGGCGCTTTAATTTTTTTTGTTCTGAAAGAAGAATGTTTTTTTTTTGTGTGGACAGGTGGCATCATAGCAAACACTTAGCACTCAAATAATTTTCCAGAAACATGCGTACTTCTAAGGAAAAAAATAATTGTTATTTTTTATATGGAGAAAAAATAATTTTATTACATTTTTTGCGCGATTCAACCGGATTTAGAATATAAACTGCTGTAAAATGTTGTAGAAGTTACAACTGACATTTGCTCATAGACCAATGTTTGCGAATTATTGCGATAAGCAAAGCTTCAGGCGCATAATATTTTTTTGTCGTTTTGATACTGTTTTTTGTTTGAAGTTGACAGGAGGCATTATAACCTAACGCTTACTACTTATTTAAGTATTAAAAAACATAGTCCTTCTAAATAGCAAAAATGATGTTGTTTTATAATTATGTAGAAAAATGGATTTTAATTGAAATTTTTGCGTTATTTTATCAGTTACAGCTACAACAACGACATATAAATAATTTACGTTTTAATTTATATGACGTTGTTTAGCAACTGATAAAATAATGTTATATAATATAATGTGTGGTTTAATTCAAGTGTGTTGGGTATGAAAATAAAATTAAAAATCATTATTTTTAAATTATGCAGCTTAAATTAAATTTATTAGGTACATTAACAAAACATAAATAGAATAACATAATAATATTGTATAGGAATTTTATGGAAATAAAGTTGATTTAAACAATCTTCACATAATAATACGTACATATTAATAAGACAATATTTAAAAATTTCATATATTACAAATATGTAAGTGCTAACTAGTAACTATAACCTTAAAAGTAAATAATTGTTTACATTAGATAAATTTGTTTGAGGCAATATTCAAAAAAATCATATATATATAAATGCAAGAGATAACCGTAACCTTAAAAGTAAATTACTTAAAGTACTATATAATCTGAAAAATATGTAGTTGTAAAACTGTCAACAGAAGCGAGAAACCAAGTATCTGTCTGTCTGTCTATGCTAATATGTTTATAAAAATATTGTTTTATATCAAAAATGATAATTCAAAATAAACTACATTGGGGAGATCTGGACTAAATTATAGGGAAATACATGTTATTCAGTCAAACGTACATTTAAATTATGTTAAACAATATTTTGTAATTAAATAAACCACAAAAAAGTGATTTATTACCAAAGCACCTGTAGCTCTAAACAAAGCAACGATGTCAGCTGTAATTTCCAAAACAAACCACAGAAAATTTTATTTTGAATGCTCTTAAAACACGTAAATAATTGAAAAAAGAATAGAAATTTAGAAATTATCCCATAAAAATTAGTACTGTCTATTGAAAAAAACCATGCGTCAAGCAAATAACAAAAAACAAGCGATGACGTCACATCACTGGAATTTTATTATTGCTTAGAATAATAGAAATATTGAGAAATAAAGAGAATGGGCAAGCAAGCACAATGTATTTGAGTTCAATTCAGTAAATTGAAACATTTAATACTTTATTTTTTATCATAGTGACATAAACTTCGTTATCTAAGCACTAAAACATAATGTATTTACTTTCAAGCACCTGTAAGTCCATGCATCGCAAATATTACAGGCAAATGTTTATAGAAAAAAAACGATTGCTTTGACTTCCTTCATGACTAATTTTAAGTTTCATTCTCAATCCTGTTTAAAACACTTCATTATAAATTCATTTTTCTACATATTAAACAACATCATCTTTGTTATTAAGAAGGACTATGTTTTACAATACTTATATAAGTAATAAGTGTTAGGTTATAATGCCCCCAGAAGAACAAAAAAAAAATAAGCGCCTGAAGCTTTGCTTATCGCAACGATTCGCAAACATCTGTCTATGAGGAAATGGCAGTTGTAACTTCTTCAACAACTTACAGCAACTTCTATTCTAAATCCGGTGGAATCGCGCCAGCAATTTAATAAAATTCATTTTTCTCCATTAAACAGGATGTCAATTATTTTTTTCCTGTAGAAGTACGCACGTTCTTGAAAAATCAATTCAGTGGTAAGTGTTTGTTATTATGCCACCTGTCTATAAATAAAAAAAAACATTATACTTTCAGAACAAAAAAAAAAAAAGCGCCTGAAACTTTTCTTATCGCAACGATTTGCAAACATCTGACTATGAGGTAATGTTGGTTGTAACTTCTTCAACAACAAACAGCAACTTCTATTCTAAATCCGGTTGAATCGGGCAAGTAATTGATCAAAGTATAAATTTCTCCATACAAAAAAAACTACAATATTTTTTATCTTCAAAAATACACATTTTATAGAAAATCGTTCATAGTATAATGTGTTTGTAATAATGTCAGCTGCTTCCAAAAAAAAAATCGTACTGGTTCATTGACCTTGGACCCTAAGTCCAAAATTTTTCAATTTGGAACCTGTGTGCGGCGTGGCGGTTACGTCGTGGCTGCGTCAAAAAAGGTTATTCCATAAAAACTACGAGTGGGATAAAAAAAACTGCGTTGCGATTTTAGATAAAAGTAATACGGATAATTTTCCGAAGGAACCGTGAAAGCGTCCTAATAGTTAAAAAGAAATCTCAAATTTATTGATAAAAACCGGTTTATGTCTAGATTTTTTAGCATACTTATTTACGAACTAGATTATTTTTAAATGTTGCAATTGCAGGCCATGAACTAATTTCTTACACTTATATTTTTTTATAATTTCCAGATAATTCGTTTTGGAGAAATAAGCTCATAAAAACAACCTACTAGCCTGTTGAGTCCCACTGCTGGGCAAAGGCCTCCACTTCTTTCTTACATATCTCACGGTTCTGTGCAATCTCCTACCAGTCCTCTCCAATTTTCAATTTGGATAAAATTTTTAATTTTGTTAAAAGCGAAAAGAGGCCACCCGCTACTTTACTTACTAAATTTTGGACACTAAAAAACTTTCTCAATATTTGTTTTCCATGATAAGCTTAGAAAGTAGCAGAATGCATATTTTGCGTGGAAAAGATTTTGAATCATACATACATACATACATACATATAATCATACCAACTCACTTAATAATATATTTATGTATTAAATTAAATTGGTTCTGCCATGCCGGCCTGGGAGCGAGAGAAAGACATAGACAGTGCCAGCTGCATTTCCTCCTGGGTGTGCTGTAAAAACCAGCTAATGGATCAGAGAGTTTAACCAGTTAAGTGATTCGATGTTCTCAGTATACTGTAATTTAGGCGATGGACTGACAACCTATCACTACAGCAATTATACCTACAAATCCATCTTAAATAACCCCCCTCAAAACTTAATCAGGCGTGGCAGAACGAACTTTGTACAAAGTTCGTTCATTTACGCTCTGCCTACCCCATAAGGGATTAAGGCGTGATTATGTGTATGTGTGTATGATAAGATAAAGCACAAATTGAAAACACATCTGAAGTAATTTTATCTAATCGACCAACAATGACGTATAGCGGATTTGAGTTCTCAGACGACTACGCGCGGGAATCGAATACTAATACCGCTCAATAGCTTCCCCCTGGCTTCACTCAATACACTGACGGTAGCTTTAAAATATACATACAATCAGATAAGCACATTCAATGTTATTGAGGCGAAAAGGAGTAATTTTGTAACACTTCAAACAATAACTACGGCCTCTGTGTTCTAGCGGTCTGAGCCATGGGCTCTCGACCCGGAGGTTCCGGGTTCGACTCCCGGCGGGGGACAATAACTTCGTGTTGTTGTTTCTAGTTTGGTTAGGACACTGCAGGCCGATCATCTGATTGTCCGAAAAGTAAGATAATCCATGCTGTCAGATGGGCATGTAAATAGTCGGTCCTGCGCCTGATTTGTCTCTGGTCGTGTCAGTCAATCTGTTCCATCAGAATAAGAGATTGAAAGAATAGAAAGTGACAGGTGCACTGTAGCGCAAACACTTGGGCACTAAAAACTAGTCCTGCGCAATTGGCCGATCTCTGGAAGATTGGCAATAAAAAATATTCCACAAATAAAACAATTTAAGTGTCTTTATTGCTAGAATACCAATTTCTGCTAGGCAAACATCGAGTTTTAGGAGCTTCATTTATTTATATTATTCCTATTGATAAGAAATGATCTGGTTGTTAGCTGCGAGCTGTAAAAACATAGAATGCACCAACTGTTTTTTCTTCCTGAGCGTTCTCTAAAAGCCACTATAGTATTTCCAACTCAGTTTTAGAATAAAGGTAAACAATGTTTCCTTTTTTTTAAACGAAGATCTGGTTTCTAAAATAAGTTTGAGCTATTAGATATGACAACAGAATTAAATAGTAGTTTAAGTAATTTAACTAATTTACCAACACGTATCATTTATACATTTATAGACGTATTCTTCCATGCTGCACTGGGAGCGACAGAAAAACATAGAATGTACCGGCTGCATTTCCTGCCGGGCATACTGTAAAAACCGGAGGGTTTGTATATATTGCAGTTTTAGCAATGGGCTGACAATCTATCACTACAAAATATAACCTACAAATCTATCTTAAATAACCTTCAAAACTTTGTCAGACGCGGCGGAACAACCTTTTTTAGGTCGTTTACGCTCTGCCTACCCTATAAGGGATTACGGCGTGATTACATGTATGTAAATTCAGTTACATAACAATAATAAAACAAAGACCCGTAAATCTCTACCGCTGTTCCTAATTAAGCCTAAATTACGAAACGTACCAATATGGTACAAACTCAGTAACACCATACATTGTAGAAAAGAGTTCACCAATATCATTACAACACAAAGAATATCCTAGTCTTTAATAGAAAGCGCCACGGCTCAAATTTGAATGAAAACCAAATTTAGAACGGAAAGAAAAATTTTGCCTTCTGCAACAGATGTAGAACACCGCTCAACCAGGGTTTTAAGACCTCTCAACTCTCTTTGTTAGGCCTATGTTCGTCTAGCGTGCTAAAGACCAAGAGGGGGAGAGAGGGTTCGGTTATACTGGTTTGCATCTGATTTATTCTTTCTTTGTTTGTGCAGAGCGGACAAAATGATGACATCTGTAGTATTGGAATAAGTCGCTTGTCTGTTCGTTTGAGTTATTATACTGAACGTGGCAAGTAAGTGACAGATTTATTGTAGGCGCCTAAGAAGACGCGGTTCTCAATGAACGTGGGCGGGGGGCGCTGCGATGTAGCCTGCATTATCCTAACCAAACTAAGAAAAATCTTACAAAGTGATGAATTGTCAAATATCAACTTTGTGTTCGTTCTCCCCGTAGGAATCGAACACACGACCTCCGTATCGGAAGATTCAGACGACTAGACCACGCAGGCAGTATAAGGAGAACTGTCAAATCAGAACAGTTTCTTCCATGCTGCTGGACTGAGAGAAAATCATAGAATGTCCCAGCTGCATTTCCTCCCGGGCATGCTGTAAAATCCAGCTAAGGGATCCGAGGGTTTCTGTATATTGCAATTTAGGCGACAACCAGTCACTATAGCAATGTACCTACAAATCAATCCTTAAATAACCCTCAACTTTGTCAGTCCTGGCGGATTAAGTCGTATACGCTCTGCCTACCCGTTTAGGGATAAAGGCGTGAATATATGTATGTATGTCAAATCAGTGTCAAATCGCAAGATGGCGGTATTAGTTCCTTTCTTTTCACATTCATTTAAATCGTGGTCGTACTGTATTACGTGTGGCGTAATTTGTAACGTGATAATCTTGTGAGTTTTTGATGAGTTTCGCCTCTTTGGCCTGGACTTTTGGCTGTCGGTACACCGGTTGAAGTTCGATTTCCATTGGCACACAGTTTGCGTTAATTAGTACATTATTTCAAGTTTGATTAGGACAATGCAGACTGCATTACTTGATAATTTAACAAATGGCATGATTCCGTGCTCTAGGAGGCACGTTAGTTATTTTGATCCCAGTCACAGTTTTTCGTGCATTCGTTGAACAAACCATGTCAAACGTAGAATTACCTAATTTACACAAACCATACATTTTTTAAAAGGGTCTCTTCAGAAGGGTAATCTTCAAATACCTTCCACACACCTTAATCTCAGTTTTTAACTTATTCAAGGGTAAATTAAATTATTTATTCCTTGAACAAAATAATGTGTGCGCATTCTTAAACCTCACATGACTTAGTTTGAACACGTAACCATTTATATGAACCCATTACATTCAAAGATAACACTCATTTGTACGTAAAAAGACCCATTCAGGTCCAAACAAAGCATCTTTGAATGGGTCTACAAACTTATGTTTGCAGTCACTTTGATTTTACTCTAAACAATTTTCATTGAAAAGTTTGTTTTGCAGCTGCAAACTGTAAGTTGGTATTGCGACCAGATTGAAGGATAGTTGAAGTGCATAGTTTAGATGCGTTATTGCTATGAGTTTAGGGTTTATAATGGAGTGACAAGGAATATTAAAGAAGAAAATTTGATTGTGTCAAGTCCGAGCACACAGACCGAAAGTGTAAGAAATTTTAAGTTTTCAAACTTTTAGGCTTACCTGGACATGTGAACATCTCAAAATGCCTTGTTTAATTTTTTATACTGTAATGGTAGGTAATGATGATAACTTACAGGCCACCTAATCTGTCAAAGAGGCATAAATTTTAAAAAAACTTCTTTTTTAACGCTTCTTCTTCTTTTGTCGTGTGGGTATCGAGTCAATCGATCCGATGAACCCTGGTGTCAGTTTTCAAACCGCCTAATAGGTCTCTGTCATGGTTTGTGTAACGATCACTATCAAAGACAGCGACCGGAACCGACGGCTTAACTTACCCTCCGAAGCAGGGAATCTTTTATCTTCCAGAAAATCAGGTGATTCGGCCTGCATTGTCCTAACCAAATTGGAGAAATTCCCTTTTTAGCGCTACAGGAGTCCTTTAACACGGAAAGGGACGTATTTTCGTAGTTTAAGAACGCCTTGACTTGAATGAGAAAGGAGGAAGAGAAATAGACAGAAGCAAAGATAGAGAAGGAGGTAGAGAAAGAGGCAGTGAGAGAGAATGACAACAGGTTTAGACAATATTTTGAGGATTTTTACCACTCACAATGCTATTTTTATTTCATATAATTCGAGTTCTGCCAGAAACGAATTTATTATATTCTTTCTTTCATTTTATAGGTTTAGACGAACTGACCATCAGTCAGACTCATATCACATTTACTGTATCAGTCCGTGTGTAGCGTAAAGGGAGACTCGAGTCAGGTTGGGTTCAGGAACATATGGGAATTCCTTTGTTGTTCGCGTGTTGTGTCACGTAACGGGAGTTTCCGAAAAAGACCCGAGCCTTAAGGAAAATAAGTCAATGTCACAGTCAGTGATAGATAGACAATGACAACAAAATTAATCCTATCACGATTATTGTATCAGTCCGTGTGTCATAGTGAAGTCAGGCTTAAGTGAGGCTGCGTTCAGAAACGTACTTTGTTGTCTATGCGTGTTGCGCCACGTTACGGGAGTTTCCGAAAAAGATCCGAGCTTTAAGGAACAAAAGTCAATGTCACATTCAGTGACAGTGTCAGCGACAGCAAAAATGACGACGACGATGACGACAACCTGATCTCGTTTACTGTATCAGTCCGTGTGTATATGTATACTGAAGTGAGGCACTCTAGCGAGGCTGCGTGCGGGAAGGTCAAATTTCTTTGTTGTCAGCGTTTTGCGTCACGTAACGGGAGTTTCCGAACGCATCCCAAGCTTCAAGGAAGAGTCAGTCAGTGACAGTTACAGTGATAATCTGACTTCTATAACCTGAACTGTATCAGTCAGTGTGTATAGTGTGAGTGAGGCTGCGTTCAAAAACGAACGCAAATCCCTTTGTTGACTGCGTAGCATATTGCGTCACATAACGGGAGTTTCCGAACGCATCCCGAGCTTCAAGGAACAGTCAATCAGTGACCGTTAAACCGCGACCTCTGCTCTGAAAGATTACACTAAACATAACCCCGCGGGACAGAGATTGGAAGGGAAATGTTTGTGAAACCCTTCCCCTCTCTGCCCCGCCAGGGTATGTTTTGGTGCGCTGGAGCCACGACTTTACAGTTACAGTGACAATCTGACGTCTATAACCTGAATTGTATCAGTCCGTGTGTATAGTGCGAGTGAGGCTGCGTTCAAAAACGTATGCAAATCCCTTTGTTGTCTGCGTGTTGTGTTCGGTACTAGTTGCGTCACGTAACGGGAGTTTCCGAACGCGACCCGAGCCCGAGCCTGACAAATATAGGCCATAGCCATTAGGATGCCGGCTTACATATTATGCCGAATTCTGAAGAAATAATTTTCCAAAGCTTGACGTGCTTCCATTTGGATTACATGTAAAAAAAGCGTAGAATGTAATGTACCACCCTACTACTTGTGTGCCTCCCCAAAAAACTTGACTTTTGGAGTGGGATGGGATCTACATACTAGTGGTCTCCGGGCAACGGCAACGCAGGCTTGCTTGTGAATAAGTCCAGCTGAACGATCCCTACAAAGCGGTGGTAGGCTCCGCAAGGGGCCGCCTGGCTTGCGACCACCCTCTCACCGGAGTCCGGCGCCAACTAGCAAGCTGTGTTCTGTCGGTGCGTAAGATTGCCAGTGCCATAACAGGCATCTTCTGGGTGAGCGAGCTCCATCGTCGACTCTGTCACGGTCATCTCTTACCTTGCGTTTAGAGTCAAGAGCACATCCATTACTAATAATAATAAAAATACTTGAAATGGCGAACGCAAAGATAGATTAGATATTACTTTGACGTCAGGGCAAGCTGCTAACCCGGTTAGTTCTTTTATGCTGCTTCAATCTTCAATTTTAAATGAACTAAACACTTAATTACATACATACATATAATCACGTCTTTATCCCTAATAGGGTAGGCAGAGCATTAACGACCTTAACAAAGGTCATTCCGCCACGTCGGACAAAGTTTTGAGGGTTATTTAAGATAGATTTGTAAGTATATTGCTGCAGTGAGAGTTTGTCAGCCCATCGCCTAAATTTCAATAAACTGAACCTAGCTGGTTTTTACAGCATGCCCGGGAGGAAATGCAGCTGGCACATTCTACGTTTTTCTTTCGCTTCCAGTCCAGCATGGAAGTAATTTAAAGACTATACTTGAATTATGAGACAAGGCAAATCGATTTCTACCAAATAAACAATATTTACTACGTATCTCAGATTTCATGGCCGCTGACATAGGCGGATATTTCGAGGCAGTATATCACAGAGACAGGACCGCGCGTGTCGTGTTTCCTTCCACTCTTGCGCAGATCCTGACAACATAGTTTACTACCGGTGTTATTGGTTGAGATGGTTCTACACTTTGTACAGCATGTAAAGTAGAGAGGTCCCGATACGTAAATGCTAGAGAGTTACTTTGTACATAGCTGCCTCCGTGGTCTAGTGGCTAGTGCCATGGACTCCTGATCCGGAAGTCCTGGGTTCAATTCCCGGGGGGGAAACACAAAGTTGATATTTGAGAATTTATCACTTTGTGAGTTTTTCCCCAGTTTGGTTAGGACATTGCAGGCTGATTCACCTGTTTGTCCGAAAAAGAAAAAATTAAGCCGTCGGTCCCGGTCGCTGTCTTTGATAGTGGTCGTTACTCAAACCATGTCAGAGGCCTGATAGTTGTGCTACTAGGCGGTTTAAAAACTCTGACACCAGGTTTCATCGGGTCGATAGACCCGATACTCACTCGACAGAAGAAGAAGACTTTGTACATAGGTACATACATATAATCACACATTTTTACCTAATGGGTAGGCAGAGCGTAAACGACCTAAAAGGTCCTTCCGCCGCGTATGACAAAATATTGAGGGTTAATTAAGATAGATTTTAGCTATTTTGCCGTGTAGTGACAGGTTGTCAGCCCAACACCTAATTTATAATATACTGAAAACCCTCGGATCCCTTAGCTGGATGCCCGGGAGGAAATGCAGCTGGCACATTCTCTATTTTTCCCTCGCTCCCAGTCCAGAACGGAAGATTTAGATTTTATCATCATGTAAAATTTATTTTATTCGTATTTTATATCCTGGTCACATAAATTTGATGAAACATTTACGCCAGCTGTAGATTATCGTTGCAACCTAAATCTCTTCGGCTACAGAAACTGCACTGAAGGGTTATTTCCTAGTCTCTCTGTCTCTTAAAGAGATTATAGAACATTCGGTAATGTTGATGGCTTGTACTCGATGCTCAAAAGGTTCTCTGTGTTTCCCCAAAAGGTTATACCGTATGTCGTAGGTACGTATTTAATTGACTATTTGTAATGGTTAGAAATGCAATGTCAGCTAACTTAGTAAGGTGTGACGT
Source organism: Scrobipalpa costella (assembly GCA_949820665.1). Lineage (NCBI taxonomy): Eukaryota > Metazoa > Arthropoda > Insecta > Lepidoptera > Gelechiidae > Scrobipalpa > Scrobipalpa costella. The sequence continues at coordinate 4,544,935 of OX463320.1, read as the reverse complement.
AACGAAATTGTATTCTTTTGTCTTAAATTTCTGATTAGACTAGTGCAATACCTAATCAATTCCTATCATATTATTTGTAAAACTCAATTGCAGTTTTGCCGACCGATAAACGACCCGCGCAGCCTAGTTGGCAGTATACCTGCCTGCTACGCAGAGGGTCCCGGGTTCGATTGTCGGCCAGGGCAGACATTTGAATGATGAATTTTAATGTCTGTTTCTGGGTGTGGGTGGGTTCTTTGTGGTTGTTTCTGTGTATGTCCATGGCACTCCGATACAGGGAATTCTAGTGGGTGCTACTTTTTCGACATTACTGTAGTGACAGTTTGTCGGCCCGTCGCCTAAATTACAATATACTGAAACCCTCGGATCCCTTAGCTGGTTATTACAGCATGCACGGGAGGAAATGCAGCTGGCGCATTCGATGTTTTTCTCTCGCTCCTAGGCCAGCATGAACTAAGATCGTCATAAATAATTTATAAAAATAAATCCAAAATGATCTTCTATTGTTTTCACTGAACCAGTAATTTAAAAAAATTAGAACGTTGCGGTTAAGCTACCAGTCGTTTTGTTTTTTTCTTTACGATACTAATGGCCATTTGTTCGATGGCCAGTGGTGTGGAAACTGATTTATTTTGTGAATCTAAAAAAAAACCGTTGCCTGCGATTTTTATTTGTTTAAGTTTGATATATAATTTTAGATCTAGGTTAGGTAGCTACGCAATTAATTTGATGGACAGTTCTAAGAATTATAATTTTTATAAATTAAAATTTAACTAACAATTATTTTTTTTTCGTTTCAGGTAAGGCTCGAGTTAATATGCACCTCAGTCAACTTTAAAAACTGCCAAGGTTAGTATTATTGTAATGTGTTAGTTTAATAACGGAATAAAAAAATATAGAGTTTCGATCTCTTTCAGTACCTAGTCGATACGATTTCAATCTCTTTTTATTCCAAAAAATGGCTATTACTCAATCTTACATATACATAATCACGCCTTTATCCATAATGGGGTAGGCAGAGCGTAAACGACCTAAACAAAGGTCACTCCGCCACGTCCGACAAAGTTTTGAGGGTTATTTAAGATAAATTTGTAGGTATATTGCTATAGTGACAGGTTGTCAGCCTATCGCCTAAATTGCAATAAAGAAAAACCCTCGGATCCCTTAGCTGATTTTTACAGCATGCCCGGGAAGAAATGCATCTGGCACATTCTATGTTTTTCTCTCGCTCCCAGTCCAGCATCTCAATCTTAGGCGGTTTAAAAACTCTGACACCAGGGTTCATCGGGTTGATCGGATCGAAACCCACACGACAGAAGAAGACTCAATCTTGATGAGTAGATAGCACAACTTATACAAGTTTCATCGAAATCAGTTCAATAAATTTAAAGTTAAAGCTATGGGTGGGTGCTAGAGCGATGGAACTAAGTATAAGATATATGTTTGGATATTCCTATTAGGTACTATTATATATATATACATACATACATACATATAATCACGCCTTGATCCCTAATGGGGTAGGCAGAGCGTAAACGACCTAAACAAAGGTCGTTTCGCCACGTCTGACAAAGTTTTGAGGGTTATTTTAAGATCGATTTGTAGGTATATTGCTGTAGTGACAGGTTGTCAGCCCATCGCCTAAATTACAATGTACTGAAACCCTCAGATCCCTTAGCTGTTTTTTACAGCATGCCCGGGAGGAAATGCAGCTGGCACATTCTATGTTTTTCTCTCACTCCCAGGTCAGCATGGAAGAAAATTTATATATATAGATACATATAATCACGCCTTTATCCCTTATGGCTAGGCAGAGCGTAAACTAACGAAACAAAGGTCGTTCCACCAAGTCTGACAAATTTTTGAGGGTTAATTAAGATAGATTTGTAGGTATATTAGGTCTTTTATTAGGTCTGCTGTAAGAAATTTCTTTGTAGACATAACCAGTGGCTGTTGCGTCTTAATTCCTTATGTAATTTTGTTCTGTGTATGTTTATATGTACAATAAACTGTTAAATAAATAAATAAATATGCTGGACTGGGAGAGATAGAAAAACATAGCATGTTCCAGCTGCCCTTCCTCCCGGGCATGCTGTAGAAGTCAGCAAAAGGGACTCGAGGGTTACAGTGTATTGTAATTTAGGCGATGGGCTGACAACCTGTCACTATAGCAATACACTTTTCAATCTAAAATTGCCTGCCTTTTACGAGGCGTTTATCGCTCTGCCTACCCCGTAAGGTATAAAGGCGTGATTTATGTATGTATGTATGTATGTAAGAAATTTCTTTGAAGACATAAGCTGTGGCTGTTGCGTATTAAATCCTTATGTAATTGTTCTGTGTATGTTTATATGTACAATAAACTGTTAAATAAATAAATAAATATATTGCTATAGTGACAGGTCATCAGCCCTTAGCCTAAATTACAATACACTGTAACCCTCGGATCCCTTAGCTGGTTTTTACAGCATGCCCGGGGAAATGCAACTGGCACAATATTTTTCTCCCGCTCCCAGCTCAGCATGGAAGAAACATTTCAAGCTGCGTTACTATTTTAACTAATTTCAAATCAGTTTTCTCTGTGCGTCCCTACTATAAACCTCATTCGAAACAACTATGAATAAATTCCTGCCAGCTCCGAATCGTACCGGAAATATTAGTACAAACAAAATTATTTTCAGCTACAAAACTGAGAAACACAGAGTAAAATAATAATCAGTTCACTGAGCTATTTTGCTGTACGCCTGTTGAATAGTGCTGTACTCACATCGATAGAAGACTCCTAGGGTTGAGTAGAGATGAACTAAGTGAATTCCTTTCCGGTTTTGGAAATTGTGGGTAGACTTTGGTTATGGTTATCGACACCAACTTGTTTTGCGGCTCATAAACTGTTTTTTTCCTTACAACTTTAAAGAAAGTAAACCGCAAAACATATGTTTGTAACAAACTCTGCGGTTTCGTAATTTTAACCTCTGCTAAGCTGCATAGAAAATGCTGATTATGGGCCGCAAAATACGTTGGTATCAATAACGCAACGTTATAAAACCGAACTATACTATACGTTTGCCTTTTAGGCTAAAGTTTTATTTGCTTTTGTCTCTAATCTAGGCCAGATAGTTAAGACCGTTTAGGAGTATCTACCGGACCGTTTAGATATACGGAGTGTAAGGGACAGCGCCCCACAAACTGATAGGAGTTGCTCAGTTAACGAAACTGAACAACTAACACAAGTTTTTTTTAGTTTTTTTATTACATAATGGCCACATGGTATTATTACAATATTGTAACTGATTAAATACCTATATCATTATCACTACATAGTATAAAACAAAGTCGCTTACTCTGTCCCTATATCCCTATGTATGCTTAGATCTTTAAAACCATGCAACAGATATTGATGCGGTTTCTTTTAATGGATAGAGTGATTCAAGAGGAAGGTTTATATGTATAATACATGCATAATATAGTAGAGAAACACTGATGATTTCCGTGCGAAGCCGGAGAGAGTCGCTAGTCAACAATAAATAAATGACATTTTCACAAAGTTTATACATAAAATACATACATACATATAATCACACCTTTATCCCTAATGGGGTAGGCAGAGCGTAAACGACCTAAAGAAAGGCCGTTCCGCCACGTTTGACAAAGCTTTGAGGGTTATTTAAGATAGATTTGTAGGTATATTGCTGTAGTGACAGGTTGTCAGCCCATCGCCTAAATTGCAATATACTGAAACCCTCGGATCCCTTAGCTGGTTTTTCAGCATGCCCGGGAGGAAATGCAACTGGCACATTCTATGTTTTTCTCTCTCTCCCAGTCCAGCGTGGAAGCAAAAATTGGCGCTATAAATATTTAAATTAAATCCGTATTCAGCCTTTTACCTGAAATTGCACTTGATTGCGAGCCCGCCATTATCCAGTACATTTACATACTCCTCCATTTATAAAGCAGTTCAAACGAAAATGATAACCATTCCAGTCTAAATAAACAGATCTCGTGGTTTAGTGGTATTATTTATTTATTATTTTACAAATATCTATGTAGTAGTTTGTACTTACTTAATGTCATCATCATCATCCTAGCCTTATCCCGTATCTCTCGGGGTCGGCTACCTAATCTAGGGGATTGAACGAGGGTACTGGTTTTTACACAGAGCGACTGCCATCTGACCTCCGCAACCCAGAAGGGAAACCAGACCCAATCTTAGATTAGGTCAGAGTTTTTAAGCCGCCAATGCTTAGCACTGGCCTCTGACATGGCTAAACGACTAATATCTACGGTATTAAACGATATTAACCGGGACCAACGGCTTAACGTGCCTTCCGAGGCACGGAAAAAGCACCGAATAAACGTACATATGAAATTCGAAAACCGAAAAACACATTGGTACGTGGTGGGGTTCGAACCACGTCCTCCCCGCTCAGGAGGCAGCGGCCCTATCCACTACACCATCGGGCTCTACTTACTTAATGTATTATATGTAATGTATTTAGGATACCTATTTGACTTGATTTGCACTATCCCGCTTACCGCTACACTTTTTTCTTTCACCCAAAGGTTGCCTGGAAGAAATTGCTACCTTAGCAATAAGGCCACCTATGTTGTACTTGTCTTTTGCTGTTATCTGTTGTGTTGTATGTTGTATTATTACGTGCAATAAAGTATTTTTATGTTATGTTATTAACCTTAGGCTTGTAACTGGGAGGATGTGGGTTCCATTGGGTCAATTCATCATTTCGGAGATTTTCCCTAGTTCGGTCAGGACAATACTGGCTGAATTATCTGCAAAGAAAGATAACCGTGTTTCTAAGTCGCTAGTCGCAAAGTTAAGTACCGGTTTCGGACTCTGATAGCGGTTGTTAAACAAACCATGTCAGATGAAAAAAAAAACTCTGACATCAGGGTTCATTGGGTCATTTATAGACCTTGATTGTGATACCGTCATTATGCAGTAAAATTACATACTCCTCCAATTTATGAAGTGGTTGAAAGTGTTCAAACGAATACAAACATTTTCATTTTAATTTTTCGATTTTATCACTATGTGAGATTTTTCTCAGTTTGGTTAGAACAAAACAGGCTTATTCACCTGATTTTTGTCAAGTAAGAAAACTGGTAGCATTTTTTTTCTTAAATTCTTTACCCTCTATGAACCTAATACCCTAGGTATCAACCTAAACTCCTGAAAAATAAACTAAATAATAGCGAGAACCGTACCTAACCATTAATAGTTTAGAAGAACCATAAAGCAACCTAGGTATTCGGAGATTTATAACATGGATCAAATTTTAGGTCATAACTCGTTTAAGAGTTTCCTAGTGTCTACTAAATCATTTATATTGGCTCAATGCAGCAACACACAGGCATCACTTACTGCGCGCAAGGCTGCGCTCAACACGCTGTCAATGCTTATTGCATTGCCTACAACACACATGCGTCACCTTTTTCTTTTTTTTTTTTATTTGATAGGCAATCATTTGTCCGCCATCTCACGTGATGGTAAGTGATGATGTAGACTATGATGGAGCATGATTGCCTAGAAAATGCCTGTTCACTCTCGCCTTGAAAAGGCCCAGGTTATAACGTTCCGGAAATAGATCCGCAGGCAGGGAGTTCCACACTTTGGCCGTTCGCATTAAAAATGTAGAAGCGTACCGCTTTGTGCGAAAACTTGGAATGTCGACAACATAAGGGTGGAATCCCAACCCTATGCTTTATCCTACGCGCGTACTGGCAGAGGAATGCGCTGACGTAGAGCTCATCGCTACACGCGCGTAGAGCGTAAGGTGACGCATGTGTGTTTTATGCAATGCAAAAAGCATTGACAGCGTGTTGAGCGCACAGTAAGTGACGCCTGTGTGTTGCTGGCCTAATATTTACCTACGTACTCAAATGTTGTCTGGAAATACTGCGATATGTTATATAAAAGACAATGAAATCTCACCTATTTTGCTATCTAGCTTATTTCTTTCCACTGCCTAGTCTATATGATCATTTATAATTTAATGTTATAAAGAAAAATATTTGTATTTTGGTATTTTTGAGTGTATGTATCACTACATAGTATAAAACAAAGTCGCTTTCTCTGTCCCTATATCCCTGTTTGCATAAATCTTTAAAACTACGCAACTGATTTTGATGCGGTTTCTTTTAATCGATAGAGTGATTCAAGAGAAAGGTTTATATGTACAATACATGCATAATATAGTATAGAAACACTGATAATTTCCGTGCGAAGCCGGGGCGGGTCGCTAGTTTAACGAATAAACTCAAAAACTATGGAGCCGATTTTAAAAATTATTGCACAATTATAAAGCTATGTTTACCATGAGTAACATTGGATTTTTACCAAGGGAAAATATCTGATTCCCACGGGAAAACACGTTAAGTGAGCCGCGGGTGAAACTGCTAGTTCTATTAAAATTCAGTGCCACTGGTGGACAAAGGGATCCTCCTTTATTCTTCTTGATTTTTTTCTTGAAATAACCTAGATTTTCTACAACCAGAAATAACAAGAACGATGTCAGCTAGGCCGCTTTCTGTCTCCCATCCTATCACTTTAGGTTTGCAGAATGTTAGTGCATTTAGGACTTAAGTCTGGATAAATTCGCTTCGAAATACTAGACTAGACTAGACTAGAAGAGAATTATGAGCAATCCTACCGAAAAAAAAGTTGTATGACTAATGACTTTATCAGACGTGGCGTAACGACCGTAGTTTAGATCGCTCTGCCTACCTAATTAGGGATAAAGGCGTGATTAATGACTAACATCATTGTCAATTTAGTTCCGGTAACGGACAAAAAGTGGTTTAAACCAGTTAATACAAGTTATTGTAACCGGATACAAATTGGATAAAAAATTGCGCCAAAGTGATAAATGATTTATTTGCATAGTCAATCATGGTGTCTGATTATTTCTTGTATCATCTTAGGATTGCACGTTAACTAGTTGGTCCCGGTTAATATCGATAAATACCATTAGTTTAATACCGTAGATATTAGTCGTTAAGTCATATTAGAGGCCAGTGCTAAGCATTGGCCGCTTGAAGACACTGTCCTAATCTGGGATTGGGTCTGGTTTTCCTTCTGGGTTGCGGAGGTCAGATGGCAGTCGCTCTGTGTAAAAACCAGTACCCTCGTTCAATCCCCTAGATAAGATAGCCGCCCATGTGAGAAATGGCATAAGGATCATAATATAAACTATAATTATTGTATGTGGCCATTGATAAATTTGATACAAAGTTAGAATAGTACTCCTTGCCTGCAAAAATTTACGTTGGTGTCGTGAAAGATAAAAATATATGTATAAACAAAATAAAATATAATTAAAAGTGATTGCATAAAATATAACTATTCTATCGACCCGATGAACCGTGGTGGTAATTTAACCTAGTTTATTAAATTACTTCCTAGTGATTTAATCCAATTTTATTCTAGTTACAGCATCGTCACTTTCCACCAGGTGAGATGGCGGACAAATGCTCGCCTATATATATTTAAAAAAAAAAAAAAAGTTACATGAAGTTTGCGCTAGTAACAGTTTACGCTATGCTAAATGATTCTTTTTCCTTCTTTTTGCCATTTATTTTTAAGTTTCAATGATTAATGATGGTTGATATTGTCAGAACAGTTGATATAACATATGATTTTTAGCTTACAACTTGTATAAGCTGACAGATATCATCATTCATCATATTCCTAGTAGAATGACTTTTAAGGTGTACCCCAAAGGCAAATGAGCAGTAGAATTCAAGATATGCAACCATCGCCCGTAATGCCTTAAAATAACGTTGAAATCAGCGCGCGCTTCGGCGTGCTGGTTATGTCCGTAGCCGCGTCAAAATTGTGATCTAATTTCTTAGATGTATATTTTTTTTTTAAATTCCAATGATTCGTTTAGGAGAAATAAGCTCTTAAAAACAACCATTTGCCGTTAGGAATCACCTTAAGTACCTAGCTTAATTACGTGAATACTAATTATGAATCCTAGCTATTCTTCTAAAACAGCTATTTTCTATCCTCTGACGTGATGGTCTAGCAATGCCTTCACAATGGAAACCAGCTGCCCGAGTTACTCGTGACTCATGCACCAATATTATCGACTAATCATGCTTATTGGTGTGGTACAAGGCATAAGAAATAGCGAGAGCGGTAATGATGTGGCTCTCAGAAGTAAGGATTCTCACCTAAACAAAACATGAGTATTGCCACAGTCTTCGGAGTGACGTGTTTGAATACCTGTGGTGTGTATGTGTGGTGCTGGAGCTGAACACGAGGCTTTATTTTACCTGCTTTTGTTGTAAATTAGGAAATTACTGCGTTTGTTCCTTATTTTATGTAAAATTTGATTAAAATATCATAATTCGCTTATTATATACTTATTTTATAATAATTATATTTCCACGCTGGACTGGGAGCACGTCTCGCGGGCATGCTGTAAAATCCAGCTAAGGGATCCGAGGGTTTCCGTTTACTGCAATTTAGGCAATAGGCTGACAACCTGTCACTACAGTAATATATATCTAAAAATCTATCTTAAATAACCCTAAAAACTTTGTCAGACGTGGCGAGACGATCTTTGTTTAGATCGCTTACGCTCTGCTTATTAGGGATAAAGGCGTGATTATATTTATGTATCTATTACTTAACGAATCTTTATAAAAGTTTTCTTCGTCGTCTCAGCCGATAGACGTCCACTGCAGGACATAGGCCTACTCCAAAGACCTCCACAATAATCGGTTAAGCGCTTTCTGCATCCAGCATCTAAAAAGTAGTGAAAAACCTTAATTTTTAATTCTGTTTTTACCGTAAGCAAATATTAAACTATACAAAGTAAACATTATATGTCCGCGTGTGTAATCTCTATCGCTTATGTTACATTATTCAGTTTTCTTATAACTTGGACACAGGGTATACGCAAGCGGTTATTTTAATACAAATAAACGCTGATTGTTTTAACTAGTTATCGCCCTGGACCTATTTGTGAATGCAAGTATTGTTTCCTTTTAGTCTAAACATTCAATAAAAACGTTTTAAAAAGCGTCAAATTACATTTGTTATTTTAATTATTTTTTTTATTGTTTTTTCTTCCATGCTGGTCTGGGAACGAGTGAAAAACGTAGAATGTGCCAGCTGCATTTCCTCCCGGGCATGCTGTAAAAACCAGCTAAGGGATCCGAGGGTTTCAGTATTTTGTTGTTTAGGCGATGGGCTGACAACCTGTCACTACAGCAATATACCTGCAAATATATCTAATATATCTCTCAAAACTTTGTCAGACGTGGCGGGACGACCTTTGTTTGGGTCGTTTACGCTCTGCCTACCCCATTAGGGATAAAGGCGTGATTATATGTATGTATGTATGTGTATGTATTTTAATATTCTTAATAAAAATTCTCATTGTGTTTTGCTAAAATGACGTAAACTATCCTAGCTAGGCGTTAAAAACATAGAATTTTTCAACTGCTTCCCTTTCCAGACATGCTGTAGAAACGTGGTCCTGTGTGGTGTGTTGGGGAGTTGCATTCAATGTTTGCTAGACGTGGCCAAAACTTATTTAACTAGTTTGTTGACGTTCTGCTTACCCTGTAAGCGATTCGTGATTACACATTGTTTATGTTTAGGTATATAACAAAGATATCCTATCCACCAGTTACCGCAACCCAATTCGTTACCTACCTACCCCTTTTATTTTTATAAATCACTGTACAATACAATACAGAATTCTTTATTGCACAAAGAAACACATACAACAGAAATAAAAAGGAACAAACGTGACAGTACAATATAGGCGACCATATTGCTAAAGCAGCACTTTCTACCAGGCAACCTTTGGGTATATAAATTGTAGAAGCAGAAAGCGGGATAGAACATATTACTACATATAATATAGTCTGTCAACGTCGTGCTTACCGCGCCCTAGGGGTACAGACGTTGGCGGGGACGCGGTAGCACGCGGCGATAGCACCGGCAACTGGCGGATGTGCGCACGCGTCGTGCTCGCTCACCCTCCTGCTTCACCGCCCGCACCCCCGTTACCGCGTCTCCGCGCACGTCTGTACCCCTAAGGCGCGGTAAGCACGACGTTGACAGACTATACTTAGACATTTTTTACACACTATTAAATAAATATTTCAATAATATATACTGATATATATCGGGTAAAAACCGATCGAAAAGGTCGAGAAGTAGGAAAAACTAATGTATATCTTATGATAAACTAATACATAATATATGCTACATACAAGACAGGATACTGTATGTCGTATACATCATCAATACATCACTACATAGTATAAAACAAAGTCGCTATCTCTGTCCCTATATCTCTATGTATGCTTAGATCTTTAAAACTACGCAACGGATTTTGATGCGGTTTCTTTTAATGGATAGAGTGATTCAAGAGAAACGTTTATATGTATAATACATGCATAATATAGTAGAACAAAAGACTTCCATGCTGGACTGGGAGCGAAAGAAAAACTTAGAATGTTTCAGCTGCATTTCCTAAGGGATCCGAGGGTTTCTGTATATTGTAATTTAGGCGATGGGCTGACAACCTGTCACTACAGCAATATACTTACAAATCTATCTTAAATAACCCTCAAAACTTTGTCAGACGTGGCGGAATGACCTTTCGTTTAGGTCGTATACGCTCTGCCTACCCCATCAGGGATAAAGGCGTGATTATATGTATGTATATAGTAGAGAAACACTGATGATTTCCGTGCGAAGCCGGGGCGGGTCGCTAGTTATATTATAAATCACAGTATACCACTATCTTGTTGATCGTTTATTTATCTGACCCCACCTACAGGGCGCACCCTTAGACAGAACCTCCCAAAGTTTTCCATGCTTTAGAACATAGAATGTGTCACCTGCCATTCCTCTCTGGTATCCTGTAGAAGTTAGCAAAGAAACTCAAGGTAATACGTGTAGGTAATTTATTTGATGGGCTGACAATTGGTCACTATATCAATACATAATTTCAATCTTATTTATATTATCTTTCCACTTGGCGTTCGGATGATTGAGCATAAGAGGGTATTTTTATGAGTCTAAAATAATTGCGTTTAATATTAATCAGACGTTTACTAGGTATTTAAAGTCCTGCCCACCCCGTAGAGGCTTAAGCATATTGTTTACTTCTTTTATTTTTATAAATCGCTTATACCACTATCTCGTGGATCGTTTATATATCTGACCCTACATTTAGGGCGCGCCCTTAAACAGAACCTCATTTCATTTCATGCTAGACTGAGAGCCAAAGAAAAACATGCTTCTTCCAGACATGCTGTAAAAACCAGCTAAGAAATTAGAGGGTTACAATTATATTGTAATTTAGGTATTAGGCTGACAACCTTTCACTATAGCGATACACCACAATTAATTTGAAAAATCTTTTTATTTTTCCATAATGGACATTAAACGTGTATTTAATATGCACTTATTTAAAATTGCTAGTCATATTTAGCTCTCAATATCAGACGTTTACCAGGCAATTTATGACCTGCCTACCCTGTAAAGGCTAAAGGTATAATTTACCCCTTTTATTTTTATAAATCACTATCTCGTGGACCGTTTATTTATCTGACCCTACCCACAAGGCGCACCCTCAGACAGAACTGTCTTCAAAGAGGTGTGGCGCCCATAGCCTCAATATAACTCTATTACAGGGTAGGGCGGGGGCATATCCGTATCCGTATCTACAATCTAACCTGACGGATATATCCGTTATTTTTTAACAGTTTATTGTACACAGAAACATACACAGAACAATTACATAGGAATCAAGACACAACAGGTACTGGTTATTTCTAAAATGAAATGTCTTACAGCAGACCTAAGAAGTGAGATAGCATAAAACGTAAAGTTGATAAGACGTGCACAATAACAATACAAATTAGGTATATGAACAGTAAATAAGGATATACCTACTATACCCGTCTTTATTGGACAATGTGAATATTATTCTGTCTTGGTTAAGTTTATGGTAGAAAATGGATTAACTTCATTTTTGTGGAAAAGTTTATTATTGACTATAGTATTTCCAAGTCAGTTTTAGAATAAAGGTAAACAAAGTTCTATGTAGTTTCAACTAAAAACACATTTCAAAATTAAGTGGTGCGTGTAGGCAAATTAGTTAAATTACTACAACTGCTATTTCATTATGTTCTCATATCAAATAGCTAAAAACTTATTTCTAAAACAAAATTTTCGATTATAAGACATGAGACTTTGTTTACCTTCATTCTAAAACTGAGTTGGAAATACTATAGCTTTCTGCCAAACAGTTTAACCCGCGGCTCAATGAGATTTCCCGTGGCAATGAGATATTTTCCCGCGGAAAAAGTAGCCTATGTTCGTCTCCAGGTTATCATCTATCGTCCTGCCAAATTTCATCAAAAACCAAACAGACAGACTCTGTCTGTTTGGTTTCGCATTTATAATATTGGATGGATTTAGAAAATTTTGCGATGTTTAATAATCCTATTCACAAGACGTAAAATTAATCACGACACTCAAAGTTACTGGAAAAAATACTCACATATTTTTTTTTACAAATTCATAAATACATACATACATAAAATCACGCCTTTATCCCTTACGGGGCAGGCAGAGTCTGACAAAAATTGAGGGCAATTTAAGATTGAAAAGTGTATTGCTATAGTGACAGGTTGTCAGCCCATCGCCTAAATTACAATTCACTGTAACCCTCGAGTTCCTTTTGCTGACTTCTACAGCATGCCCGGGAGGAAAGGCAGCTGGAACATGCTATGTTTTTCTATCTCACCCAGTCCAGCATGGAAGACTTATTGAAGATTCATAAATATTTTATTACATTTCAATTACATACAAATTGGAATAAGTATACACTCTAATACAAAATTTACCATCATCTGACATCTCTGACTGATTTATTGTATGAGTACTTTTTGCATACAAAAAACTTATACACTCTTAGCCCCGTATTTATAATCTTAAGACTGACAGCGAGTTTGATTTCATATCAGAAATGTCATTTCCGTACATAATGACCTGTCAAATCTATACTTAATATTGCTCTCAATCTTGAGATCACTTTATAAATACGGCCCTTAGGGCATTTGTGCGCTCATCCATATTAGATGTGTATCCAAAATAAATCCTTATGAAACGTATATGGATGGGTGCATATGTGCACAAGCTATTATTACTACAAAGGCCAAATCGGATACGAATATAATTCTAATCTATATTACTCTATTATTCTAATCTATATCACTATCACTACATAGTATAAAACAAAGTCGCTTTCTCTGTCCCTATATCCCTATGTATGCATAAATCTTTAAAACTACGCAACGGATTTTGATGTAGTTTCTTTTAATGGATAGAGTGTTTCAAGAGGAAGGTTTATATATATAATAATTGCATAGAATTGTGAAGAAATACTGATTATTTCCGTGCGATGCCGGGGCGGATCGCTTATTAGTTATATTCTAATTGCATCCATGCTGGACTGGAAGTGATAGAAAAAAAAAATATGCACCTGCATCTCCTCCCGGGCATTCTGTAAAAACTGTGGGTTATTTGTAATGCAATTTTAAGCGATGGGCTGACAACATGTCACTATAGATCACTATACATCATAATCATCTGTAACGATCCTCTAATTTTGTCAGACGTGGCGGAACGACCTTTGTTGAGTCGTTTTTGCTCTGTCTACCCCATTAGGGATAGAGACGTGAATTTATATATGGATGGATGAGCGTACAAACGCCCTTAAATTTAGGTACTTACTTTTCGGTGACACCCTGTATATTGTTAACTTAATTGCATTCAGGTGCTACAGTAAAATTAAATAATAATGTGTTTAATCAAAATTACGCCAATTGGCTTTTCCCTACGTAATATAACTGCAATATTAGCTGCATTAAACTTTGTATCAATACTGATTTACGACAATCTCATTTGGCCAATAAATACAAATGAAAGGATTAATCATTCATTATCATTAAACTCTACCTAACGTGACTCAATAATAATGAACAGCTATTAATCTGACAGACTATACAGTTTACACTCACCATCAATTTTAAACCTTTACTGTGCAATATCCGAACAACCTGGCAACCCTATTCACCTGTCAAAATAAAACAAGCCCTAACAATATCCCAACACGTAAAGTTCGCAAACTTTTACATCATTAGCTGTCTCCGTAAACGCCCTTAATAAGACACAAAAGCTCTACCCTCCATGTGGCCTTTACGCAAAATAAACAGATGATCGACAAAATAGGGGACAACGCCATAAAGGTGTGTGCCCACCGCGCCCTTTCTCTAATGAGGCCACAAGCGACTTTATGGGGCACGTTACCATTTAGTTTTTATTGTCTATGCGCGCGCAACCCCTTAGCGAGCTTTAAAAGAAATGACATTCTTCGTAAATGCCCAGTTGTGTTTTAGATCGGACGGTAGGCGCGCGCGGGTTTTTGAATTAAGAATAAGACGTTCCGGTTTTGGAAACGATGCAACTTTGCAAATGAGTTTTGCAAAAGTTCCCGTTTCAAATATTTTTTGTGCTACTCAGTTTAGTAACTTTTAAAAATTCGAGTAACTTTTTTCAATATAAAATCGTTACTTTACAACTTAGCACGAGGTAAACTTTTATAAACAGGTTAGTATTATTTTAATCGACTTTTATATACGCTTTATTTGATTTTCAAATAAGACAGTAATTTAACCATTGTTTAAGATAGTAATTCTAAGAAAGGTTCAAAGATGCAAACACAAATCACTTCTTATTCTAACAAGATATGTCTTACATCAGACCTTAAAGAATAAGGAAAAGCAGATACGATTCTTAGGCCCGTATTGGTAAATCGCACTTGAGACTGTCAGAATTGAGTTCGTATCAGAAACGTCATTTCAATACAATGTGATCTGTCAAATCCGTACTTAATATTGCTCTCAAACTTGAGATCAATTTATAAATACGAGCCTTAGGTACCATTCGGGTCTTCAAAAGTACACTCATGTACGAATCTAATTTGTGTTAATTACCTCCTCACACAGCAAATAAGGAGTAAGAAGCAATATGTATTCAGTGAGTCAACGAGTTTCAGAATTTCGAGTTGTCAGTTGAGAAAGTTTTCTGATGCCATACAAACTAGAGTAAAGCTAGCAACTCGGTAAGAACACAACTTATATTAGTAAAGTCGTGTAATTTGCAACGCCGAATTACTACCAATATCTATAGAATTCTTCCCCTGATTACATCATAATAGACAATAGAGTGCAAATTCCATACTGGACTGGGAGAGAAAAAAAAACATAGAATGTTCCAGTTGCCCTTCCTCCCGGGCATGCTGTAGAAGTCAGCAAAAGGGATTCGAGGGTTACAGTGTATTGTAATTTAGGCGATGGGCTGACAACCTGTCACTACAGCAATATACTTACAAATCTATCTTAAATAACCCTTAAAACTTTGTCAGACGTGGCGGAACGACCTTTTTTTGGGTCGTTTACGCTCTGCCTACCCCGTAAGGGATAAAGGCGTGATTATATGTATGTATGTATATTTTTATAGTAATATTACTATGATATAAAATTTCTTTCATCCACTTTTAAAATTTATACTATTGTGTAGTTTTACTTTTCTGACCATATTTTTTCTTGTTGCAGATTTATGATGGATTTGTATCAGCGAAGTTCAAAATTCGGTAAGCATCCAAATTATTTTTTCAATGTTAAGACCCTGCTTTATATTTTAAAACTAACACTGTATCTACAGCGAAACTTTTTTTGCTCCGTTGAACGCAGGCAAAGGACTTAGGCCATACTGCCAGACAGAAAAAATAATATTTTCATTTTAAAATATCTACAACATAGCTCTGGCTAGTAACTGATGTCATTTTAAATCAGGTGCAAATGTTGAAACGTGTGAATGTACCCATGAAACTGAACAACTTTCCCTAAGGAACATAGGTCGACATACAAAAAACAAATATTTACTTCCTATACTGAGTGCGCTATCAGCTGGTGCATTTTGTATGGAATGTCCAATTTTTTATTCGTTTTTCGACCTATGTTCCTTAGGGAAAGTGGAAATTACCTTACATGCATTATTTAGTGTACCACGTTATATGGTTGGGTAACAAATATGAAATTAACGTTTTTCCTTCTAACATCATAAACTTAAAACGTTTTTTTACTCTTTAGAAGCGAATCAGGCATAGGGCAAAGGATTCGAACTTATAATGCCAGTAACTTTTTTTCTAGTTAAAGAATAGAACATAGAACACTCTGGCTAGTAACTGATAATATACGTTAATTGGTAACGTTAAATGGGTGACTCAGTTGTGCTCACATCGCTAATTGACCACTAACCTAGAATGTGAATTAACACCGCTGTTTGGTTTTCAAACTAGCTTTTTAAATTGTTAGTTTTGGATGTTATTTTTAACCCATTATGCGGTGTTGGTTGATACGGTAATGTATGATGTTTGATATTTAGAGCATTTGTAGCTACAAAAACATTTACTCTACCATCCTAAAATTCTCTTTTCGATATGAAAAGGACATATTTCTGTAGATGATTTTTATTTCCCATAGGAATCGGATAAAATCCTGCGGTGAAAATTAACCTATAATTTATTATTATACTTGTGAAAAATAAAAGTTTATTTCTAATTAAAGGTAAAATAAACAATTTCACCCTGGGTAGTTTTTAAGGTACAGCTAATCTTATACATTTAGAAACGTTTCTTTTTATATTGTATCTATTACTGGCGACCCGCCCCGGCTTCGCACGGAAATCATCAGTGTTTCTCTACTATATTATGCATGTATTATACATATAAACCTTCCTCTTGAATCACTCTATTCAATGAAAGAAACCGCATCAAAATCCGTTGCGTAGTTTTAAAGATCTAAGCATACAAAGGGATATAGGGACAGAGAAAGCGACTTTGTTTTATACTATGTAGTGAAGAATTAATAATTTATGATTTTATGGAGCATAAATTCAGTATTTCAAAGAGCACGTTGACGCTTTTCCACCTGGCTATTATTTCTAATACCTAGAAATTACTTAATAACACTTAAACTACGGCAACAATCAAAGTCATATTAGGTCAGTATTATCACTATTTTCCTTTGATTTTCCTTATCTAGATTCGTGGAAGCAATTTTCCCATGGTAACGTCATTTTCTAAGTATAATCGTATGTAGGTATTTTCTGACGTCTGTTTAACCAATATGGTATGATCTTATCCTTCCTTATAACGAAAGTTACATACGTAACATCATTGAATCCCACCACGTACCAATGTGTTTTTCGGTTTTCGAATTTCATATGTACGTTTATTCGGTGCTTTTTCCGTGCTTCGGAAGGCACGTTAAGCCGTTGGTCCCGGTTAATATCGTTTAATACCGTAGATTTTAGTCGTTAGGCCATTTCAGAAGCCAGTGCTAAGCATTGGCGGCTTGAAAACTCTGGTCTACTCTAGGATTGGGTCTGGTTTCCCTTCTGGGTTGCGGAGGTCAGATGGCAGTCGTTCTTTGTAAAAACAAGTACCCTCGTTCAATCAACTAGATTATGCCGACCCCGTGAGATACGGGATAAGGCTAGGGAGATGATGACATAAGTAACATCAGCTGTTTCGGATGATGTTTGACCGACTTTGGGAATTTCGAGTAGTTTCCGAGGCATGCTTAACCGATGTAGGACTAACTAACTATTATAGGTATTGTGTTTTCGTATGTGCAGTCAGTTGGTACATAGCTGAGATTTGTAACTTTAATTTTGTGGACTTACCATAATTATGCACGAGCTAAGTACCCATCTTATTTTTCTTTAGCTACCTATTTATTTAAATTATCTAATTCTTACCGTCTCCCTAACTACAAACTACCAAAGTTTCAACAACAATTTAGTAAAAAGCTCCTATAGTTCTCAGTAACAAAGCAACAAATTATTAAAACAATTTTCTTTGACTGGAACCCGTGAGCTTTCAACCGGAAAATGCGTTCATTCATTTAACACTTTCGCTGCGGGGACGAGACAAAGGGTCTTTGGTTTTAGTCTGGTAATGACGATCATGAGGGTATTTGCTTTCTTCTCCCTAGCCTTTTTGCTTATATCTCGGGGTTGGCTACCTAATCTAGAGAATTAAATGAGGGGACATTTTTATACATACGACTGCCATCTGATCTCCACAATCCAGATAGGAAATCAGACCCAATCCTAGAATAGTCTTTTATCAGGTTATTGGCCAATCAATGCAATTTTACCGTTTAAAATAGCTTTTTCCCCTAGGAATACTTATTATTCCGCAGGAGAAACTGCGAAGAGGTAAAATACTCATAGTCATCACATTATAAGATGCCGTTGCCCACTATATATAATAGAAATTTATCAGTTTCCTAAACTGAGCTAGATTTTAGATTTGCTGGCTTAAAACTAAAATTAAAATCTATTTGTCACTTTCAGACTAAAAACATTGGAAAAAGCAGGAGATCTATTGTCTCCGGTTTTTGATTTATAGTCTGTGATTTTTAGCGTTATCTGTCATTTTTATCCCACGTCATATGATATTGCGGATAAAATTGACGGAAATACTGGGGAAACGTGCAAAAGCGCGTCATAATCTAGCGGACAAAGTATAAAACCATAGAGTATAAATCGCCTATCCTTGTTCAATTTTATCATTTTGAATGTGACGGATACATTTTAATTTTAGTTTTAGCCGGTGATATCTAGATTGGGGCCTAATACCTATATTAAAAAAGAAAACATTTAACAAAAAAAACTTTACAATCTAAACCCGTCTTTGGCAAATAACATGTTAAGTATAAATAGATCGAAGATATCCGTTACATGCGAACCGTAACTAAAGGGTTAAACGACTGGCAAGAGACGTGTTAGAACTCGTATCAATAGAGTTCGGTACTTGTTAAAGCATTCTTTTAACTGCCTCCGTGGCCTAGCGGTTTGAGCCATGGGCTCTGGACCCGGAGGTCCCGGGTTCGACTTCCCTCCCTGTTTTTATGTTGTTCTTCTATGCTGGCCTGGGAGCGAGAGAAAAACATAGAATGTGCCAGCTGCATTTCCTCCCGAGCATGCTGTAAAATCCAGCTAAGGGATCCGAGGGATACAGTATATTGTAATTTAGGCGATGGGCTGACAACCTGTCACTACAACAATATACCTAGAATTCTATCTTAAATAACCCTCAAACTTTGTCAGACGTGGCGGGACGACCTTTGTTTGGGTCGTTTGCGCTCTGCCTACCCCATTAGGGATAAAGGCGTGATTATATGTATGTATGTATGTTTCTAGTTTGGTTAGGAAATTGCAGGCTGATCACCTAATTTTCCGAAAAGTAAGATGATCCATGCTATCGGATGGATGGGCTTGTAAATAGTCGTTCCTGCGCCTGATTTTTCACTGGTCGTGTCAGTCAATCTGTCCCATCAGAATTAGATTGAAGGAACAGAGAGTGCACATGTGTGTAGTGCAAACACTTGGGCACTAAACACTTGTCCTGCACTGGTGCCATCACCGAAAATCTGTGAGAGGACTATTAAAAAAATCTTTGAAAAATCCGTAACTTTACAAGAATATCTATTTTCTTCCATGCTGGACTGGGAGAGATAGAAAAACATAGAATGTTCCAGCTGCCCTTCCTCCCGGGCATGCTGTAGAAGACAGCAAAAGGGACTCGAGGGTCAAAGTGTATTGTAATTTAGGCGATGGGCTGACAACCTGTCACTACACATTAGCAATACACATTACAATCTAAAATTCTCCTCAATTTTTGTCAGACGCGGCGAAAGCGCCTTTTACGAGGCGTTTAACGCTCTGCCTACCCCGTAAGGGATAAAGGCGTGATTTTATGTATGTATGTATCTATTTTCTTGTAAAGAGGGCTGGACTTGCACTTGCCTTAAACTTTAGATCAAAGAAACCGCAAAAAAGTGGTCACGGTGAAAGATGAAGCCAAATACGCTTCTGCTTCTTCTTCTGTCGAGTGGGTATCGAGTCTATCGGCCCGGTGTACCCTGGTGTCAGAGTTTTTAAACCGCCTAGTAGCACAACTATCAGGCCTCTGACATGGATTGAGTAACGACCACTATCAAAGACAGAGACCGGGACCGACGGCTTAACGTGCCCTCCGAAGCACGAAATCTTTTTTTTTCGGACAATCAGGTGATTCAGCCTGCAATGTCCTAACCAAACTGGGGCAAAAAATCACAAAGTGATAAATTCTCAAATATCAACTTTGTGTTTCCCCCCTGGGAATCGAACCCAGGACCTCCGGATCAGGAGTCCATGGCACTAGCCACTAGACCACGGAGGCAGTTAGGGAGGTGTTTCTGCTTTGTTGGCGTTTAAGTTAAGCAAACCTTACAACAATAATTACCTCCATGCTGGACTGGGAACAAGAGAAAAACAAAAAAATGGCCAGCTGCATTTCCTCCCGGGCATGCTGTAAAAGCCAGCTAAGGGATTCGAGGGTCTTAGTATATTGCAATTTAGGCGATAGGCTGACAACCTGTCACTACAGCAATATAGGTACCTACAAAGCTATCTTAAATAACCCTCAAAACTTTGTCAGACGTGGCGGTACGACCTTTGTTTAGATTTAGGGATAAAGGCGTGATTATATGTTTATGTATGTATGTATGTCAAAATGAAAAAAATCTAGTAGATAATTTTTGTACCCGAAAATGGCGATTCAATACTCTGATATCGGGGCTTTAACCGGATTCGATTCGGTTTACCGAACCGACCACTGGTATGTACTTGCACGATTGCTTACTGAAGGATCTTACGGTCGAGTAAAGATCGGTAACTTTGTGACGAAAAGGGATTTCTAATCGACTAATACACATACTACGTACATACATTATAGTCACGCTTGTATACCATACGCGGTAGGCAGAGCATTAACGACCTAAACAAATGTCGCTCCCCCACGGCTGACAAAGTTTTGAGGGTTATTTAAGATAGATTTGTACGTCAGCCCATCGCTTAAATTGCAATATACTGAAAGCCTCAGATCCCGTAGCAGATTTTTACACTGCAGGGAGGAAATGCAGCTGGCACATTCTTTATTTTTCTCCCACTCCCAGTCCAGCATGGAAGGAATAATAGACATACTACATATATAATAGTCACGCTTGTATACCATACGCGGTAGGCAGAGCGTTAACGATCTCATAATACAGCGTTTTCGCCACGTCTGACAAGGTTTTCAGAAAGAACGAATTGTGTGTTGCTAGGTTGTTAGCCCTTCTTTCTACATCGCATGGGACTAAAACGTACGTCCCTTTAACTATTTATTACAGAATTACAATATGCCCGGGAATAGAAAAATACATACATATAATCACTATTTTATCCCTAATGGGGTAGGCAGAGCGTAAACGACCTAACAAAGGTCGTTCCGCGACGTCTGATAAAGTTTTGGGTTATTTACATGATAGATTTGTATGTATATTGCTGAAGTGAACAGTCTTCAGCCCATCGCCTAAACTACAATAAACTGAAACCTCAGATCCCTTAGCATGTCCAGGAGGAAATGCAGCTGGCACATTCTATGTGTTTTTCAATCGACCACTGGTCTTTACTCGCACGATTGCTTGCTAAAGGATCTTACGCCTGACTAGAAGGTCGGTAACTTTGTGACGAAAAGGGATTCCGAATAACCTAATAGAGACGAAATGAAACCAGCCGGAATAATTCCTTTTCTTTCATCTACAAATCTTTTTTACCTATTATTATAGACCTGTTTCGTTTGTTTTACTAACTAGCCGAATTTTCCTGTGGATATGCGGTGGTTAAACTTATGGGTCTAATTTTCTGCCGGGCATGTTGTAAAAACCAGCTAAGGGATCCGAGGGTTTTTGTATATTCTTCTTCTTTGTATATTGAATTTAGGCGAATTGCTGACAACCTGTCACTGAAGTAATATATACCTGCAAATCTATCTTAAATAACCCGCAAAACTTTTTCAGGCGTGGAGGATCGACTTTGTTTAGGGATACATTTACCTCATTTTTTTACATTTACTTCAACAGAAAAAAATCATACGAATTAGAACGTGCGTAATAAAATTAATTGTCATTTTATTACGAATTGTTCGTCAAATAAAAGTCCTAAATTATTAATATTTCCTTACAAAATGGCGTCTTGGCTTAAGGACGGTTCATTTCCTTGTAATATCCGCGGTTGGAGCCGTTTTCATTTGGTTTTATAATTTAATCTCTTTTTTACATTTTTATTTGTATTTCATTTACGTACTAGAATTTTCTCTCGACTGTGTGATATTAATTTTTCGTTAGTGCCTACTCCATTTAGGGAGATTGTACCTACGTACATACACATAATCACGCCTTTATGCCTAAGGGGGTAGGCAGAGCGAAAACGACCTAAACAAAGGTTGTTCCGCCACGTCTGACCAAGTTTTAAAGGTTATTTATACATATATTGCCAAAGTGACAGGTTGTCACCCCATCGCCTAAATTAATATGTAAATAATTGCACAAAGAAACACATACAACGTAAATAAAAAGTAACAAACGTGACAGTACAATATAGGCGGCCTTATTGCTAAAGCAGCAATTGCTACCAGGTAACCTTTGGTTATAGAAATTGTACAAGCAGAAAGTGGGATAGTGCATATTACTACATATAATACTTAGACAATATTTACACGCTATTAAATAAATATTTCAATAAAATAAACTGATATATATCTTATGATAAACTAATACATAATATATGCTACATAAGATATGATACTGTATGTTATTTATCAGAGAAATTGCTAGATAGAATACATACATACATACATATAATCACGCCTTTATCCCTAATGGGGTAGGCAGAGCGTAAACGACCAAAACAAAGGTCGTTCCGCCACGTCTGACAAAGTTTTGAGGGTTATTTAAGATATATTCGTAGGTATATTGCTGTAGTGACAGGTTGTCAGCCCATCGCCTAAATTGAAATACACTGAATCCCTCGGATCCCTTAGCTGGTTTTTACAGCATACCCGGGAGGAAATGCAGCTGGCACATTCTATGTTTTTCTCTCGCTCCCAGGCCAGCATGGAAGTTCTAGAACTAGATAGAATATCACTACATAATATACTTACTTAAACGATACTTATGAATCAGACAACTACACATTAAACATTATTAGCTAAATATAATAGGTACCTATAGTTAGTAGTAGTACCTAGTGTTAAACAAAAGTTATATATGCAATAATCTGTTAAATAGGTCTAATCCTATAACATGGCTGACGCGATTATCAAGTTTCCAAATAAGGTTAATAGACTTTGGAGATTAACTAAATGTTTGACGTTGCCACCGATAATAAATAACAGAAACTCTGCTTTACTGCAAAAAAATATCTATTATCTTCTTAGCGAGTGGATTCTCGAGTCGAACGGCGACCCGAAGAACTCTGGTGTCAGAGTTTTCAAACCGCCTAGTAGCATACCTATTAGGCACCTGACATGGTTTGAATAACGACCACTATCAAAGACAGCTACCGGGACCGTCGGCTTAACGTGCCCTCCGAAGCACGGAATTCTTCAGACAATCAGGTGATACAGCCTGCAATGTCCTGAGCAAACTGGGGAAAACATCACAAAGTGATAAATTGACAAATATCAACCTTGTGTTCCCCTCCCTGGGAATCGAACTCGGGACCTCCGGATCGTAAGCCCATGAATCTGATCACTAGACTATGGAAGCAGTTAGCAGATTCATAATAAATAATTACTATCGAATTTATAAATAGTGCGAAACATCCATTATGTGTATAATTTTATGAAGCAGGCAAATTTGTACAAATGTATATAAAGGGGATGTAATTACATCCCCTTACGGTGTAGGCAAATCGTCAACAGCCTAATTATTATAGTTGTTTCCGCCACAAATGATGAATTTCATGAGTAGATCACCCTATAATACGTGGGACACTCAGAAAGTTTTGCGACACTAAAAAAAATTGTTCTACAGGTACATATATTTTTATTAAATCTTTTCAAAGTACTCTCCACCAGCCTCTATACAAATATTCATGCGTCTGAACCAGTTTTTCAAAACACTTTTTCCAGTCCGCCGTAGACACCTCGTTTACAGCCTGCTCGAACGCAGCCAGCGCATCTTCCGGCGACGAAAATTGTATCCCGTTGAACTGATTTTTTATTTTTGGAAATAAAAAGAAGTCACACGGTGCTAGATCAGGGCTGTAAGGAGGGTGACCCAGGAGTTTGACTGGTTTGCTGTCCAGGAAGTCCCTCGTTTTGAGCGCGGTGTGTGCAGGCGCATTGTCGTGGTGGAGCAGTAGTCCGCGGAGCCCTGTGTTTGGTCGCTTGTTGCTGACAACAGAAAAAACTTCTGGTAAACATTTGGTAGTATACCATTTGGCGTTAATGCTTCTTTGATCTCGTAAGGGAATTGAGGCCAAGTGGCCAGTCAAATTAAAAAAGCTGGCGATCAAAATCTTCCCCCCGCTTCGAGATCGCTTCACTTTGGTAGGCGTTGGTTCATTTTGAAACACCCAAACTGTCGACTGGCGCTTGGTTTCTGGATCGTATTGATAAATCCAGGACTCATCACCTGTTACGATGTCGTAAACACGCCGAGACGAGCCTGCTTCAAATTTGTTCAGCATATCAGGGCACCATTCCACCCGGGCCTGCTTCTGAGCGTCGGTGAGGTAGTGCGGCACCCAGCGCGATATTATCCTCCTCACGCGAAGATGCCCTTGTAGAATCTCTTGAACGCTTCCCGATCCAATCTTTAATATGTGCTGAATCTCCTGATATGTAATTCGCCTATTATCTTGGATTAAATTTTTCACTGCTAGCACGTTTTCTTCCGTAATAGCCGTCAAAGGGCGACCGCTTCTTTCTTCATCCCCCAAGGTTGGTCGACCGCGCCTAAATTCGTTATACCAACGATACACGGTTGCCTTGTAGGGGCTTTCATCCATAAATGCCATTTCAAGTCTATCGAACGATTCATCCGGTTTCAGGCGACACTTGAAATCGTAAAAAATCATAGCTCTAAAATGTTCCTGGCGCAGATCCATTTTTCAGTAAGACACGATACTTTAAATTGGCTCGCAAAAAATGTGGAGGGAAATTTTGAAAATGGAACACACATATTTTTACTTACAAGTAATCATATTTTCAAAAAAGATTCTAACCGGCCAGTCTGCCATATATAAAAACTATTTATCGCAATACTTTCTGAGTGGCCTGGTATATTTTAAATTGCACACAATCCAAAATGACAAATTTCATTTAAATCAATCGAAATACTCAAATTTTATAAGAGTGTGATTTGATAAAATAACTCTGCTCATATTTACGTTAAGGGCATGTATATCTCTGATCCTATATATTTTAGAATTTAAAAGTTAAATTAGTTAATTTAATGGTCAAACAAGATGGTACACAAATTAATTCTGATGTGTATGTGTGGGTGTCGTTTACTCAAAATAGAATTTCCTAAAACGACATTGTGTTTATTTTAAAACTTTACCAGTTTGTTTTGGTAGTTCTAAAAATATGTAGTCGGTTAAAATATCATTTATTACACACATACGTTATATAATCACGCCTTTATCCCTAATGGGGTAGGCAGAGCGTAAACCAGCGCGCCACGTCTGACAAAGTTTTGTGGGTTATTTAAGATAGATTTTTAGTTATATTGTTGTAGTGACAGGTTGTCAGCCCATCGCCTAAATTACAAAATACTGAAACCCTCGGATCCCTTCGTTTCCTTTACAACATGCCCGGGAGGAAAAGCAGCTAGCACTGGTTTTTCTCTCGCTCCCAGGCCAGCATGGAAGAAATGGTCATTTATTTCGGGTAAAAATTCCGGCGACAGTGCTATTTACGTGTTGTTTTTCTATCGAGTAGGTTTTCAAGTCGAAGAACGATCCGATAAACCCTGGTGACAGAAATTTACCTAAACCTTCTTAATTGTATTCTGCCAAGGTTTTTGGGACGATCACTATCAAGACATAGTGACTCAGATCGCCGAATTAAAGTGCCATCGTAAGCACGAAATCATAGGCTCGTATTTATAAATGAATATCAAACTTGAGAGCAATATGTACTGATATGATATTTCTGATACGAACTCAAACTCGCTGTCACTCATGAGAGCTGATTATAAATACGGCCCATAATTCTTGACAGACAAACTTGAGAAATTATCTGAATTTGTCCTAAATAAAAAGTAATAAATAATTAATATCAACTTTTGAGTCCCGAGGTTCGAATCCCACCATGTACCAATGTGCTTTTCGGTTTTCGAATTTCATATGTAGGTTTATTCGGCGCTTTTTCCGTGCTTTGTAAGGCACGCTAAGCCGTTGGTCCCAGTTAATATCGTACACCGTAGACATTAGTTGTTAAGCCATGTCAGAGGCCGGTGCTAAGCATGGGCAGCTTGAAAGCTCTGACCTAATCTAGGATTGGGTCTGGTTTCCCTTCTGGGTTGCGGAGGTAGATGGCAGTCGCTCTGTGTAAAAACCAGTACCCTCGTTCAATCCCCTAGATTAGGTACATCACGGTTATACTTTATTAATGTTTAGCGATGTCATTTAACTTGTTAAATTGTGTTTTGTAAATGATGATCACTACATAGTATAAAAACAAAGTCGCTTTCTCTAATGCATAAATCTTTAAAACTACGCAACGTATTTTGATGCAGTTCCTTTTAATGGATAGAGTGATCCAAGAGAAAGGTTTATATGTATAATACATGCGTAATATAGTAGAGAAACACTGATAACTTCCGTGCGAAGCCGGGGCGGGTCGGGTGAATAAAATAAAAAATAAAATAAAGGTAGCCGTCCGAGAAGATGATGATGATCAACTTTGAGTCCTCTTTTCGAATTCACTACCTCCGGATCGGAAGCCCAAGGCTAGACCATGAAGTTTTATAGCCATGGCTTTAATGACAGGAAAGGTAGCAGGAAGTAGTATCCTGGCGATTACCATCAGCTCATGAATGATGCATATCTGCGCTGATCATACAAACGGTTCTAGAAATATGACGTTACCATGGGAAAAATACTACGATGAAGTGAGATAATGGATAATAGTGGCATATTCAGTGATAAAACACTCATTTTTCTTGTTATCCGGGTCACTACCGAAATATTTTGGTGTTACTTCCATGCTGGACTGGGAGCGAGAGAAAAACATAGAATGTGCCAGTTCCATTTCCTCCCGGACATGCTGTAAAAAATAGTTAAGGGTTTCAGTATATTGCAAGGTAGCTGGCAACCTGTCACAGCAATATGCCTACAAAATCTATCTTAAATAACCCTCAAAACTTTGTCAGACGTGGCGGAACGACCGTTGTTTTAGGTCGTTACATAATGTCTATTATCAAATGCTGGACTGTCTGGGAGCAATGAAATGTACTAAGTAGCTGTTTCTCCTTTCGGGCATGCTGTAGAAGTTAGCAAGGGATTTGGGGGTTACTCGAATAGTATATTGTAATTTAGGCAATGGGCTGATAACCTGTCACTACATTGATAAAAGTAATCCTAAATTCCCCTCAATATTTGTCCCATTTTTCTGTGCGTTTTTTTTTTTTTTCTATAATATTTGTCCCTTTTTGCTAGACGTCTTACGATCTACCAACCCCGGGGGGTAAGGGCGTGACTTTATGTATTTCTCTACGACTCAACATGAATACTTATAAGTAAACAACTCAGAGCTAAGAAAAGTCAAATCTCAGGACCATAAACTCAGTCTAGCAAATCGGCAGACCTTTAAAATATTATAAAAATATAAAAATGCTACCTCCAGTAATATTCCAAAGTGGAATTTTGAACTGGAATATCTTTTCAGAGCCAACGTTTGCATTTTGTGTGAGTAATACCTCTCTATCGAAGCAATTGAGAATAGAATAGGGTTGGCATAAGATAATTTAGAATAGGGTTGAGTCGCAGTAAAATTGAAGAAAACGGCATATTTTATTGCTAGTCAAATTCGTAAGATAGCAATCCAGATCTTGTGACTTTAAGTCTAAAACTGCCACACTTTTCAAGTGGTTTAAGTTCAGATCCCGAACCGAAGTCGCAGGTTCGATTCTCACGGGAAGGAAAAAAGTGGGTCATCCTTGGTAAGGTTGTTTTATGTGTGGTTAGAACAATGCAGGACTTTGTTTTGGACGACATGTTCAGACATCAAACTTATCACAAAACAATCTACTAGCAGCTTTAACAATTTCGAAGCTTTAAAAACATAAAATTAAGTTTAATAAAATTTAAAATTAGAACCGTCTCGACTTCAAATCCTCTTCGAAGATATGAGTTTTGAAGAAGAGCCTAAAGGAGGTCTAGGAATTCTGGTGACTGTGTCTGCTGGGATTTTTAAGTCACAGCAGATATCCACAATCACAGTTAGATTCTTTAAACTCGTAGTTTGACTAATTCTCTCTTCTGCCTAGCGGCCTGATGCTGGTGTCCGCTTTCCGGATTTTTCTACTCCACTTTGCACGGTCTTCGGTATTCACTGGTGTGAAATCGATCTCTTCCATATCCGGTTTTACGACGTGAAGCCAACGCTTCTTTGGTCTGCCGCGTGATCTAGGGCCTTGGACAGTGAGGTCGAGTCGAGGCATATTTTTCGTAGTCTGGCGGTCTGATGACTAATTGTAGAAAAAACATGTAGGTAATTCATACACACACACACACACACAAACACATAATCACGCCTTTATCCCTAATGGGGTAGGCAGAGCGTAAACGACCCAAACAAAGGTCGTTCCGCCACGTCTGACAAAGTTTTGAGGGTTATTTAAGATAGATTTGTAAGTATATTGCTGTAATTCATACCTCGACAAATTTTTATAAATATCTAGACACGTCTCATTTCTAATCCCATTCCGCCTTGGAATCTACTTCGAAGAGCCTAAGGAGGTCTAGAAATTCTGGTGGTCGTGTCTGCTGGGGTCCTAAGGGCATTACAAAGGAATGCAATCCCATTTTTGCTAGCCTATTTTATTCCCCAGCTAAAGCTGGGAATAGATTTACGATTTACGAGCGCCTAGCTTTGAATTTTATCAAGTACTGAATTGAATTTGTAGTTATAAAAATTGTCTGCAAGTATGTTTTTTTTTTCGCAAGATTTGTGATACAAATTTACTCAACGGGCGCTCCAAAACAAGAACAAAGTACTAACGTTCTCGTTAGCCAGAACGCATTATAAGATTTAATTAAGTTAAACACGACTGACCTTCTGACTGACTGACTTTCTTCCATACTGGACTGGGAGAGAAAGAAAAACATAGAATGTTCCAGTTGCCCTTCCTCCCGGGCATGCTGTAAAAGACAGCAAAAGGGATTCGAGGGTTACAGTGTATTTTAATTCAGGCGATGGGCTGACAACCTGTCACTACAGCAATACACATTACAATCTAAAATTGCCCTCAATTTATGTCAGACGTGGCGAAAGCGCCTTTTAGGAGGCGTTTTACGCTCTGCCTACCCCGTGGGGGATAGAGGCGTGATTTTATGTATGTATGTATGTATGTAAACACGACTGAATACTTACTAGATCTAAACTTTTTAAAAAACACCGTTCATGTGGGACTAGATCCTAATATTAAGATGATCCATGCCGTAGCTCCAACCGACTAAGTGCAGCAACAGACAGGCGTCACTTACTGTGTGTTGCTGCACTAACCTTTCAATACCACCTATGCTTGCATAAACTTTTGGATTATATATTTCATGATTCAAATGTGGATAGAGTGGTTGGCTGTGTATAAACATAATTTAGAATATTACTAAATTTAAGTAAAACTCTGTACACAGTTGTTTACTATTCCTAAATAAAACAAAAATAAAAAAAATGCTTAATTTCGGAAATAAACTCTCATAAGAGTGTGAATTCTTTTCATATTTCATATAAAAATACGCTGAAATTAGAAAATCGGACGATACTACGCTGTGCGATTAAAAGTCGCATCGTCTATATCCCGCCTTATGTGCCCCGAGGGTTCGAATGTCTCAGAGTTGTAAGGAATCGCTTAAAAGCGGTTTTATTGTACATTTTTTTATTTCGTTTTATATCTTTCTTGGCGCAGCTCGGAAGTTTTTACCCGACTGCCTTAGAAAAAGGGTTGAGATTTTTAGTGTATGTGGATTTTGCAAATAGTTCCTTACAATACATACCACAAGAAAATACTTTATTGCACCTAAAACAATACGGTACCTACACTAAACACCTGCACGGTATAGTTCAATTAAATGGTAGGTCGGTATACCGGGTGTAAGGGACAGCGTCCCGCCCACTGATGGGAGTTGCTCGGTCAAGGATACTGAACAACTATCAGCAGGATCGTTTTTCTAGAAGTTGAAAAAAGAATGACCTTCCCATACAAAACAACCACCTCGATAATTTTGTATGGAAAATATATATATTTTTTTTCACTTTCTGAAAATAATTTATGAAGATAGTTGTTCATTTTCTTTGACTGAGCAACCCTATCAGTTTGAGGACGCTGTCCCTTTACACCTCGTATTAGAACAATTAAAATTTATCTCTTCCATGCTGGACTGGGAGCGAGGGAAAAACATAGAATGTGCCAGCTGCATTTCCTCCCGGGCGTGCTGTAAAAACCAGCTAAGGGATCCGAGGGTTTCAGTATATTGCAGTTTAGGCGACAGGCTGACAACCTGTCACTACAGCAATATACCTAAAAATCTATTTTAAACAACCCTTGAAAATTTGTCAGACGTGGCGGAACGACCTATCTTTAGGTCGTTTATGCTCTGCCTATCCCATTAGGGATAAAAGCGTGATTATATGTTATGTAAAATTTTTCTCAAGGTTGAGAGTAATACCTAACTTTATAAATACATAGAGCATGCAAATTTTGATTACGTTCAACTATTAATATTACTTTCTAAACTTAAAAACATTCCTGGAATTTTGATACTAACTTAAAATATAGTATGCAGTCGGTTCTTTACTTTTAAAACTAAAATCACTTGTTTTGATTTAGCAGGTTAAACAACATTGCCAGTAGATAAAGAACACTTTTTAGTTGAACTATTTTTGCTTTTGCTTTCCGATAACGACAGTGAAACAATATCACCCATTTCTAGGACAAAAGAGTAAGATGGGTGACCATGTGGTTTCCAAGCAGAGGTTATCGTGCTACGGAAATTACGTTAAGCGACCAAGTACTTATACTTCCATGCTGAACTGGGAGCGAAAAAAAAAACATAAAATGTGCCAGCTGCATTTCCTCCCTTACATGCTGTAAAAATCAGCTAAGGGATCCGAGGGTTTCAGTATATTGCAATTTAAGCGATAGGCTGACAATCTGTCACTATGGCAATATACCTACAAATCTATCATAAATCACCCTCAAAACTTGTCAGACGTGGCGAAACGACCTTTGTTTAGGTCCTTTTCGCTCTACCTATCCCATTAGAGATAAAGGCGCCATTATATGTATGTATGTTATACTAACAAGATATAAAAACGGAATATTGACATATTTTTTTAAATACCTCTATCAATATTATACAGACTATACCATTAAGTTTGTAGTGACTTTTTATACACAGAAAAATTGTAGCCCATCTTTTTGCTCCGCGTAGTCGGGTAATAACGTTTTATCGCCGTCTTAACACCCTGTATACTACAGGTTGACGGGTATCGGCATCAAAGTTTTATGTCAGTGAATATTTCATGTGATATCGATTCCTCAAGGCCTTATCGTGATAAAGACAGGCTTCCAGTTTAATAGACGACTTGTAACGCGTCTTACACATTTTGTGTGAAAGTGTTAGAATATAAACATGCGACCTTCGGATTGCCGTTCCACCGCTCTGCCAACTGAGCCACCGAGACAGATGGCAGATATAGTTTTAGTGGACGTGTAGCGACATCTACCGGATAATCAATTCAACTCAAACCTTGTGATGGTAGGTAGGTATTAATATATATATTTTTATTGTATTTTAATGATATTAGGGATTGAATCGTATTTAAAGTAATTTTACCTATATTTTAAATTGTAGAGAGAGAGATAAATTTACTAATAATTGTAAATTACAAGTCAAAAATTATAAGCACTTAAGTAAATCACATTATTAATCATTTAAATTTAATTACTTTCATTATAATTAAAATTAATAAAATCATTATAACTATGGAATGCCTGTACGCGCCTTATCTGCCTCACTTATAATTCTCACTACCGTAGGTTAGCTAGAAGAGATTTCTTTTTAAAGATAAGCTGCACGTTTCTGTTGTGCTATTGTTTTTTATGTTTGGTTCCTTTGTATGATCATGTGTGCAATAAACTGTTAAATAAGTTTGGACTCCGAACAAAGCCCTTTTTAGGAGAATGTCTTTGTGTTTCTTTAGTTTCGTTTACCCCTTCAGTTTTAAGTACACGGTTTTTACACCGTATTCTTATTCTGGTCATTTACGCTCTGCCTACCCCATTAGGGATCAAGGCGTGATTACATGTTTGTTCTTTTCTTAGCGAATGGATTCTCGAGTCGAATGACCCGATGAACCCTGGTGTCAGAGTTTGCAAACCGCATAGTAGCACAGCTAATAGACCTCTGACATGGTTAGAGTACCGACCACTATCAAAGACAACGACCATATAATATGTACTTAGGTACTTCATCTATAAACTTCCAGTCTATTTCATGAACCTAGTCTAGATAGACTTAACTGAACTATTATTTACCTAACAACATAATTAGCCAATGTCGTGACTGCAGACAATTTTTCAGCAATTTCAGAACATTTGCTGAAATTCAGACTACTATTTAATTTAAGGCAAAAATTATGCTAGACTGGAACAAAATGAATAAATTAAACATGAAAGCGGATAAATTAAAAGTAATTTTGGAAATTAAAAGCAGTGTAGAATTTGAGCTCTCTTCTAACTTCTACGCCAGTTAAATAATTAATTATTTTAAAGAAAACTGAAAACTATGTTCCATGTGTCCCTATTTACTTTTAACACTTTCGGCCGCGGTAACGGGGTACCCCGTTTAAGGTAGATATTGTATAATGTCACCGTAGTGACATTATACAATTAATAAGCCGTAGCTTATCCCGTGTTTCCTGTGGTTTTTACAGAATGGCGGGGAGGAAATGCAGCTGGCGTATTCTGTTTTTCTCTCGCTCCCTGTCCAGCATGGAAGTATTCTGTTACCACTCTTACTAATATAATCTTACTTTAAAGATCACGTTGAAAGCTCGATGTATATTTCAAAGATCTCTCTCCTGAGTAACCATCCTATCTATTTCTGTTCAGGCAGATCGTAAACTAGCCATCTGCTTTTAATCACTGATATCAAAGGCCAAGAGAATGTTTACCAGGCCCCTTAGGAACGTAACTATAAATAAAAGGAGTGTTTTTAATAGTAGACATAGATTTGAGGCCTCAAAGTATGTTTCTTCCATGCTGGCCTAGGAGCGAGAGAAAAATATAAAATGTGCCAGCTGCATTTCCTCCCGGGCATGCTGTAAAAACCAACTAAGGGATCCGAGAGTTTCAGTATATTGTAATTTAGGCAATGGGCTGCCAACCTGTCAATACAGCAATGCACAAACTATCTTAAATAACCTTTAAAACTTTGTCAGACGTGGCGGATCGACCTTTTTTTAGGTCGTTTATGCTCTGCCTACCACATTAGGGATATAGACGTGATTATATGTATGTATGTAAGAATAAAGCTTCCTACCATGTTAACGGAATCATACTAGGTGTAAGGGACAGTGTCCCTTAAACTGATAGGGGTGGTTCAGTCAATGATACTGAACAATTTTTATCAGGAAACAAAGTGAAAGAAAAATTGCTTTTCTATACAAAATCTTCACGTCGATCGGACAATTTGTATGGAAAAGCCAATATTTTATTTTCACTTCCTGAGAAAAAATCCTGGTGGAAGTTGTTCAGTAGCATTGACTGAGCAACCCCTATCAGTTTGCGGGACGCTGTCCCTTACACCCCCTGTTTAAATTTGTTTTGTCTGTTCCTACCGTCATACAGAAGGGTTCGCACTTTTCTGGTGTTTCTACATTTATTGAAGGTAAAAGGTAGGTAGCGAAATTACTCTTGGTGTGTAACACTGGGATATGATGGGATCCCATCATAAAGGGTTTAAGGCCCGTATTTATAATCAGCACTTGAGAGTGAGAGTGAATTAGAGTTCGTATTAGAAATGTCATTACAGTACAAAATGGCCTGTCAAATCGATACTTAATGATGATAAAAATTACAAATTTCGTACTTTTAACCAATTTTAATGGCTATATTTTTTCATGAAGGAAGTTTTTAACGACCATGACCAGTTGTCCGCTTTTCTAAGTAATAAAACCGATGTTGTTTTGTTTACAGGTACCCTCTAAACTTGGAGTAGCCAACAACATAAGTTTGAAGTATGAAACTTTTAGTCTACGTAAGTATTCATGAGTAACTTTAGCTGCACTGAGAATGCATAAAGATGCTCAAATTTCGTGTAACAAGTTACGATTTTTACCTTTTCGGGGTAAATAGAGCATCAACGCCTTGATGAAAACAATTTTCGCAAATTTTACCAAATATTGAGAAGCATTTCTGATTTTGTCCTTACTTATTTTGTTCTTTTAAACTTAGTCAATGTAAAGCTTATAATTCAGCCGGATAATATTAGCCGCCAAAAAAAATACTGTGTTCAAAGCTGAGCTAATAATTTTGAATACCAAATTATTATTGTCGTCACAGACACCACCAAAATTGTAATTAATAGGAACCCTATTTACAGGCTTCTACAATCATCATCTCCCTAGCCTTATCCCGTATATCACGGGGTCGGCTACCTAATCTAGAGGATTGAACGAGGGTACTGGTTTTTACACAGAGCGACTGCCATCTGACCTTCGTAACCCAGAAGGGAAACCTGACCCAATCCTAGATTAGGTCAGAGTTTTCGAGCCGCCAATGCTTTGCCTCTAATATGGCTTAACGACTAATATCTACGGTATTAAACGATATTAACCGGGACCAACGGCTTAACGTGCCTTCCGAAGCACGGAAGGAAGCTGCCGAATAAACGTACATATGAAATTTGAAAACCGAAAAACACGTTGGTACGTGGTGGGATTCGAACCACGACCTCCAGCTCAGGAGGCAGCGGTCCTATCCACTACACCATCGGGCTTCAGGCCACAGGCTTCTAAAATATGCCCAGGCAATTTATCTTCTTGTTCTGCCTAGTGTTTCCCCGGCCCAATACTATACAAACAAACATTAACAAACATAAATCACGCCTTTATCCCTTACGGGGTAGGCAGAGCGTTTAACGCCTCGTAAAAGGCGCTTTCGCCACGTCTGACAAAAATTAAGGGGACTATTTTAGATTGTAATATGTATTGCTTTAGTGACGGGTTGTCAGCCCATCGCCTAAATTACAATACAATGTAACCCTCGAGTCCCTTTTGCTGACTTTAACAGCATGCCCGGGAGGAAGGGCAGCTGGAACATTCTATGTTTTTCTATCTCTCCCAGTCCAGCATGGAAGAAATTTCTTTCTTCTTCCCAATACTATACTATTTACTATTATTATTTTTATTACTATTACTCCACTTTACCTGATCTTCAGCATCCTTTGGTGTAAGATCCTTCCATGATCTACATTCTATTTATTTTTAATTTCTTCCTACTGGGCTCGATTCTACATTTGCCGGCTAAAACTAAAATTAAAATACTTTTGTCACTTTTAAACTAAAAACATTGAGAAAGGACAAGAAATCTATTCTCTCCCGTTTTTGACTTATAGTCGGTGGTTTCATGCGTTATCTGTAATTTTTATCCGCCGTCATAAGATATGACGGATAAAATTGACAGAAATACTGCGGAAACGTGCAAAACCGCGTCAAAATCTAGCGGACAAAGTGTAAAACCATAGAGTATTAATCACCTGTCCTTTTTGATTTTATTATTTTAAAAGTGACAGTGACATATTTTAATTTTAGTTCTAGCCGGTGGTATATAGAATCTAGCCCACTTGTTTTTTTTTATTTCTCTTTGATCGCCTAATCCTATATCCAATGGCCGTATCGTATTAAAAATAAAACCAGGAACTCCGATCTTCATTGAAAAGTGATTTTGTTGGCAGATTGGCGTACAGACCGGGTATTTACTCGCTGCTCTAATTCTGACTGACTGACAGATTTGGGCCCGTATTTATAAAGCGATCTCACGATTGAGAGTAATATTAAGTATTTGACAGGCTGTTTTGTACTGAAGTGACATTTCTGATACGAACTTAATCGCGCTGTCAGTCTCAAGAGATGATTATAAATACTGGCCTTAGTGACGCACTGTATAGTGGACGTACTGGCGCGTTCATGTGTAGGTATTCCCATAAAAAATCTTCATTCCTGGACACAGAGCGAAAAAAAATAGAAGGCGCACCAGCTGCGTTTCTTTCCAGGCAAACTGTAGGAATTCCTACGAATGTTTCGGTGCATTGCGATTTAAGTGAAAGACATTGTATGAGGCCGTTGACGCTCTGCCTAATTCATAAGGCGTGATTACATGACCTTTCAGAACTACATTGAAAAGTGATTTTGTTGGCAGATTGGCGTACAGACCGCGGATTTACTCGCTGCTCTATTTCTGACTGACTGACAGATTCAATGGCGTAGATAGATACTATAGTAGACGGATCCAGTAGTTGTGCTTTTCATGTGTGGTCCAATAAAAAACCTTGCAGAATGAGGCAGGTTGATACACATATCGATAAAAAAACCAAAACCTGTGTTTCTTGAGAAGCCATCTAAAAATCCAAATTACTGACCATCAGCTGACAACCCGTCGCTGCAACTGCAATTAACAATCCTACCTAAAAGTTTATCAAAGTATTCAATAACTAGCGTTTAGCAAATCGTTGAAGACGTGATTTTACGTATACCTCGTGTAAAGGACAGCGTCCCGAAAACTGATAGGGGTTGCTCAGTCAACGGCTATCAGCAGGATTTTTTTTCAGGAAGTGGAAAGAAATATTGGTTTTTCCGTACAAATTGTCTCACACCTAGTACAGAGTACAGTAAATTTGAAATATAAGTATGTCTATAGCATTAGTCCTTTTAATATCATGCTGATCCAATTTATATTACAAAATACAAAATTTTCAATTCCATTATTAGTGATTGTAATCAGAAATATTTGGCTAGAAGACAGACGTGGATAGCGACTTAGTAAAGGGTCAAAATACAGAGAATTTAAATTAAAGTTGTCATGATTTATTACTTTACACCACACCACAAACCGAAGTAAAATAAACGGTGGATCGATCTAACATATTATACCTAATTTATTCTCAGCGCGAGATGAATATTTTTTGGCAAACGCTCAAAGTTCAGAAGATTGAAACATCTCCGGCTTATGGCTGAAACTGTTTGAAGTTTGGTCAAATCTGTGGTTGGATTTGAGCCGGATTTCGTAACTATGGTTTCCATGCTGGATTCAGACCGATAAATAATCATAGAATGTACCAGCTGCTTCACTTTTCGAGCAAGCTAAAGCCGTAGGAGGCTTAGGGTTTTGTATATCACTACAGCGATTCACAACCCTACCTAAATGACCTTTAAGAATATGTGAACTTGGAGTGAGTTCGTTTTACACATTTTTCACGGGAATTTATGTAGTAGGGCATCGTAGACTCTGTTTCGGTCATCTAAGCTAGACTACAATCCAGATCAAACCCATTGCAAATAAAAAATTGATACGGGGTGTAAGGGACAGCGTCCCGCAAACTGATAGGGGTTGCTCAGTCACCGAAACTGAACAACATTCACCGAGAAATTCTATCAAGAGTTGAAAAAAAGTTTGACTTCCCCGTACAAAATAACCACCTTAATCGAACAGTTTGTATGGAAAATCAATTATTTTTAGTACCTGAAAAAAAAATCCTGCTGAAAGATGTTTAGTTTCACTGACTGAGCAACCCCTATCAGTTTGCGGGACGCTGTCCCTTACACCCTGTATTTAAAGCACAAACAAACATTTATTGATACGAGTTAAAGCTGTGACAGTATGTACCTACCTGTACATAGAAACTTAATATTCCTAGCTAGGATGGAATAACCAGCTATCTCGTAGGAAATTCTCATGTATCTGCTTACTCATCAGAATGAAAGGAATGTGCGAACTCTCCTGCCAACCCTGGAGGCCCCACATGACGTGACTCACACTCGTAAAGTGCCCATCAACCTAATTTTTATACTGGCCACGATAATAAAGAATATAGACCACCCGCCATGTCAGCTCCTGTCTAGTTATTGTTACTAGTTGAAGCAATAGATTATACAGGGTGTAATAGAAAGAGTATACGGGGTGTAAAGGACAGCGTCCCGTAAAATGATATGGGTTGCTCAGTTGATGACACTGAACAACTTTCACCAGGAAACTGTTTCAGGAAGTGAAAAAATAATGACTTTTCCATATAAAATGCCCATCTTGATCAGACAATTTGTATGGAAAAGCCATTCTTTTTTCACGTCATTTCAGAGGCTTAATAGGTGTGCTACTAGGTGGTGTGAAAACTCTGACACCAGGGTTCATCGGGTCGTTCGATCCAAATTCCACTCGCTAAGAAGAAGTCAACACGAGTCAGTGTGAAATATAATCTGGCACACTGCGAAAAGATTCCCTCAATCTTCCCTCAATATATTATTATTCTTGTAATCAGTATGTTTCCATTTTCACCATAATAACAATACACAAATGTCACAAGACTAAAATATATTTATGATAACTTACTGGTAGATTCAGCAGGAATTCCATTTTACTGGCTATGAAATCTGTAAGATATTGAAGTACAAAACTGACTAAAAAGTGTGTTCGTGTTTTCTATGTATCGACTTCTACAGTGAAAAACCTATAATTTACAACTGCATGATGCAAAAGATCGCAATTTTTTTTAATTTCATTTTGAGTTTGGCAATGTTTGTTTATTTTAAAATCAAGATATTTTTGAGTAATTAATGTATGTTCGAAAACTAGCCCGTTTCAGTATGGAAAGTTGTAAGTAACTTTAATGTTATCTTGCGTGTATTATTTTATATTTTATTTAATATTTGTTTTCTTTCTTTCTTTTCTATTTGATACATAGACTTTATCATGCATTGTTTAATTTTATGGATCACCTGGTTCTTAAACTGATAAGAAAATTGACCCAAACCAATTCGGAAGCAAATCAGTGACAACTCTGACAACAGCCACAAAGCCACCCGTAATTTACAATTTATACCCACAATTTTAGCTAGTGAGAACAACCCTCTACACAAGACACGCTTACTAATTCGGAAGAAAGGGACAGACCGTAATTTTAGGAATGTTTCCCTAAATGTACTGCAGGACAAGGGTGGAAATGAACGTGACGAAAATAGGGACTATCTTCGATAACGCCATTTTGACGGTTCCCCATACAAATGCAGCTGTATCTTACAATACAATACAAAATTCTTTATTGCACAAAGAAACACATACAACAGAAATAAAAAGGAACAAACGTGACAGTAAAATATAGGCGGCCTTATTGCTAAAGCAGCAATTTCTACCAGGCAACCTTTGGGTATAGAAATTGTAAAAGCAGAAAACGGGATAGTGCATATTACTACATACTAAGACAATATTTACACACTATTAAATAAATATTTCAATAAATTATACTGATACATGTCTTATGATAAACTAATACATAATATATGCTACATAAGATAGATATATATCTTCGCAAATGTCCCTTTAAAATATTTTGTCCTTTTAGTAAGCCCACTACTACTTATTGAACAAAATCTATCATAAAAGCAACGACGAAAGGGAAATTTAGCGAAAGTGATATTTTGCAAAAAGAGGCATTATGCGAAAGAGACCTTCTGCGACGTAAGGGCGCCCTCGTCCACGTTCATAAAAACCCTTGTCGACTGTACTAAGAAGAATTCGCAAGGTTGTGACTGTTATTTGCGACCTTATTTTCTTGTAAATCTACCAGGTCAGAGGATATAAGGCCGAAAGAGTTATTTATATTTATTTAATAGTGTGTAAATATTGTCTAAGTATTATATGTAGTAATATGCACTATCCCGCTTTCTGCTTGTACAATTTCTATACCCAAAGGTTGCCTGGTAGAAATTGCTGCTTTAGCAATAAGGCCGCCTATATTGTACTGTCACGTTTGTTCCTTTTTATTTCTGTTGTATGTGTTTCTTTGTGCAATAAAGAATTTTGTATTGTATTGTATATTTATTTGGGCTTTTTTTGTCCCTGTTATTTCTCACTAGATA
This sequence comes from Scrobipalpa costella, assembly GCA_949820665.1. Taxonomy (NCBI): domain Eukaryota; kingdom Metazoa; phylum Arthropoda; class Insecta; order Lepidoptera; family Gelechiidae; genus Scrobipalpa; species Scrobipalpa costella. The sequence goes on along the minus strand of OX463320.1, from coordinate 4,504,580 downwards.
AGCTTTAGGAATAAAAGGTATAACAGTTTTAGTGGGAACCTCATAAGTTATTTCCATTCTTCCATGCTGGACTGGGAGCGAGAGAAAAACAAAGAATGTGCCAGCTGCATTTCCTTCCGGGCATGCTTTATAAAACCAGCTAAGGGATCCGAGGGTTTCAGTATATTGAACCTGTCACTACAGCAATATACCTAAAAATGGTATCTTTAATAACCCTCAAAACTTTGTCAGACGTGGCAAATCGACCTTAGTTTAGGTCGTTTACGCTCTGCCTTCCTACCCCTTTACGAATAAAGGCGTAATTATAAGTATGTATGTATTTCCATTCTATGTGCATGTGAAATAGTTCTAATAGGGTATAAAAAATTTGATACATACATATAATCACGCCTTTATCCCTAATGGGGTAGGCAGAGCGTTTACGACCCAAACAAAGATCTTTTTGAGTTTAGTTTGTTTTGAGGGTTATTTAAAATATATTTGAAAGTATATAGCTGTAGTGACAGGTTGTCAGCCCATCGCCTAAATTGCAACATACTGAAACCCTCGGATCCCTTAGCTGGTTTTTACAGCATGCCCGGGAGGAAATACAGCTGGTACATTCGATGTTTTTCTTTCGCTCCCAGTCCAGCATGGAAGTTTGGAAAAATTTTGATGTGCTTAATTAAATTACTATGCGCAATTTTTAAATTTACTTTGATTTTTAAATTTGTCTAGTATAATATTTCATGTAAAATATAGAAAGTTTACGTTTTATTTTAATGTCGGGTACATTGCTCATTACTTTCACATGTAAATAACAAACAATAATATGTAATTTTTTTAATATTTTTTACAGATTCATGAAAGAACATAAATGGTTTAATGTCTTTCGAGGCATCAACCAATCAACTGAAAAAATCGACTTGAAAACTACGATGACCCGAATACCCGACGTAAAAATTGCACTTTTCACGTAGATAGACGTATCACGTTGATAAAAGCTGATAGTGCTGATAAGGCTAAGTGGATGGAATGGAATGATGTCCATTAATTGAATTAGGCTCCTGGACTTGGACAGTGGGTGGTCACGCGAAGTGTGGGCGCGGCTAGTACGGGAGCCGGCGGTGGAAAAAATGCTAGGTTTGCAATCAAAACTTATAGAATGGCGTCGATTCTCGTGACATAATCCTTCTTAGCTAGCGCTTTCACTTTCTTAACTTTGACGTAAGAATAGGATAGCAAATAAACACATGACTTTGACATTCCTAATCTGACATTAGACTGCTTATTTGACGTAAAATAAGGAAGCACGCTCTATGTTCATTTCTTATTTATATAATCTTACGTCAGATAAGGAATGTCAAAGTCATGTGTTCATTTGCTATCCTGTTCTTATGTCAAAGTTAATAAAGTGACAGCGCTAGCTAAGAATTAGTTAAGGAATAGTACGTATAGAATTGCCGCCAGTGTCAGAATTTCTTTTCTACCGGGTGTAAGGGACAGCGTCCCGCAAACTGATAGGGGTTGCTCATTCAATGACACTGAACAACTTAGTTAAGTAATAGTGCGTTCAGAATTGCTACCAATGTGTGGCACACCACACCAGCAAATTTTAAGACGTGTTGACTGGGTGGCTTTAAAAAATTCCCAGCGTTTATACTTAAAACTGTTGGCTAAAATACTCTTGTGGATCTCATTCAACATTATAAAAAACAACAAATTTAAATTTAATAATCGAGTTAAAAAATATAGGTAATTGATTTGAGTAGTACAATATTTACCAAGGAGTGACGTCATAACTTTTTTTTTTACAAAATAGCTTTATTGACATTTCATAAAAGTCTTCTATGCTGGACTGGGAGCGAGACAAAAACATAGAATGTGCCAGCTGCTTTTCCTCCCGGGCATGCTGTAAAAGCCAGGTAAGGGTTGAATTGAATTGAATTGAATTTCAATTTATTGCCTGTCACTACAGCAATATATCAACAAATCTATATAACATAACCGTCAAAACTTTCTCAGTCGTGACGGAACGACTTTTATTTAGTTCTTTGACGCTCTGCCTACCCAATTAGGGGTAAAGGCGTGACTGTATGTATGTATATATAAAATAATTAAAACGATAACAGACTTAAAATAAGAAATGACAGTATAAGAGTGTAGACGCGTCTACACGTTGGACAAATTGAACAAACAAAAAAACTAACAGCAGACTCCTGGTCTATGAGCTATAATAACAGAACAAGCCCATAAAATGGATAATAGCTCGTCGATAACTGTGTAATGAACACCTTTTATTGTATTTTACTGTCTCTTTGATGACAGTTTTTACAGTTCCGTCAGAAAAAGTGCGAAAAGTTCAGCTTTCTCTACTTCTACGCAAAAGATTAGAATCTCGTAATATAAAGATCTCACTTCAGAAATGGAGAGTATATGTATGCATTTAATTAATCAAAAATGGGTTTCGCTATTGATTTCAGTTCAGGTCATTTTCATTCATATTTCATGCCCTGGTGACAGAGTTTTTCAGTTTCGTGTTTTAGAAACTCATTTTACTTCTCTTCCTCACTCCAAACATTCGTTCTACAAATAATATTTAGATTTCATTTAGATAAAAAAAAGTATTCCTAATATAAAACAAACACCAATTCACTTACTATTTATTTATACTTATACTCGTATATCCAATATCTAATCGATCAAGATTAATTTCCATATCCCATTATAGATTCGTGTTTAAGCTTGCGTATATTGAAACGTCATTTATCATGGCTTCGCGCCTCCTAATTGACAGCTGTCAAATCGTGAGCTTTTTCGCGCCATTTCGGACCGCCATATTTGTTCTAGGGGTGCGAGCGAAAGTTAATATTTGTTTTTGAATGGGAAATTCCAAGATTACGTAAGTTTTTGAATAAATTCGAGCTGCCTGGGTTGTTTCGTGAGGTGTCAATTCAGAATACTCGTAGCATCACACAGTAGGTACCTACCAATTTTCTCGTGACTGTCTTAAAAGGCAACTGAGAGATAAGATTGGTTCTCTTCGGTATAATGAATCTTCCACTACGCTCGCTAAACCGCCTGCCAAGCATATTTTTCTATGTCAAAACCCTCGAAAGACGAGGCCCGTGTCTATTAGTGGACTGCTGTGGCTAATGAGACAATTCCTTTATTATTTTGGGTTTCATTGTAGTAATCACGTATCTGGCTTTCGATAGGGCTTTGCTAAAGGTCTTTATTAGACATTGTAGATCATCATCCCGTATCTCACGGAGTCGGTTTCCTAATCTAGGTGATTGAACGAGGGTACTGGTTTTTACACAGAGCGACTGCCATCTGACCTCCGCAACCCAGAAGGGAAACCAGACCCAATCCTAGATTAAGTCAGAGTTTTTAAACTGCCAATGCAAAGCACTGGCCTCTGATATTGCTTAACGACTAATATCTACGGTATTATACGATATTAACCGGGACCAACGGCTTAACGTGCCTTTCGAAGCACCGAAAAAGCGCCGAATAAACGTACATATGAATTTCTAAAACCGAAAAACACATTGTTACGTGGTGGGATTCGAACCATGACCTCCTGCACAGAAGGCAGCGGTCCTATCCACTACACCATCGGGCTCCTTACTTTTTGGACATTGTAGGTGTGCCATAGAATTAGGGACTTTGAAGGCGTTCTAAGCTTTATCATTCAGAAAGTTTGGAGCGTACCATACCTGTGTTTTGACACATGGATTATCATGGATACCAATTTTAACGTGGTCGTATATTTCCACGTTACACACCCCTATCTCAGGGGTGACACGACAATAATGATGTAGATTTTGTCGCGCGATACCGTTTGTTTTATGATTGAACACAAACAGACCAATTGTTCCAATTTATTGTATTTTTATTGGGTTTTCCACGTGTACCTGTCTCGTGTCAACTTTCGTTTTTATTAAAGGTGTGATTATATTTTTATTTTTCTACCTACACTTTACTTTTCTTCCATGCTGGCCTGGGAGCGAGAGAAAAACATAGAATGTGCCAGCTGCATTTCCTCCCGGGCATGCTGTAAAAACCAGCTATGGGATCCGAGGGTTTCAGTATATTGTAATTTAGGCGATGGGCTGACAACCTGTCACTACAGCAATATACTTACAAATCTATCTTAAATAACCCTCAAAACTTTGTCAGACGTGGCGGAACGACCTTTGTTTGGGTCGTTTACGCTCTGCCTACCCCATTAGGGATAAAGGCGTGATTATATGTATGTATGTATGTACTTTACTTAAGAAATATCCTGACTACCTATAGATAACGCTTACTGCAACTAGAAATAATATTATACAGTATACTATAAATGTGATAATATGATCAATAGAGTTTCATAAATTAAATTAATTGATTATACTAGTTTGCTAGATCTATTGCGATATTAATTGATAAATTACTGCTTATTTACCTAACAAAAAGCAGCTAAGGGATCCGAGGGTTTTAGTATTTTGCAATTTAGGCGATGGGCTGACAACCTGTCACTACAGCAAAATAACTTCAAATCATCTTAAATAACCCACGTTGTGAGACGTGGCGTTTACGCTCTGCGTACCCCATTAGGGATAAAAGCGTGATTATATGTATGTTATTTACTTAAAAAGTCCGAACATTTAGGATTGATTAGCCGAGCAGTTAGATAAATTTTACAGACCTAATAGAAATTTTCTAAAAATGTTAGCAATTGATTAGTACAATTCATGAACTAACTAACCTCATTTCTGTTTCGTACTTTCAGGTGATGCTGGGACAGACCGTATTGTGATGAAAAATAGTAGAAAATAAGGAAGAAAAACAACATAGAAGAAAGAAAATCTACCAGAAGAAAGAAAATCGAAATAGGAGGAAGAAGAGCGAAATATAAACAAGGAGAGCAAAATAGAAAACAGAAGAAAGAAATAGACGAAAGTAAAACGGAAAAGAAGAAAGAAGAGCGAAATTAAAGACAGAAGAAAGTCAAAAGAAGAGAGTTAGTTAACTAATGGGCCTGAATTGTTGCTCTAACCTGTTTTTTACTTAGGTGAGCAAACTTTCAGGTGTGTTAGTGCTGACTGGTCGACAGGGAAAGAAGAGAAGAGAAGAAAGAAGATACAATAAAATAAAAAATAAAATAAAAGAAATACCTTTGTTACCAAAATTTTCATTTACTTATGTGTTTTATTGTTAAGATAATAGGTAGCGTGACATTTTTAGTATAAAATATGCAGTGAATACATTATTCTTATTATATTTTGTACAGGGTGTAACGGGAGACACATTCGAATCGGGCCACCTGGAAACCTTAGGTGTAAAGGACAGCGTCCCACAAACTGACAGGGATTGCTCAGTCAACAACATTTAACAACTTTACCAGGATATTCTTTAAAAAAAAATGTTTGGCTTTTCCATACAAACTATGCACCTCAATATACAATTGGTATGGAAAAGCAAAAAAACACTTCCTGAAAGAATTTACTGGTGAAAATTGTTCAGTGTCGTTGACTGATCAACCCCTGTATTTAGCAGTTAGTTAAAAAATAAAAACAAAATATGGTATAAAAACTTTTAGTTTCATGAGTACTATCCATGGAGAAATAAGTAAATTAAACATTTGCACTTAATTTAAAATAACCATAATTGAACTATAAATAAACCCAGCCCAGGTAATTTAAACGATTAATTAGTTTAAGAATTTGCTACCCAGAATTAATACTACTGTTAACATCTGTTACCATAATTTTACTTAATGTTGATTAGATTTATTCCATGATCTTATTTGGTACAACTAAATTAATAATTAAAGTAGCACTAAAATCGTTCTATCTCCGTTTCTACGTAAATGTGTGATGAAGTAAACAAAGGAAACTAGGTATCTATACAGAGTAAATTTAACAGGCCGATCCTCCAGGGAAAGTACCCTAAATAATGATGATTGCAAATTTTACTCAAAGGAAACATTTCTTTGTTTCCTGAAAGAAACAAAACTGCATTCAAAGATTTTTGAAAATACGGCTGCCACACCCGGGAATCGAACACGCAAAATTTCAAAAACGTGACACCCTGTATTTCTAGTGGATTAATGTACAAAGTCAATTATGACGATCAAATATTTCTATTAAACATTATGTTTTATATTTAAGAAAGACCATATAATGTTTAGTTTGAAGTATGTATTTGAAGTGCTTTGATTTAAAATTTCATTGTCTTCCTCAAATTTGATATGCAATGTTCATTTGAACAAAATGTTTCTTATTACAGACTCTTTGTATTGGCATTATAAAGATACAGGGTGTTATTTTATTTCGATTTTAGCAAGTTTGATTTCCGAGTCAGGCAAGCGATTGAAAATCTGTGACTGCAGTTTTGTTTCTTTTAGAAAATAAAAGAGTGTTTCTTCATTATTTAGGGTACTTCCCCTGGAGGAGAGGAGGAGAGGTCTGAAATCTCCACCCTGTATACGTAAATCCGAACTTATTTGCAATACATACATACATATAATCACGCCTTTATCCCTTATGGGGTAGGCAGAGCGTAAACGACCTAAACAAAGGTCGTTCCGCCACGTCTGACAAAGTTTTGAGGGTTATTCAAGATGGATTTGTATTTTGTACGTATATTGCTGTAGTGACAGGTTGTCAGCCCATCGCCTAAATTGCAATGTACTGAAACCCTCAGATCCCTTAGCTGGTTTTTACAGCATGCCCGGGAGGAAATGCAGCTGGCACATTCTATGTTTTTCTCTCGCTCCCAGTCCAGCATGGAAGAAATTTATTATTTGCAATAGCGTGTGTCAATTCGTTATATCACACTATGGCCTAGATTCAAGATTTGCCGGCTCAAATTAAAACTAAATTCCATTTGTCACTTTCAGACTAAAAACAATGGAAAAGGACATGAGACTAGAATCACAACATCTCCCATCATCTCCCTAGCTTTATCCCGTATCTCACGGGGTTGGCTTCCTAATCTAGGGGATTGAACGAGGGTACTGGTTTTTACACAGAGCGACTGCCATCTGACCTCCGCAACCCAGAAGGGAAACAAGACCCAATCCTAGATTAGATCAGACTTTTCAAGCCGCCAATGCTTAGCACTGGCCTCTGATATGGCTTAACGACTAATATCTACGGTATTAAATGATATTTAAGACGACACGTTGGACTGGGAGCGAGAGAAAAACATAGAATGTGCCAGCTACATTTTCTCCCGAGCATGCTGTAAAAGCAGCTAAGGGATCTGAGGGTATATTGCAATATAGGCGATGGGCTGACAAGCTGTCACTACAGCAATATATGTACAAAACCATCTTGAATAAACCTCAAAACTTTGTCAGACGTGGCGGAACGACCTTTGTTTAGGTCGTTTACGCTATGCCTACCCCATTAGGGATAAAGGCGTGATTATATGTATGTATGTATGTTAAACGATATTAACCGGGACCAACGTCTTAACGTGCCTTCCGAAGCACGGAAAAAGCACCGAATAAACGTACATATGAAATTCGAAAACCGAAAAACACATTGGTACGTGGTGGGATTCGAACCACGACCTCCCGCTCAGGAGGCAGCGGCCCTATCCACTACACCATCTGGCTCCTGGGTTCACAATTTAAAGAAATAAGTAAGTAAGGACATTCAAAATTTCAAAAATATGTTAAAAAAGGTAGACAAATAAATGCATAAAGTTACGCGTTTATCCGTTACGAAGTAGGGAGACCGGTAAACGCTTCGTGAAGGCCGCGTTTGCCATATGTAATTGAGGGTAATTTTAGACTATAATGTGTATCTTCATAGTGACAGGTTGTCAGACTATCGCCTAAATTACAATACACTGCTACCCTCGAATCCATGTTGCTGACGTCTACAACATACCTGAAAGAAAGGGCAGCTGGAACATTCTATGTTTTTTAAGAAATAGGTTTAAGAAACTACAAACTTTACTTAAAATCTTAGACTCGTATTTTTGAAGCGATCTCAAACTTGAGAGCAATATTAAGTATGGATTTGACAGGCCACGTTGTACTGAAATGACATTTCTGATACGAACTCAATCTCGCTGTCACTCTTGAGAGCTGATTACAAATACGGCCCCTAGATTTTCATAGCCACAGGTTCGGTCGAGAGCATTAAGATTAAATACTCTATAAAAATGTCCATTTTCGATTTAAATATTCATAACGGCCCATTCACGGGGGTGGTAATAAAAATCCCCGAAGATTTTTTCATAACGTCGTGTCCGAGTGCGACTTGAAACGCCCACCCTTTGGCCACGAAATAAGAGGTAATAAAATACTTGTGGAAAATAATCCTTGTATAATTTAAAAAAAAACGGTAATTCATCCATCGCTCTACCAAACTGAGCTACTGCAGTATTTCATAAAATATGAAAAAGAAAAAATAATAATAGCATTGTGAGTGCTAAAAATCCTCAAAATACTGCAATGTCAACAAAAATCTTAAAATGTAATTATTTTTTAATGTTATAATGCTCTTAAATTAATGCCTTTTTGGAATGCTATAAATTGTAAGTACCTGAGAGTTGGCATATATCTTGAAAAATTGCAAAGTTAATAAAGATAACGCTCTGCCTACCTCGTAATCGATAAAGGCGTGATTTTATGTATGTATGTAATAAAGTATGAAATCCGTAAATTGGAAAAGAAGGAAACTGGAGTATCTATAAAGTACCTGTAAGTAAGCTTTTTCAAATAGCTGTAAGATTTTTAGCAATGAAAACCGTTTTAAAAATTTAAAAAAAATTGTGGGTAAAAAGTTTTCCTTCTTGGCCAAAAAGTCAAGCTATTGAATAAAACCCAACCCCTTCCCTTCTCGTGGCCTCACTTAAAGTCGCTCATAACGCTTTACCCTAGATCATAAAACACGGCTCAGTCCCGAATTCTCTCTTCAAATATCACACGGTATAGATGAAAAGAAAATCTTTAACTGCTAAACTCGTGGGTGCATTCAGGTAATTTTCTAGGTACAACTATTTATTTAGTATGACGCCTTATTTATTTACAACGAAGTTTAAGGGTGAATTGCTCAAAGCTTTCCTTCGATTGTAAAATCAACCCCTTCTGTTCTCGTGGCCCAACCCTAAGTCACTCATAACGCTCTTCCCTAGATCATAAAACACGCTTCAGGCCCAAGTTTTCTCTTCAAATATCACAAGATATTACCAGACGGAAGGAAACTCTTTAGCTGCTAAGCTCGTGGGTGTTTTCAGTTAATTTTCTAGGTACTGTTTCTTTATTATGACGCCTTATTTATTTACAACGAAGTTTAAGGGCGAATTTCTCAAAGCTTTCCTCCGATTGTAAAATCAACCCCTTCTGTTCTCGTGGCCCAACCCAAAATCGTTCATAACGCTTTACCCTAGATCATAAAACACGGTTAAGGTCCGAATTCCCTCTTCAAACGTCACACGAGATGGAAGTAAAATCTTTAGCTGCTAAACTCGTTTTCAAGTATGTCTACTACTGCTGAATGGTTAAATAAAGAACGATAGCATTTTTTTACCAGGCCTTTTTAAAGACCGACAAGCGGACTCTAGCACTAGGCCAGAAAAACGCTTATAAAATATTTTATGGCCTTGTCTTTTTCCTCTTCTGAGGAATTAAATCCTTTCTTTTTTCGTGGCCCCACCTTAAGTCGCTCATAACGTCGCTCTACCCTAGATCATAAAACACGGTTCAGACCCGAATTCTCTCTTCAAACGTCACACGATATTACCTAAAAGAGCTGCTAAGCTTGTGGGTACTTTCAGATATTTCTACTAATGCTGTATGGAAAAATATTGAATAAAACGTTATTCTTCTTCTTAGCGAGTGGATTTTCAAGTCGATACATACATACATACATACATAAAATCACGCCTTTATCCCTTACGGGGTAGGCAGAGCGTAAAAACGCCTCCTAAAAGGCGCTTTCGCCACGTCTGACATACATTGAGGGCAATTTTAGATTGTAATGTGTATTGCTGTAGTGACAGGTTGTCAGCCCATCGCCTAAATTACAATACACTGTAACCCTCGAATCCCTTTTGCTGACTTTTACAGCATGCCCGGGAGGAAGGGCAACTGGAACATTCTATGTTTTTCTTTCTCTCCCAGTCCAGTATGGAAGACCAAGTTTCAAGTCGATAGACCCGATGAACACTGGTGTCAGAGTTTTCAAACCGGCTAGTAGCACAGCTATTTAGGCCTCTGACATGGTTTGAATAACGACCATTATCAAAGACAGCGATCGGGCCCGACGCCTTAACGTGCCCTCCGAAGCACGGAATCCTCTTTCTTTTCGAACAATCAGGTGATTCAGCCTGGAATGTCCTAACCAAACTTGAGAAAACCTCACAAAGTGATAAATTGACAAATATCAACTTTTGTGTTGCCCCCTTAACGTTATTTATTTAAGTGTGGCGTTCTTGAATATACCAGATTAGGTAGTTCATTATGATTTATTTATTTTATTTTGTCAACTTATAACTTAAATTCCTTTTAATTTACTGTATTACCTTTTAAGAATGCTGTGTTCACCTGTTATTGGTACTCATATCAGGCTGTGTCCTAATGCTTGTATTTTCTTATATATTTTTTGTAATATGTGTACTGTTGGTGTTCCATTAAAAAATAAATAAATAAATAAATGATTTGATTATATTAGTTCTGAAGAAAAAATAGACAGCTGATGTTAAAAAAATGCAAAAAATCAAATCCATGCCAGGCCGGTGTAGTCAACTTTATCGTCTGCTTACCATTAGATATCTTACTACATACATACATATGCACATATTATAATGTATACATATATACATATTAACAGGCATAACAAAGGTCGTTCTGCCACGCCTGACAAAGTTTTGAGGGTTATTTAAGATAGATTTGTAGGTATGTTGCTGTAGTGATAGGTTGTCAGACCATCGTCTAAATTACAATATACTGATACCCTCGTCCCATAGCTAGTTTTTGCTCGGTAGGAGATGCATCTGGCACAGTCTATGGTATTCTATAGCTCCCATTAAAAATGTTTGCTCCTGTCTACATTCCTAAACGTCTTTAGTAGGCAGTGTAGCACTGTGCTTAGCCACCCCACATTGAACAAAATGCAAACATACATACATACATATAATCACGCCTTTATCCCTTATGGGGTAGGCAGAGCGTAGACGACCTAAACAAAGCTCGTTCCGCCACGACTGACAAAGTTTTGAGGGATATTTAAGATAGATTTGTAGGTATATTGCTGTAGAGACAGGTTGCCAGCCCATCACCAAAATTACAATATACAGAAACCCTCGGATCCCTTAGCTGGTTTTTACAGCATGCCCGGGAAGAAATTCAGCTAGCTCATTATATGTTTTTTCTCGCTCGCAGTCTAGCATGGAACTAAATGTACTGTCTAAAATACGACTACCTACCTTTGCCCTATTAGCTAGCAGACGGGCCATTGTACCACCATGGCGCAAGAAATTTAACACATCACCATATGCATCCACCATTGGTTATTACGACCCTATCACGGTCGCCGTCTTGTTACCATCCATGCTGCACTGGGAGCGAACGATATAACAACATTGAATGTTCCAGCTGCATTTCCTGCTGGGCATGCTGTAAAAACCAGCTAAGGGATCCGAGGGTTTCTGTATATTGTAATTTAGGCGATAGGCTGTCAACCTGTCACTGCAGCAATATACCTACAAATCTATCTTAAATATCCTTCAAAACGTATAGTATATTGTATTGTAACAGTATATTGTAATTTAAGCGATGGGCTGATCTACGGCAATATACCTACAAATCTATCATAAATAAATACCCCTCAAAACTTAGTCAAACGCGGCGGAACGACCTTTGTCTAGGTCGTTCACGCTCTGCCTACCCCATTAGGGATAAAGGCGTGATTATATGTATGTATGTTCATTAAAAGCGTGGTCATGTCATACTGCCCTATTGTCTAGAGATTGACACGTCACATTATCATCCGCCATTGATTTTTACGACTCTATCACGGCCCCAGAATAAGGTCCCCAACCTTGTTATTCCGGTTGACATACTCCGGCCGATAGATGGCGTGTTAAGCCTAACAGGATAGAGCTGACTTGGTGATAATAAGGAGTAAGGAAGATCGTTCTGAAGAAAATGAGGAAATGACCAATTTACATATAGGTGTAGGAATATACGGGGTGTAAGGGACATCGTCGCGCAAACTGATAGGGGTTGGTCAGCCAACGAAACTGAACCACTATTACAAGGATTTTTTTTCAGGTAGCGGAATTTTCCATAGAATTTGTCTGGTCGTGGTGGTCATTTTGTATGGGAAGGTCAATTTTTTCTTTCATCTCCTGAAATAATTCACCCGGTATTACGACAAGGCTTTAAATGAACCTGAAAAAAAAACCCCAGCTGAAGGTAATCTGAACAAACCCTGAATAAACCCTGTATGCAGTATGTAGAATACTTTCTCATAAAATATATTATACTATTTGTAAGAAAGTTATTGGTTTTTACAAATAACTAGATGATTTTAAATATTACAAGATACCATTTACCGAAAATATTTTGTTTCTTATTTTCTGAGACTGCTAGCTAGCTCTTTTGAAAACGGAAAATACACTCTTAATAGTCTACTTTCCGTTTTCAAAAGAGCTAGCAGTCTCAGAAAATAAGAAACATGAGAATAAAACATTTATTTATATTTTTGATAAATGGCATCTTGTAATATTTAAAATCATCTAGTTATTTGTAAAAACCAATATCTTTCTTACATATAGTATAATATATTTTATGAGAAGGTATTCTACAGACTGCATACAGGGTTAATTCAGGGTTTGTTGGTTTAAGTGTCAAATTGTAATAATTTTTTGGCGAAATCGGCCAATTTCATAATGATTTTGTAAAAAAGGAATAACTACTACTAAATTAATTATTTAATTTTACAAAATCATTATGAAATTGGCCGATTTTTCCCAAAAAATATTACAAGATGCCACTTGTAAAAATAAAGTTATTATTCTTTTCTGAATTAATAGCCAACTTCCGGTTCTTTATAAAATGTATTTAAAATAAACTCCAGCAACTTTTTTTTGTTCTTTCTGGAAAAAAAAATACAGTAATATTGGTTTAACCTATGAAAGTACAAATGTTCCGGCTAGCGAAGCAATAAAAATACATTTTACAGCGTCAACTGAACGCATGTCGCCTGGAGTAAATAGTTTCAGCCGAAACCAGTAACCGCTGACCATAAGTCAGTAACGGCAACAGTTACAAGTAAACATAAACTCGACTGAAATACATTTGGTGGTTGGACTAGGGTTGTTCGCAATCTTTCTTTTACAGAGTGGTTTTTCGACTTGACAAACGACCACTCTGGTATCAGAGTTTTTAGGCTTCGAAATAGTCTTTGTCATAGTGTGTGTAACAACTATTATCACAGACCGTGGCTGAAACCAATGGATTAAAGTACCCTCCGAAGCACGGAATGTTCGTAAGAGTGTTGATACAGATTTGGATGATCTATATACGTAGATAGAGGTATGAACTGTACTCGCCTAGATAATGCCTAATACCCATTCATTTATTTTTTCTGATAATCAAATAAAGACTGCATCCTCCTAACCAAATCTCACATATTGATAATCAAAGGCAGGACTAGCTAAAGGTGGCAATGATGTACGGTAAGAATATGCAGTCACTCTGTGAAATTCTTTTGTATAAAACTTAGGGCAAACACAGTTTTTAAAGTGGGCAACCCTAGACGGAACACAATTTACGGCGGCGTATTAACGTCGGAAAGCAGGTACGATTCGGTACTGAAATAGACGCGTTTCCGTTACAGTTTGGTACAAGTTATAAGAGATTGGTTGGTTGAGTAGCGATTTGAATGACGTGATGGAACGTCATCTCGGAATAAATGGGCAGAGAAGGATTTAAACACCTTTCTGTTCACTGAATAAAGTCTGAAATGCCATGAGCAAATTCATTTCCTTAATAGAAACCAAAATTTGAGATTCCTTTAAACTGCAGTTAGACAATGAGATATGTGTGTAACCTGTGTTAACGAATACCATGCACGTTCACTTCAATTAAACTCAGGTGTTTCATGACGTAGTCCAAAAATGTCAGGATCGCCTTGCAAATCTTTTAGCAATCATTAAAAGTCAGTAGAAGTTAACAAACCAAACGCTTCATTTTCTCTAATCTTAAATTATATTCTTGATCTGAATAAAATGTCACAGAGTGTATTTGTTTGTAATTTTTCTGTAAATTAGCATCTAAAATCGGAAATCGGAAATCGCTCTCGCTTATGCCTATATCTTGAACTACGCTATAAAGACTACACTCAGGTTGAGGTTTGGCCTGTATACAATGTCCCTAATGGATTGGTTTGAGTAGCGTTCTCTGTATTCTCTCTTTTAAAATGTATGGGCCTGCTAATCGCTCCCGCTGCCGCTTATGTCTTAAATCCACAGTATAAAGTCTACACCCAGTTCAAATGTAGCCAGCATACAATATCTCTAACCTTACAATTTGCTGTCAGAGAATCTCTCCCGCTTCATGCCTTAGACCACAGTATAAAGACTACACCTTGTTAAGGTGTGGCCTGTATACGTTACAATGTCCATAATGAATTGGTTTGAATAGCGTTCTCTGTATTTTAACATTTATGAGCCTGCTAATTGCTCCCGCTTTCGCTTATGCTTTATACCACACTATAAAGACTACACTCAGGTTAAGGTGTGGCCTGCATACAATGTCCCTAGTGAATTGGTTTGTATGACGTTCACTGCATTTCAAAATGTACCAGCCCCCGCTTATGCCTTGGACCACTTTACAAAGACTACACCCAGTTGAGGTGTAGCCAGCATACAACATCCCTAGCCTTACAATTTACTGTCAGACAATCGCTCCCGCCTACGCTTATGCCTTGGACCACAGTATAAAGTCTACACCCAGTTGAGGTAAAGCCAGCATACAACATCCCTAGCCTTACAATTTACTGTCAGACGATCGGTCCCGCTTATGCCTTGGACCACAGTATAAATATTACATCCAGTTGAGGTGTGCTATGCGTACAATGTCCCTAATCTCACAATTTACTATCAGGCAATCGGTCCCGCTACCTCCTATGCCTTAGACCACAATATAAAGACTACACCCAGTTGAGGTGTGGCCTGCACACAATATTCCTAACCTTACAATTTACTGTCAGGCAATCGCTGCCGCTTGTGCTTATGCCTTAGACCACAGTATAAAGACTACACCCAGTTGAGGTGTGGCCTGCATACAATATTCCTAACCTTACAATTTACTGACAGACAATCGCTGCCGCTTCCGCTTATGCCTTGGACCACAATATAAAGACTACACCCAGTTGAGGTGTGGCCTGCATACAATGTCCCTAATGGATTGGTTTGTGTGGCGTTCTTTTATCATTACGTTGAGCGATACTCCCTGTATAGCGGGTGTTTTTAAATCAAGTTTGTTCGTCGGCTAGTTTGATGTTTTTAAAATAGGGTGTTTAATTTAGATCCTTAAGCGATTTCATCTAGGTATGATTCTACATTACCTGCATACATAGTCATATCTTTTTTCCATATAGGGTCGGTAGAGCAGCAATAATTTGTTTTAGTTGCTTGCCTTAAAACAGTGACCGCTACATTTTACATAAAACATTCGGTTTGTTTTTTCCCGAATAGGCAAAGCATAAACGACCAATGAAAAAAAGGTCTTTCCGCCACGTCTGACAAGTTTTGAGGGCAATTTTAGACTTAAATGTGTATCGCTACAATGACAGGTTGTCAGCCCATTGCTGGACACTGAAACCCTCGAATCCCTTAGCTAGTTTACAGCATGCCCAGGAGGAAATGCAGATGGCACATTCTGTGTTTTTCTTCCACTCTCCCCCAGTCCAGCATGGAAGATCCCCGAATAAAATCTACCTTAATTTCTTATACTAATAACTACTCAGTTTCAGCTGAGCTTGGAAGATTTATTCATAGTTGATTTAAATAAGTCTAGGTTCTAGAGTAAAACCACAACAATGTTTCATTCATGATGAGCGTTCTGAAAGTGACGGTTTAAATTTATACAGCGCGTCCAGTTTTGCTTGGCCTTCCTTTTGTTTGTTACCTTTATTTCTATTCTATAGACAATAGTTAATGAGCACGCCTCCATGGTCTAGTGGTCAGAGCTTACGATCAGGAGGTCCTGGGTTCGATTCCCCCCCGGGGATACAAAACTGATATTATTTAATTTATCACTTTGTAAGGTTTTCCCCAGTTTGGTTAGAACATTGCAAGCAGAATCACCTAATTGTCCGAAAAGAAAAACGATTCTGTGCTTCGGAGGGCACGTTAAGCCGTCGGTCCCGGTCGCTGTCTTTGATAGTGGTCGTTACTCAAAACCATGTCTCGGGCCTAATGGCTGTGCTACTAGGCGGTTTGAAAACTGACACCAGGGTTCATCGGGTTGTTGTTCGCCTCGAGAATCCACTCGCTAAGAAGAAGTGAGCACGATGGTGTAGTGGATAGGGCCGCTGCCTCCTGAGCGGCGAGATCGTGGTTCGAATCCCACCATGTACCAATTTGTGTTTCGGTTTTCGAATTACAAATGTACGTTTATTCGGCCCTTTTCGTGCGTCGGAAGGCACCGATTGGTCCCGGTTAACATCGTTTAATACCGTAGATATTAGTCGTTAACCCATGTCAGAGGGCAGTGTTAAGCATTGGCGGCTCGAAAACTCTGACCCAATCTAAGATTGGCTCTGGTTTCCCTTCTGGGTTGCCTAGGTCAGATGGCAGTCGCTCTGTGTAAAAACCAGTACCCTCGTTCTATCTCCTAGATTTGGTAGCCAGCCCCGTGAGATACGGGATAAGGATAGGGAGATGAAGAAGCAATAGTTACGATTAGATTTAAGATCGGGGAGACACGGCTATACGACTAAAATCTAGACTGATTGCAATATACACTTGGACAGTTTAGAGTCCAACTATTTAAGGTTACTGTGATCCTTCTGTACATGGGAAAGCAATGGAAAATGTCAGCGCTTTTCTGACTTTTAGAAAAACACGCACCATGGTCTACATAACCCTTCTTTACTTGGTGCAATCAGGTAATAAGACTCTGTATCTATGGCGTGATTTCATTACTAAAGTTTATTCAAGGCGGCCTTTGTAGTTTATTATTCCTTTGGGAAAAAGCAACATAATCTTTGATGAATTAAGTACTTCATTCCCATGGGAATTTCGTGCATAAGATTATGACTGAATTAGTTCGCTTGATTTATTATTTCTATATTCCAAGACTAAAATTAAGAAAGTTTTAAGAACTCTTATTTTATAATGGATTTGCTTTCGGTTTAGAGATCGATCGTAATAACGTTTTGGAAGGATTTATTTCTAGAAGTCACCTTATCTATCAAATGGTTAGAGTTACCAAACTTGTATGGTAGGTAAAGAATGATAAAAAATAGAATAGAATATACATAAAGGTCAATGATCAAATTTGTAAAGAATGATAAATAATAGAAAATAATATACATAAAAGAGAATGACCAAACTTGTATGGAAGGTAAAGAATGATAAAGAATAGCATTTAATAACCATAAAAGAAAATAACCAAACTTGTATGGAAGGTAAAGAATGATAAAGAATAGCATTTAATAACCATAAAAGAAAATGACCAAACTTTGTATGGAAGGGAAGGAATGATAAAGAATAGAATATACATAAAGGAGAATGACCAAACTTATATGGAAGGTAAAATTAAGAGTTATAGGAATGTTCATACAATCTTTATCGCTTGCAGACCTATAGGAAAAAGTGAGAACCATTCGCTTACAATCAAGCAATGGAAAGTTATAACATTGTAAGTAGCACTAGGTTAACAAGGGCGTGCCTTTAATGGACAATGCATCAGCTAACACTGACGGCATGGAATATTGAGCTTCGTGGCCATTAGGAGTCTTTATCACTGAAGCTAACGGCTTTTCCGACTTTTCTGTCAGAGTTTTTAAATCACAAAATATGCCTCTAACAGGGTTTTGTGTACCTCTAGATCTAGAAAGACAACGATAGTTTAACCAGCCATGGAATCTTTTTACTTTTACTTCCATGCTGGACTGGGAGCGAGAGGAAAACAAAGAATGAGCCAGCTGTATTTCCTTCCGGCTATGCTGTAAAAAACGGCTAAGGAATCCTAGGGTTTCTGTATATTGCAATTTAGGCGACAGGTTGTGAAACCTGTCACTACAGCAATATTTCTACAAACCTATCTTAAATAACCCTCAAAACTTTGTCAGACGTGGGGGAACGACCTTTGTCTAGGACGTTTACGCTCTGCCTACCCCAGTATACCCAGTATAACCCCAGTACGTATCTTTTTACTTGACAGACAAACAAGTAAATAAGCCTGCATTGTCCTTACCAAATTGGGATCAAACTATGTTGACCATACATAGACATTATCTGCAATGAAAAATGCTGACAAAGTAACTTGCACTCAGCCAATAAGGGCGTTTCTCTAATGGACAGTGTTCGTTTCATATTCTAGGCAAATGGATCAGCTGGACGTGTGACGTCACGTCATAAACTGTAGTGTAGAACTTCATGGATTTTTTCCCTTTCCTGTTCCAAGTATCCCCACGTTTATCAGTATAATATTTAAGTTATCATGTCCTGTTTTGTTATTATAGGGCCGATGGTGTAGTGGATAGGGCCGCTGCCTCCTGAGCGGGAGGTCGTGGTTCGATTCCCACCACGTACCAATGTGTTTTTCGATTTTCGAATTTCATATGTACGTTTATTCGGCGCTTTTTCTGTGCTTCGGAAGGCACGTTAAGCCGTTGGTCCCGGTTAATATCGTTTAATACCGTAGATATTAGTCGTTAAGCCATATCAGAGGCCAGTGCTAAGCATTGGTGGCTTGAAATCTCTGACCTAACCTAGGATTGGGTCTGGTTTCCCTTCTGGGTTGCGGAGGTCAGATGGCAGTCGCTCTGTGTAAAAACCAGGACCCTCGTCCTATCCCCTAGATTAGATAGCCGACCCCGTGATATACGGGATAAGGCTCGGGAAAAGATGATGTCCTGTTTTTTTTTAAATATAGAGACTGTGATAGACGACGTCATAGAATCAAGAGCTTCGTGAAACTTTGCCACCGAAATATAACTTTATTTATAAAAAATCGTATGGTTTTATCGATAAGTAGTTGGTTAGTTATAAAATATTTTATTTATAAGAAAAATAATAGGGCTATGAGTAGGTATTTTGAAACATTTTAAGGTAAAGAAAAGTGAGTCAAAGTTAATAATTATTATTACTTCAAAATAATGCAAGTTTGATTTTAGAATTCAGTTCAGCATCCTTTGTTTATATGAAAATAAAGATAAAGATAATTTATTTGTAAAACATGAGTAAATTTGAAATACAGATGTCAGTGTTAATTAAAGAGTCCTCCATGTTTGGTCTTGCGTAAAAACTTATGTCAAGGAATTATATAATATTAGTAATAAATATTTAGTTGCAATCACCTATCGTGTCATTCAAATAATCATTTACATTGTAATAGCATTTTTTTGTCAAAAGTTCAGTAATTTTTGTTTTAAATACTTCAAAGTACATTTTCTTATATCTAAGGGAATCTTATTATATATTTTTGGAGCCATACCAAAAACGCTTTTAGCTAGCAATGCAGTGTTGGATGTGTTGGTCTGCTGATTGCAAATTTGAGTTAAGTCACGAGGACGAAGGTTATGCTGAGTTGTAACTTCTACATTTTTAAACAAGGCAGGATTTTGTTTAACAAATACAGCTATTTCCAAAATATAGAGACAGGGAAATGATAATATCCTATAATTAAGAAAGTTAGGCTTACAACTATCTATCCGTTTAAAAATGATACCAAAATCGGTGCTTCAATGAGAAGCACACCCCCCCTAAAAATCAAGGACCAAATCTGGAAAAGGAAATCTAATAATTACTTGTTTATACGTCTAAACGTATAATGGCGACTTATGTTGTCTACAGACCCAGCTATAGGTTGTTGGACGATCAGACAAGTCGCCATGTCAGAGTATTCGACCCGCCCAATAGACTCTGACATGGTCTGTTTAACTATCAGATACCCAGATATCAGTACCCAGGACCGACGTAACATGATTTCCGAAGCCTGGATGGAACTGTCAATATAACTACTGAAAATAGAACCATATACCGAATACCGAACCATAAACCATATACCGAACTCACAACCCAAAAACTGCGTTCAAATAACTCACCACTACACCACGGAAGCGTTGGCAATCTTCAATATTTTAATGGTTGTCATATTCACAAGTCGTAACTGGAACAATGTTTCGGTAGTTCTCCCATAATAATTTTATAGTTGCTTTGCTTACTTTGTTGTTAGTTTTAAGCCATAAACAAACATAATACAAAGCAGAGGGCCAGTTCACATACATACTTGCATACAAATAATCACGCCTTTTTCCCTAATGGGGTAAGCAGAGCGTAAACGATTTAAACAGAGGTCGTTCCGACACGTATGACAAAGTTTTGAGGGTTATTTAAGGTAGATTTGTAGGTATACGGTTTACCGAACCGACCACTGGTATGTACTTGCACGATTGCTTACTGAAGGATCTTACGGTCGAGTAAAGGTCGGTAACTTTGTGGCGAAAAGGGATTTCTAATCGACTAATAGTACATACATTATAATCATGCTTGTATAGGTACCATACTCGGTAGGCAGAGCATTAACGACATAAACCGGAGGGGTTGTTGCCCCTCCGAGAAGACGCCCGGGCACAGAGAAAACCCTACAGGCCCGCACCAGCAGCCCAAACACCTGGCTGCTGAAGACCTCGAATGATGACGACCTAAACAAATGTCGCTCTGCTACGTCTGACAAAGTTTTGAGGATAATTTAAGATAGATTTGTACGAATATTGCTGTAGTGACAGGTTGTCAGCCCATCGCCTAAATTTCAATATAGGTACAGAAACCCACGGATCCTTTATCTGGTTTTTACAGCATGCCCGGGCGAAAATGCAGTTGGCACACTCCATATTTTTCTCTCGCTTCCAGTCCATCATGGAAGAAATTCACACATGAACTTTATTTGCTTACTATACAAAAAAAAATCATATTCATTGTAGATCAAAAGAAAATATAGATTTGGACGGATGTTGGATTGTCATCGGGTGTTTATAGACTAATTTGACTATGATTCTGCCCGATGACATTACAAATTCAAGAAAATATATTGCATAGGCATTGCTCAAAAACTATTTAACAATCTTGAGATCGCTTTATAAATACGAGCCTCAGTTTATTAGTAGGGTGGAGTTTTTAGTGCCCTCTGCTTTTTTGCACCAGTCTGTAGTAAATACTGGATTGGGAGTGATAAAAACCTAGAATGTGTCAGCTCAGTTTCTCTTCAAGGACATACTGTAAAGAGCGGTTTAAAGGTTCAAGCTTCAATTTGGTAAGTTGAAACGTGTAAATTGTTCTACCAGTGAATTTTAAGATCAAGTTTAATTGCCTCCGTTGTCTAATGGTCATAGCCATGGGCTTACAATCCGGTCTTGGGTTCAATTCCCAGGAGGGAATTTGTGTCATCATCTCCCTAGCCTTATCCTGTATCTTACGGGGTCGGCTACCTAATCTAAGGGATTGAACGAGCGTACTAGTTTTTACACAGAGCGACTGCCATCTGACCTCCGCAACCCAGAAGGGAAACCAGACCCAATCCTAGATTAGGTCAGTTTTCAAGCCGCCAATGCTTAGCATTGGCCTCTGTCATGGCTTAAAGACTAATATCTATGGTATTAAACTATATTAACCGGGACCAACGGCTTAACGTGCCTTCAGAAGCACGGAAAAAGCGCCGAATAAACGTACATATGAAATTCGAAAACCGAAAAACACATTGGAACGTGGTGGGATTCGAAGGAGGCAGCGGCCCTATCCACTACACCATCAGGCTCTCAACACAAAAGTTGATATTTGTCAATTTATTACTTTCTGAGATTTGCCCCAGTTTGGTTAGGACATTGCAGGCTGAATCACTTGATTGTCTGAAAAGCAAAAATGATTCCGTGCTTCGGAGGGCACATTAACCTGTCGGTCCCGGTCTCTTTGATAGTGGTCGATACTCAAACCACGTCAGAGGCCTAATAGCTGTGCTACTAGGCGGTTTGAAAACTCTGACCACAGGGTTCATCGGGTCGTCTGACCGGAGAATCTACTCGTTAAGAAGAAGTTTAAGTTTTCTTTTAAGTCCATGTATCAACTTGAATGCAAGTGCTCTACTTATTCACTGTACTTACAACTGTCCTAATGTAAACAGCCCCTAAAATTAAAAAAATACAGGTTTAGTTTAATTAGGTATAAATAATTAAGTCCCCGTGTAGTGCCGGGTTAGACCAGCATCACCCCATAACTTCCCGTCGGTGTCGTAAAAGGCGACTAAGGGATAAATCCAGGGAATGGGCAGAAGCGTTCCCTGTCAATGGAAAACTTCTACTGCGCTCACCAACCCGCCTGCCAAGCGTGGTGAGTATAGGATATACCCCCAATTTTGAGGAGGCCTATGTCCAGCAGTGATTGATGTTGAAGTAAGTACTACAATAGCAAGTACCTCGTTGGTACGCAAGCTAAAGTATACCATGTTACCTTCCTCAATAAGTAGCATCAATGTAGTTACTTATACTTAAAATAATCGTCAATAGAACCTAGTCGGTAAACAAACAAACAATAAAATTAAAGCAGTCAATATTTATTGCAATTTTATTCAAATCACCTACTTCTGCCAGCCAATAGGAACACATATTCGTAACAGTTACTTAGCAACGAAATAACAGATTTCAGTTTTTTAAATATTCTTCGTAATCCAGTCTCATCAAATCGCAGGTTCGAATACACGTTCCAAAATCAAAAACTAAAATTCAAACTTGGAATTTATTTCTTTTCAAGCCGCAAGTGAGCTTTATTCTTCTTAATTTGATTTAAAGGCGATTTCAAATGAAGAATCGATTATGAAGGGAAAGTGAAAAGGAATCGATATAGTGACCTTAACATTTGGAATGGTGCAATATTATCGATTGAAGTTTGACGCTCTGTGAACTAGCAGGTGAGGTTTGTTCTATTAAGTCGTAGTGACCTTGGGCTCTGATTGTACTTCTAGCTTCTATTAAATGAACGTGGGTTTTATTGATTAGGTTATTTTATTCTTTATTGTACACACAGAGATTCTTAAAATTAATTTAATCTAGATACATTATATACAAATATTTGAGCGAGCGAGCTGAATTAAAAATATTTGAGTTGTCTTCCAGCTTACCGTGTAAGAAAAAAAAATGGGTAACAGAAGGCAAGAGTGTACGCAAAGACTACAATAAGCTACATATAAATATCCTTACATACATAAATATACATACTAATCAAATAATTATATAAATATTATTTATATCGCTTCCATGTTTGACTGGGAGCGAGAGAAAAACATAGAATGTGCCAGCTGCATTTCCTCCCGGGCATGTTGTTAAAATTTGCTAAGGGATCCGTGGGTTTCAGTATATTGCAATTTAGGTGATGGACCGACAACCTGTCACTATAGGAATATACGTAAAAATCTATCTTAAGTCACCCTCAAAACTTTGTCAGACGTGGTGGAACGACCTTTGTTTAGGTCCTCTACGCTCTGCCTACCCCATTAGGGATAAAGGCGTGACTATTTGTATGTACGCATGTATATTAGTACATATAACACGTGGTATATAAATAAATATATATTATACACACTTACATATAGTAAAAATAATACATACATACATACATATAATCACGCCTTTATCCCTAATGGGGTAGGCAGAGCGTAAACTACCTAAACAAAGGTAGTTCCGCCACGTCTGACAAAGTTTAGAGGGTTATTTAAGATAGATTTGAAGGTATATTGCTGTAGTGACAGGTTGACAGCCCATCGCAATTGCAATATACTGAAACCGGATCCCTTACCTGGTTTTTACAGCATGCCCGGGAGGAAATGCAGCTGGCCCAGACTATGATTTTCTCTCGCTCCCAGTCCAGCATGGAAGATAAATATATATTACTTACATATAGTAAAAATAATACGAAATATGAATACATTTATAAGGATAAGATATGCTCCTTCACTCTTCTGTTAAAAACATCCAAAGAAGGGCTTGCACGGATGTCATGGGGCAAGGAGTTCCACAAACGCACAGAATGCACCGTAAACGAGATGCCATGACAGGTTGAGGAGTGGGAAGGGATTTTCAGAAATATATAGGGTATAAGGGACAGCGTCCCGCAAACTGATAGGGGTTGCTCAGTCAACGCAACTGAACAACTATGAGAAGATAGTTTTTTTTAGGAAATAATAAAAGGTAATTTGCATTTACATTTTATAGAAAACTATACAAATTATCTATCCGAGGGGGTCATTTTGTATGGGAACGTATTTATTTTCATCTCCTGAAAAAAAATCCTTCTGTTAGTTGTTCAGTTTTGTTGACTGAGCATCCCCTATCAGTTTGCGGGACGCTGTCCCTTACACCTGGTATGTAAAATGAAAGAAAGGAATATAATAAATTCGTTTCGGGCAGGGCTCGAACCTGCGTCTCTGGAATGCCGGTCCATCGCTCTACCACTAAGCTACCGAAACGGTAGTGGGAGCGTGGGAGTGATGAATTTATCATAGCCTTTGTTTATGTACACGTCATATCTACGTTATATTAAATAAAATAGCATTGTGAGTGCTAAAAATCCTCAAAAATATTTTATTTTAGTTGTTTATTTATTTTAGTTCGCACCTCATTAAATCGATAAATCTTAATATCGTTGTATTACTTACATAATAAACAATAAAGGTTAGAGCGCACTACGGCACTGCAGCAGGGCGACAAAATCTGTCAAAATTTATGAACCTGACATTGCCACGCCGTGAAGCGTCGTAAAGCGCCGCGCCGCTCCGTTGCAGCTCCAGTGCTGCTTCAGTTCGGTACAACTCATACATTTTCATACAAAGAATCATTTGTCGCGCAGTGACGCGCCGCTCCGCTACAGCTCCAGTGCTGCTTCAGTTCGGTACAACTCATACATTTTCATACAAATAATCATTTGTCGCGCAGTGACGCGCCGCTCCGCTGCAGCTTCAGTGCTGCTTCAGTGCGGTACATCTCATACATTTTCATACAAATAATCATTTGTCGCGCAGTGACGCGCCGCTCCGCTGCAGCTTCAGTGCTGCTTCAGTGCGGTACATCTCATACATTTTCATACAAAGAATCATTTGCCGCGCCGCGCCGCTCCGCTGCAGCTACGTCCTAGTGCGGTCTAACCTTAAGAGCAAAAAGTAATTTAATGTTTTCAAACTTTATGTTTCTATTATCTGGCAAGAAGTTGTAGATAAAGATATACCATTTATAAGAAATTCAAAATCCAATGTTTGTATCCAGTAAATATAAAACTTTATCCAAACAACTCTAGTAAGTACTAAAAGTTCCACAAGATATGGAAAATACACCGGGAATAAAAACTTCCATGCTAGACTGGAACGAAAGAAAAACATAGAATGTGCCAGCTGCATTTCCTCCCGGACATGCTGTAAAAACCAGCTACGGGATTCGAGGGTTTCAGTATTTTGCTATTTAGGCGATAGGCGGACAACCTGTCACTACAGTAATATACCAACAAATCTATCTTGAATAACCCTCAAAACTTAGTCAGACGTGGCGTTATCCCATTAGAGATAAAGGCGTGACTTTATGTACGTATGTATGTAATAAAAAACTGAATTATTATTTTTATAACCTAAGTGCTTTCATAAATCAGTGAGCCTGCAAATTTATCAGTGCGATTTATCAACTGATAAGTTTCTGCTTACCCACAAGACTGATGCATTATTTATTCGCTCCTATTATAACATGAGGGGTAGATAGCAAGGATTTATCAAAGAATTACTATGTGAAATTATTTTTACTTCCTTGCTGATCTAGAAACGATAAAAAACACAAAATGTTCTAAATACAAGATTTTTCCGGCCTTTCTGTAAAATCCAGTAGAAAGATGTAAGTGTTTCACATACATACATATAATCACGCCTTGATCCAGAGCGTAAACGACCTAAACGAAGGTCGTTCCGCCACGTCTGACAAAGTGTTGAGGGTTATTTAAGATTGATTTGTAAGTATTTCGCTGTAGTGACAGGTTGTCAGCCCATCGCCTAAATTACAATATACTGAAACTCTCGGATCCTTTAGCTGGTTTTTACAGCATGCCCAGGAGGAAGCAGCTGGCACATTTTATGGTTATCTCTTGCTTCCAGGCCAGCATGGAAGAACATACATACATACATATAATCACTCCTTTAAGCCTAATGCGGTAGGCAGAGCGTAAACGACCTAGACAAAGATCATTTGAGTGTTTCGGAGTACGGATGAAGATCCGTCCATCCACGTGAGCTTTCTCCATCGTCGACACTGTGTTTGAGACTAGAGTCAAGAACAAAGAAGCTTATACGGGGTGTAAGGGAGAGCGTCTTGCAAACTGATACCTAGGGGTTGCTCAGTCAACGAAACTAAACAACGTTCAGGAAATGAACATTAAATGACCTTCCTATACAAATAGACCACCTCTTACAGACAATTACTAAATCAAAGAAAAAATCCTCATCTATTCATCTCCCTAGCCTTATCCCGTATCTCACGGGGTCGGATACCTAATCTAGGTGATTGAACGAGGGTACTGGTTTTGACACAGAGCGACTGCCATCTGACCTCCGCAACCCAGAAGGGAAACCAGACCCAATCCTAGATTAGGTCAGAGTTTTCAAGCCGCCAATGCTTAGCACTGGCCTCTGACATGGCTTAACGACTAATCTACGGTTTTAAACGATATTAACCGGGCCAACGGCTTAACGTGGCTTCCGAAGCACGGAAAAAGTGCCGAATAAACGTACATATGAAATTCGAAAACCGAAAAACACATTGGTACGTGGTGGGATTCAAACCACGACCTCCCGCTCAGGAGGCAGTGGCCCTATCCACTACACCATCGGGCTCTCAAAGAAAAAATCCTAATTCATTTAAAAAAATAAATATCTTCTGATAGTTGTTCAGTTTCGTTGACTGAGCAACCCCTATCAGTTTGCGAGACGCTGTCCCTTACACCCTGTATGTTTAAAAAGTAGTTATAAAAAAATATTCTCCTACAGGTCATAACCATCCATTATGGACGACCGCACAGTAGACCTGATCTTCGCTGGCTCGCTGAAGTCCCTGCCTCCAGTCAGCTCCAAGATCGTGAGGATATTCACCAGTTCCACCTTCACCGGTAAGTACTGCCTCGGGCTTTCGATCCGGACGTCCTGGATTCGATTCCCAGGGGGGGGGGACAAAGTTAATAATTGTAAATTTATCACTTTGTAATATTTTCTGCAGTTCCTAAGCACTTAATAGTCTACACACACACACACACACACACACACAAACAGGCACATTAGTATTAGTATTGAAGAAGTATTATAATTATAGTTTTAGTTTACTTTGATTTTTTTTTTAGTTAGTCAATCAAATGTGAAATTTGTTTTCTTTTTACTAGCGTACTAAAAACAACTGTATTTTATGGGAGAGCGGTGCTTCCTGACACTGGCCTTTAGCTTAAAAGTAGGCATCAATCAAAACTGTTATAATAAATTATAATAATAAAACCTTTCTCAAACAAAAAAAAAAAAAATAGTGGTCGTTACTGGTCGATGTTGTTCCACGTCCGTAGGAACTACCTTAAAAACCCTACACGTGACCCCCGGTGAACAAAACCGAAACACATAGAAAAAAAACTTAAGAAGCATTTTCATAGAAATACACAAAGATGTCCTGAAACAGTTTGAAATAAAATATTGTATGAAAGAAAGAAAATAATACATTCGTATCAGGCAGGACTCGATCCTGAATGCTAAAATCCTCAAAAATATGTAAAATTAAATATTAATGAATGCTCTCTATAGTATTACTCATATTACAATGAAACACAAAAATAATACTTATAGATCGACCGGGAAATTTGTTCACCTGACACGTCGCCACTATAGCTGTCATTCTTCAATCCCTGTCAGTGTAACCATAGATTATAAATCTACTAGCGACCCGCCCCGGCTTCGCACTGAAATTATCAGTGTATCTCTACTATATTATGCATGCATTATACATATAAACCTTCCTCTTGAATCACTCTAACCATTAAAAGAAACCGCATCAAAATCTGTTGCGTAGTTTTAAAGATTTATGCATACATAGGGATATAGGGACAGAGCAAGCGACTTTGTTTTATACTATGTAGTGATGTTGAACCATACAATACAATATTTTATTGGAAATAATGTTACAAGTCTCAATTGATAATATTCATTCATGCAATCTGATAACAATTAATTTTAAGTATTTACTTAAAACTATAATATTAAAATTGAATAAGTATATGTCACTACATTACAATTTGTAGGAGTAACTTCCATGCTGGCCTGGGAGCGGGAGAAAAACATAGAATGTGCCAGCTGCATTTCCTCCCGGGCATGCTGTAAAAACCAGCTTAGGGATACGAGGGTTTCAGTATATTGTAAGTTAGGCGATGGGCTGACAACCTGTCACTACAGCAATATACCTACAAATCTATCTTAAATAACCGTCAAAAGTTTGTCAGACGTGGCGGAACGACTATTGCTTAGGTCATTAGGGATAAAGGCGTGATTATATGTATGTATGTATGTAAGTTTTGTCATAGGCTTAGTTCCTAATATCGCTGCCTAAACAGATTTGACGGTCGCAGTCTACAATATCCTTGGTCGCAACTATACCTCTTACTTACGCTTTTGTAACAAAAGTTACTAGCCTATAAGTCAGGTGGGCCATCATATCGATTTCCCAAAAACATGACGTGATCAAACGCAATTTAAATTGTACCTACCCTTCTAGCGTGGGGCACAGGGACTAATTTAGGGCACATGAATGTGGCCCTTTCAATCACTTCATTGTTTTAAATAGTTAAATAAGTTTAAATAGTTTAATTCATATGTTTTCGAAACCCGAATCACATAACATAATAAAAACTAGAATAATGCCTGTCGACACAAGTACAAGATACCTTCGACCGACCACATTGATTAAGGAATTAAACTTGGTAGGAAGGCCCCTAAGATGATTTTGTTTCAGACCTTTTAAACAGGAGTAAAAGGAATAACAACAACTCTAACAAAAACGCACTTAACAACTTAAAAAAAAACAAATAACAAATGTCTTTCCCATACGAAATGACCCGTTAAAAAAGAAATATTTTTATTTCCTAAAAATAATCTTGTCGAGGTGTTGTTAGGCATCAGCTTCGTAACTGCCTCCGTGGTGGTTTGAGCCATGGGTTCCTGATCCGGAGGTCCTGGGTTCAATTCGCAGGAGGAAGGGGACGACACAAAAATTATATTTATCAATTTATCACTTTGTGAGGTTTTCCTCAGTTTGATTAGGACAATACAGCCTGAATCACCTGATTGTTCGTAAAGGAAAAGGATTCCGTTCTTCGAGGGGCGCGTTATGCCGTCGGTCGCGATCGCTGTCTTTGATAGGGGTCGTTACTCAAACCATGTCAGAGGCCTAATAGCTATGCTACTAGACGGTTTCAAAACTCTGACACCAGGGTTATGGGTTCAAGGTACGACTCGAAAAGCGATTCGCTAAGAAGAAGAATATCCAATTACGGTCCCCCAGGCAGTTCCCTGACTCCCAGCCTGCATTGTTCGGGGTGCGGAGCGAGGGGTCCTTGAACAACTTTTAATTAATACCCATTATCAGATAGTGGCCGATTGCTGAGCGTCGAATTCAATTTATTTTCATCTACACCATTTCACAGCCATTTCTTTTAATGAACGAAATATAATTTCCTTAAAAGTAACCAGTTCGCTAGCAATTCTGTATTTATGCCCAAATGTAGATCCAATTCAAAGGACTAGAAGTGATAAAAAGCATAGAATGTACCAGCGGCTTTTTTTATTGCATAAACAATAAAAACCATTTAAGAGATGAGTTTGAATGCAATGCAATTTAAGCGGATTGTAAACTCGTCACTACACTTAAGCAATCTATCTATCTACTGGGTGTAAGGGACAGTGTCCCACAAACTGATAGGAGTTACTCAGTCAACCACACTAAACAATTTTATTTCCACCAGGAAATCATTTGAGAAGGAGAAAAAAAAAACATTCAGAATGTTATTATTATTATTATTAAATTCTTTATTGTTTTAAAAAATTAAACATAAAAGTAAACTTAAAAATTAAAACAAAAGGCGAGCTTATCTCTATAAGAGATCTCTTCCAGCCAACCTAATGAGGATGAAAGAAGGGAAAATCACGGGAACAGATATAATAAACGTAATAACATTAATAATTATAGTAATACTAATACACACTAATATATTTCAATAAAATAAACTAATACATAACAATATCAATATGATATATAATTAAATGGTATAAAAGATATTGAAAATGAATCTAAATATATAAATGTCATAGAGAATTAATAAAATGCTCTTTCAGTCTCTTCTTAAAGGTGAAACTCGAGGGACTCTCTTGTTGAATGTTCACTTCAATCAGACAGTTTGTATAGAAAACACTTTATTTCACTTCCTGAAAAATTCCTGCTGATAATTGTTCAGTGTCGTCTCAATGACTGAGCAATCTATCATGAGCAATATCAGCGGTCGAATATTTGGTATGTTATTTCTAATATTTTCATACATACATACATACATAAATCACGCCTGTATCCCTTCCGGGGTAGGCAGAGCGTTTAACGCCTCGTAAAAGGCGCTTTCGCCACGTCTGACAAAAATTGAGGACAATTTTAGATTGTAATATGTATTGCTTTAGTGACAGGTTGTCAGCCCATCGCCTAAATTACAATACACTGTAACACTCAAGTCCCTTTTGCTGACTTCAACAGCATGCCCGGGAGGAAGGGCAGCTGGAACATTCTATGTTTTTCTATCTCTCCCAGCCCAGCATGGCAGAATAATATTTTCAGAAAAAAAAAATAGCACTGTTAGTGCAAAAATCTATTCGAAATCCCCTATCAGTTTGCGGGATGCTGTCCCTTACACCTGGTATCTACCCTCTGCTGAGTATAGGCCTCTTTTTGTGTATGCCATCTACACCGGTCCTGTGCCTCCCGCATAGTGGTCTTCCCTCAATCGCCACTATATCATCAGTCCATCTCGCTGGTGGTCTACCTACTGGATGTTTTGATGATATCGGCAGCCACTCCGTAACAAAGGACTCTGAGGGTTTTAGTATTTTATAATTTAGACGATGCGCGATGGGCTGACGACCTGTTACTAGAGCAATATACCTACAAATCTATCTTAAATAACACTTTGTCAGACGTGGCGGAACGACCTTTATTTAGGTCGTTTACACTCTGCCTACTCCAATAGGGATAAAGGCGTCATTATATGTATGTACTTATTTCTAAAATTGGCGATAACGGCTCTTTGTAGACCATTGACACTCTGCCTAGTCCGTAAGAGACACAGGCGTTCCTTTAACTATGCCATCTTAAAAATGCTTAGCAACTCATATTCCGACCTAATTTCCGTAATAACTCGCCAACTCGCCTGCAATGTTGTATTTATGCCCCAATGCGAATTCAAAACATGCTGATTTGCGAGTGCATTGGACTCGTATTGCCAATACATTACGAGAATAAACTGTTTAGCCCAGATTTATGTAAGCAGCAGAAGTAGAGAACAGTTGAACTTCTTCATATAAGTGCAGCAACACACAGGGGTCACTTACTGCGCGCATGGTTGCACTCAACGCGATGTAAATGCTTTTTGCAGTGCCTACAACATACATGCGTCGCCTTACGCTCTACGCGCGAAGCGATGTACTCTACGTCGGTGCATTCCTCTGCCAGTACGCGCCCGTAGAGCGTAAGGTGACATGTGTGTTGTAGGCACTGCAAAAAGCATTAACAGCGTGTAGAGCGCAACCTTGCGTACAGTAAGTGACGCCTGTGTGTTGCCGCCTTAAGCGGCCAGAAGTGGCTTCATACATACACACATATAACCATGCCTTTATCTCTAATGGGGTGGGCAGAGCGTAAACGACCTAAACAAAAGTCACCCCGCCACGTCGGACAAAGTTTTGAGGGTTATTTAAGATAGATTTGTAGATATATTGCTGTAGTGACAGGTTGTGGGCCTATCTCCTAAATTACTGAAACCCTCGGATCCCTATGATTATAATAGAGTTTTTTATAATGATTTTTAAAGCCTTTGATTTTATCAGAAATTCTATTATAAGTATTAGTTTGATGTTAAAACAATTTTTAACAAGGACTCGTTAGCAAAGTTTTAAATAAACTCAGAAACGCAGCAGCGAGTCGGGCTGAAAAATGGAGTTGGACCAAAAATAACGCTATCTTTACAACGTTAGTCCCCTCCCACCGATTTTCGGTGATGGCGGCCAATCTCCCGGAGATGGACCAACTGCGCAGGACTTGTTTTTAGTGCCCAAGTGTTTGCGCTACACACAGGTGCACTTTCTGTTCCCTCAATCTCTTATTCTGATGGGACAGATTGACTGACACGACCAGAGACAAATCAGGCGCAGGACCGACTATTTACGTCACACACCCATCTGACAGCTTGGTCCATCTTACTTTTTGGACAATCAGGTGATGAGCCTGCAATGTCCCTCCCAACTAGAAACAACAACACGAAGTCATTGTCCCCCGCCGGGAATCGAACCCGGGACCTCCGGGTCGAGAGCCCATGGCTCAGACCGCTAGACTACGGAGGCAGTTAAACAACGTTTTATAACGTTATCGACCCGATTAACCCAGATGTCAAAGTTTTCAAACTGCCTAATAGCACAGCTAATAGGACTCTTGACTTGGTTTTTGTAACGACCACTATCAAAGACAGCGACCGGGACCTACGGCTTAACGTGCCCTCCGAAGCACGAAATCTTTTTTGTTCGGACAATTAGGCGATTCAGCCCGCAATGTCCTAACCAAACTGGGGAAAAATTCACAAAGTGATAAATTCTCAAATATCAACTTTGTGTTTCCCCCCTGGGAATCGAACCCAGGACCGACGGATCGGGAGTCCATGGCACTAGCCACTAGACCACGGAGGCAGTTATAAGTGTCAACAAGTGAGTAGTCGTTGGTTTATCAGTGATTTATTTAATTGTATGTTGTGATAGTGACAAAAGAAAAATATTTCTGTTGAATCAAATAACGTACATATATACATACATACATAAAATCACGCCTTTATCCCTTACGGGGTAGGCAGAGCGTTAAACGCCTCGTAAAAGGCGCTTTCAATTTTACATTGTAATGTGTATTGCTAATGTGTAGTGATAGGTTGGCAGCCCATCGCCTAAATTACAATACACTGTAACCCTCGAGTCCATTTTGCTGTCTTCTACAGCATGCCCGGGAGGAAGGGCAGCTGGAACATTCTATGTTTTTCTATCTCTCCCAGTCCAGCATGGAATCAAATAACGTAATTGTAAGTTAATCCTATCAAAATTGGATCTGTGTTGTCTGAGAGAATTAACAATTCTATTATATTGTCCTACGTCCTACCGAACTGGGAAAATCACACAAAGTGATAAAGTAAAAATATTCACTTCGTGTTTCCCCCTGGGAATCGGACCGAGAACTTCCGGATCAAGAACTCATGGCTCAAACCACTAGACCACGGAGGCAGTTATCGAGTTGAGCTGAATATAATCTTCACAACGTTACTGCAGTAACGAGACCCATATTGTGTGACCTATTTTTAACGAAGCGCATCATTGCTTAGTAGCTTATCGCCTTTAAAGAGTTTGTTTACATAGTTACAACACTAGCATGCCACTTGCAGGACAAACTTTGTGAACCCACTGTACATCATCATCTCCCTAGCCTTATCCCGTATCTCGGTCGGCTTCCTAATCTTGGGGATTGAACGAGGGTACTGGTTTTTACACAGTGCGACTGCCATCTGACCACCGCAACCCAGAAGGGAAACCAGACCCAATCCTAGTAAGGTCCACTGTACAGTTTTTTTTAAGTTGTGAAAGCTTCATAAGGTGACTGGCAAATAATATTTCCCCAAATTTTGATAAATTATTTCTCATTAAACATATTAAATCTAAAAATCAAATAGAGCATGTTTAATGGACTCTTTCACGTAATACTAGCGGATAGTTGGTGGAAGGATTTCACTGTGGGATTTCGTGACTTTCTAAGAGTCTCATGGTTTTTAAATTTGATGTTACTTGTCAAGAAAACTTTACGTGTGCCAGGTACGGTTGTAAAGTTTTATCCTAATTTGTCAAAAAAAAACAAATACTTTCAAAATATCCAAACATCAGAACTTTCTCATTTTGGATATACTTAGTGTAACTTTCATATCTATTGCAGCAACAATGCTAAGCTTAAAGTTTCATTGGCATGCCAGTAACTGGCACGGTGAAAACTTATCTTTATTAACCCCTTGCGTGCCAAGAAGCAGTAGCTTGCGTCACGACACTTATAGCTTCATAATATATACCCACCACTAGATAACAGCTTTAGTAATGGAAAGATACATACATACAATCACGCCCTTATCCCTAATGGATTAGGCAGAGTGTAAACGACCTAAACTAAGGTCGTTCCATCAAGTCTAACAAAGTTTTGAGGGTTATTAAAAGTAATCGCCAATCGCCTAAATTACAATATACTGAAATCCGCGGAAATGCAGCTGATAAATTCTATGTTTTTCTTTCGCTCCCAGTCCAACATGAAAAACATAGAATTTGTCAGCTGCATTTCCGAGGCATGATGTAAAAACCAGCTAAAGGAGCCGAGGTTTTCAGTATATTGTAATTTAGGCGATTGGCTGACAACCTGTCACTACAGCAATATACCTATATAATATATATATACAAATCGACTTTTAATAACCCCAAAACTTTGTCAGACGTGGTGGAACAATCTTTGTTTAGGTTGTTTACACTCTGCCTTCCTCATTAGTGATAAAAGCGTGATTATAATTTTGTTTCAGACACCACAATGGAGCGAAACACTTTGATGGCGAAGTGCTATCCTCGCATCAAGGACTACTGCAGGGAGAAACATGGACTCGAGTTCCAAGTAAGAAATATTGGATTTTCATTTGATGAAATACATACATACATACATATAATCACGCCTTTATCCCTAATGGGGTAGGCAGAGCATAAACGACCTAAACAAAGGTCGTTCCGCCACGTCTGACAAGGTTTGAGGGTTATTCAAGATGGATTTGTACGTATATTGCTGTAGTGACAGGTTGTCAGCCCATCGCCTACATTGCAATATACTGAAACCCTCGGATCCCTTAGCTGACTTTTACAACATGCCCGGGAGGAAATGCAGCTGGCACATTCTAAGTTTTTCTCTCGCTCCCAGGCCAGCATGGAAGTGATTGAATTTGATGAAATTCAACCATATACCAGGCCACTCAGAAAGTATTGCGATAAATAGTTTTTATATATGGCAGACTGGCCGGTTAGAATCTTTTTTGAAAATATGATTACTTGTAAGTCAAAATATGTGTGTTCCATTTTCAAAATTTCCCTCCACATTTTTTGCGAGCCAATTCAAAGTATCATGTCTTACTGAAAAATGGATCTGCGCCGGGAACATTTTAGAGCTATGATTTTTGACGATTTCAAGTGTCGCCTGAAACCGGATGAATCGTTCGATAGACTTCAAATGGCATTTATGGATGAAAGCCCCTCCAATGCAACCGTGTATCGTTGGTATAACGAATTTAGGCGCGGTCGACCAACCTTGGGGGATGAAGAAAGAAGCGGTCGCCCGTTGACGGCTATTACGGAAGAAAACGTGCTAGCAGTGAAAAAAATAATCCAAGATAATAGGCGAATTACATATCAGGAGATTCAGCACATATTAAAGATTGGATCGGGAAGCGTTCACGAGATTCTACAAGGGCATCTTCCCGTGAGGAGGATAGTATCGCGCTGGGTGCCGCACTACCTCACCGACGCTCAGAAGCAGGCCCGGGTGGAATGGTGCCGTGATATGCTGAACAAATTTGAAGCAGGCTCGTCTCGGCGTGTTTACGACATCGTAACAGGTGATGAGTCCTGGATTTATCAATACGATCCAGAAACCAAGCGCCAGTCGACAGTTTGGGTGTTTCAAAATAAACCAACGCCTACCAAAGTGAAGCGATCTCGAAGCGGGGGGAAGATTTTGATCGCCAGCTTTTTTAATTTGACTGGCCACTTGGCCTCAATTCCCTTACGAGATCAAAGAAGCATTAACGCCGAATGGTATACTACCAAATGTTTACCAGAAGTTTTTTCTGTTGTGAGCAACAAGCGACCAAACACAGGGCTCCGCGGACTACTGCTCCACCACGACAATGCGCCTGCACACACCGCGCTCAAAACGAGGGACTTCCTGGACAGCACACCAGTCAAACTCCTGGGTCACCCTCCTTACAGCCCTGATCTAGCACCGTGTGACTTCTTTTTATTTCCAGAAATAAAAAATCAGCTCAAGGGGATACAATTTTCGTCGCCGGAAGATGCGCTGGCTGCGTTCGAGAAGGCTGTAAACGAGGTGTCTACGGCGGACTGGAAAAAGTGTTTTGAAAACTGGTTCAGACGCATGAATCTTTGTATAGAGGCTGGTGGAGAGTACTTTGAAAAGATTTAATAAAAATATATGTACCTGTAGAACAATTTTTTTTAGTGTCGCAAAACTTTCTGAGTGTCCCACGTATATGTATACAACGTGTAACAGTAAGGGTATTTGCATCGAGACAGGTGTGAATCTACCTATGAAACTGAACAACTTTCCTTAAGGAACATTGTTTGAATAACAAAAAAATAATTTGGCCTTCCATACAAAATGCATTAACTGATAGCGCATTTAGTATCAGTCATTTTTCTTTCGACCATTTTTTTTTCGACCTATGTTCCTAAGGGAAAGTTGTTTAGTTTCATGGGTAGATTCAAACATTTCATGATGCGTATACCCTTTATGTTACTCGTTGTATAGTGGGCTCGATTATGGAGATTATAATATGTATAACATTAAAATCATCTTCCATACTGGACTGGGAGAGAAAGAAAAACATAGAATGTTCCAGTTGCCCTTCCTCCCGGGCATGCTGTAGAAGTCAGCAAAAGGGATTCGAGGGTTACAGTGTATTGTAATTTAGGCGATGGGCTGACAACCTGTCACTACAGCAGTACACATTACAATCTAAAATTGCCCTCAATTTATGTCAGACGTGGCGAAAGCGCCTTTTAGGAGGCGTTTTACGCTCTGCTTACCCCGTAAGGGATAAAGGCGTGATTTTATGTATGTATGTATAACATTAAAATCTATTTGTCACTTTCAGACTAAACATTGGAAAATATCTATTCTCTCCGGTTTTTGATTTATACATACATACATACATACATAAATCACGCCTTTATCCCTTACGGGGTAGGCAGAGCGTTTATCGCCTCGTAAAAGCCGCTTTCGCCACGTCTGACAAAAATTAAGGGCAATTTTAGATTGTAATATGTATTGCTATAGTGACAGGTTGTCAGCCCATCGCCTAAATTACAATACACTGTAACCCTCGAGTCCCTTTTGCTGACTTCAACAGCATGCCCGGGAGGAAGGGCAGCTGGAACATTCTATGTTTTTCTATCTCTCCCAGTCCAGCATGGAAGAAATTTTTGATTTATAGTCGGTGGTTTTATGTGTTATCTGTAATTTTAACCGCTTTCAAAAAAGCAGTGCCTGTTGTGTCTTTGTTTTTTATGTCCTCTGTTTATGATGATTTTTTGTGTACAATAAATTGTTAAATAAATAAATACTACTGAAATGAGTTATCGATAAATTACCTGCTCTACTATTTTCGATGGCAGGAAGTCTAAAGCATTTCGGAGAAATAATACCAATACAATCATCTTATTTGTGTTAATTCTGGGAACTTTTCTTAATCCAGTTTTGTGATTTTCCGTTTCCTGTTGTGTTTATTCTTCGAAATCATAGCTCTGTTTATGTTTTGATTTTAGTCCCGATTGAGTTCTTTTGTTGGGTTTTCATCATTAGAGATTTTGAAACATAAAAATAACTTAATTTGAAAATACCTTCCTAATACTTTCCTTGTCCTAATTATAATAATTATTTTAAATCTGCTTATTTCGAATATCATCCCTACTCTTCAGCATGGAAGCCTGGTGCGAGAGAAAAATATAGAATGTGCCAGCTGCTTTTCCTTCCGGGCATTGTGTAAAAACCAGCTAAGGAATCTGAGGGTTCAGTATATTGTAATTTAGGCTATGGGCTGACAATCTGTCACTACAGCAAATCTATCTTAAATTTTAATAACTCTCAAAATTTGTCAGAGGTACGACCTTTGTTTAGGTCGTTTACGCTCTGCCTACCCCATTAGGAATGAAGGCGTGATTATATGTGACGTGAGGTATGTATCCGTATGCTCTACTAACTGACCTGCCGAGTTAAACGCGGTGTGTTTTCAATTATAAAATATCTATGGATGGAGTTGTTATGTCGCTAATCATGAGATCCAACCGAGCTTCGGTGATTGGTCTTGCTTTTCCTGAAATGCATGGTTCTGTTCCTACAGGGGATCCCCGGTGCAAGCCATCGAAAACTTAGGGGAAATAGGTGAAAGGCGGCAGACTTATGGAAGCAAGCTAAAACATGGGCTTAAATACTAATTAAATACATACAAACATACATATAACCGCTTACCGCTACGCATTTTTCTTTGACCCAAAGGTTGCCTGGAAGAAATTGCTACCTTAGCAATAAGGCCGCCTATGTTGTACTTGTTTTTTGTTGTTATCTGTTGTGTTGTATCATTTGTGTTCTTACGTGCAATAAAGTATTTTTATGTTATGTTATGTTATATAATCACGCCTTTATCCCTAATGGGGTAGGCAGAGCGTAGACGACCTAAACATAGGTCGTTCCGCCACGTCTGACAACGTTTTGAGGGTTATTTTAAGATAGATTTATAGGTATATTGCTGTAGTGACAGGTTGTCAGCCCATCGCCTAAATTACAATATACTGAAACCCACGGATTCCTTAGCTGGTTTTTACAGCATGCCCGGGAAGATATGCAGCTGGCCCATTCTACGATTTTCTCTCGCTCCCAGGCCAGCATGGAAGAACCGAATGCGCCAATAATGGTCTGAATTTGGTAATGCGTTCTTTGCCATAAGAAAAGGTGACATAATTCCAACCTTATCAGAGAACAGGCATATAGATTTTGCTGGGATCATGGCTGGGATAGTTAAGACCACATTCAGAGAAAAAAAACATACATATATACATATAACCACGCTTTTATCCCTAATGGGGTAGGCAGAGCGTAAACGACCTAAACCAAGATCGTTCCGCCACGTCTGACAAAGTTTCGAGAGTTATTTAAGATAGATTTATACGTATTTAGCTGAGGATGATGGTGTAGTGGATAGGGCCGCTGCCTCCTGAGCGGGAGGTCGTGGTTCGAATCCCACCACGTACCAATGTGTTTTTCGGTTTTCGAATTTCATATGTACGTTTATTCGGCGCTTTTTCCGTGCTTCGGAAGGCACGTTAAGCCGTTGGCCCCGGTTAATATCGTTTAATACCGTAGATATTAGTCGTTAAGCCATGTCAGAGGCCAGTGCTAAGCGTTGGCGGCTGGAAAACTCTGACCTAATCTAGGATTGGGTCTGGTTTCCCTTCTGGGTTGCGGAGGTCAGATGGCAGTCGCTCTGTGTAAAAACCAGTACCCTCGTTCAATCCCCTAGATTAGGTAGCCGACCCCGTGACATACGGGATAGGGCTAGGGAGATGATTATACGTATTTAGCTGAAGTGACAGGTAGTCAGCCCATCGCCTAAATTACAATATAATGAAACCCCCAGCATTCTATGTTTTTGTCTCACTCCCAGTCCAGCATGGAAGTGAGAGCACATCAAGAGAAAAATTAGAATTACTATAGCAGTAAACCATTGGCCTCTTTGCATACCAGCTCTGTCACGTTGTGTCTACTTGAGCGAAACCAGGCAAATTCCAAAATATCACGTCTCCCTAATGTCTACTCGTATCTACTCTGTGATGGTATCTATCTATCACATTAATCGATGGGCAACTTCAGTTTCGGCCATCTGGCGTGCCTGCCGCCGATCCATCTGCAAGCGGGGCTAGAAAAACTGCGGGTTTTAAAATTAGTGTTTAGGAGCATTTCCTTGAGAGGCCAGTTGGCCGAGTGATGACGGATGGGAAAAGGGTAATCACCCACTTGGACGGGTGTTGTGACCGGGGAACCGGAGTCCAACTGGATTAGTTCGGAAGTTGTATATATGCAGATCGCCGAGCAAACTTCGATACCGCGTTTCAGGACTGTTGTTTCTTGATGTGGCTCCATCTATGTGCGCTACAAGTACATAATTTTAAAGGTATGTTCGAAGCTTTCGTTTTCCGCTCTGGGTGAACCCAATATACCTCTCAAATTGCCCCTCTATTTATGTATCCATGTTTTGGTAAAGATTTTAGCAGAACTATAAAAGTGTATAACCTACCAAAGAATAGTAATATTTATTCTTTATCGTGTACAAAAAGTTTACAATAAATAAACAAACTTAAATTTAGTTCACAAAGGTGAGATAATCTCTATAAAGAGATCTCTTCCAGCCAACCTGTAAAAACTGAATATGAGACAACAATATATACGGGGACAAGACTGTACACGCAATAGACTTCTACATATACATATAAACATACATAAATATTGTTTAAATAAAATGTCTATAATATATAATAATACATATACCTACATAGATAAATACAAATTTTCTTGCGATAGGAAGTGCTCTTTCACTCTTTTATTGAAAGAGGATATAGATCAGTCTTGAACTGTCTTCGGAAGCTTCTTCCAAAGTTGTTAATACGTATATGTCGCAGGGATATGCCAAAATTAGGGACTTGGCCGAATCCCTAAGCGATTTGATCAAATCCCGGCAAATGATCAAATAATTACAACATTTTAACATATCCCTAAACAAATCTAGAGATTTGGCCAAATCCCTAGACTAAATCTAGTGAATTGATCAAATCCCTATACGATTTCAGTGAAATGTCGAAAATTCATGTCAGTTCTTAAGTTTTAACGCGCCCCCTTCTGCACCGCGCCTCCCGCCCGATGTCCTGCGCCGCGGCCGGCGGCCGGCGCATGCAACAGTGACTTTTAAACTTCTCTGTAAAATTCTCCGTATTTTTAGAATTACCTACCTGTTACGTGATTTCTTATTGTGATTCTGGCGGGACATTTCCTTAGCTGATTCTTAGCTATTCCTGTCAATTTCTTAAATAAACAAAAGAAAAGAGATAGGAAATGTACAGCTGTCATTTTACGTGCTAAAGTGACGATTGATTTCTTAAATAAGGCAAAATTAGAAATCATATTTAATGGTCTTATTGTGTAAAAATGCGAAAATAAGGAATCAAACATTACTTCAGGGAGACGATTGACAGCTGCAGATTTCCTGTCTCTTTTCTCTAGCTTACTTAAGAAAATGGATCAAGTATCTAAGAATTAGCGAAGGAGGTGTCAGAATCGAGGCTATTTTCATTATTCATTAATTTATTTGATTTTATATAGCCTAAGAGCTACGTAAGAGGGCGTACGCTTTGAAGAGCTACAAAACTTAGTAGGCACCGTCAAAGTTTGAAATTTCAACGTCGCCTACCGCTGCTTTCCCGCCAACTAATATTTTATTTTATATTTTTCTCGTATCAAGTAAATTATTCTCAAAAATACTCCTCCATTTGTTTGGATTTTTAATTCCTTTTAATTTTTTAACACATTTAATACTCTGCCATACCTAAACCTACCAATGAAAAGCTGGCAGGCATCTCGATCTGATAAGAATATAGAAGATAAGGATATAGAATGGCTTACTACCTACAAAGTTTCGTTGCTCTTCAAATCGTACGCCCTCTAACGTAGCCAGCTCTCCGGCTAGTAGTAGGTACTTAAATGCTACGATTAGTAGGAAGTGATTTTTGAGATTTATGTTCAAATTAAAATACTTGTCTTATCAATTAAACATTTTGATTAAACACTCAAACTTAGTTTATGTCATTTCACTAAACCAGATTCGAGATTTGGCCAAATCTCTAGATTTGT
Organism: Scrobipalpa costella; assembly: GCA_949820665.1. Taxonomy (NCBI): domain Eukaryota; kingdom Metazoa; phylum Arthropoda; class Insecta; order Lepidoptera; family Gelechiidae; genus Scrobipalpa; species Scrobipalpa costella. Next base: position 4,462,311 of record OX463320.1, on the reverse strand, counting down.
TTAGGGATATGTTAAAATGTTGTAATTATTTGATCATTTGCCGGGATTTGATCAAATCGCTTAGGAATTCGGCCAAGTCCCTAATTTTGGCATATCCCTGCGACATATATACCAAACTGTTTTCGCTTGGAAGCTAAGTTATACCTGAGTTATACAATTTCTGTCCGTTCATTTAACGATTAGAATGTCCTTGCCCTTAAATTAAATATGCATTTTGACAATGATATTAACAATCGCCTCTATGCTGGACTGGGAGAGATAGAAGAACATAGAATGTTCCAGCTGCCCTTCCTCCCGGGCATGCTGTAGAAGTCAGCAAAAGGGATTCGAGGGACAACCTGTCACTACAGCAATACAAATCATTACAATCTAAAACTTGCCCTCAATTTTGGTCAGACGTGGCGAAAGCACCTGTTACGACGCGTTTTACGCTCTGCCTACCCCGTAAGGGATAAAGGCGTGATTTTATGTATGTATATTAGCAATCTGCTAGCTTTAGTCAAAGAGCCCACCCTGAAATATACGTATTATTCGTATTATTCTCAAGTTTAGTGGCCTCTTGTTGGTTTGACCACTCCCTAACTACGGTCAGAAATAGCTTGTAAACAGTAACAGCGCCCACACCGTTGGCTATTTCTAACTAAAGAAGCCATAGACGGAATTTCAAACATACATACATACATATAATCACGCCTTTATCCCTAATGGGGTAGGCAGACCATAAACAACTTAAACAAAGGTCAATCCGCCACGTCTGACAAAGTTTTCGCTTACGCGCTGCCTACCCCATTAGGGATAAAGGCGTGACTATATGTATGTATTATAATTTAGGCCAAACACAGCGATCGGGACTGACGGCTTAACGTGTTCTCCGAAGCATGAAATCTTTTTTCTCACAGACAGTCAAGTGATTTACATACATACATAATACATATAATCACGCCTTTATCCCTAACGAGGTAGGCAGAACATAAACGACCTAAACAAAGATCGTTCCGACACGTCTGACATAGTTTTGAGGGACATTTAAGATAGATTTGTAGGTATATTGCTGTAGTGACAGGTTGTCAGCCCATCGCCTATATTGCTATATACTAAAACCCTCGGATCCCTTAGCTGGTTTTTACAGCATGCCCGGAAGAAAATGCAGCTGGCACATTCTATGTTTTTCTTTCGCTCCCAGTCCAGCATGGAAGAATGTGTGAAGTGATTTAGCTTGTATTAATATGGAAGTTCATTAATCACGTGTTTTTCAGGTGGTGGACATGCGTTGGGGAGTTCGAGACGAGGCGACGGATGACCACATGACCACCGAGCTCTGCATGCGAGAGATCAAGAACTGCCAGCGTCTCTCCATGGGGCCCAACTTCGTCGTCTTCTTAGGGCAGAAGTATGGATACAGGTAACTACTTACAAAAAGGTACAAGTAGAGGTAAAGGTACAGGGAAAACATTCCCTAAATCCGGTGTGCGTTGTCAGCCTGTTGCCGTAATTCAGTGTGTACCATCAGGCACCTAAATTCAGGGCCTACTGTCAAAAGGATACATATCCACATCTGTTTTCCCTGACAGCGTTATGCGCCTAATGGCACGCACCAAATTTAGATGCCTGATGGTACACACTGAATTAGGGCAACAGGCTGACAACGCGCCCCGAATTTTAGTGAACCGTCAAAGCTCAAACCACTCCTTAGAGTCAGACGACGGGGCCAATCATTGATAACTTACGACAATCTTTAACCCACAGACCGATCCCAACCTACGTCCTATCTTCTGAACTTCAAATGCTTCGAGACGAGCTAGCAGCTGGTGGTGTTGACGTCATCCTGCTGGACACCTGGTACAAAAAAGACTCCAATGCTGTACCCCCAGTATCTGTGCTGCAGCCTATATCGTCTATTCTGATCAACTTTAATAATAAGGTAAGAAAAGGACTTTCCTACAATGGCATAAAATCAGGGATTTGAACTAGGAATAGCTATCTGGACTAAACAATACAAACCAACTCATGCTACGACTTTTGAAACCAATAAAACATTTGTATAAATCTCATCAATGTTTCAGAGGGTACCAAAACTCCAAGCCGAAGATCAGGCCATCTGGTGGGACACCCTCTCCAAGATGCAGAAGCTCTTCCGGAAAGCGTCTTCTCAACTCTTCAATGCTGGGAAGATTGACAAGGACACCATGCATAACTATTTCATGTCTGGTGAGTCCGTCGCCATTTAAGTAATCTGTGGCACTATCAATTTTCTTCTCCAACTCCCTATCATCTCCTCATTTGCTAAGACCGTGTTAAGACCCTGTACCCAATTTCTGTAGTTTGTTTTTTATTTTTTACTGTCATCAACCAATATTGTTAAAATGTCTCTCTGCCTGTATTTTTTACCTACCTTTCAACATCATGTCTCAAGATTTTCAAAGTGTTCTCTCATCTCATTAATAACCGCAGAATCCTTCGCAATCGATATCGGTATTCATACTGTCTTCTTCTACTTACAGTAACCGAAAGAGAAGTAATCAACGGCGTACTCAACGTGAAGAACACTAAGAACCACTGCTTGGCCTACGTCCGGTACATCAACAACATCAACCTTCAGAACCTGAAGAAGGCCAGCAACTTCGTGGATATCCTCAACAGGAGTCTCGACACCGAGTCTTCGAAGCTGCTGGCTGATTTGAGGGATGAACGGCTGCCGACTAAGATTGAAACCACTAATATACAGAAGTACGAGTACTTAGCTTTATTGACTGGAGTGCAATAATATCTATTAATGAGGTTTCTCGCAGGTTAAGTTTCCTTCCATGCTGGACTGGGATCCTTACATGCTGGACTGGGAGCGAGAGAAAAGACATTAAATGTGTCAGATGCAGTTTCCTCCCGGGCATGCTGTAAAAACCAGCTAAGGGATCTTAGGGTTTCTGTATATTGCAATTTACGCGATAGGCTGACAACCTGTCCCTACAGTATTATACCAACAAATCTATTTTAAATAACCCTCAAAAGTTTGTCAGACGTGGCAGAATCACCTTTGTTTAGGTGGTTTACGCTATGCATACTTCATTAGGGATAAAGACGTGATCATATATACTCGTATGTATGTATGCATTCTCAGAGGTAGAGAAAGAGATTCAATATAATCCATATCCATAAAATTATTTTTCAACTGCAGGTATACAGTAGAATGGATTGGAAGAGAAGGTTTAGATCCTGAAACTCATGGAGAATATCTTAACCATTTCATCGCGCACTTCTACAAGGGCATCGTCAAGCTGGTTGATAGGTTTGTGTTATATTGTATAGAAAAATTGCAGTCTCATAAAATGTATATTTTGCTATCAACATCAACCTCAGCCACAACAGTCCACTGCTGGACATGGGCCTCCCCAAAATTGGGGGCATATGCAATACTCACCACGCTTAGCAGGCGGGTTGGTGAGGGCAGTAGAAGATTTTTATTCACAGGGAACGCTGCTGCCCATTCCCTGGGTTTATCCCTGTTTTAATTTGCTATACTTAGTACTATGTAATAATTTAAAAGACTGAAACAATTAAAAAAAAAAAAAAAACTGGTCTTAAGAATCACTATTTTCTAACAAAATTCTTTCATGCTGGACTGGGTAAGAGAGATTCTTCCATGCTGGACTGGGAACGAGAGATTCTTCCATGCTGGACTGGGAGCGAGAGAAAAACATAGAATGGTTTGCATGCAACTACATTTCCTCCTGGGCATGCTGTAAAAATCAGCTAAGGGATCCGAAGGTTTCAGTATATTGAGTGAAAACTCTGACACCAGGGTTCTTCGGGTCGTTGTTCGACTCGAGAATCCACTCGCTAAGAATAAGTATATTGCAGTTTAGGCGATGGGCTGACAACCTGTCCCTACAGCAATATACCTACAATACTATCTTAAACAACCCTCAAAACTTTGTCAGACGTGGCAAAACGCTCTTTGTTTAGGTCGTTTACGCTCTGCTTACCCTATTAAAGGCGTGACTGTTATGTTATGTTTGTTTGTATATATGTCTGTTTATGGGTCTGGGTGTACTTTGTGGTTGTTTCTGTGTATGTCCATGGCACCCTGATACAGCGAATCCTAGTGAGGGCTGTGAGTGTGATCGTGTTTTTTTTTATTGGACTTGAAACTACTTGTATAGCCTAGGAATTTCTTTTCCCCAGGGCCATGCGCAAAGAGGACAGCAGTGCCCAAGGGGTGATCGTCACCGAAATACTCCAGCACCTTCACGCCTGCAACAATTCCGTCAAGGTCTTCCACGGCAGAGCAGACGACTTGAACTTTATTGAGAACTACATGAAGAATGATTCTGATAAGCCACTTGTGTTGTATGGCGAAGGTAATAAGAACACTAATATCTCTTTTCCTTACCGACGGCGATGACCAAATTACTCTTGCGTTTAATGCTGCCAATATTAGTCGAGCCACACTCTGCACAAGCTCTTCCAGCAACTGTGCACCCCGCCGGCGGGGTCGCGGAGGTCCCTCCTTTGCTCCCCACTTTGGGGTTTACCGGCACGTACCGGGCAGATTCTCTCCGATAAGGAGTCCCCAAGGCAACGCCATAAGCCGAGGTTCGAGCCCTAGTGAGCGCCCTTAGGCAGTTGCCATTTCATTAAGGGTGTAGATTGCGTGTAGCAACTCCCCGCCTTAGCCCGGTGACGCATTATATACACTTTGTAGTATTTTGCAAACAGGTCCATAAAAAAAAAAAAAAACTAATATCTCACTTCCGTAAGTTAGCTGGAAGAAATTTCTTAGTAGAAATAAGCTGTACCTGTTGTGTCGTTATTCCTTGTGTATTGTCTTTCTCATCTTACTTGTACAGTACATAAATAAATAAATATATTGGGCTCGATTCTAGATACCACCGGCTAAAACTAAAATTAAAATCTATCTGTGTCCCTTTCAAAACAATAAAATTGAAAAAGGGCAGGCGATTTATACTCTATGGGTTTACATTGTCCGCTAGATTTTGACGCGCTTTTGCATGTTTCCCCAGTATTTCTGACAATTTTTTATGCCATATCATATCACGGCGGATAAAAATGACAGATAACGCATAAAACCACCAACTATATATCAAAAACCGGAGGAAATAGATCTCCTGTCCTTTTCTAATATTTTTTGTCTGAAAGTGACAAATAGTATTTAATAAATAGTAATAATAAAAAGTATTTATTTCCTCTACAAACAACATCGTTAAAGTAGATAGATAAGCAAATAAAAGTTTACAATTTGTTTGAGAGGCTGGTCCCTAAACTAGGTTAACCTCGTCTATAGGACCTCCACCTGCAGAATGATTTAGAAGAAGAACAAGATATTGTGTTTTCTTGGATATAAAAAAGGAGACAAAATATCTTTATAATTATAAGTTAAATGAAAACAAACAATCAAAACTAGCAGATATTATTTCTGGGTGTATGGGTGGTATTATATGTAATGTAATGTATTTTGGATACATATTTTACTAGATTTGCAATATCCCGCTTACCGCTACGCATTTTTCTTTGACGTTTTTTTTTTTTTTTTAATATATATAGGCGAGCATTTGGCCGCCATCTCACCTGGTGGAAAGTGACGATGCGGACTATGTTGAAGCATACTCACCTATGTAGTGCCTATTCACTCTCGCCTTGAAAAGGCCCAGGTTATATTTTTCCGGAAACAGATCCGCCGACCGACCTAAAGGTTGCCTGGAAGAAATTGCTACCTTAGCAATAAGGCCGCCTATGTTGTACTTGTTTTTTGTTGTTATCTGTTGTGTTGTATGATTTGTATTCTTACGTGCAATAAAGTATTTTTATGTTATGTTAAGTGTGTGATTGTGTGTAAGCCCGAGTGTGAGTGTGTGTATAATTGGTATGGAAGACTAGGCATGCATGCCTGCACGTATTGGGGTGCAAATCGAGAAAATTTTAAGTGCGCTTTCCAGCTTCGTCTACTCAATAGTACCCGGTTTTTGGCATCCACTAGTGTATAATCTATTTCCACTTTCATGTTGTCTAGCTTGCGTGTGATATGATGAAATACCTGGGACTGCTTTTCACTTTTCTTTTTCAAATTTCTTCTGTACCTACCTACTATAGACTGCCAGGTTAAACGACCCAACGTACCTTAGTGTCTATATATTTTATGGAAAATAAATCACCATAGCCTGAATATAAAGATTTTAACTTGGACCTCTACATTCCAGGTGGTTGCGGTAAGACCAGTCTGCTAGCTAAGAGTGCAGCTAACTGCCTTGACATCTGGTTCGCTGACGTCAAACCTACCAACATCATCAGATTCTTGGGAACCACTCCAGACTCCAGTGCTTTGACACCTACTCTGATATCTATTTGTCAGCAGGTAATTCGGAAGTGGGAATGTTGGAAGGGGAAGACCTCGACGAACGTACCGCGATCAAATCGGGGACGTTCTAGAGAAAGGTCAGGTCAGGAGTACCCTAAGCCGACGAGCGTGCATGAAAAGATTGATGAATGTAGATGAAGCGAAAGAAGTTTGCAAGGATCGCAGCAAATGGAAGGACGTGATCTCTGCCTACCCCTCCGGGAAAGAGGCGTGACAATATGTATGTATGTATGTAATTTCGGAAATAAAATTGATGTAGTGAGACGAGAAGTAACCCAGAAACTTATCATTCTGATAGCTCAGAATGTTTTCACCTTTTCCTTTGTAGGTTTGCTTTTTAGCTTTGGTAACCTCTGCTTTTCTTCCATGCTGGACTGGGAGCAAAAGAAAAACATAGAATGTGCTAGCTGCATTTCCTCCAGGGCTTGCGGTAAAAACCAGCTAAGGAATCCGAGGGCTTCAGTATATTGCAATTTAGGCGATGCTGGCAACCTATCACTACAGCAATATACCTGCAAATCTATCTTGAATAACTCTATAAACTTTGTCAGACGCGGCGGAACGACCTTTGTTTAGATAGTTTTCGTTCTGCCTACTCCATTAGGGACAAAGGATGTTTATATGTATGTATATGTAACCTCTGCTTTTGTATAGATAAATGACCTCTTATAGAGAGAACAATAAAAATCCCTTTAAATTTTTTTTGATGCTTCAAATATTCTCAATTTTTCATCATCATCATCACACCTCTTCCAGATATCTTACAACTTCGCTCTCCCCTTCGAGAGCATTCCTGACGACCTGGTACCTCTCACGGCGCACTTCAAACAGCTCCTTACTATGGCCAATCAGCAGCAGCCATTGCTTCTATTTCTGGACTCCGTGGATCAGCTGACTGGGATTGGGACAGAGAATAATAAAGTGTCCTGGCTGCCTACTAGACTGCCTCCGCATTGCAAGGTTACTCATTCCTTTTCTAAGGAATGGATCTTAGATCCTTCCATGCTGGTCTGGGAGCGAGAGAAAAACATAGAATGTGCCAGCTGCGTTTCCTCCCGGGTATATTTTGTAATTTAGGCTATGCGCTGACAACTTGTCCCTATAGCAATATAACAAATCTGTCTTATATAAAACTTTGTCAGACGTGGCGGCATTTTGTTAAGATCGTTTACGCTCTGCCTAGCCCATTAGGGATAAAGGCGTGATATATGTATGTATGTATGGATCTTAGATTCGACTGACGACCCGATGAACTCTGGTGTCAGATTTATTGAACCATCGAATGCCATTTACATGGTTTTTGTAACTGGTACCACTATCAAAGTAAGCAACTGCGACATGCCATTCAAGGAATGGAAGAATTTATCGTTTCATATTTGTTTGAGAATCTAACCTACAACCTAAATGTTTAGTGAAGAAAACACTTCTTCCATGCATGATCCGAAGGTTTTAGTATATTGTAATTTAGACGATGGACAAATCTATCTTAAATAACCTTCAAAACTTTGTCACACGACATTTGTTTAGGTCGTTTACGCTCTGCCTACCCCATAAGGAATAAAGGCATGATTATGTGTATGTATGTAGAAAACACGAACTCACTTTTTCCTCAATAAGCTCATCCAAAGATATTCCCCCATCCATAAGTTTTGCTGAAAATGAGTTCATCGTAAAGGCGCTCGTTGAAAATCCTGAAATGAACTCATAACTTCAAGTGGCCATAAAATTTTACAGCCTATTTCGTAACTTACTGTAAACAGGTGAAGCGCTGCAAAATCCTGCCGTGATATTATAAGTAGTCTATTTATAATAATCCGTTAGATGGTGTAATCTTTTTATGACTTTGAGATGTTGTTCCCAGCCTGGTTAGGATGATGCATGCCAAATCACCGGATTATCTGATATCTGGTTGAGTGCATGGTCATAAATATTTCCCATTGGCCAAGTTCAGCTTTGTATCTCTTTTTAGATTTGCTTTGTCCTCATGTCTCCAGATCATAGTAACCTGTGCTCGAGAGGAGGATAACCCTGAAGTTTCCAAGGAATACGAAGTGCTTCGCCGCATGATCGACTGTGAGGAGAATTTCCTTGATGTGACAGCGTTGGGAGAAGACCTGGCTATGGAGGTTTTAAAGTAAGTTGTTCATTGGTTCCATCTTGTTTCGTGGCAGCTGAGAGATAACTTACTCCAGTGCCTAGCATCATTGAGTGAAATACAAAATCGTCGAGATGTGAAAATGCAAAAAGCTCGAAAAAGGAAGGCATTTAAACATTCAATGACCAAACGGCCTGATGAAAAGTAGTTAGGGCATTCTTGAAAACCAGAGACATCGACTGGGCACATTTTAGGTTGTGACCTCTACTCTAATAGTCTATTTTATAATAAACAGTACCAAACTTATACTATTCCAGGCTTTGGATGGCCTCAGCAGCCCGCGATCTAAACAACTACCAGTGGCGTCTGGTCTCCAACGCCATTGGAGCCTGTTCTCTACCAATCTTTGTGAAGCTGGTCTTCGCGGAGGTCTGTCGTTGGCGGAGCTACACCAAACCTACTGATACTCATCTCGCTAGTACTGTGATGGACAGTATCATGATGCTGTTTGAGAGGATTGAGAAACAGGTTTGTGTTCAAAACTCATTGTGAGCCTTGTATTATGCTGATCAATTCCATGATAAACTTTCCTAACTGATTCAAAATGTCATTTGATTTCAATATATAAAGATTTACTATATGTATTCGCTGAATCATTTAAGGATATTGTTTTCTTTTTCAGCACGGTCGTCTACTGGTATTCCACGCTCTAGCCTACATCACTGCAGCTAAAAGTGGTCTATCAGAAACTGAACTAGAAGACCTGATTTCCCTCGATGACAAGGTTCTGGATGACGTTTACCAGTACCATCTTCCACCGGTCAGGAGGATTCCACCATTACTGTGGACCAGGTTCTTCTGTTTCTTTCCTTTCTTTAGCATCGCCTGATTCTTTTTTCAGAGAGTCGTAGTTATGCGCCTCAGGAATGGGTTGTTATCACAGATTTTTGAGAATAGACATTTTTACCCGCCTATCTGCCTGTCAAGCGTGGTAAGGTATGGCAAATACATACATACATACATATAATCACGCCTTTATCCCTAATGGGGTAGGCAGAGCGTAAACGACCTAAACAAAGGTCGTTCCGCCACGACTGACAAAGTTTTGAGAGTTATTTAAGATAGATTTGTAAGAATATTGCTGTAGTGACAGGTTGTCAGCCCATCGCCTAAATTACAATATACTGAAACCCTCGGATCCCTTAGCTGGTTTTTACAGCATGCCCGGGAGGAAATGCAGCTGGCACATTCTATGTTTTTCTCTCGCTCCCAGGCCAGCATGGAAGAAAATAATTGCAAATAATGCCCAAATAATGACAAATAACTTAGGGAAAACTATCTCGTATAGTTTTTTATTTGTTTTTGTAAAGATGGCTATGTTTTCTGTCCTAGAAACACTGCATTTCAGACTATCTAGATTTTTATGAACACTATGTTTTAAAGCTTGAAAGCATCCAATCGTAAAGCTAGACAGTTTATTGAGCCATCATCAAATAGCGGGCGTCTCGTATTGTGCTGTTATATCACACATATCCCAAGTTATATCTTAAGGATAGATCCTTATTACATACAAACATATATTCATGCCTTTATCCCTAATGGGGTAGGCAGAGCGTATACTACCTTAACAAAGGTTCTTCCGCCACGAAGTGACAGGTTGTTGGCCCATTGGCTAAATTACAATAAACTGATACACTCGGATCCCTTAGCTGGTTTTTTCAGTATGCCCGGGAGGAAATGAAACTGCCACATTCTATGTTTTTCTCTCGCTGCCAGGCCAGCATGGAAGCATCTCGCTCCCAGGCCAGCAAACGTAGATTTTTATTATAATGAGTTTTCGCACTAAACATTTCCCTAAGAAGCGTATAGAACACCGAGGCCCAAAAACCGGGACACTGGGTTGCAGAAATAACCAGCGTCGGACTGGTCATATAATCAACTTGCTGTTTGTCGACCAATCTCTAGCCCAAGCAGGTTCCATACGGGCTTGGCTTGCGGGTCTTACCTTGTGCCAAACTAGGTATTATTTTATTTTATTCTATTTATTTATTAAGGACATCCAACAGCTTAACCATACAATCTAGAAAGTATACGTTACAATGTATCAAAGGATACCACATTAAAACAATTTATAGAAACTCATGACTACAGTAGAAATATTTAAATACGTGTCTAATTATTGGGTCAATAAGCCCCAGCTCTACCCTGGAATTTACACTGTGAACTCGTTTAAAAGTAATATTATTTGTTCCAGGATCCGCAACGACCTTCCGAACTACCTCTCCGAGCGCGAGGCTGATGGGGTGAACGTGATGAACTGGTACCACAGACAGTTCCGGGACACGGCAAGAGAGAGGTACTTCAAGAATATGAACATGGCGATGTACTTCCACTCCATGATTGCTGATTATTATCTGGGTAAGTAACTGCCTGATCAACTGCCTCCGTGGTCTAGTGGCTAGTGCCATGGACTCCCGATCCGGAGGTCCTGGGTTCGATTCCCAGGGGGGAAACACAAAGTTGATATTTGAGAATTTATCACTTTGTGAATTTTTCCCCAGTTTGGTTAGGACATTGCAGGCTGAATCACGTGATTGTCCGAAAAGAAAAAAGATTTTGTGCTTCGGAGGGCACGTTAAGCCGTCGGTCCCGGTCGCTGTCTTTGATAGTGGTCATTACTCAAACCATGTCAGAGGCCTGATAGTTGTGCTACTAGGCGGTTTAAAAACTCTGACACCAGGGTTCATCGGGTCGATAGACTCGATACCCACTTGACAGAAGAAGAAGAACTGCCTGACCCTGTGGCCCAAGTCTTGAACTTTTTACCTATCTGGAGGTTATGAATTCGCTTTACCACGGGGAACACACACGAGATTGTTTCCAGTTTGATCAGGATAATGCTGTTTGTCAGACAATAGAAGGGCTTGTTACATCCTGGTCGCAGTCACTGGGCACTAGAGCACAAACAAATGGTGACTTTTCAGAGAAGTCACTTTCGACCACGCGCAACTCTTTCCAAAGTTTTACTACACCTGAGATATCAACGTTACCAACTACCTTTTAGACTAAATAGATGACAAACTTACCAGAAAATCCAATGGTCAAACATAAAATCTCTTATTTGTCTCCATATTCCAGGAATTTGGGGTGGCGGAATCCCTAAACCGTTTAAATATACAGAGATACAGCGTCACAGATTCAACCTGGCCGATCGGGAGGGTGTCGCCGATAGGAAGGTGCCTTTACAGCCTTTGGCCTTTCCTTCCGCTGATGGGAGCTTGAAGCGATACAACTTGAGAAAGGTATGCCGTATGTCTGATGGGGACGATAGTGAAATATGTTGGAAAGTGCAGCATGATATTGCCTCTTGGTGGACTGATAACCTAGTAAGATTTTAAAGAAGTTATTCCCCGTGTATATATGGATAATCTTTCCATTTCTTTCATTTATTTGTCCGCCCATTCATGTCATGCTTGTGAGAGAATGCGCATGATTTTATGATTAGCGCTATTTTCTTAACCAACTTTGTAGCAAAATAACGATAAGTCAGCTTAGCACGGTATGTGTAACTTAAAGTATTACAAGAAAATAATCAATTTCTTTCAGTTCGGTGAACTCCCGTTCCACTTGGTCCGCTCCAAGCGTTTTACGGACTTATATGCAGAAGTGTTATTCAACTACGAGTGGCTTCACGCCAAGCTGAACTGTTGCCCGCTGCAGGCTGTGCTGGCTGACTTTGAAGATGCAAAACTGCATGTCTCTAAGGATGCTGTTAGGTGAGATTTTTTTAGCTTTCTTAGCAGCGTAGCTTTTGGTCAGCTACTATCTACTTTCATGTTTGCAATGTTGCCTGAATTCGTTATATTTTGTCGGTCATACCTACTTTTCCCATTAAAATAGGAACGCAGTGTGTTACGCCAAAACTTGGACACTATGCACAAGTTCCACGTGGATGGCAAATCCGTGGGAAGACTCATCATTTATTAAATAAGTAGATACCAAAACATGATAGAAACAGGCAGCTAAAGAAAACTCCTCGCCTTCCAGAGAGCTAATGCTCGTCGCAGACGCCCTACGCTTAGGAGGCGCCATCTTAGGACAGTACCCGGACATGCTAGCACCGCAGCTAGTGGGCAGGTTGCTTCCTGAAGCTGGAACAAACCCCGCAGTGGCGTCGCTGCTGAAACAGTGCAATCATAAGGGGAAGAACCACTGTGCACTGCTGCCCAGTCATCATTGCCTACACACTCCTGGAGGACCACTGAAGGTATGTACCTTGCACAGTTCCTTAATATGTATTTAGGAATTCATGACCATGCATCATTTGGTATCAGGTCAGAACAAAATCACACCATATCTTAGCACAGCGCAGGTGTCACAAAAACCGAATACCTAAGGATTCTTTATAAGAAATAAGCAGTAAAACTTACTACAGACATTTTCTAAACAAAGTTTTCCCTCTCAAACTGAGGGTTTTCAGCTCGATTCCTGGAAATATAGGGTTTTCTACTAGAAGCCTTGGATGTGGCCGTTCCATTTCTTAAAAATACATTTTGTTTCTAGTACTCCCTAGAAGGCCACCAGTTCGCGGTCTTCGCGTTCCGTCTCTCATCAGACAAGCGCTATGTGGTCTCCATCTCAAGCAGGGTGATTTCCTGGGATCTATCTACATCAGACCTGGCCAGGGACCTGTGTCCTCAACTGGAAGGAATTATGCAGAATCTAGAGCTGTCTCCGGATAATAAGTGGGCTGCTGCTAGCACAAATAATTCTGTGGTTAGTACGACTACCTATATCTATGCGTATTTTAAGCACATAATGAATTGAGGATCTGTCATAGTAGGAAAGGAAAGGACGATTTCTTACTGATGTTTTTCTCCTTTCAGTCAATGCTACTAAACATGCTGACTAGTGAATACATCAACATTGAAAATCCTCTTGATGAAGGTATGGCTAAAATACTTCATCAATTTTGATACTCGTATATACTTCCCGTATCTTTACTATTTTCTACCCATTTTTCGATGTTAAGGTATTGCTCTACCTAAGCCCAAGTTTCAGTCTAGTATGTTTTGACTTTTTAATTTTCTATATCTTATCTCATAAAGTATTCAGCCCCTATTTTGTGCCCAATCAAAAGTCAGCGCAATTTTGATCAGGTGGTTAATTGTTCTTCCTTCTATAATATGCTTTCCACCACACCAAAGATCCTGATACAAATCGCATTTCCAGGAGAAACAGTCCGAGGAGTATACGTCCTAAACCACAACATGATAATCTACGGCCCCAGATCCTGGGTGCAGTACAGCATGAGAGGTGAAATTCAGGAGACACATCCCGCTCCTGACACTGCGCCTTATGATGATGTGAACTGGGAGATCTTGTGTGAGTTTTAGACCTAGTTCAGAAGAGAATAGTATTCAGTTCCATTTCATTCTATTGTATTCTATTATATCCATACATACATATAATCACGCCTTTATCCCTAATGGGGTAGGCAGAGCGTAAACGACCCAAACAAAGGTAGTTCCGCCACGTCTGACAAAGTTTTGAGTGTTATTTAAGATAGATTTGTAAGTATATTGCTGTAGTGACAGGTTGTCAGCCCATCGCCTAAATTACAATATACTGAAACCCTCGGATCCCTTAGCTGGTTTTTACAGCATACCAGGGAGGAAATTCAGCTGGCACATTCTATGTTTTCTCTCGCTCCCAGGCCAGCATGGAAGAAATCTATTATATCCTATTGCTAATAAGTACTAATAAGAAGCCCATCTTTCAAATCCCCAGCAATAGAATTCCGTGACCTGGACACCTACATCCTGGCAATGTGGAGCGGTGATCTGGATGAGGATCGATTGCTGGTTCATTTCTGCAAGAAAGGCGTCTGGATTAAACCCTTGAGATGCAGGGGAGCTTTCACCATGAACAAATACTGGACCATGGTGTATACCAGCGACCCAGAAAGAGGGTATCAGGTAACAGCCTCTGTAGTTTAGAAGTTTGCATTGGTGCCAATTCGTAGTAGCAAAAATCTCGACTTAACTAATTTATCTGTCATTTTTGGTCATGAAAGATCAGAAAGGGACGCCAATAATTTTAGCCAAGATTTATTTAAGTTGTGCGCTCAACGAATCGATAGTATTTTGTCGATATAGTTGATAAATTCGCTATGTAAGATTGTTCTGAATTCGTATAAGATAATGTCTGCTGAAACACATGACATGATTTTGGAAGAATGTTTTTTGTAATATCTCGTATACTTTTCAGCTTGAAAGCCTATTATTCTAATGATCGGAGCTTTTCTAGGCTTAAATCAAAGGGCTTAGGAGACGTATTTTTGAACCGCTCGTATCCAAATTCGCATACGAATTATCAACATTCGCATGGCAAATTGTATGAAAATCGCATGCGAAAGTTGCTCTTTCGTATGCGCATTGGAGTACGAGTGATTCAAAAATACGACTCCAGGGCAAGGAAAATGATCGGTTTAACCAATCACTAATTTAGCTTCTTTTACTGAATTGTAGGTATCAATTTACCAGCTCAACGAAGGAAACCTTTGCTGGGACAAGATCGAAGAGCTCCATCACAAGGAGACAGACACGGCTGAAGCCATGCTGCAGCTGAAACGAGGGAAGAAGGATCGCATGTTACTTGGTTAGCTATATTCCCTATTAAAGCCTACATACATATAATCACGCCTTTATCCCTAATGGGGTAGGCATAGCGGTAACGACCTAAACAAAGGTCGACCCACCACGTCTGACAAAGTTTTGAGGGTTATTTAAGATAGATTTGTAGGTATATTTCTGTAGTAACAGGTTGTCAGCCCATCGCCTAAATTGCAATATACTGAAACCCTCGGATCCGTTAGCTGATTTTTACGGCATGCTCGGGAGGAAATACAGCTGCCACATACTATATTTTTCTCTCGCTCCCAGGCCAGGCTATTAAAGCAGTCACTAAATAGTCCACGATATCAGAAGTCTACTAGGTGGTTTAATATAGACTTTGATACCAGGATTTATTGTCGACTTTAAATACATACTCGATAAAAGAAGAACGTCCACTACTAGACATGAAAGAGCCTATGAAAGAGCTCCTCTTTCATAGGCAGATGGGCAAGCTAGGGAATAATTAGGATGTTATTTTCAAAGGAGCGAGAGAAAAACATAGAATTTGCCAGCTGCATGCTATAAAAACCATCTAAGGGATCCGAGGGTTTCAGTAAATTGCAATTTAGGCGATGGGCTGTCGACCTGTCACTATAGCAAATAGCAATATACCTACAAATCTATCTTAAAAAACCCTCAAAACTTTGTCAGACATGGCGGAAAGATCTTTGTTTACGCTCTGCCTACCCCATTAGGGATAACGGCGTGATTATATGTATGTAACTCTGTTGTCCATTCTTTAGCCAAATGAAGGTAAGTAACCCTAAGACGAATTTTGTGAGATACTTTTGTAAAAATTTGGTGGGCACAATACAAGGCACAATACCTACATTAATCTTTTCACAAAACCTTGATTCATGTGTGAAGGGACAGAGGAGCTGCTTAGATTACAGTTAAGGGCTGCTAAAAGTCACTGGCTACGAGGCGTGCGGGACGGTCGCTTTCAAATAAATTCTTGTGTTTGTACCTAAAATCCTTCTGAAAATATAGACTTGTATTGATAATTATTTCGGTTCTTCTTCTTCTTCTCGAGTCAATGGCTTTAAATCATTGACGCCCAGAACGTAGCCACATCAACAGCCTTTTGTTTGCCGTCAACCAGGTGCTTTTATTTGGACTCTATAAAATAAACATTAGTGAACACGCAAAATATAACCCTATACACCTATACATAGAGACGATATTAAAATGTTCTATAATGTGTGTTTTAATTTGTTTTATTACAGCAACAACAACCTACAGTTTCGTAGTGTGGGATTTCGATCACATCATCCCGCGAGGTGGTCATCAACAGAACAAGAAGAAGAAAGATGATGATGACGATGATGACGACGAGGAAGAGGAAGAAAAGGACGATGATGATGAAGTTAGTGATACACACACACACACACACACACACACACACACACACACACACACACATAATCTCTCCTTTATCCCTAATGGGGTGGGCAGAGCGTAAACGACCTAAACAAAGGTCAGGAAATATTTGTGAACGAAAAAGCATAAAGTAGATAACTAGTATTCTAGTTAGATACCTTTTGAAATTTACTCATGTCATGAATCCCTAAAGCTTAGAGATTTTTTGCATGCAGTGCCCAGCATAGGTTAACAGCACATCTGTCTTCTGTGGAGTCCGTTTCAGTTTTGGAGTCTAGGGCCCGTATTAATTATCAGCACTTGAAACTGATAGCCACTTTGAGTTCGTATCAGAAATGTTGTTTCAGTACATAATGACCTGTCAAATTTATACTTAATACTCCTCTCAAACTTGAGATCGTTTTATAAATACGGCCTTAGGAACCTAGGATTTCAGAACCTACGTTTGATTACCGCTCTAGGTGAATTTAAATATATTATGTAATGGTTATTGGTGCCCCTTGTGGTATTTTTTTTTATTGATTGATTGATTAAAACTTTTATTGACTGACACAAAACAGATACAGGAAATGGTACAGACAAGAGAAAAACTTACAATAAAGAACAATGAGGACAATAATTTTACGAACATAATGTTAACAAACGTGACATGACAAAAATACAAAATAAACTTAATTATTATTATTATTAGCCTATGCTCTCCCACTGCTGGGCAAACTTAATATGTAACATAAAAAAACAACAGTGCCAGTGTACCATACTGTCCACATTGTGTCAGTAAAACTCTGCTCTGACTCAGCATTGTGCTGTAGTGTAATACTACAGCGCTGATATTCTGCCAATGTGTGTTTATGAAACAGAGATTGATACAGAAAATCCCAGTGGGTGGTGGGAGCTATAAGAATACGCATTTGGGTTGGGATGGGATCTACCTCCTAGTGGTCCACCCCGGGCAACGGCAACACAGGCTTGCCTGTGAATAAGTCCGGCTGAACGATCCCTACAAAGCGATGGTAGACTCCGCAAGGGGCTGCCTGGCTCACACCGGAGTCCGGCGCCAAACCGCTAGCTGTGTTCCATCGATGAGTGAGAATGCCAGTGCCATAACAGGCATCTTCTGGGTGAGCTCACTCAATCGTCGACTCTGTCACGGTCGTCCCTTAGTGTCTAGAGTCAAGAGCAAACCAATTTCTAATTTAAAAAAAAACACCGAACTACTTACTATGAGTGTAATCCTGGTCTTCCATGCTGGACAGGGAGCGAGAGAAACATAGAATATGCCAGCTGCATTTCCTCCCAGGCATGCTTTAAATATTAGCTAAGAGATTCGAGGGTTTTAGTATATTGCAATTAAGGTAATGGGCTGACAACCTGTCACTACACCAATATACATAACATAACATAAAAATATTTTATTGCACGTAACAATACAAATCATACAACACAACAGATAACAACAAAAGACAAGTACAACATAGGCGGCGTTATTGCTAAGGTAGCAATTTCTTCCAGGCAACCTTTGGGTGAAAGAAAAATGCCTACCTACAAATCTATCTTAAATAACCCTCAAAACTTTGTCAGACATGGTGGAACGACCTTTGTTTAGGTCGTTTACGCTCTGCCTACCCCATTAGGGATAAAGGCATGTCTAAATGTATGTAATCCTGTTTTATTTTTCTAGGAAGACAAACCACCTGAACCAGAGATCAACTGGAGCCTGGAAGGCATCGTGCTGAAGCTTCCTCACACGATCCGCAACATCTCCACCAAGATGACGCTCTCCAACTCCTTCATGATAAGCAACAACAACACTTACGCTGTCGCTGGAGTCAGGTGGGTCTTTAGAAACATCAACTTCTTCAGTTACTGTCATTGGTGTGGATTCATTGGGGTCGAGTCTGGAAATGAATTAATTTACTTTCTTAACAATTTTTACGTTTAATTTTCGTAATATTTTTACGTTGTTTCTATAAAGAACAGTAGGTACAGTTTCTAACGTTTCTGTTACGAATGGGTAATTATTGCCAAACTTTCAGTCTCTTTATTGACTTTAATATTCTTACCAATAACTTTCAGTGTTTTATTGACTTTAATATTCCTACCAATAACAGTAAGAACAGTACTTTTACGCGGATAGTCCAGAATTCTGATCGACTTATATTTTTACTCATTTTCTCATCTCGATACTCGTTTTCAGAAAGAGCCTCTACGTCTGGAGCCTCGAAACTACGAAGCTGATCAAAATCCTGGACGCTCACTTCGGCAGGATCGTCCAACTGGAACCGCTTACTATGGGATCCTGGAACAACGTCATCACCTCGTCAATAGACAGGACGGTGAAGATCTGGAACATTGACAATATATTTGAGCAGGTGCACAAGATTGACAGGCAGGAGTTACCGATTGATGCTATCAGGTGAGAAGATTTCCGAAAATTTTAAATTCAGGCCTTTGGTCTGGTGTCTCAAGAGCAAAATCTTGACTGTAGAGATGACATTTATGCCTGTGGACTCTGCCTATGGACTCGTAAAAAACAGACGCACAAAGTAAGTTGGTACCACTCTTATGCTTTGTCCATTCTGAATGATGGAATAGGACCTAGGTGCAGATACGATGTCCAATGGTAGGAGGGATATACTTAAATTACTTCAAGGAGTCTACCTAACTTCAGACTCACAATTGTCTAACTGTTTTTTTCTCTTCCAGCCTCGCACGCGACAAACAGCTAGCAGTCACAGTGACCCGCAGCTGCTGGGGCCTATGGGACACCAGCACTGGTAGACTCCAAGCCCAACTCGCTGACGCACCTTTAGGGGCCATAGTGACACATGCGGTGATTACGCCCAGTGGGGAAAATGTCATCACTGCTGAGTCAGGGAATGTGGTTATTTGGGATATCGCTGAGAAACAGGTGAGAATTCTTCCATCTTTTCATAGCTCCCTTTCCTCCTGCCATCCTATTTTTATTCCTTCCTGAACGCTGAGATAGGACACTATCACCGGTTGATTCCCAGCCCAATTAGAAGATGCACCAATAGGGGATTTAGTGGCTTAGTGACTCATGCTGTTATTATCTCTAGTGGGGAAAATGTCAGTTTGAGAACGTGGTATTTGGGATATTGCTGAAAAACAGGTGAGGGCTCTCTGGTCCCTACTTCCTTTCTTTCTTCCTACCTTCTTCCCTCCTTCCTTCCTTTCTTTCTTTATTTCTTTATTTTTTTCTTGATCGCTGGCATCTTTTTTTCTTTACTTCCTTCCCTCACTCCCTCCCTTTGCCACTCACAGAAATCTAGAATAATCTTGTTTTTCAATCAAATCTAAGCACAGTGTATTACCGATGGTAAATTTTCAGGTGATTTTCAAAGAAGAACAAAAGAACGTCAAACAAGTCGTCCTTATAGAAGATGGTACTAAATTCCTGACGGTCTCTTTGAAAATTCCTCCAGAAAGCAGTACAGATAATTTGGGAGTCGCCACTATCATAGCCAGAACTATTCCTGGTAAGAGTCCTTGTAACCCACTTATATCCTTCAAGCGAAAATCACATCCACGTCCTAAATAACTTAAAATTAAATCATCTTTAACCACGTCATTAGTAGCTACTTGACATGTCTCGTGGAAGGAAACGGTAGCGACTATCGAGAAGAAGGTTAGATTTTGGGTTCGAACACATATCTAGTCTTGATTGTGACGCTAAATATCTTTTATTTTCTACCAGAGGGCACGAGGATCTACTCGTCAGAATACCAAGTGCGAGGGTCCATGTACCGGACGCTGGTGGTGACAGCTGATGAGAACCACATCGCGGCTCCGGGCGCCGACAAGGCGGGCAAGGACTGCCTGCACATCTTCCACGCGAGGACCGGCCCTAGGCTGCACAGGTTTTCTCTTATTTCCCATCTTCTTTTTCTCCGTCTGTCACATGCCTTCATTTTCTCCTTCCTGTCCTCATTTCTTTCCTTTTTCATCATCACCATTAAAATCAGTCACAACAGTTCACTGCTGGACATGGGCCTCCCCAAAGTGGGGATTTATGCCATACTCACCGTTTTCAATCCCTAATTTTTCCCTAATTCCCTTTTTGTCTACTTTCTTTATTTCCCGAATTCTCTCCTTCCTCTTCCACCTTTATTCCTTCCTTCTTCCTTCCTACCCTCCTTCACTTTTTTATCTGAAACAACTCCATTTAGATGGTTGAACTCAATGAGAATGGCTTTCACCACTGAAAAAAAATACAAAAGGACTACAAACTACTATTACTTCATATTTTTCCAGGATACCAATAAAGAACAGCGGCATCAAAGATATGCAGTCGATAGCCGCTTTACCTCACAAGCCGCTCTGGGTGGCGGTGGTGGGCAGCGACAAGGCTGGCATACTTGACATCAAGTCTAAGAGGCTTGTCAGGTGAGTGCTTCACTTTTTCGTGGATAGCATGGTGATTTACCAACATGAAGTGATAAAACCAGCTAAGGGTTCTTGAGGGTTTCAGTGTATTGTAATTTAGGCAATGGGCTGACAACCTGTCACTACAGCACGTTGTAATCTATCTTAAATAATCCTTAAAACTTAGTCAGACGTAGCGGAACGATCTTTGTTTAGGTCGTTTACGCTCCGCCTACGCCATTAGGGATAAAGGCGTGATTATATGTATGTATGTGATACCAAGAGGTGGTGGACCGACTAACTCTATTTAAGTCTAGACTTAGTAGTCTGGACTTAGTTGGATTGTAGTGATCTTTAGCGCTTATAAGTATTCTGTGCTCTAGACTCCAGAACGTGCTCTAGACTCCAGAACGACCTGACCACATGTTGTGGTGCACACAGTGAAGCGTCTTGGGTTGTGATAACGAGTAAAATAAATAGTTTACATCAATGCATCAATCATCGATTTTATGTTGTAGCGACTGTTGTGGGCAAGCTGGTTAGAGATTTTTCACATCGTCCTGTAGAGTGACGTTGTAGGTGACAGGTCGAATTATTCTCTTCTACGACCAAGTTACATGAAATGAACTTTATTGAAGAGCTAAGAATTACTATAATAAACCCTAAACTTGGCTCCCTTTTTAGATCTCACGTTTTGTGCGATTCACGCATCAAGACTACCATGATCTTGGCTTTCACTTTTACATTTATTTTTTTGGTGGGATTAGGTACATCTTACACGACTACTATAGTCTGTCAACGTCGTGCTTACCGCGCCCTAGGGGTACAGACGTTGGCGGGGACGCGGTAGCACGCGGCGATTGCGAACATAAACACATTGCGTCGTGCTCGCTCACCCTCCTGCTTCACCGCCCGCACCCCCGTTACCGTGTCCCCGCGCACGTCTGTACCCCTAAGGCGCGGTAAGCACGACGTTGACAGACTTCTAATCAAACCAACCTACTTACTTTTTCTTATCCAGAATCGTCCCCCGCTGGAACGGCGCAAGCACTCGCGACGGCAAGACCGGCCTGTGCGCCCCCACACGGGGGGGTCTAGAACTAATAGAGCTAAAACGGGGGGCCACAGTGCAACAGCTGATAACGAGGGCTGCTGAGGGCGTGTTCTCCATAATAACCATGTTCTCGTCAAACGATAACTATGTGTTCTATTACCATAGTGGGAGGAAGACTTTGAGGGTTTTCAGGTAGTATTCCTTGAACTTTCAATTTTAGTCTTTATCCTTCTTTACCTCCTTTTCTCCTTCCCTCCTTCCCTTCTTACCTCCTTCCCTCCTTCCCTCCTTACCTCCTTCCCTCCGCCCCTACTATCTTCTTTAAGATTTTCTGACCTATTATTATGATGATCCCTGGAACAAGTAATAACTTGACAGCTTGCAAGAGCAAATCTACGTATATATTATCCCTGGAGCTCTCATTTAGATTTATGGACTACTTGGACTTCTCGCATCACTCAATACTTAGTTTTTTTAATACACTACAATTTACAAATTCTGTTACATTTTTCCAGAACCGTTGATGGCAAAGCAGTGGCAGAGTACAAAGCGCCAGCCGAAGTCACGGGCATAGCGAGCGCCCATGGAGGGAAGGCAGTCGCTCTAGTGTCGCAGGATGGGTGCCTCACAGTGCTGAACATCGTTGATCCGCATGAGTAAAGTTTATTTTAAACTTAGAGCTTTCCAGACTGCGGTCTCACAGCGTATTTATGCGTTTTACCTAGGAAAATATATTTCCAGGATAAAAAAATGCATAGGTATTTTTTTCAATAAAAATATAGATATATCGTTTCCAAAACCTCGTACAAAAAATAGGTTAAGTTTATTTTCGTAGAAGCAATTTTGATCCGCTTTCAAAATATACCTCAATTAATGCCTCAGTAGTAAATACCTAAATATGGTATATCTATACCTAATCATAATTAATCTATTGAATACATTTATGTACCTGTATTAAGACAAATAAAATTGTACACATTATTCTTCTTCGCGAGTGGATTCTTGTTCTTGTTGTTATTAGCAAAAGAAAACGTAAATCATATTTAAAAAATAAATTCAGTAATATAAACAAAAGCCCTATGCACATTCTGTGTTAACTAGTCAAGTCGCCTATAGTAAATTTCTAGAAAAAATATAGTATTTAGTAAGTTTGTTGATGTAGATGATGATGATTTAGAATGTTTAAACTTAGAATCGTTTCTAGGTACTACCTACTAGAAGAAATACTATCTAGATGTTTACTACTTTAAAGGAAATTATAAGAAAGTTAATTTGTAATGTCTTTGCAGTACTATAATAAGGAATTTCTGTGATAAGATGACGTGAAAGGTACTATTTTGAGTAGGAAAATGACTGGTTTGGATCTCAGGTAGATGGTAGATTTTAATGTTATAAAAATGGTAATAAATACAATATCTGAAAAATTATTCTTTTTTTATTTTATTTGTAACTATAATACACAAATTATTCGAAAATCTTTTAATATCTCAAACTTGCATTTTCATAGTTTTAAGTTGTACAGTGGATTTAAACTTGTGTTGTATGTAATCAAATTACCACATAAAATTAAAAATGGCATTTTATGATCAATTTAAAATTATATTATTTGACACGAAAATATACTTATGACAATATTTTCATTACCTAAGGATTCTAACATTTAATATAACTTGTACTAAGTAAATTAAAAAAGCTTATGAGATATATGACTTCAGCCAGCAGCGTGTAAAAAATTAGATTCTATAGACTTCTTTTAAATAATTTGTTCGAAATATACATTGTGATGTACAATAACGTTATGTTAAAAAAACAGGTATTTTTCAGATAACAGGTTGTTTTAAGTACTTTCAAAATATTTAGTTGTATAAAAATAATAACTGATTAAGTACACAATAAGATATTGTAAAAGTGATAAAATAATCTTGTACGTATAATTTAGCTAGATGCCCAAAATATTTTTATTTTAAAACTTTATTTACCCAAAAGACAGTTTGCAAACCGATACAGTCAATACATTTTGAGGAAATGTCGTTTTAAGGGGGTTCGAGAGCTGCGACAGTGGCGCCATCAGTGTTAAATTAATTATGCCCGAAATACAAACATTTTTGCCGACAATAGCAAGTAATCCTCCATTTTGCTTAGTGTGAATTATTATATGTATAATGGATTATAAAATGGACAATTAGTTGCGATTGTCTCCAATCGTAAAATATATATGAATCTGTTTGTATTTTAGACGCAAATAGTTCATTACTATTGAGGGCGCCACCTATGCTCTGCACCCACCTTAAGGCAGAAACTGTGTGGGAAAAGGCAATTTTAAATTGTAGCATATCGCTATCGGTTTTATGTGGATCGTTTGGCACATGATTGAGACCTAAAAATGTACTTCTAAAACTCGTATTCGGACACAAAAATGTATAGCCTGGCTACAGCGATCCCGCCAAACTGTTCTCCGTTGTACAGTTCCATAGACAACTCCAGCTCTATACTCTGTGGGCCTTCCAACGATCGGACTAGAGACATCACCGCTTGGTTGCCAGTGTGCACCAATCTGTTGGGAAGGGAAATCATTTATGTAAAAACATATTTTAATGCAAATAGGTACAATAACAGACAACAAGCTAACCTAACTAAATAAACATTAATTCACAAAAAATATGTAAACTTGATGTCCGATTAAAATTGTACACATCATTCAGTCGAGGGTTACAGTGTATTGTAATTTAGGCTGACAACCTGTCACTATAGCAATACATATTACAATCTAAAATTGCCCTCAATTTTTGTCAGACGTGGCGAAAGCGCCTTTTACCGGGGTAAAAGGCGCGTAAGGGATAAAGGCGTGATTTATGCATGCATGCATCATTCACCACAATATTACAATTTAAACATAATAAAAACAAAACAATTAATTTAAACAACACACACGTTATTAAGTGGTTGATTGACCCATTTCATCTACCTAAGTGAAAATAACAAATCATAAATTCGACCGCTGACGAGATTTGGACCCACGTCTTTGGAAAACCGGCCCAACGCTCTAAACCGTTGAGCTACAACAACGATGTCCCGAGCGACGAATTAGTGATCTGGAGCCGTATTTTTGAATCACTCGAAATGAATCCGCACACGAAAGACTAACATTCGCATGGTAAATTGTATGAAAATCGCATGCGACAGTTACTTTTCCGCATGCGCATTAAAGTTCGAGTGATTCAAAAATACAGCAAATGTTATGTTATTTTCTAATATTTTCAGAAATATAATAGCACTGTGAGTGCAAATACCTATTAGGAAATCATTTATGTATAATTTTTTGCCTAAATACTTCACTTATTTAGGTCATTCATAGGCAAGACAAACGCCTATTGTTACGCATATTAAGACGTCATACCAGATGGTGTAATTTTATTTGAAACACTATATATACATCACTTTGACATGACTATAATCTGATGTTGTATTTCTGTTTCTCATTTTATTCAACCTTAGCATTAGCCCAACTTGGAGCATACATTGAGAGTAAAAATAGCGGAAAGTAAAAAGGTACTTACAAGAAAGCGTTGATATCTGCTTTATCTTTAACGGACGGAGGCGCGTCCACGTTAATCAGTCTCAACTGGAACCGCATGTTAGCGTTGGCCCAGCTTGGACCACGCATTGTGAATAGGTCCACCTGATGACAAAGTATAAAAAGACATGAGAGAAAGGATTACATACATAAATACATATAATCTCGCCTTTATCCCTAATAGAGTAGGCAGGGCGTAAACGACCTGAAAAAAGGTCATTCCGCAACGTCTGACAAAGTTTTGAGGGTTATTTATGATAGATTTGTAGGTATATTGCTGTTGTGACAGGTTGTCAGCCCATCGCCTAAATTGCAATATACTGAAACCTTCGGATCCCTTAGCTGGTTTTTACAGCATACCCGGGAAGAAATGCAGCTGGTAAATTCTATGTTTTTCTCTCGCTCCCAGTCCAGCATGTAAGTTAATGCATGGAGAAGATTAAAGAGTGAAATTTTACATGCGCGATCTTTCCCCCACTGCGCCATTCAATGATCAAGATATTATCTGGGAACTCACTGCTTATTTGAGATTGTTTATATCTAGCTGTGGTCTATCTGCTGCTGATATGGTACTCACCTTAGATGCAGGTATGTACAGCTTAGACACGAACGTGATGAAGTTGTAAGAATACGTCGTGGGTTGATGCGCGCACTCCCAGTCGGCGAGTGGACAGATCTTCTCTATTCTCGTACAGCGACTGGAATAATAACGTCATTTGAATATCATCGATTTCACGTAAATTATTTGGTGCATTGATCTTTGAAAGGTAATAGGAGCGTTCTTAAGCCCAAACCGCATTCGTAGAAATTCGTAATGTCCACTTTCAATTGAATTTTACTCAAGGATACTTACTGTCTGCTCTCAAGCTTGTATCCCGGCGGGCAGTTGATCCTCTGGCACCGATAGCTTCCTCTAGTGTTGAGACAAACGTCACTGGAACTTCCATACTGTCCACCTTTGGCGCAGTGTGCTTCGCCCGTCTCGCATTCGTCGATATCTGGAATGAACAAAATAAATACAGGGTGAAAAATATTGCTCTGCGGGAAACCTTGACTTATGTTTAGAAGTGGATCTTTAGGTAGATGCTGATGATGATTTCCACTCACCAATACAGCTCCTCTTATCCTCGGACAGTCTGTACCCAGGCGGGCAAGCACATCTGTAGCTACCGGGTTCGTTCAGACAACGGCCCACGCAGACTATCTTTGATTTGTACTCGGTGCATTCGTCGACGTCTGTACATGTGCTGTGGAAGAATAATTTACAGATCACTTCTGTTGGAATTAGGCTATGGTTTAAATATATTGTAATTCGGAATCCGATAAGGAGAGATACAAAATACGGGCAGTGGGTGGAGAATGTTTACCTGTTATCGGGGTTGAGCCGGTACCCCCTATGGCAGGAGCAGCGATATCCTCCCCATACGTTGTTGCATCGATGCTGGCATAGCGACCCAGCAGGAGATTCCGTGCATTCGTCTACGTCCACGCATACCTGGTAACAGAATATAAATCTTACTTCTCAAATTAAGTCGGTACAATCTTTCTCGTATCTATGTTGCGCATACCGAATTCTGGCGAAAAACATCATTCTGTGTTAAGTTGGTGTGCATGTGCAGAAATTTCGGTACCCTTAAGGCGAGGTATTCTCACTGTCGACACCACTAGTTTAGGCTACACTATAATCAAACTCTAAAGTCTAGGATGCTTTTTGATGTTACCTTATCATTGACAGGGGCTGGTCTGAATCCGGTGTGGCATTTGCACATGTAAGACCCAATCGTGTTTTCACAGTCGGCGTTTTGTGAGCAGATTGGCTGAAAATAAACATTATAATGATTTGTTATCATCATAAACAGCAAGAGTTTTTAATTTCAGTTGCACATTGACCATCCCTCTCTGAAAAAAAATGTCACCTCCGTAAGATATCCCTTTCCCAAAACTTTTATATAAAATAATATGTCTTTCTCATTTAAAACTTTTCTGCGACGTAATTCATGCAGTAATCACAGCCCTTTTCAGAATTAACCATCAGATATTACCATGTTTCCGCCCATAGAGCACTCATCAATATCTTCACAGTGGTTTCCATCCACCAGGTTGTGTCCTGGAGGGCAGGAGCACACGTAGCCACCAGGTAAGTTGGTGCAGAGCATCCCGGCGCAGCGGGCCTCGCCAGTCGAGCATTCGTCGATGTCTGGGAAATACAGGAGTCTTTATTTGTATTTATTTATAAAATTTTATTGCACAAAGTAGGAACACAGGACCAGCCTAATGCCACGCGGCATTCTCTACTATTTTAAATCGCAGCCTTTAAGTATATCTGAGTGAGTAAAGGCCTATATAGATAGGCCTCCTCTCTTTTGCGACATATCCACTGATATCAATCCTCTCGCAACCAGTCCATTATTATAAATAAATAGTTAGTGTTTTGGAGTAGGTTGGCACGTTTTGCATTTGTTCTACTTTCTTCTCCTTGTTTCGCTATCCGGTCAAATGTCTTGATATTTATTTTTCTCGGTCTTCGGCATACATTGATGTAAAATTGTTCTTCATCATAACAAGCTGTTACTAGCCATTACAAGTCCAGGTATTTTCATTATCATAAGAAGGAACTTACCTTCACAAGCGTTATCATACCCCAGTTTGTAACCACTGGGACAGGAAATGACAGACTGGCTGTCACCAACGTTCAAGACCTCAGGGTCCACCACCTTGCTGCCTTTGAAGGTCTGCTGTAATTCATGCTGACTTGGTGGCGGGTATACTGGGAAATAAAGACATATGGGGTTTCAAAGTTATTTAGGAGATGAGTACAGCAAAAAAGCAAAATGTACGTGATTACTTGTATTATGTTAGGAACTAAATTGTGAGAAACAAGCATTGTGCTAAACGTAATCTAGGTGTAGGTATTTTTAAATTTAAAAGCATTTATGGTCACTGCAGATTCTGATCACGTAATAAAATAAGCCGACTATTTACTACGTACTCTAGTCATGTTTAATATAATTACCTATAATACTTTTGCATTTTGCTTTAAGTGCTATTTCAATTTAGAAAATAAAATTAATGGTAGGTACTTCCAAAATTCTTATTTAACTCATATAATGAATATTCTTTATTCGACTTTCACTGTCACACATTCTTCTTCAGATCTTCAAACTATTTAAACGACTTGCAATTTTTTCTACAAATCGATAAACAAACCCCTTCTTGCTTGCTGGAGTTGTGCCTAGAATAACACATCTCACTATTATAACTAAAAGCGTCCGATGGTGTAATGGATAGGGCCGCTGCATCCTGAGCGGGTCGTGGTTCGAATCCCACCACGTACCAATGTGTTTTTCGGTTTTCGAATTTCATATGTATGTTTATTCGGTGCTTTTTCCGTGTTTCGGAAGGCACGTTAAGCCCAACGGCTTAGGCTCAGTGGTATTAACAAGAACCAACGTTCTTGTTAATACCGTAGATATTAGTCGTTACGCCATTCAGAGGCCACTGCAAGCATTGGCGGCTTGAAAACTCTGACTTAATGTAGGACTGGGTCTGGATTCCCTTCTAGGTTGCAGAGGTCAGATGGCAGTCGCTCTGTGTAAAAACGAGTATCCTCGTTCAATCCCTTATATCACGGGGTCGGCTACCTAATAGCCGGGACAAGGCTAGGGAGATGAGGGAGAAAAGTACAGATTCAGTTCTTACAACATCTTTTATAGATCCCTGTCTAGCATGGGAGTAAGTAGAAGAAATAATTAGGAAAAGAATGTTCCTGATTAAACGTGTAATTAGTAGAAATTTCTCTTATGGGTTAAGAACAACATTCCAGCACTTTAATGCAGCATTTTTGAAGCTACTCTCTCCTTCGGAAAAATGCGGATCTATGTCGCGGAATAGGTAACATATCAGAAAAAAATATTTTGATATACGAGTAGTACTTACTTGGATGGTTATGGTATCCCGGTGGCATGCCCCCCTGGTTCCTGACAGGAACACAGCGATGCCTTTCTTCGTCCAGGCGCCAGTTAGGCGGGCATTCACATCGGTATCCCCCTTCCGTGTTTATGCACAGCTCTACTGCTGCGCAGTTCGCTTGTCCGTTGTGGCATTCATCTATGTCTGAAAAGAGTCAAAAAAATCATTCCCACTTTTGAATGTTCCTGTTCTAAAGACTGAGCTTCGTCTTTGGACACAAATCAAAGCGAACAGTTCCTAGTTTGGTTAAGACAAGTACGATTAGGTTAGGTTAGGTCCAGTCTCAGGACAGACTTCTTCTACATTTGCCTATGCTTGGGAGTTTTGAGCCTGTTGGATTCAACAATGTCGCTTGATACTCATTTATGTTTTATGGTCCACCTTCTTTATTTCTATTTGGCTGTTATTGAATGCACATCCAGTATCTAACTCATGCTTATCATCCACTTAAACACTTACCCTCGCACTTCCCAGTGTTGGAGTTGAGATGGTACCCGACGTCGCACAGTGTTCTCGGTCTGAACGGCCGGGTTGTCACCGGACGGTAGTCCGGGTAGCCCCAGAAGTAGCTCTTGCCTAAAACATGTCAAGAAACCAATTCTTCTACTTCTTTTGTTATGTGGGTATCGATCGCCGCAATAAAACCTGGTATCAGAGTTTTTTGACCGCCTGATAACACAGTCTAGAGGTAAAAATCATGTAATATACTGCTCCTCTTCCTAAATTTTAAAAGCTAGTAAAAGCCCCAGAGTTTTTATTTTTTTTATTTAAGGCGTGATTGTATGTAACAACTTACTTGGTTGTGTAGGCTGCGTACTAGTGGGAGTTGGAGTGGTAATCATATGGCAGTCTCCAGAAATCAGGTCTCTTCTGAATCCTGCAGCGCAGTCACATAAATACCCGCCCATGGTGTTCCGGCATGTTTCAGTGAGTCCTGAACAGCTGTGGCGGTTGGTTGCACATTCGTCGATGTCTGCAAAAAAATACATCATCGACATAATTATTAACACCATCACAACTCATACTCGTATACTCGTACTTGTACCTAAAGAGCGTATTAATTCTAGATTTACAAAGTGAAATTATCAGTTTGACTGACACGATGAAAGGTTCTTAAAACAGGCAGAATTATGTACTTACCAATACAAGCTCCCGCATCGTCCACCTCAAATCCAATCCGGCAATTGCTAGGCTTCTCATTTACTTTTGTCCATTTATTCTTTGGAAGATCTTTAGTATCGACTATGACTGAACCATCTTGTTCTTTCTTGCCATCTATTGTAGCTGTTTCTTTGCCAGCATCAACTAAAACTACTTGAGGAGGCGTTGGAGATGGCTGGTTTCCTTGTTCTGTGTCTGTTACGTAATAGTTTGGAGTGTGTTTCAAAGGTCTCTCGGGAATTTGTTCAGATAAACTTGATTTTGGCCTATGAGAGTCTACTTGTTGAGGATTCTGATTTTCCGGCTGTTGCCAATAGTCTCTGTTATCTGGCAATTGTGATTCTGGTGTTTGTGGTTCAAAAGGCGGATACTCTGGCCTTTGTGGTTCAGGAACAGGACTCTCTGGTCTTTGAGGTTCACTGGGTTGCTCTGGTTGTTGAGATTCTGCTTGGCGATCTATAGGTTCTGGAGGCTGCTGTGGTCTTTCGTCAGGTTTCTGGACATCAGTATCTTTTGTTTCACTTCCTAGATCTTCTGTATTTCTGTTATCAGAATGATTAGGTACAGGTTCAATTTCTGGTTGTTTAAACCTTCCGTCCACTGACAGTGGTGGTATAGGATCTGGTATAGAACCTGTGGGTGCTGGGGTTGTTGTAGTGGTAGCCGCTGGTTCGGGTTTCGGTTCTGATTTCGGTTCTGGTTTCGATTCAGGTTTGCTTTCCGTCGATGTCGTATTGTCTATTTCTTCTCTACAAGAAAAAAACCGAACGTCAGTACATAGGAATTAGCCTTGTTTGTAAAGACCATCCACCTTGTGTTGCTGACCTAGCAACACAAGATTGTTGTACTTGTGTGTGTTATATTGGATTACCACACCATAACGCACACATTCATACATCTTCTCTTACGTGTGTGTGTTTGGACGTGTGTATGATTGTGTGTGTGTGTGTGTGTTTTAATAAAGAAATACTTACTCGGAATCATAATACTCGTACTCATACTCCGGTAGAGGGGTGGTGGATGTGGTCGACGGCCTTATGGGTTTATTCTTGACGCAGCGGAAGGAACCCGGGTGGTTCTCGCAACGCCAGTCAGGGCCGGCGTGCATGCAGTTGTGTGTGCCCAGGGCGCATTCGTCTATGTCTGTGGAAAAAGCGAAACCTATAACACAAGGAACTGAAACCAGCTTTATGGCATTGCCGCAGTGCCTAAAATTTTCTGGAGGCAAATCGGAAAACACTACTCAAAAGAAATAAAGATTCTAGAAATGGGAATGCAATTAAATTGTTATTATGAATGAGATTATAACCACCCTTATATTTATTGTTACCTTGATATTTCAAAGCGGGTGCACGCTCGATCGTCACGAGAAGAGCCAAATGTTAATATACACCCAACAATAAAGTTAAATATATCTTTGATGAAATATGACCACCCCTGTATAGATATAAAGGAACAACTGACTACTTATTCAATCTGTGATACAAATATTCTTCCATGCTGGACTAGGAACGGGAGACAAATATAGAATGTGCTAGCTGCATTTCCTCCTGGGCATGCTGTAAAAACCAGCTAAGGAATCCGAGGGTTTCTGTATATTGCAGTTTAGGCGATAGGCTGACAACCTGTCCCTACAGCAATATACCTACAAATCTATCATTGACAGCCCTCAAAACTTTGTCAGACGTGGCGGATCGACCTTTGTTTAGGTCGTTTACGCTCTGCCTACCCCTTTAGGGATAAATGTATGTGATACTAACTTACCTTCGCATTCTGATGTAGAAGCCTGCAGCGTATACCCAGTGCCGCACGACGTGAAACGCACACATATAAACGAGCCAATCGTGTTGTCGCAACGCTGCGAGCCGTCTATGCAGTTGTGTAGGTTAGCCCCACACTCGTTGATATCTAAAGTGCAATCAAGGTAGCAACAATGACTAACTACAGAAATAAGTGTGACAAGTTAATAGAGAATGTAAGTATATTATACGGGGTGTAAGAGACTACTGATAGGGGTTACTCAGTCAACGAAACTGAACAACAACTAGCAGGTTTTTTTTTTCAGAAAGTGAAAAAAAAAAAAATTTCCATACAAAGTTTAGAAAGATCTTATTTTCCACTTCCTAACAAAAATCCTGCTGATAGTTGTTCAGTTTCGTTGACTGACCAACCCCTATCAGTTTGCGGGACGCTGTCCCTTACACCCGGTAGTCATTACAATAAAAAAAGATTCGTAGTAAAGTATAAAGTATAGAAGAATACGTTAAAACAATAAAGTGAGTAATTAAAAGTGCTCCACTACAAGTTAACAAAGAATGTTTATTATATTTTCCATTAAATAATTACAAAAACTACAAAAAATAATCGATTCACAAGTTTACTGCAACAAACTCTACAAAAATAAAAAAAAATGTTAAAAACATTTCAGAGCTGAAGGGCATTAAATGTTCACTGACAAGTTTACAAAGAATGTTGAGTTTTCTACTACCTGGGTAGTTCTCCTTGGCGGGAATGATTTGACGGAATTTATTAACACTATTACACAAAAACTGTTTTATTTTTACAAATATAATTAAGTGACCTACATCCAAAAAGCTATATATTGGCGGCAATTCTTTACGCACTATTCCTTAACTAATTCTTAGCTAGCGCTGTCACTTTCTTAACTTTGACATTAGAACAGGATAGCAAATGAACACATGACTTTGACATTCCTAATTTGACTTAAGACGCTTTAAATAAGAACTGAGCATAGAGCATGCTTCCTTATTTTACTTCAAATAAGCAGTCTTATGTCAGATTAGGAACGTCAAAGTCATGTGTTTATTTGCTATCCTGTTCTTACATCAAAGTCGAGAAAGTGACAGCGCTAGCTAAGAAATAGAATTAGGATTATGTCGCGAGAATCGACGCCATTATTCGCATATAAAAAAAAGGTAGCTGTAAAATTATTCTAATGTAATGTTTTATCGCGGAACATACTCGTGTCATTTCCGTCAATCAGGAGAACTACCCACCTAATGATTCATGTTTTTATCTATCAACAATATTTTTTCCTTACCAACGCAGCCTCCAGTGATCTGATCAATCTCGAATCCAAGCTTGCAGTTGCACTCGTGGCTGCCATTCGTGTTGAGGCAATTCTGATGGGCATCACACAGGTGTGTGCCTTCCATGCATTCGTCTATATCTGGAAGTAAATATTTACGGTAAAATTATAATTCAAAGGGGCTCGAGATTTTGAGCAAATTTTAGCTTTTTATTTTTTTTTGTCTTAGGGTATTTTTATGTCGCTATAATCTTGAATTACCTTCACAGGATGTGGTTCCAGGTTTTATTCTCATTCCTTCTGGACATCTACTGGCCTGAATCCTCCTGAAAATAATAAATTTTTAAATGGTAAAAAGTTGGGCATGCAATGGGGAGGACAATGCAAAGAGATTTTTACGCGACAAAATTCCAAACAGTGCTATCGATTCGTAAAGCGCACAACTTAACTAAATCTTACATACATATACATACAGAAAATCACGCCTTTATCCCTTGCGGGGTAGGCAGAGCGTAAAACGGCTCCTAAAAGGCGCTTTCGCCACGTCTGACATAAATTGGGGGCAATTTTAGATTGTAATGTGTGTAATGTGTGTAAATCTTGACTAAAATTATTCGCGTCCCTTTCAGTTCTCTTATGTACATGGCAGAAAATAACAGGTATGGACTTATATTAGTTAAGTCGTGATTTTTGCAACTACGAATTAGTACCTGCGACTACCTAGCAAACAAGTCGGCAAAGTGAAATTACAGAGAGGAACGTAGAGAGGTAACACAGCCCATGAAAAACATGACATGGAAGGAAAATCATATGTTTCTACATATAGTCACGATCTAACCTACAATCAATCAAATAAATACCTACAAATCTATCTTAAATAACCCTCAAAACTTTGTCATACGTGGCGAAACGACCTTTGTTTAGTTCGTTAACGCTCTTCCTATCCCATTTAGGATAAAGGTGTGATTATATGTATGTATAATCACGATTTTATCCCTCATGAACGATCTAAGCAAAGGTCGTTCCGCCACGTCTGACAAAGTTTTGAGGGTTATTCAGGATGGATTTGTAGGTATATTACTGTAGTGACAGGTTGTCAGCCCATCGCCTAAATTTCAATATACTGAAACCCTCCGATCCCTTAGCTGGTTTTTACAGCATGCTCGGGTCACATGTTTCTACCTGTATTCATCCCTGGGCTTGCAGTCGTATTCACCGGGCACGTTGACGCAGACCTGGTCGGAGCGGCAGATGTCCTGGCCATCCTCGCATTCGTTGATATCTGGAAAAAGAGATGTCAAGTAAATGGGCTGTATCAGAATTTCATTATCAGAACTTTGGCATATCATAATCACGCAAACTATCTAAACATAGGTCGTTCCGCCACGACTGACAAAATTTTGACGGTTATTTAAGATAGGTTGTCAGCCCATCGCCTAAATTTCAATATACAGAAACCCTCGGATCCCTGAGCTGGTTTTTGCAGCATGCCCGGGACGAAATGCAGCTAGCACATTCTATGTTTTTCTCTAGCTCCCAGTCCAGCATGGAAGAACAGCAACTTACTGTTATTGAATACAGTTGCGTTGGTGGCTGAAAGGTATTGATTTCCAATAACAATCCGTTGATTTGCTTGAGATGTCCTAACCAATCTAAGGAGAACTTACAGCTAAGAAAACTTCAATGTCGCGTTCCAGGGCTTTCCTTTCTTATTCTACATCTCACCTTCGCACTTGTTAGTAACGGGATCAATTTTGAATCCAGGTCGACAGTGCTTGGACACTTTGTTCTGGCAGTAGAAAGAGCCCCGAGTGTTGATGCAGTATTGAGAAAGAGGATTGCAGTCGTCTTTGTGTTGTGCGCATTCGTCGACATCTGCAAAAATATGATAATGTTTTAGACCTGATTGATCAATCATTCAATACTGAATGGGTTTTCGACCGGATCAATAAGAATTGATTGACCAATCATGCTTTGGACCAGTAACCAATTGATTCATTTACTCTTGATTTCATCAATCAGCAGTTGAGAGATATGAATAGCAATTTTTTATAATTTGGCATAATTGGCAGTATGTGGAGCTTTTTTAGAATTACCTAAGACCACCTAGTTAGTTGTAGTGGTACCTAATACTCAATCTAAAGAACTCCATCTCGGAGGTCGTTTTTCGTCGTCATCGTCCTTACCTTCACACTCGGCATTATACCCCATCCTGAATCCTGGCGGGCATCTGTCGTCATTTGGAACTGGAGCAGGCTTGTTATTGGCTAGATTAGCTGGATCACCGGACACGCCCCCGCATTTGTATCCGCCAATCGTGTTGTCGCACAGGTAGGCGGGGCAAGGTGGGTTTGGCAGAATACATTCGTTTATGTCTGGAAAAATATAAAAGTGGGGAAGTGTAGTGTAAATAGTTAAATGGCTGAACCTTTCGAGCACTTGATACTCCACAGGTTATAGAGAGCTTCTCTACAAAAGAGTGGTGTTACGTGAGAATCCACTTTCTAGAAATCCATCTTGGGCAGCAGAATCACATGTCCGGATAAATAGGGACAAGGAACAAGGAAGGGACAAGGGACAAGGGACAAGGGACAAGGGATAAGGGACAAGGGACAAGGGACAAGGGACAAGGGACAAGGGACAAGGGACAAGGGACAAGGGACAAGGGGCAAGGGGCAAGGGGCAAGGGGCAAGGGGCAAGGGGCAAGGGGCAAGGGGCAAGGGGCAAGGGGCAAGGGGCAAGGGGCAAGGGGCAAGGGGCAAGGGGCAAGGGGCAAGGGGCAAGGGGCAAGGGGCAAGGGGCAAGGGGCAAGGGGCAAGGGGCAAGGGGCAAGGGGCAAGGGGCAAGGGGCAAGGGGCAAGGGGCAAGGGGCAAGGGGCAAGGGGCAAGGGGCAAGGGGCAAGGGGCAAGGGGCAAGGGGCAAGGGGCGATTTGTTCGTTTTCGGGAAGCTGTCCCTTACTTACCATCACAAACATTATTGTTGGCGTTTCTACTGAACCCAGGAGGGCACTGTCCCTTATCTTTGTGCGTGTAATTCTTCTTGGGGATGCACTTGTAGGAACCCTGCATGTTGTAGCAATCAGTGAACGGCAGACAGAGCGGCGGGTCGGCGCGGCACTCGTCTATATCTGAACGTTCCACAGGGTAGCATGTTAGGATCGGTTTAATTCTTAGTACATACATAAAGAATAGAATAGAAAAACGTTTATTCATGAAACAATACAACATTCAACATACAGAAAGTAGACTTATTGAATGCTCTGATCTGTATTGCACAAAAAATACATACATATATTCACGCCTTTATCCCTAATGGGGTAGGCAGAGCGTAAACGACCTAAACAAAAAGTCGTTCCGCCACGTCTGACAAAGTTTTGAGGGTTATTTAAGATAAATTTGTATATTGCTGTAGTGACAGGTTGTCAGCCTATCGCCTAAATTACAATATACTGAAACCCTCGATTCCGTTAGCTGTTTTTACAGCACGCCCCGATGGAAATGCAGCTGGCACATTCTATGTTTTTCTCTCGTTCCCAGACCAGCA
Organism: Scrobipalpa costella; assembly: GCA_949820665.1. NCBI lineage: Eukaryota > Metazoa > Arthropoda > Insecta > Lepidoptera > Gelechiidae > Scrobipalpa > Scrobipalpa costella. The sequence goes on along the minus strand of OX463320.1, from coordinate 4,425,050 downwards.
TGGAAGAAATCTTAGTATTTTAAATTAATAAAATAAAAGTATTTAAAAAGTCACTCTTATATCCCTAACGGGGTAGGCCTAGGCAGAGCTTCATCTGATCTGCGTCAATGACCTCATACCGGGTGTAAGGGATAGCGTCCTGCAAATTGATAGGGGTTGCTCAGTCAACGAAACCGAACAACTTTCACCAGGAATTTCTTTCCTTAAGTAAAATACAATATTTGCTTCTCCGTACAAAATGTCGTGTTTTTTCACTTCCTGAAAAAAATTACTGGTGGAAGTTGTTCAGTGTCGTTGACTTAACAACTCCCAGTTTGCGCTTTACACCTCGTATAAAAACGTATATTTCGCAACGTCTTGGTTTTCTATCAGCCCGTGGCCTAAATATGTAACATACTGAAAACGTAAAGATTTTTACAGTATACCGCGTCAGAGAAGCAACTGGAGCATTCAATGTTTCTCGATCATTCCCAGTCCAGCATTCTTCCAATGTATTTATTTTATTAATTTAACTTTATGCCCAAAAATGTTACATGGGCGGACTTAACGCCAAAGGCATTATCTACCAGTCTACCTTAGAGCATGTGGAAATGGCAGGTGCAAAAAAAATATCCTAATAACTAACAAGATTAGAACAAAACAATAAAAACAAAATGTAATTTAGAGTATACTAGCGACCCGCCCCGGCTTCGCACGGAAATTATAAGTGTTTCTCTACTACATTATGCATGTGTTATACATATAAACTTTCCTCTTGAATCAATCTATCCATTAAAAGAAACCGCATCAAAATCCGTTGCGTAGTTTTAAAGATCTAAGCATACATTGGGATATAGGGACAGAGAAAGCGACTTTGTTTTATACTATGTAATGATATATATAATATATGAAGTAAACCTACAAACCTTCACAAGATTTCCCGTCTGCCATGAGCTGATATCCTCGACGACAGGAGCACTTCACCTCCACACCATTGTCATTGCATTTATGCTGGCAGGGGTTCTTCGGCTTACATCTGTTCTTTTCCACCTGCAGAACACGATTCGAGTAGAGTACACCACTTCTAAGTCCACTACTGCTCGACTAGCCATGCTTGGCAGATGGATTGACTGAATGCGCTTAGTACATACTTACATATATAATCACGCCTTTATCCCTAATGGAGTGGACAGAGCGTAAAAGACCTAAACAAAAGTCAGCCCGCCACGTTTGACAAACTTATGCGAGTTATTTAAGATCGATTTGTATGTATACTGCTGTAGTGACCTAAATTACAATATACCAAAACCCTCTGATCCCTTAGCTGATTTTTACAACATGCCCGGGAGGAAATGCATCTGGCACACTCTATGTTTTTCTTTTGCTCCCAGGCCAGCAAAGAAGAAATAACAATGCACACTGCAAAATAGGGCCGGCCACATCTTCTGTGTGACCTTGTCTTCGCCAAGTCTGTCTTTGCCGGGTCTCTAACCTTGGCTAGGGTCAAAAGCAAAGAGACTCACCGCCATACAGTTTCTCCCGTCTGTCATCAACTGGAAGCCTGGGTTGCACTCGCATTTGTAAGACCCTGGTACCGGTATGCAATGGTGGGCACATAGTTCATTTGGAGCGTACTCTTCGCATTGAGACGCTATTGCTACAAAACAAACATCGTATTTAAGTTGAACATTCGATTTTTAAGTGAACGATTAGTCTTTTAAGTGAACGATTAGTAGTTTAGGTGAATGTTTAGTATTTTAGTTGAACATGTTTAGTGCGACATGATTAGGGGAAAATTTAGTTTAATAGGTGAACATCTAGTTAAATAGGTGAACAATCAGAAAATTAGGTGAACCTATTTAGGTAGTTCACCCCAGACAATAGCATAACGCACCACATAACGATAACTTCGCAAAATGTTAAAATTACCCGCAAATTCGTAAAATTACCCTTTTCGCAAAATGTCCTGACGCAAAATGTCCCATCACAAAATTACCTTTTCGCAAAATGGTACTGAAAATTTTCCAAGTCTTTTCAGTAGCTGCCCACAATTTTAACTAAACCTATCAAAAATGGGACATTTTGCGAAAAGGGACACTATGCGAAAGGGACATTCTGCGAAGTAACGAGAATAACAAATTGCCTTTTGCAGGCTAGGCGGGGTTGAGCAAAGCGAAGCTTAGCAGTACATGACTTTACTTTGGTAAAGTACAAAAAGTACTTATTAGGAAACGAAGAAACGACCGAACATCAGCAAAATGTTGCTTGTTCAAGGTTGCTTGCGACCCCTCTCGGCTTTTGTCTTTCTTTAAAACCTCTGAATGATTTTGACTTTACTTTGAACTCTGTCTCAGTAACTACAGTCATAATCTTAAAGTAAAACCATGCCGAAGAAAATACTTACAAGTGCCGGACGAAGGTCTTGATAAAGGCACTGGGTTTCTGGGGTGTTGTTCACTTTTCTCTTCTACCTCTTTGTGGCCAGCTTCATTTGCCGCTCTCTGGTAAAAAGGCAAAGCAAATAATTAATCTAGGCGAAAAAACTCTTAAGAAAATTTTCTCCCGTCTAATCCGTTACCTTATCTTATCTTATTTAGCCGATAGTGTCCCACTGCTGGGCAAAGGCCGTTACCTAAGTTATTCAAAACCTGTGTTCGTGGGAAAAGGTGTACTACTTATTTGACAGCCCGCACAGCCTAGTTGGCAGTGTATCTGCCTGCTACGCAAAGGGTTTCGGGGTTCGATTCCCGGCTAGGGCAGATATTTCAATAATGAATTTAAATGTCTGTTTCTGGGTCTGAGTGTTCTTTGCTGCTGTTTCTGTGTAGGTATGACCATTTTCCATGGCACCCTAATACTTGGAATCCTATTGAGAGCTATGATTGTGATCGTGTTTTGTTTATTGTCTGTTGATCTCAGTTTGAAATACATACCTTACAGCACTGTGTAAATGCCTCTCCAGCCAGTAGATTGTCAGCGTTGTCATCAATTGGCGCTGAACATGCACTGATACCCCTGGAAGCCCCTACTTCCTTGCCTCTTGCACACTCTGCACAGCATTTCTAGGGAAAAAGTTTTAAGATAAGTGTATATCATACATCGAATTCCCTTATTTCCCGAAAAAAAAAAGGTCATATTAATATTGCGGGCTGCAGAAGCTTTGAGATAAGTGTAGATATGTTATCCTCAAACCCCCGAATTTACTCATTTGCCAAAAAAAGGACATTACTTAACGCACAAAACCCGAAATCCGTGTTCAATCCCCGAAGTAGCAAATGCAATGGAATTTGATTTATTAGTTCGTATGACAAACGATCATTCTGAGAAGTGGTTATGACGAAATGCCAGATCGCGAAATGTTTTATTCTATATTAATTTTCAAGTTTCGCCATGGTATCTATGGACTTTTTTGCTGCAACTATGCAACAAGGAAATTGTACGTAAGCAAACACAGTAACTAGGTAATTAGGGATCCCTTATCATCTCACATTACAACCCGATAACGTGTACAGGTTGAGATACTGTATCTTTGTTTGCAGTAATGTAATCTGTACAAATGCTTGCTCAGACGTTTCGCTGACAGTGATTCTCAAACTGAATGGAGTGACCCCCCAGTGAATCAATGTGTAATAAAAAACACCCATTGATCTGACGCTCGAAAATTGGTCATTGAATTAAGTTAAACTAATTTTCCCAAAGAGCAGTAGTGAAAATGCTAATGCCCTAAAGGTTTCATAAATTAAATGAAATCGCTCAAAAGAATCGTGTCAGTAGAAAATAATTATGTGTAAAAAAACGTGAATTAAAGAATAATGATCTTCGTTGTATTTATTTTATGTAGTTGGAATTTTAGATGTATCGCTCAATGGACTTAAAATTGATATGTTTAATGAAACGAAATGTTTAGGTATATTCATTGACGAACTGTTAAATTGGAAATCAAAAGAAGCATCAATTGAGAATTCCATAAGCTGTGCGTGCTATGCTCTCCGCTCCTAACGAGACGTACTAACCCTAGATCAGTTGAAATCTGTATACTATGCATTAGTTGAGTCCAATTTTAGGAATAGCAGCCTACTATGGGGTAATAGCTATAGATATAATTTAAACAGAGCGTTTGTAACTCAAAAAAGAACAATACGTACGATTGTCCGAGCTCCACCGTGGGAGTCGGGCGTAGAACACTTCAAAAAATTAGATATTCTAACATTAGCAGGTCTATATATTTTCATCTTGTTGACGAGGTTTATCTTTGAATCTGCATCTGTAATGGAACTCAGAGAGTCAACTAGACGGAAAGACCTAAATAATGTGATTTCACCAAATTTTAACATCGTCTTTTACTGTCCTCGACCAGACTGTTAAATTGTTTAATAAAATGCCTTCAGAATTAAAATGTATACGTCAGTTAAGTGAATTTCATCAAAAATTAAAAGCTCTTTTATAGGAAATGTGCATGTATTCCATTGACGATTTTTGATAACAATTTCGATGTAATTCACAATTATTTACTTTTATAATATTTAAATTTGACATGTAAATTGACATCTTATTTAGTTCCATTAACATCATTCTCTTTACTCATTTATTATAAATAGACATTTTAATGTAATTGTGATCGTGTGATTGTAAATTCATTTTAGTGTACATGTATTTCAAACACAATATTATTGTATTAGTGGATTCTCGAGTCGAACAAACGACCCAATCAACCCTAGTGTCAGAGTTTTCAAACCACCTAGAAGTACAGCTACCAGGCATCTGATATGGTTTTGAGTAACGAGCACTATCAAAGACAGTGACCGGGACCGACGGCTTAACGTGCCCTCCGAAGCACGGAATCTTTTTTTCTTTTCGGACAATCAGGTGATTCTGACCTGCACTAGAAAGATATAGATTTTTCCAAGTTGTTGCCTGTGGGGACATTTAGGCTCGTAGTTTTGAAGCGATGTCAAACTTGAGAGCAATATAAAATATGGATTTGACAGACCACTTTGTACTGCAATGACATTTCTTAAACTCAAACTCGCTGTCACTAATGTTGTTATTAAAAACTAACATATCAATTGTTGCACTTCGTTCGCTAAATATGAACGGTTTATTTAAAATGTTTTATGTGTTGTGTATGATATGTATAAAATCCCTGATGATGCTATAAGTTAGCGAAACGGGTAGGATTAAATTATATTAAGTGAAACAAGTACAAGTGTTTTTAATAACAACATTATAAATATGGAGTTTCACCAAGTGCCGACAATCGCAAGTATAAATTGTACTCGCTGTCGCTCTTGAGCGCTGATTATAAATATGGCCCTTAATGTTGATGGTGTAAATTATACTGGAAAGTTTGAGAGGCTCCGTCGATTGTTATCTTTGCAAGTATTTGCGTACGGTTTAACTCTTGTTGTACCAACGAGGAATCTGCAGTTATTCTACGAACTGATAAAGATAGGATATTTGACTCAAACTGAGAAGTTATGACTATTTGTTTCGTGATATAGTATGTAAGATGAAGGTCATATCTTTGTTGGTGAAGGTTGTTCTTACATACATACCGGGACTGTTAACGAAACTGAACAAATATCAGCAGGATTGTTCAGCAGGTTGTTCATACATACATACCGGGACAGTTAACGAAACTGAACAAATATCAGCGGGATTGTTCAGCAGGTTGTTCATACATACATACCGGGACAGTTCACGAAACTGAACAACTATCAGGATCTTTTTTCAGGAAGTGAAAAAATATATATTTTCATACAAATTGTCTGATCGAAGTAGTCATTTTGTATGGGAATGTCAGTTTTTTTTTTGTGTCCTGAATAAATTTCCTGGTAATAGTTGTTCAGTTTCGTTGACTGAGCAACCCCTATCCGTTTGCGGGACGCTGTCCCTTACACCCGGTATATACGGTAGGATGTAGACAGAGCAAAACCAACCTAAAAAAAGGTCGTTCCGCCACGTCTGTTAATTTTTGAGGGTTATTACAGATGATTATGCATATTGTTATAGTGACGGGTTGTCAGTCCATCGCCTACATTGCAAAACACTAAAACCTTCGAATCCCTTAGCTGGTTTTACAGCATGCCCGGAAGGAGACGGAACTGGGACAATCTATCTTTTTCTATCAGTCCCAGTCGCAGCCCAGAAAATCTAAAGGATTAAAAACAGGAAATTTACCGTGGTTTTCCATTTTTGTATGAGTGTATGATATTTCAACGCAGTTTCATGCTATGATGACGGAGTTCCTCAGTGACTCCGTGATCATAACGCAAAATAACAAAGTTTATAAAATAGGAAAATCACGAAAAATTTCCATACATACATACAAAATACAAAAAAATACAAAATTGTTTATTATCTTAGTCCGATATACAAAAACAGATTTCAACCAAGAAAACCAACCACACTAGGCCAAGCCTGTGTCGTGGTCTCTTTACAAATAAGAATTGACAGAAATAGGACGTATCTATTACATAAACAAGAATTTTTAAATTATGAATAATAAGAGAAATATAACATGCATCTTCTCAAATATGAATTAAAAATAACTAAAGGATAAAAAATAATAATAATATGAATTTGAGGTTTGTTGTTGTTTAAGTGAATTATGTTGTGTGTGTGTGTGTGGGTGCGTATGCGTGTATGTGTGTGTGTGTTGTGTTATGTTTTGTGTTGTTTTTAGCATATATATTTATATATTAATTTATTTATCTAAGTGATTTGCATAAGTAATTTCTCTGTTTCATCGTAAGTCATTTTAAGAAGCAGTTCTTTTACTTTATTTCTTATTTCATGGACTGATAAATTTCTCATGTCATGTTTCTTCATCAATTTGTTATAGACACACGGGAAAATAAAAAGGGGGAATCTAGTAGCAAAAGTAGTTTTTGCTGGCTGCAACGGTATTTTAAAAACTCTTTTTTTTATCAGATCTTTATAACTGTCCACGTTCAAGACTGCTCTGTGTGTACTTGTAACTGCTCTTAGTGTAAACAGCTGTCTGACTGTCAATACTTGTGCTTCGCTATAAAGTAGATGTGTGGGATATCTATAGGGCTTTTTTAGCATGACCTTTAGAATAGCTCTCTGTGCCCTTTCCAAACATTTCAGGTGAGTCTTGGCTGCTGCACCCCACACTTCAAGACAGTATGTTAATATAGGTTCGCACAGAACAGTATATATTGCCTTTAAAAGTTCCGTACTAGCTACATATCTGAGTCGTTTAAAAATGTGTATTAACCTTCGCGTTCTAGTTGCTGTAACCTCTATGTGTTGACGGAAGGTAAGCCGTTCATCTAGTACAACCCAAAAAAAATTATAGTACTAGATCGAGAGATGATACCACACGCACAGGTACCAGCATTTACGCGTAGCGTGTCACAGGTATGTATGGTGAGTTCAAGCTGACTTTTTGGGGCAGACGCTGCCGTTTTGTGGAAGCAAAGGTATTTTGTTTTGTTTGCATTTAGTGTTAATAAATTTTCGGACAGCCAGTTGCGTACTACAGCCATTCCTCGCTTTGCACTTACCAAACATTCCTCCCATGTTTCATTTTGAAATATGATTGTTGTATCATCGGCGTAGCACACGATATCTGCATTTTCCAGGTTCAGCAGTAAGAGTTCATTCAGGTAAATTAGAAATAGGGTAGGTCCTAGAACGCTACCCTGAGGGACACCAAAAAGGATTTCTCTATCAGTGCTTGACCAGTTTCCAACTTTTACCCGTTGTGTTCTGCACGTTAGATAGTTTTCTAACCATTTGAGAGCAATACCTCGCACACCTATTCGCTCTAACTTTTTGAGGAGGATTGGTATTGACACTGTATCGAAGGCCTTGGCAAGATCAAGGAAAACTCCGATACAGGATTTACCATTATCCAGGTAGGAGGATATTTTATCAGTTAAAATTCTTACAGCGCCTTCTGTAGACTTGCCTCTTCGAAATCCAAATTGGTTGTTTGCGATTAAACCCTTACTTTCCAAATACTGCATCAACCTTTTATTTACTACTTTTTCCATAATTTTTGAAAAAGTGGGTAGAAGGGATATGGGCCTGAAGTTATTGCAATCTGTAATGTCTCCTCCTTTATGGATTGGAGTAACTACTGCACTTTTAAATGCCCTAGGAACTTCACCTGACTCTAAACTGTGATTAATTATGTCCGTCAATTGTGTTACAATAGAATATTTAATACTTTTAACAAGACGATTACTAATTCCGTCTAGCCCGGGAGCACTGTCTGATTTTAAATTATTTATAAAGGCCTCTACTTCATGATAATCCGTAGGATTCAAATAGAAGGATCCCATTGGAGAGTCAAAGATGTCTCTTTTAGTTGAGAGGAAAACCTCTGTAACATTTAGTTTGTCCAGGATGCTATACGCCATCGACTTTCCTATTGTTGCAAAATGATCATTTATAGAATTTACTGACTCTTCAGGTGATTTCTTAATTTCCAACATTTTGTTTACTATGTTCTCTTTTGTTTTATTTTTTCTACTTGTAATTTTGTTTATTGTTTCCCATAGTTTTTTGCCATTTTTTTCATTTAATTTTAGTAAGTTACTGTCATATTCATTTTTATTTTTCCTTAAAAGACTTATGTAAAAATTGCGATACCTAGAATAAATAATTTTATTAATATCTTCTTTTGATTTAATTTTAGCCTTTTCATGTAAATAGTCCCGTACTTGGGAGCATTTTATTAATCCACGATTTATCCAAGGTTTAAGTATCACCATTTTCCCACGAATTTTAAGTTTCTTAGAGTTTGTTTCAATAATTTCTACAATAATTTTCACAAAGATGTTGGTTTGATGATCAGTGTCGCTAATGTTTTGCAGTTTTGACCAGTCAACATTGTTTAGATCCGAGATGATGTTTTGGTGATCATTTCTCATTCTATATATCATATTGGATTGAGGTGGTTTTGTAGCTCCAGTCATCAATCCAGTGATGATAGGACGATGATCAGTTACTGGTGTAGAGATTACAACTGTTTCTGTAAATGGGTTTCCTTTGATGAACACGTGGTCAAGAAGAGAAGCCTTTCGCGTGGGTTTGTCCACTGCTGACACGAATCCTAGTTCCGATAACATACACAAATACTCCGCTTTATCTTCGGGGTATTTTACATTATCAAGGATATTAATGTTTATATCGCCAACAATCACAAGATCCGTTTTCTTTTTATAGTTTTTTATTACATCGTGTAGTGAGTTGATAAATGTCTTGACTTTCTTAAAAGATGGGGACCTGTAAATCGCTAATATAGTTAAATATCCATTTATATCTAAAGCCAAACTATTTGCCTCCTTTAAATTCGGTTCGCTGCATTGAACAGGTAAATTAACTTTAACATAGGCAACGACTCCACCAGCTTTATTAATGAATTTTGTACTATTAAATTGCGCGTAGCCATCAAGTTGATTTATCATTGATGTTTCTTTTACCCAGCATTGTGTAAATATTATTATGTCAGGTTCTAGTTTTATGCGTTTCACAAGAACAAGAAAATCGTCAATATTACGATTCACGCTACGTATATTTAGGATTATTATCTTTAAATTGTACTGTTTTAATATTTCATAACAGTCTTCAGCTCTGGCAATGAAATGGCACTGTATGTTGTCCAATTCGTCTAAGTCTTTAATTATATTATGCGTAGACATTGCGAAGTTTTGTTGGTTATAATGTGCAGGTTTTTATAATAATGCCTTTTCATCACCATTTCTGTTTTATTGTGGTGTGCCATATTAATTGCGTGTAATTGTGTATTCGTGAATAAGATTGTGTATTGTGTAAGTGTTAATTGTGAAATAAGATTGCATGCATTAAATTCTACAATAAAAAGCAAGAAATTAAATAAACTATTTGATATTACAAGTTTGTACATACATATAATCACGAGTCTTTCCCAGAGGGTTAGGCAGAGACCACATCTTTCCACTTGCTACGATCCTTACATACTTCTTTCGCTTCATCCGCTTTCATTATCTTTCCATAATACACGGTAAATTTCCAGTGTTTAATCATTATAATGTTGATAACCGTGAGAGTTTGAAAAATACTAAATCTAAAGGAATGATAAAAAAGAACTCAGTCACCGAAACCACTAAGTGTTTGGAGTCATCGTCATAATTTCAGGCTGAAGACCAAACTGCTTGGCATTATAGGCATAGGCGTCATAGAGTCCAACTGGTGAAAGACCATATCTCCAGGTTGGAACAGTGGAAAATAATAATGGAATTAGTTCCGTTCACTTTAAATGACGTAGGATCTCACTCAATGGACGCGGTATCATTTCCGCATACTATATTACAAACCAGCTAAGGGATCCGAGGGTTTCTGTTTATTGCAATTTAGGCAATAGGCTGACAACCTGTTACTACATCAATGTACCTACAAATCTATCTTAAATAACCCTCAAAGCTTTGTCACACGTGGCAAAAGACCTTTGTTTAGGTCGTTTACGCTCTGCCTGTTAAAGGCGTGATTATATGTATGTATGTATATTGCAAGCGCGAAGTCACTCATGTACCTAATACTTGACTGAATGCGTGGCCATCTTTACCCGATGTGGCCATCTTTACCAGGATGGTCATGTGTTTATCAGCCTATCTATCTATGTATGTATATTTGATCGTCTGTAGCGCTCTACAGACCAAGTCAGACCCGTGGGCCGATTTTAATCATTCATATGTCAATCGATTCGTCTGAAGACACGACTTTGTCACAAAAAATACATACATACATATAGTCACGCCTTTATCCTTAATGGGGTAGGCAGAGCGTAAACAACCTAAACAAAGGTCGTTTCGCCACGTCTGACAAAAATTGAGGGTAATTTTAGATTGTAATGTGTATTGCCGTAGTGACAGGTTGTCAGCCCATCGCCTAAATTATAATACACTGTAACCCTCGAGTCCCTTTTGCTGACTTCTACAGTATGCCCGGGAGGAAGGGCAGCTAGAACATTCTATGTTTTTCTATCTCTCCCAGTCCAGCATGGAAGTAAGTATTCTTTACCTTTGCAGAATCAGCTGCAGGCTCACAGGAGCCAGTGCTGGAGGCCAGGTCTACTCCAGCGTCACAGTCGTGCTTCTTCCTGGAACAAAGAATATTTACATAAAACGATGGCAGGCAGAGCGTAAACGTTCTTCATACAAAAGGCGACAACGATTCCCATCCCGTAAACATAGGATTACTGTAATTTTTGGAAATTATGTATAAAAGCCACAGAAGAGTAAAAGCTAGCGCTCTAGCGACTTCTCAAATCAGTGATAAAAGCAATGTAAGAAAATGGATCCCAACGGTTAGTAAAACAAATCAAAGTGTAATCCTAATGCTTGAGCAAACTTAAACTGAAACTTCGATTACATAGATTATAAATTAAATATATATAGATATACTCAAAAACTAGTTTTGTACGTTTTTATTTTTTGTAAAATATAACAGTTACAAAAATATATGACCTCCGCAATATTTTCATGGGAATGAATAAAAAGTCATATCTTTAAAAAAGTATAATATTCCAAAAAAAATAAACCGCGCAAACCTAGTGTTTATTTCCAAAATTATAGGAATCGGACTTTGTTTATGGAGTGGGAACCATTATCGCCTTTTTTATGGATGGACAGTTTACTTAAATGGAAGCCATTTTAGAGGTATTTAAGATGTGAGTATGTAAAAGGGACTCGAGGGTTACAGTGTATTGTAATTTAGGTGATGGGCTGACAACCTGTCACTATAGGAATACACATCAAATTGCCCTCAATTTTTGTCAGACGTGGCGAAAGCGCCTTTTACGAGGCGTTTAATGCTCTGCCTATCCCGTAAGGGTGAATAAAGGCGTGATTTTATGTATGTATGTAGGTGTAGCGAATTCACAGACAGACATACGAATCTCTAATATTAAAATAATCTCGCGTTTATCTACCTATCAGCTCTATTGGAACATAACATCAGCTTTAATATCTGCAATCCATGCGCATAATTCAAAAGGGCCTAGCTTTTCATTGCATTCAAAGCCCAGTTAGGCTCAAATGGTGACCTAATACCATTGTGAAGCTGACACATATAGGACCCATACAAGCATTAATTTCAAAGTCAAATGGTTATGCCGGTGCATGCAAGCTTGATGTATAATTTAAGATACTTAATATGCATTTATGACACGTAAAACACTGACACTTGCATTGCAATGCAACTATAATCCATCATATTCTTTCACGCTGGTTTTGAGATCGAACATGACTCTGTGAAACCTTACTTAAGTACAGTCGCTGCGCTTGTGACAAAAATACGTATACTGCCATCAGTACACCTCGATCATCAACGTGATATCTCGCGCTCGCTTCGCTCACGATATTAATTAGTATACCTCGAATATCCACGTAATGTCTCGCGCTCGCTGCGTTTCTGATATTAATTAGTACACCTCGATCATCAACGTGATATCTCGCGCTCGCTGCGCTCACGATATTAATTAGTACACCTCGAATATCAACGTGATGTCTCGCGCTCGCTGCGCTTTTGACATTGATTAGTATACCTCAATCATCAACGTGACATCTCGCGCTCGCTGCGCTTTTGATATTAATTAGTACACCTCGAATATCAACGTGATGTTACGGGCTCGCTGCGCTTGTGACATTAATTAGTACACCTCGATCATCAACGTGATATCTCGCGCTCGCTGCGTTTACGATATTAATTAGTACACCTCGAATACCAACGTGATGTTACGGGCTCGCTGCGCTTGTGTCATTAATTAGTACACCTCGATCATCAACGTGATATCTCGCGCTCGTTGCGCTTTTGATATTAATTAGTACACCTCAATTATCAACGTGATATCTCGCGCTCGCTGCGCTCACGATATTAATTAGTACACCTCGAATATCAACATAATGTCTCGCGCTCGCTGTGTTTCTGATATTAATTAGTACACCTCAATCATCAACGTGATATCTCGCACTCGCTGCGCTCACGATATTAATTAGTACACCTCGAATATCAACGTAATGTCTTGCGCTCGCTGCGTTTCTGATATTAATTAGTACACCTCAATCATCAACGTGATATCTCGCGCTCGCTGCGCTCACGATATTAATTAGTACACCTCGAATATCAACGTGATGTCTCGCGCTCGCTGCGCTTTTGACATTAATTAGTACACCTCAATCATAAACATGATACCTCGATCATCAACGTGATATCTCGCGCTCGCTGCGCTTTTGATATTAATTAGTACACCTCAATTATCAACGTGATATCTCGCGCTCGCTTCGCTCACGATATTAATTAGTACACCTCGAATATCAACATAATGTCTCGCGCTCGCTGCGTTTCTGATATTAATTAGTACACCTCAATCATCAACGTGATATCTCGCGCTCGCTGCGCTCACGATATTAATTAGTACACCTCGAATATCAACGTGATGTCTCGCGCTCGCTGCGCTTTTGACATTAATTAGTACACCTCAATCATAAAAATGATATCTCGCGCTCGCTGCGCTCGCGGAATAAACAAGTATACCTCGAACAACATGATATCTCCCAATCGTTGTGTTTGCGAGATAAGTTAGTGTCCTTGTCTTAATAATATAATAGAAACTTACTGAAAGTACTCCTTGCAGCACTGGTCCATGGCGAAGATGCAGAGCGTCCCGAAGGCGGAAGGCACGTCGGGAGGCACTGATGACGAGCAATCCTCGGAGCTGTGACTCCTGGCGTAGCTGGTGCCCTGGTTGCAGCAGATCTGCGTCGTCTCCGCCATCTGCTCCACTACGGATCTGGATCCTGATTAAAATCAAGCAAATAAATTGGATAAAATATTTTTATGTACTATAAAGTCACAGGCTCTTTAATAAATAAATAATACACTAAACCTAGACATATTGTGTGTACTTTTTTTCTCAAAAAAACCAAGAATAACCTCTAGCCCCAAAGGTTACCTAGAACACATCGCTTAAAGCCATAAGGCCTATTTCTAGTATTTAAGAATTTAGTACTTTTGACTTTTTCTCTTCTATACGGGTATTTGACCCAAACGCAAGCCAGATTGTAAGAACTTCCTTCCCTTTAACTAATTCTTAGCTAATGCTGTCACTTTCTTCACTTTGATATTAGAACAGGAAAGCAAACGAAGGCATAAGTTTGACATTTCTAATTTGACGTAAAATGCTTTAAATAAGAACTGAGCAGTCTTATATCAGATTAGGAATGTCAAAGTCATGTGTTTATTTGCTATCCTGTTCTTATGTCAAAGTTCAGAAAGTGACAGCGCCAGCTTAGAATTAGGATTCTATTGCGAGCACTATCCTTTATTATATGCCAAAGTAAAGCCGAAGCACAGAATATAATAATAGTACTACATACCCGAAGGGTGAAACTAGTTATTCCTAGCAGCTTTCACGCGTCCCCTTGTAATCACTATAATCATGCTAATATTTTAGTTGACTTCGAGGTGGTATGGTAATCTAGTCCCGTTTGCCCTACAGGCCTACAGGCACTATCTGCCAGCCAAGCAAAAATACTAGGACAAAAACTACCTTTTAATATTGATTGGAAGTAAACCCTTAAACTTTTAATAAAATAATGTAGAAGTCTTCGTAATTATGGATTGTCTTCGATTCACAATAAGTGGTATATTATTATTTGTATTGAGAATAAATCAAAGAGCTAGGCTATTCTCTTTTCGACTTTATGAAATTCAAACATAATTATTTTATTGTTTATCATATCAAGTTAACAAACAAAAGGTTTTTGACAATCGAAGTGAGTATCTAAGGCTCGTAATTACAAAGCAATCTCAAGATTTAGAGCAATATTAAGTATGGATTTGACAGGCCACATTGTACTAAAATGACGTTTCTGATACGAACTCAAACTAGCTGTCAGTCTCAAGTGCTGTTTATAATTACGGGCCTTAAGCAAGTATCGTGCATAAAACAATATAGTGGGTGTAAGGGACAGCGTCCCGAAAACTGATAGGGATTGGTCAGTCAACGACACTGAACAACTTCCACCAGGAAATTATCTTAGGAAGTGAAAATACAATTTCTTTTTCATACAGAATTTACACCTCGATCAGATAATTTGTATGGTAAACCAGTTTTTTTCCCTTTCTGAAAGAATTTTCTGGTGTATATGTCAGTGTCGTTGATTGAGTAACCGCTATCAGTTTGCGGGACGCTGTCCCTTGTACCCTGTGAATTAAAATTAAATGGATTGTAATATTTATTGGCGTTTCCAAAGTATACAGTAGTTGCTTGACATAAATAAAACTTTATAATGAAGTCAAAAATAGAATTATTAATGTGTGTCATGAAAAAATAGAACATGACCTAAATATTATACCTACGAGGAAAACTGTTGAATAATATTAATGTCATATTTATTTAATATATTGCTTCGGAAGGCACGTTAAGCCGTTGGTCCCGGTTAATATCGTTTAATACCTGAGATATTAGTCGTTAAGCCATATCAGAGGCCAGTGCAAAGCATTGGCGGCTTGAAAACTCTGACCTAATCTAGGATTGGGCCTGGTTTCCTTTTGGGTTGCGGAGGTCAGATGGCAGTCGCTCTGTGTAAAAACCAGTATCCTCGTTCAATCCCCTAGATTAGGAAGCTGACCCCGTGAGATACGGGATAAAGCTAGGGAGATGATGATGATGATGATTCATTTAATATATTTTGTTTTAAGAGTGAAAACTTCTATAAATAAAATAATTTAAATAATTCTTTTGCGGTATAAGGGCATAAAATGCGTTATTATAATGCCTGTGCAATATCGATTTCTTCCATGCTGGACTGGGAGCGAGAGAAAAACATAGATTGTGCCAGATGCATTTCCACCCGGGCATGCTGTAGAAATCAGCTAAGGGATTTTGAGGGTGTCAGTTTATTGTAATTTAGGCGATGGGCTGTCAACCTGTCATTACAGCAATATACATACATACATATAATCACGCCTTTATCCCCAATGGGGTAGGCAGAGCGCAAACATCCCTAACAAACTACAGCAATATACCTACAAATATATTAAATAACCCACAAAACTTTGTCAGACGTGGCGGAACGACCTATGTTTAGGTAGGTACAGTATCTCCTAAATATCAATTATAAGGATTTTAATACCATGTATAGTAAACTCAACGAGAAACTTATTTAAGTATATTTAATAATTATAAAAATATGTGTAATTTATCTATGAACATTAATATTTATTTATTTTTCTATTGATTTAAATAATATTTATATATTTTTACTAGGTATATATATAACTAATAAGCCGGCTTCTCTCAAATGTTCTTTCTAATTAGCGTAATTAACCCTGCCACAGGCTTGATTGTCTATTAGGGTTGTTACTATCTACCACATGCAAATTTTGTTAACGCTTGTTTTTAGTTACATTTATAAATTGTGGTTAAAATGTAATGCTGTTTTTGTTGCATTGTATGTAAAAATAAAAATAAATAAAAAAATAGGTCGTTTACGCTCTGCCTACCCCATTAGGGGTTATATGTATGTATGTATGTTTATTTATTCTCCTAGATCTTATCTTATCCTATCTTAAACTACCCTCAAAACTTTTCAGACGAGGCGAACCTCTACCCCATTAGGGATAAATATACATCACGCCTCTACCTTATTCGGGATAAAGGTGTGATGTATATATATTTATATGTATGTAAAATTGTAGATTTTGCAAAGGAATCCGAGGGTTTCGTTTCGGCACAGATTTGTTACTGAAATTAGTCATTTTGCAGGTGTAGCGTAAATGTGTTTAAAATTCCGTTGATAGTCTACTCTGCACCATAAAAATAGTCCTCCCACCGATTTATCGATTTTAGAGTTATGTTTAATTTCAGTGATGGCGGCCATTTCAGTTTTTAGTGCCCAAGTGTTTGCTTATTTCCCGTGTGTGTACCCAAGTGTTTGATTCCTTCAATCTCTTATTCTAATGGGACAGATTGACTGACATGACCAGAGAGAAATCAGTCGCTAGACCGACTATTTACATGCCAACTAAAAACAACAACACAATGTCACTGTCCCCCCCGGGAATCGAACCCGGGACCTCTGGGTCGAGAGCCCATGGCTCAGACCGCTAAACCACGGAGGCAGTTACTCTGCACCATAAACTCTACTCGTTCTGTAACAACCAAGTTTCCGCCTTGACAACAATGTACTATTAATACAATTTCTATTTATAATGCTACATACTAATGCGTATATTATTTTCTCAACAATCTCGCTAAGAAGTAAACAAACAGTCATGACATTAACATACTTTTATTATTAAACATGCGTAATTAGTTATAACATTGAATCATCTCCCTAGCCTTATCCCGTATCTTACGGGGTCGGCTACCTAATCTAGGTGATTGGGCGAGGGTACTGGTTTTTACACAGAGCGACTGCCATCTGACCTCCGCAACCCAAAAGGGAAACCAGACCCAATCCTAGATTAGGTCAGAGTTTTCAAGCCGCCAATGCTTAGCACTGGCCTCTGGCATGGCTTAACGACTAATATCTACGGTATTAAATGATATTAATTGGGACCAACAGCTTCACGTGCCTTCCGAAGCACGGAAAAAGAGCCGAACAAACGTAAATATGAAATTCGATAATCGAAAAATACATTAATACGTGGTGGGATTCGAACTACGACCTCCCAATCAGGAGGCAGCGGCCCTATCCACTACACGATCGGGCTCTCATTATGACATTGAATGGTAAGAGATAATTTTCAATAACAGGTAAATAATAGTACCTAGTTTATATCACATGTGAGTGCGTGACCCAAATAAAATGTACGTCTGTAGTATACGTCATTCCATGTTTGAGTTTGCGGTTTCTGTAGTACTATAGGCTCGTATTTATAAAGCGAGCTCAAGATTGAGAGCAGTATTAAGTATAAATTTGAAAATTCATAATGTATGGAATGACGTTTCTGATACTAACTCAAACTGTGTGCTCAAGCTCATCATCTCCCTAGCCTTATCCCATATCTCACGGGGTCGGCTACCTAATCCAGGGGATTTAACAAGGGTACTGGTTTTTACACATAGCGACTGCCATCTGACCTCCGCAACCCAGAAGGGAAACCAGACCCACATCCTAGCTTAGGTCAGAGTTTTCAAGCCGCCAATGATTAGCACTGGCCTCTGACTTGGCTTAACGACTAATATCTACGGTATTAAACGATATTAACCGGGACCAACGGCTTAACGTGCCTTCCGAAGCACGGAGAAAGCGCCGAATAAACGTACATATAAAATTCGAAAACCGAAAAACACATTGGTACATGGTGGGATTCGAACCACGACCTCCCCGCTCAGGAGGCAGCGGCCCTATCCACTACACCATCGGGCTCTCAAACTGTCAAAACTGTGTGCTCAAGCTGTCAGTTTCAATTGCTGATTACAAATACGGGAATAATCATCATCATAAATTTAAGAGCTTTGCTCTTGTCGGTGGAGTAATCGCCAACTTTCTCTGGATTCAGCCTTCTCCTCAACTTCTTTATACCACATGACCTCAATCTTT
Organism: Scrobipalpa costella; assembly: GCA_949820665.1. Taxonomy (NCBI): domain Eukaryota; kingdom Metazoa; phylum Arthropoda; class Insecta; order Lepidoptera; family Gelechiidae; genus Scrobipalpa; species Scrobipalpa costella. The sequence goes on along the minus strand of OX463320.1, from coordinate 4,406,505 downwards.
TCTTTGATTTGGTCCATATAGGTTCTTGTAGGTCGGCCTCTTCCTCTTGTCCCTTCAATCTTTCCTTTTAAGTAATATAATCTTCAGTAGTACATGTCTTAACAAGTGTCCTAGCATCTTTCCTCTTCTGTTCTCGATAATAATTTCTTCTATGCTGGACTGGGAGCGAGAGAAAAACATAGATTGTGCCAGCTGCATTTCCTCCCGGGCATGCTGTAAAAATCAGCTAAGGGATCCGAGGGTTTCTGTATATAGCAATTTAGGCAATAGGCTGACAACCTGTCACTACAGCAATATACGTACAAAACCATCTTGAATAACCCTCAAAACTTTGTCAGACGTGGCGGAACGACCTTTGTTTAGGTCTTTTACGCTCTGCCTACCCCATTAGGGATAAAGGCGTGATTATATGTATGTATGTATGTATGTCTATCTTAAATAATCCTCAAAACTTTGTCAGACGTGGCGGAACGTTTTTAAACTATACAAAAATAAATATCAGCAATCCGAAAGTAAAATCGTAAATAGTTCTTACATGTATGTACTCGTACATTAAATAACTTGATCAAATTCAACATTTACAACTTTAACAAATAGGTAACATCCTATTGAAATCTTTTCAAATTAATAATTAATAAAAACCTGCAGGTTTTATTCATTTTTAAAACTTTGCGGTTTTTGAAAGAGTAAAACTAAAATTTCTGCATATAAAATTAAAACATCAGAGGTCCGCCTAATACTAGTTTTGCCAAAACTCCTGAAGTTAATTCTCTGACTTTTGAAACGGCTATATTATTATGGCAATTTTAAAATCGAATAACTAGACAAATTAAAAAGTAAGGCTTATAGTTAAAAAAAATTAAAACTTTGAGATTTTCAACAGTACAAAACTATTTTTTTTATATATAAAATTAATTAAAACACCATTTAGATCCGCCTAAAACTAATTTTATCAAAACTTCTGAAGTTGTCTCTATGAGTCTAGAAACATATACATACATACATATAATCACGGCTTTATCCCTAATGGGGTAGGCAGAGCGTAAACTACCTAGACAAAGGTCGTTGCGCCACGTCTGACAAAGTTTTGAGGGTTATTTAAGATAGATTTGTAGGTATATTACTGTAGTGATAGGTGGTCAGCCCATCGCCTAAATTATAATATACTGAAACTCTTGGATCCCTTAGCTGGTTTTTACAGCATACCCGGGAGGAAATGCAGCTGGCACATTCTATGTTTTCCTTTTGCTCCTAGGCCAGCATGGAAGAGTCTAGAAACGGCTAAATATTGCAATTTATAAAATCGAACAACTAAACAAATCAAAAAGTAAGGATGGATACGTCTGGACTTACCATCTGCTCCTTTCCCCAAGGACACAAGTCCAAGGATGCACAAAACAAACCACATTTTAGAACAATAAACACTTTTAAATTAAGAACGAACAAGTTTTAAAAACAAAACAAAACTACACTATATTTCCAGCCATGCGTCCGTCACTTTAAAAAATAAAAATACAGATTATATTTTGATATCCATGGATCCTTTTGGGAGCGCGGCGGTCGATGCGCAGGAGTGCGTTTCTCGCGCGTGCGCGGTAAGATCTATTTCGGTCGCGTTCGCACTGACTGCGGCGTCTCTGTCTTGGCAGAGATGAGCTTCGTTGGAGAAGCGACAGTCATAATGGGTTGCTGGTTTATGCCTAAACAGAGTAAACCAAGGTGTACTGGTCCAATAGGCGGCGTGTAGACTAGGTGGCTAAAAAAAATCACAACGTTTATACTTAAAGCTGATGGCTAAAATATTGTGCATCTCATTCATAACTTTCAAAATAATGCATTTTTAAATTAAAATTAATCAAGTAAAAAATACAGATTATTGATTTGAGCAGTCAACTATTTATCAGGAAGTGACGTCATACCTCGCTATTTCATTTAAAAAAAAAGCTTTTTAAGTAATGACATTTCATAAAAAGTTGCTGATTTGACTAGTAGGAAACTAGCGGATTCCTAGCGATTAACTGGTTCTATATTTATATCACCTTTTCCGGCAAAGTATAAGATAAAATCTAATGATACCTCTGTATCTAGTTCCGTAACTTTAAGTTTGATCAGTGATAGAGTTAAGGTTTCTTTTTTATATAGCCTATAGGTCGTGCCACTGCTGGGCAAAGGCCTCCTATTAAGTTCTTAATTAAAATAAATCCCGTACTAATTATTTTCCGAAGACCAAGAATGTGACGGTCGATTTCGTTTTATTAGCAATTTTGATAAATAAACGATTACAGAATGTTTCAGCGTAAAATACGTAGGTAGGTTAGGTATATCTATTTAATGTGGATTACCTAATCAGTAACGTAGTTTTTTTCCATGCTGGACTGGAAGCAAGAAAAAAACATGTGCCAGCTGCATTTCCTCTGTGTTTGCTGTTAAAACCAGCAAAAGGATCCGAAGGTTTCAGAATATTGTAATTTAGGCGATGGGCCGACAACCTATCACTTCAGTATACCCACATATATCTTAAATAACCCTCACAACTTTGTCTAACGAAGCGGAACGACCTTACGCTCTGCCTACCCCATTAAAGATATAGGATAAAGGCGTGATTTTATGTACCTATGTATGATAAGGTTTTTTTTTAAATGACAATAAACACAAAACTCGTTCATCTAAATACCTATGTACAATGTCTCTTCTGCGCATTGACCACTCTACACGTACCTCCCTGTCTGCGCGCGCGCATAACAAACTAAGCTATGCACTTAATCCTTTTCAGAGTTTCGTCTTTTTTCAGTGCCGTCAGAATGTTCGTATGTCCGACAGAATGTATAATAAACTTCTGTCAGGCTGTTCGATATATTGTCCAAAAAGTTTTAACTCTACACTACTTCAACTTTTAGTTGTTTGATGTTTCCGTGATCTCACACTACTTTCTTTCTTATTTTGATTAATTATATAAATGTGACAGTACAATTTTAAACTAAAGTTTCAAGTTTTTTATTAAGCCGAATCATAAATTATGTATTTCAGTTAAATAAATAATAGATACTTAAATATTTCCATACTGGACTGGGAGCGAATAAAAAACATAGAATGTGCCAGCTACATTTCCTCCTGGGCATGCTGTAAAAACCAGGTTAGGGATCCGAGGGTTTCTGTTTATTGCAATTCAGGCGATGGGCTGACAACCTATCACTACAGCAATATACGTGCAAATCTATCTCAAATAACCCTCAAAACTTTGTCAGACGTGGTGGAACGACCTTTGTTTAGGTGATTCACGCTCTGTCTTCCCCATTAGGGATAAAGGCGTGATTATATGTATGTATGTATGTATTATTTCTTTTTTTAGCGATCTCTAGACCACAGAGGCAGTCTATCTAACGTATCGGGGCTCTATAGGCGTGACTATAGTACCTACCTACCTATGTATTTAGTCTGGCCGAGACTACCTGCTGACATGCATGTCTCGATGTCGTAATATGTTTAAGCATGTTTATGAGACGGCTGTAGAAATGTGTTGTTTGTTTATTACCTCTGACAACATATCTACAACCATATCGGTGTTTTGCGACTGAGAAGCTTGGTCAAGGTAATGGCCGTCCATTTATTTATTAACATCTACAGAAAAACTCAGACAATCGTGGTCACGCTTGTATCACTGAAGGGGTAGGCAGAGCATCAACGGTTTACGAAAACCGCTGCCGCAAGTGCTAAGTATGGTTTCGAACAATAGCTAAGGGATCTGAGGCTTACAGTGTATTGTACTTTAGGCAATGGGCTGACAACCTGTCACTAATACAAATACAAATATCTCACTACAGCAATATACCAACAAATCTATCTTAAATAACCCTCAAAACTGTGTCAGACGTGGCGGAACAAGGTTTGTTTAAGTAGTTTACGCTCTGCCTTCCCCATTAGGGATAAAGGCGTGGTTATATGTATGTATGTGTGTATTTAAGTATACACAAACTAAGCAAAATGATGATAATTGTACTTACCTACCTCGTGATATGATAACGAAACATTCTGTGTTTGCGTTTGCAATAACTTAAGTGAGAGAATGACTAAGTGATAATTGGGTAGAGAAAGTGTATTGTGATTGATGTGATGATAAGTGATTGATAACACAAGATAAATATCAATAAATAATATCTTCCATGCTGGACTGGGAGAGATAGAAAAACATAGAATGTTCCAGCTGCCCTTCCTCCCAGGCATGCTGTTGAAGTCAGCAAAAGGGACTCGAGGGTTACAGTGTATTGTAATTTAGGCGATGGGCTGACAATCTGTCACTATAGCAATACATATTACAATCTAAAATTGCCCTCAATTTTTGTCAGACGTGGCGAAAGCGCCTTTTACGAGGCGTTAAACGCTCTGCCTATTCCGTAAGGGATAAAGGCGTGATTTATGTATGTATGTAATATCAATAAATAGTCCATAAAACAATTATTATGATTTGGTTAGTAATAGGACTTACTTACTTAGAAGCTGAGCTGGGAGCGGCAGAAAAACATAGAATGTGCTATTGCCAGTGCATCTCCTCCCGGGCATGCTGTATAAACTAGCCAAGGAATTCGAGGGTTACAGTATATTGTAATTTAGGCGATGGCCTGACAAGACAAGCTGTCAATACAGCACAGACCTTATCCAACAGCTCTGTCTGAAATTAAAATAACCCACAAAACTTGTCAGACGTGGCGGAACGATCATTGAGATCGTTGACGCTCTGCCTAACCTATTAGGGATAAAGGCGTGATTTATGTATGTACACGTAGGAATTCTTCCATGCTGGACTGGGAGCGAGAGAAAAACATAGAGTGTGCCAAATGCATTTCCTCCCGGGCATGATGTAAAAATCAGCAAAGGGATTCTGTATATTGCAATTTGGGCGATAGGCTGTCAACCTGTCACTACAGCAATATACGTACAAACCTATGTTAAATAACCCTCAAATATTTGTCAGACGTGGCGGTACGCTCTGTCTACCCCATTAAGATTAGTGGAGGAAAAAATATTTCAAATCTGGAATCATTCCATTTATAAGTTTTCAAGTATCGCATAATCTGGTAGTCCAACAGTTTATACACTTTGCTCATTCATACAATGACAATGACCACCTAGGTACTTATTACCAATTTTATGACCAACTTTTGTATTATTCATACAATGTCTCTACATGACCTTGGGGAGAGGAAATAAATTAATAAAACGTACGAATCGTCTTTAAATAGCTATAGCTTAACATTTTATACAGGGTGTAAAGAAGCAATGAATTCAATTAAACCATGTTTAATAATACAGGCATATAATCACGCATTTATCCCTAATGGGGTAGGCAAATCGTAAACGACCTAAACAAAGGTCGTTTCGCCACGTCTGACAAAGTTTTGAGTGTTATTTAACATAGATTCATAGGTATATTGCTGTAGTGACAGGTTGTCAGCCCATCGCCTAAATTGCAATATACAGAAACACTCAGATCCCTTAGCTGGTTTTTACAGCATGCCCGGGAGGAAACGCAGCTGGCCCATTCTATGTTTTCCTCTTGCTCCCAGTCGAGCATGGAAGTATAATAATAAGTAGTAACAACTTTTGCAAAGCACGTAAATTTTAGCTCGAAAAGTATTTTGCCTTCTCCATAATTCTGTGATGTTATTTCGAGCTAAAATGATTGTGCTTTAGGAACATTTTTTGTTATGATTAAGGATGTTTTACACCCAGTATTGTAACCAGGATGAAAGTAAGATAGTAAAAAGAAATATTTCACTGACGTGCCTATTCTGTGTCATCATCTCCCTAGCCTTATCCCGTATCTCACGGGGTCGGCTTCCTAATCTAGGGGATTGAACGAGGGTACTGGTTTTTACACAGAGCGACTGCCATCTGACCTCCGCAACCCAGAAGGAAAACCAGACCCAATCCTAGATTAGGTCAGAGTTTTCAAGCCGCCAATGCTTAGCACTGGCTTCTGATATAGCTTAACGACTAATATCTACGGTATTAAACGATATTAACCGGGACCAACGGCTTAAGCGCCGAATAAACGTACATATGAAATTCGAAAACCGAAAAACGCATTGGTATGTGATGGGATTCGAACCACGGCCTCCAGCTCAGGAGGCAGTGGCCCTATCCACTACACCATCGGGCTCTATAAATTATCTATGACGTAGAGTTAAAATTATTCAACTAAATTCTGAATCTTATTTTTATCTGCGTTAGAGTCTACTATGAAAAAAAACATACAGCCGAATTTAGAACCTCCTCCTTTTAGTTTTGAAAGTCGGTTAGTAAAATAATGGATATCGATTCCGATTCCAAATTACTGTATAATTATTGTTTTATGTCCTTACCATAATGTGTTTTATTATAATCGTATTTTATATTGTTATGTATTAGTATATGTTATAAAGTATATATGTATTTTGATAAATTTTATTTATTATTTATTTTACTTATTGAACGAGTACCTTTAGCTTACATGCTGGACTGGGAGCGACAGAATAACATAGAATTTGCCAGCTGCATCTCCTCCCGGGCATGCTGTAAAAACCAGCTGAGGGATTCGAGGGTATATTGTAATTTAGACGATTTAGGCGATGGGCTGACAACCTGTCACTACAGCAATATCCAGTTCTATCTTAAACAACCGTCAAAACTTGTCAGATGTGGCGGAACGACCTTTGTTTGGGTTGTTCACGCTCTGCCTACCCCATTAGGGATACAGGCGTGATAGTATGTTATGTTTTGTTACGAGTACCTATTGTAGCAAATAAATGAATTATGAATTATCAATTATCCCGTGAAGTCCCATCTTTCATCCCCACTAAGTAGGCTAGAAGAGATCTCTTATAGAGATAAGCTCGCCTTTGCTTTAATTTTAAGATTTAACCTATGTATTGAAATGTATGCAATAAACAATATATATATATACAAACATATGTTTTTTTTACACCCTGTATATGAAATGGACGTATTGTAAAGGTACATGAGCGCACATATGAATGGGCTGTAATTAAATTATTGTTTTCGCTACTACTGCTTACATAGTAATCTTACTTATATGGTGCTCCTTAGTACTGCCTCCGTGGTCTAGTGGGCTGTGCCATGGGCTCTCGATCCGAAGGTCCAGGATTCGTTTCCTTGTGGGGGACAATTATTTTGTGTTGTTGTCACATGATTAAGATAATCCATGCTATCGGATGGACATTTCGGTCCTGCGCTTGATTTTTCTCTGATCGTTTCATTCAGTTTTTCCCATCGGAATAAGATAATAAAGGTATAGATGACGGAAATGACAGATATAGTTATTTTAGGGCAGCAACACACAGGCGTCACTTATTGCACTAAAGATTTTGCTCAACACACTACGCGCGTGCCAGTAGGCAGATGGATGCGCCAACGTAGAGTTCCTCGCTACGCGCGCGTAGTGCGTAAGGTGACACATGCGTGTTGTAGGCAATGCAAAAAGCATTGACAGCGTGTTGAGCGCAACCTTGCGTACAGTTAGCGACGCCTGTGTATTGCTGCTCTTAGTTAAGGTGATTCCTAACGGCAAAAGGTTGTTTTTAAGAGCTTATTTCTCTTAATTACGAATTATTGAAAAACTCTAAAAAATATATACATGTTGGAAATTAGTTCATGGCCTGTAATTGCAACAGTTTAAAATAGTCTAGTTCATAAGTATGCTAAAAAAGTTTTGAAGTAAATCCGTAAATCCTATTAGAACCGTTTTCACGATTTCTTCGGGAAAATATTCGTATTATAATTATCTAAAATCGCAAAATAGTTTTTTTTTTATCCGACCCGTAGCTTTTATGGAATCAGCTTTTTTGTGCGTTTTTAGCTCATTTTCGGCGCAGCCACGGACGTAACCGCCACGCCGCCGTAGCGCGCGCTGATTTGAACGATATTCTAAGGCAATACGGACAATGGTTGTATATCTCGAAACCTATCTGCCCTTGGGTTACACCTTAAATTACGTGCTACGGAATCAAATTATGCAATCAAAATTATGAATCAAATAAGCATGAATTTAAATACTCCTTAATATATCTTTACAAACACCACATAGATTCAAAATTACGCGTCCCAATGCGTGTTCTCTTTAATATATATTTTAATTATATACTCTAAACATTTACTACAATCTAAACACAAACTCCTTTAAGGATAACAAAGCATAGTATAATGCTAAATTTATAGGCGTTTAAATACTTAGAATTGTGATTATGTCTCCCTTTCGGACTACCCGTACGTGTAAAATATTAAGAAATTGGTTTTAAATGACCGTATACGGGTACTAAGCCAATAAGTCAGTTGACTCTAACATTAGCCTTAGCCTCCTTTAGACATTTTAGCGTACAGATGCAAATATTTTATTCAAATAAGTACACATCGAAGCTATGTATGACGTAACTTCACAGTAATAAAATATCTTAATGTAAGGTTCACCTTAGTACTATAATAGATATTGAAAATATCTATCTAACTGAATAACTGAAATATCTATAAACTGTTCTTCCATGCTGGACTGGGAGAGATAGAAAAACATAGAATGTTCCAGCTGCCCTTCCTCCCGGGCATGCTGTTGAAGTCAGCAAAAGGGACTCGAGGGTTACAGTGTATTGTAATTTAGGCGATGGGCTGACAACCTGTCACTATAGCAATACATATTACAATCTAAAATTGCCCTCAATTTTTGTCAGACGTGGCGAAAGCGCCTTTTACGAGACGTTAAACGCTCTGCCTACCCCGTAAGGGATAAAGGCGTGATTTATGTATGTATGTGACAAACTGTTACTACAGCAAGCTATCATAAATAACCCTCAAAACTTTGTCAGACGTGGCGGAGCGACCTTTGTTCAGGTCGTTTACGCTCTGCCTAGCCCATTAGGGATAAAGGCGTGATTATATGTATGTAATTCTATTATATTATACTAGCCTTTTACGCCGCAGTTTCACCCTCGTCTTACTTAATGAGTTTTCCAGTGGGAATCAATAATTTTCCCGCGGTAAAAAGTAGCCAATGTTACTCAGGATGTTTAATGGTGACTATTTTTTATCCGTCCTGTAGTTTTTGAGTTTTTTCGTTACAAACATACAGAAATACAAATCTATCCTCTTTATAATATAGAAGATATATATTATAATGATTTCATAATACATCAGAGTATGTATTAATGATTCATCAATTCGTGGATGTATCTAAAATAAACTTATTAGGTAAAGTTAGCTTTTCTAATGTTAAGTTATCGATACTATCGTGTTTTGCGGCCCATAAACAGCTTTTTCTTTGCAACTTAGCACGTGTTAAAATTTCGGAACCGCAGATGTAATATCATATATCATTTTTGAAATTGTAGAGAAAAATTTCTAGTTTCATCATCATCTGCCTAGCCTTATCTAATCTAGGGGATTGAACGAGGGTACTGGTTTTTACACAGAGTGACTGCCATCTGACCTCCGCAACCCAAAAGGGAAACCAGACCCAATCCTAGATTAGGTCAGAGTTTTCAAGCCGCCAATGCTTAGCACTGGTCTCTGACATGGCTTAATGACTAATATCTACGGTATTAAACGATATTAACCGGGACCAACGGCTTAACGTGCCTTCCGAAGCACGGAAAAAGCGCCGAATAAACGTACATATGAAATTCGAAAACCGTAAAACACATTAGTACGTGGTGGGATTCGAACCACAACCTCCCTGCTCAGGAGGCAGCGGCCTTATCCAATACACCATCGGGCTCCCTCCATAGAAATAAAATTTCTAGTTTGTAGGGTAAAAATAAAACAATACACTTTAGTTACCATTTATTGAAATAAATAAATTACAGCCTAATTAGTTAACATTGCATATTTTTTAAATAAACTATTTTCTAAATCAAAACAGATAATTATTATAGTTTTTGAGATATGTTCTTCTACGTAGCTGCACGTTATTTTCACTCGATTTTGAGCAATCTTTTTTTCAATTGACACAATTACATTTTTAAAAGAAATTTAGCTGGGGCACGGGAGTGCACGACCGTATAGATTTTACACAAAATGTATATGTTTTAGTTATTCGAACTTCGTTTACTTTCGTTACTTGCGGAAATAATTTCGAAATATAGTTAACAAAATTGGCACATAATAAGTATTATCTAAGTAATATTTTAATTATGATTAAATCTATCAACTAATATAATTTTATTTATTGGAAGCACATTCAATTGAGACAACGAGCATTATTATCACGCTAATAGAATAGTTTAAATATTTGTGATTATTGTAAAGAATAAACAAAATAAACAAAAAATATACGAGTAAACAAAAATATAATTACTTCTTATATAATAACCGCATAGAGTATCAAGACAAATATTTTAGTGTAAAATATATCAATCGCTACATTCAAATTTCTACATTTTCTTCGAACACAAGCCCATTAATCTTTACGAGTTATATCCTTAATATATTTTACTAACCTATTATACATGTTAAATAGATCTAAATGTAAATAGTTATACAATTTAATAAACAACTACGAATGTTCACTATATTTTTTTTATTATTATACAAGAAATTGACCATTTATATAGACACAAATATAGAGAAATATTTATGTTGAACACGACGTTGCTTTTGATAAGTATAATTGAGTATAAGTTGAAAATAGTAAAGATTCAAAATTTATATTGAAATTTCCTTAATCTGATCAAAAATAGTACAATATTGTATAATTATCGGAAATCTAATTTTAAAATATTTTCTTTTTGTCGATGTTATACTGAAAACAGAATTACTTTCTTAAAAAATCTACAGTATATTGAAAATATTTGAAATATTAGGTAGTAGGTTGGTCTCAATTAGAACACAGAATTTAAGACTCCAATACAATTGTTTTTATAATATTAAGGTTACTATGACTCTGAGTATATATTTTTCTTAATATGTAATATATTGTGAATATAATAATATATTGATTATGCGGCTAATAGCAAATTAAAGGTATATTTCTGTTACACTTTAAATAAAGCTGGATAACCAAAGTAAAGAACAAATACTTAATCTAAACATAAAATGCTCTCGAACCACACTTAAAATTATAATAAATCTAAGAACTTAGTTAATGTTAAAGTAAATGTTAGGCCCTTTGTTTCAAACTTAAGCTAAAATAAGCATGAATTTAAATACTCCTTAATATATCTTTACAAACACCACATAGATTCAAAATTACGCGTCCCAATGCGTGTTCTCTTTAATATATATTTTAATTATATACTCTAAACATTTACTACAATCTAAACACAAACTCCTTTAAGGATAACAAAGCATAGTATAATGCTAAATTTATAGGCGTTTAAATACTTAGCAAAAGTTTTATGTATATCATAATTTTTGCTATTTTTTGAATAAAATATCAATCATTTGAACTTGAATTATTGCTTTGAATTACCTATAAAATTATAATAAAATTGTGTTTCTAACATTTAACTCAATTCTGACTGTAACTTTCTAAAGCAAAACATAAACTAACTCAGTTAATTTCCCTTCTTTTTATATTATATTAAAAAGGATCAATTATCATGATCATTTATTCTGATCATTCATTATTATCTAATGTTTTTAATTTTGATACTTAAAGCGTTTATTCTTTTGGATATGTAAATATAGAAATAGAAAAGTATTTTTGGTTTCTAAATTTACATGTTTATATTTTTTTATGATGATATCTTTATATATTTTCTCTTTTTCAAATTACTTATTTCATTTTATGGAGAAACTCATTATTTATTTATGGTATTTAAAATAACGAACCATCACGTAGAACCACATCCACTAAATCTCCTGTTCCTTTTTTTAATTTAATGTGAATGAGATCTTATTCAGGTTGAGCATTAGAAAGTAACGTGCAGAATTGAATCCAAAGATTCCAATACATGTGTTTAAATGAGAGAATACATTGAGTAAATGCAATACAATTTGTATATATTGGGACATAATAATAATAGCTATATGGAAGACCGCTGTAAAATATTTAATATGTACTCTCACAATCATAGCAGAATCTTAAAGTCTACAAAGTATATAAAACCTAAAATATAGTGTAAAGTATAAATATACATGAACGCGTCGCATTAACGCACCCAAAACAAGAATCGACAATATCTATTCTATAAAGATAAAATACACATTTGCGCATAACATAATATATTCATATCGAATTGATTACTTAAGGTATATAATATTAATTGAACTCTAAGATATACTTTGGCATAATATATTAAATCTTTGGCACGTTATATTGGCACAAAGATGTATGTTAAATATTTTGTGCGTGACGTATTTTAGAATTTTTGTTTCGTCCATTGTCTAACACTTTTGTTTGATTAATATTTTAATCGCGGAAACATACAAAAGAAAACGATTCATATTTTTGCAAAATTGCTCCATATTGTAGTTCAATTGCTTGATCGTATATATTTTGCGGTACTTCCTTGTTTTTTTATAAACTGAGGAAACCGCAAAGTATTATTTTAAGTTCCTTTTTGTTTTGCATTTTTATTCGATTCCTTATTGTTCCAAGAATAACTAAAATATTAATCGTACAATCGTGACCTTTCCATCGAGCTCGGGATTCTCTAACCTTCCTGAGATCTAGATGTTAAGTTAATTTGTCAAGGACAGGTTCTTACGGCTCCGCTAACTTGGCTTGCTCCTCCGCTTGCATCTTGGTTCGCAGTTCCGGCACAGTGTCGGGTATACGCACGATCTGGTGGAATTTCTGGAAATCGTTTGTAAATATATATTAATCGCATGCCGTCAAATATATATCCAAACTGTATATTTCAATTTATAATAATAAATTGTAATAATAATTTATAATAATAAATTGTAACAAAAAAAACTGTCCTACAATTTATTACATTGAAAACATATTAATAAAAATAAGCAATGAAAATATGAAGAAAATAAAATATTAACGGAAGATAAGAATAGGTACTCACCTATGATAAAATAAAATAGACAAGAAAATAAATTGAGATGTCATAGAAATATGAATGAAGCACATGCATCAAGAAAAAAAGAATACTAAAAGTTTGATAACACAAAAACAAAATAAGAGATAATCAACAAAGTCATACTAAATTGATGAAGAAAATTAAACGTCACAATTTCTTATAAAACGATTATAAGTTACTAGCGACCCGCCCCGGCTTCGCACGGAAATCATCAGTGTTTCTCTACTATATTATGCATGTATTATACATATAAACCTTCCTCTTGAATCACTCTATATATTAAAAGAAACTACATCAAAATCCGTTGCGTAGATTTAAAGATATAAGCATACATAGGGATATAGGGACAGAGAAAGCGACTTTGTTTTATACTATATAGTGATAAGTCGCAAGATGATCGTATTTAATACTTTTCGTAATATAAAATGTCTCAAAAACATGGGACTTAATCCACGCCTTTCTTGCCATTCTGCATAATAATTATACACTGATGGAAGTGTGCTTTTGTGAGCTTAGCTTGTTTGGATTGGAACGCCAACTCTTTAGGAGCAACCGTTAAGCATTATCTCCTCAGAGTGACAACATACCAGGCCATTCAGAAAGTATTGCGATAAATAGTTTTTATATATGGCAGACTGGCCGGTTAGAATCTTTTTTGAAAATATGATTACTTGTAAGTAAAAATATGTGTGTTCCATTTTCAAAATTTCCCTCCACATTTTTTGCGAGCCAATTCAAAGTATCGTGTCTTACTGAAAAATGGATCTGCGCCGGGAACATTTTAGAGCTATGATTTTTTACGATTTCAAGTGTCGCCTGAAACCGGATGAATCGTTCGATAGACTTCAAATGGCATTTATGGATGAAAGCCCCTCCAAGGCAACCGTGTATCGTTGGTATAACGAATTTAGGCGCGGTCGACCAACCTTGGGGGATGAAGAAAGAAGCGGTCGCCCTTTGACGGCTATTACGGAAGAAAACGTGCTAGCAGTGAAAAATTTAATCCAAGATAATAGGCGAATTACATATCAGGAGATTCAGCACATATTAAAGATTGGATCGGGAAGCGTTCACGAGATTCTACATGGGCATCTTCGCGTGAGGAGGATAGTATCGCGCTGGGTGCCGCACTACCTCACCGACGCTCAGAAGCAGGCCCGGGTGGAATGGTGCCGTGATATGCTGAACAAATTTGAAGCAGGCTCGTCTCGGCGTGTTTACGACATCGTAACAGGTGATGAGTCCTGGATTTATCAATACGATCCAGAAACCAAGCGCCAGTCAACAGTTTGGGTGTTTCAAAATGAACCAACGCCTACCAAAGTGAAGCGATCTCGAAGCGGGGGGAAGATTTTGATCGCCAGCTTTTTTAATTTGACTGGCCACTTGGCCTCAATTCCCTTACGAGATCAAAGAAGCATTAACGCCGAATGGTATACTACCAAATGTTTACCAGAAGTTTTTTTCTGTTGTGAGCAACAAGTGACCAAACACAGGGCTCCGCGGACTACTGCTCCACCACGACAATGCGCCTGCACACACCGCGCTCAAAACGAGGGACTTCCTGGACAGCACACCAGTCAAACTCCTGGGTCACCCTCCTTACAGCCCTGATCTAGCACCGTGTGACTTCTTTTTATTTCCAAAAATAAAAAATCAGCTCAAGGGGATACAATTTCGTCGCCGGAAGATGCGCTGGCTGCGTTCGAGCAGGCTGTAAACGAGGTGTCTACGGCGGACTGGAAAAAGTGTTTTGAAAACTGGTTCAGACGGATGAATCTTTGTATAGAGGCTGGTGGAGAGTACTTTGAAAAGATTTAATAAAAATATATGTACCTGTAGAACAATTTTTTTTAGTGTCGCAAATCTTTCTGAGTGTCCCACGTATTATTATCATAATCAAAATTTTCAATACTATTATATAGAATTGTTAAATTATTATAGTATGTTAAATTAGCCTCTTAATTATCATGATCAATATTGCCATAATCGTTATCATCAACTGTTAGAATTCCAGTGCGGTGCAGCCACGCATTAAAACTTCCATTATCCTGCCTGCAGGTCGGATAGCTGATGGTACTTTTAACAACTAAATGTGAACACCGATTACTTGAATATTAAATTTATTTGAACATTCAACAGAGAGTTGGCTACAGAGATATTTTCAGAAGATAAAAGTTCAGTGCTGCCACACATGAAACAAAATACACCTCAATGCTACCAACAAGTTTCCCATGCTGGCCTGGGAGCGAGAGAAAATCATAGAATGGGCCAGCTGCATATCCTCCCGGGCATGCTGTAAAAACCAGCTAAGGGATCCGAGGGTATCAGTATATTGTAATTTTTATTGTCACTACAGCAATATACCTACCAATCTATCTTAAAATAACCTTCAAAACCTTGTCAGACGTGGCGGAACGACCTTTGTTTAGGTCATTTACGTTTTGCCTACCCCATTAGGGATAAAGGTGTGATTATATGTATGTATGTATATTACCTACAAGAAGCAACCGTTAGACATGATCTGCCCAGAGCGGTCTTTAATCAAATAACTGACCTCCTCCTTAGTCCCCGGTGTGGTCCTCCACAGGTACACCATGTATCCTGGGATGCACAGCATGGAGGAGAGCGCCGTGAACCAGCCGAAGGTGTGCGCCCACCACGGGTACTCGTAGTTCATGTACTTGATCGGCTTCCATTGCACCAGGTTGAAGATGAACACGCTCTGGAAATCGATTCATTCATCGTCACTCCATTACATTTTACATTTCGTGCTTCGGAGGGCACTTTAAGCCGTCGGTCCTGGTCGCTGTCTTTGATAGTGGTCGTTACTCAAGGCCTGATAGTTGTGCTACTAGGCGGTTTAAAAACTCTGACACCAGGGTTCATCGGGTCAACTCGATACCCACTCGACAGAAGAAGAAGAAGATTTCATTACAGCAACTGAATTATTCAAGATAATTTATGTGAAAAGTCGCGTTCGCTCCGCTCGTCTAAGGGATTCATTCAGGATTGTGGGATATCCAGCTCGCTTTACTCTGTACTGATTCAGTTGTCATAAGATGTCGCGTAACGTATTAACGCAGGCAGTTTTTTTACTTCCATGCTGGCCTGTTAGCGAGAGAAATACATATAATTTGCCAGCTGCTTTTCCTCTCGGGCATGCTGTAAAAACCAGCTAAGGAACCCGAGGGTTTCAGTATATTGCAATTTAGGCGAAGGGCTGACAACCTCTAACTACAGCAATATACCTACAAATCTATCTAAAATAACCCTCAAAACTTTGTCAGACGTGGCGGAACAGCCTTTGTTTATGTCGTTTACGCTCTGCCTAACCCATTAGGGATAAAGGCGTGATTAAATGTATGTAAGCATTTTTCTTATTTCTGGGCTTTAGAGGTTTTTGTCAGGACAAGATTCAGGAATGAAGGTAATGGCAGCAATACTCACAATGCAAATGGCGGGCGTGAACCCGACCAAGCAGAACTTCCACCAGACGGTCGGGCAGTAGCCGATGAATGGAGGTAATGGCAGCAATACTCACAATGCAAATGGCGGGCGTGAACCCGACCCAGCAGAACTTCCACCAGACGGTCGGGCAGTAGCCGATGAATGAAGGTAATGGCAGCTATACAATACTCACAATGCAAATGGCGGGCGTGAACCCAACCCAGCAGAACTTCCGCCAGACGGTCGGGTAGTAGCCGATGAATGAAGGTAATGGCAGCTATACAATACTCACAATGCAAATGGCGGGCGTGAACCCGACCCAGCAGAACTTCCACCAGATTGTCGGGTAGTAGCCGATCATCTCCTTAATGCCATCGTAGAACCGGTTCACGCCGAACGCCCACGATATGGACACGCACTCGAAGAATATCAGGAACAGCAGACAGAAGCCAGAAACCGCGTAGCTGTCGAGGAGTTGGAACACGTACATGCCGCCCTGGGGAATAGAACCGCAAAATCGTTTTAAAACTGTTATTTAAATTTTATGGACGACGTACGCCTTTCCCCATTACTTTTAAATTAAAATTAATGTAATGATAGAGATATCTATCAGTGGCTAAGGGTCCATACAAGCCGATATCCATCGGCTTCCGTTTCAAGAATTCCACGTCCACCAAATACGGAATTACGTCCAAACTATAAAGTACTTAAATGTGTTTTTTTGCTTTGGCTTATCCTCAATAAAATTGCACTCCTCACCACTGATATCTATAGATGTGGTATTTGAACTGAAGTTGAAACAGCTGTTGAAATGCTGAGACACAGTTTTGTTTAGTTGCATTAGTCAAGGACGATCTCGGCGAAACACTGTTTCCTAAGATACAGGATTTCTATCTTAGTTTAGGAAGCAGGGTTATTTATTGTCTATGTACAAACATGCTAATTATATGCTTTTGTTAACCTATCTTAATTCATTGATTGCTAAATAAAGAATTTATTTATCTATTAAGTGACATATCTTATACAAACTCAAATTATATGACAGTCTTAAGAGCCGTTTTAAAAAATACGGGGCTTAGTTTTGGAAGCGAAATCTACAAATTATTTTAACTCACCTCAGATATACAAGACAACCCAACCAAGTACGATATGAAGCAAGTAATCGCGATGAAAATCTCCTTCCTTCTCCTCAAGAGCTTCGGCCATTCGTCTATCACAGCTGTGATGAAACCTTCCATCGTGCAGAACTGACTGTCCAGACCTATGAGCAGCAACATGAAGAAGAAGAGACAAGACCACAATGGGGCTCCTGGTAGTTGCAATACGGCCGATGGATACGCGAGGAAAGCCAGACCGGGACCTGTAAAAAAAATGCATATCACTACATAGTATAAAACAAAGTCGCTTTCTCTGTTCCTATATCCCCTGCTGTAAAAACCAGCTAAGGGATCCGAGGGTTTCAATATATTGTAATTTAGGCGATGCGTTGACTACCTATCACTACAGGAATAAAGAAATAAGATACCTACAAAGCTATCTTAAATAACCCTCAAATCTTTGTCAAACGTGGCGGAACGACCTTTTTTCCAGTTGTTTACACTCTGCCCACCCCACTAAGGATAAAGGCGTGATTATGTGTATGTTATTGTTTTCTAGTTACATTCTTTCTATTCTTCACTACATAGTATAAAACAAAGTCGCTTTATCTGTCCCTATATTCCTATGTATGCACAAATCTTTAAAACTACGCAACGGATTTTGATGCGGTTTCTTTTAATGGATAGAGTGATTCAAGAGGAAGGTTTATATGTATAATACATGCATAATATAGTAGAGAAACACTGATGATTTGCGAAGCCGGGGTGGGTCGCTAGTTAAAATAATAAAAATAAAGGCAGAAATGGCTGCTTAGCAATAAGGGCCTATTTGTACTACTATTTGTTTCATTTTATTTTATCTTGTGTCTTTTCTGTGCAATTAAGTATATTCTTATCTTAATACGCGTATAAGGAATTCTAACAGCAGGGGAGTTGATGATAACGATGATGGCAATATTGATAATGATAATTAAGACGCTGATTTAACACACTATAAATTTGAGATGCGTATTGATGAGCAAGAATCCAAAATTGTCGAAAAGATTAATGTTACTATCTCCGAAGCTGTCCTTAAATTGAAGACTGATTTTGAAACCATCCGCAGCGACATTCAGATTTTACCGGAACTTATGAAAGCTCAGTTCATGTCAGATAAATACGACGAAATGCAGAAAGAACTTACTGAGCTTCGTTCAGCGCATGCTGAGCTGCGCACCGAGAACGCTAAGCTCCAGGAACAAAACAGTGATCTAAGCACTAGAGTTTCTCAAATAGAACAGCAGTCCAGGGAGAATAACGTTGAAATACAGTGTGTGCCTGAACATTCGAGCGAAAATCTCATTACAACTTTTCATCAACTCACTAAAGTTGTTTCGTGCACCATTGAAGAGCGTGATATTCTGTTAATAACCAGAGTAGCTAAGCAACAGTCCAAGTCACCGAGGCCTAGGTCCATCATTGTTAAATTAGCGTCAGCACGTGTACGAGATAACTTATTAGCAGCGTGCTACCAGTACAACAAAACACACTCTAACGACAAACTGAACAGCTCACTGCTAGGCATTGGGGGTGAGAAGCGTCCAATCTACGTGACAGAGCATCTGTCTCCAGGAAACCGTGTTCTGCAGGCTCAAGCACGTGCTTTTAAGAAAGAACATAATTACAAATACATATGGGTCCGAAATGGTCGCATTCTACTTAGAAAAGATGACGGATCTACCACAGTTTGGGTAAAAAATTGCGACGTGCTAAAGAACCTTATTGCTCACCATTCACCTTAAACTAAAACTAATACTATTGCATGCTAATCTATACCTTTATATTTTGTTATTAATAATGTCTAGCATTAGTATATATTATCAAAACGCCAGCAGTATACGTGGTAAACTAAACAAACTGTACCTTAACAGTCTTAACTGCGACTATGACGTCATAGTGATCACGGAAACTTGGCTAAATGACAGCGTTTTCGACGCCGAAGTTTTGAACGATAACTACTTTATTCACCGTACAGATCGATCTCATCTAAACAGCATAAAGGAAGACGGAGGCGGTGTGCTGATAGCAGTATCGAAGAGGTTCAACTCCTGCCGAATGACCTGTCCTGATAATAACAAAGAAGACTTGTGGGTTACAATTAATATCGGAAGAAGGAGAAAACCTATTGACTTATACGCTTTATATTTACCACCGCCAGCTTCATTGAGTAACCTTGACAAGCAACTAAATTCTATATCAGACCAAATATCTATAAGATGCAACAATGACGTTCTAGTAATTGGTGATTTCAATTTTGGCAAACTGAACTGGACGCTTATACCAAATCAATCTAATAATTACACCGCAGCTTCCATTGCTAATCCCAAATGTACCGCGGAAAAACTGTTATCCGACTTCATGTCTCTACATAGTTTATATCAATTTAATTTAATTAGGAACGTAGATAATAGATTACTGGATTTAGTTTTGTGTAATATTCCCAAAACTATCACACGTCTAGAAGGATATCCACTGTCTAAGGTAGATCCATTGCACCCACCACTCACGACTGTAATAGAACATGCGACTGAAGAATACCTTCCCAAAAAAATTGTGTGCAAGTTTAACTTTTTTAAGGCAGACTACTCTCTAATTAACAAAGAATTGGGCGAGGTGAACTGGGATCTATTACTTGGTCAGTGCAAAACAGTTGATGAAATGGTAAACGAATTTTATATTGTATTGCATCGCATTATTGATAAACATGTTCCTAGAGTGCGTGCATACAAGCAAGGGCAATATCCAGTATGGTATACTGGCAGGTTAATTAAGTTAATTAAAGAAAAGGAAAAACACCGCCAGAACTTCAAAAAATACAAGAACCCTATCGATGATTTTGAATATTCACTTGCTAGAGAGAGGTGCCACACCCAGATTAAATTGTGCTATGCTAATTATCAAAATATGATCGAGGAGTCAATTACGAAGGATGGTATGAAATCATTTTGGTCATTTGTAAAATCTAAACGCAAAGCTGACGGCAATATTCCTAGCCGAATGATACTTGACGAGAAAACTTATTCAAATCCTTTAAGCATTTGTAACGCGTTTGCAGAACAATTTTGTTCAGTTTACTCAGTTTCTAGTAGCATTTGCACTGAGTCCATTTCGTCACATTATGATATTCCTGGCACAGACAATCTTATTTATCAAACATTGAATCCGTTTACAATATCACAAAATTCTGTGAAAAAGGCTTTGTTAAATCTAGACAAAAACAAAGGTGCGGGCCCTGACGGCATCCCTGCAGTATTTCTTAAAAACTGTAGCAAAAATGTATGTGCCCCTCTTACTAAGATCTATAACAGCTCTTTTAATAATGGAATCTTTCCTCAAGTTTGGAAAATGGCAAGCGTTGTTCCAATACCCAAGTCTGGAGACCTTGCTAATATACAAAATTATCGGCCAATTTCATTATTGAGTTCTTGCAGTAAGGTTTTTGAATCTCTTATTTGTCGTCACTTATCTTATCATCTCACTCCCCTACTAACAACTAAGCAACACGGGTTTCGAGCTAACATGTCTACCTTATCAAACCTATGCGTTTACTCGGATTATCTCACCGAAGCGGTCGACTCAGGTCATCAGGTCGATGCAATTTACACAGACATTAGCAAGGCTTTTGATAGGGTTGACCATGGGCTGCTAATTCGCAAGCTGTACTATCTTGGTGTCCATGGAAATTTATTAAAATGGCTTGCTTCATATCTTACCCTTAGATACCAAAAAGTAACAGTGTGTGGGTACGAGTCAAATAACTATGCTTCAACATCTGGGGTTCCGCAGGGCTCACACCTGGGCCCTATTCTATTCCTTGCATTTATCAACGATTTATCTAAAATTATTCTAAATTCACATTATTTACTTTTCGCCGATGATTTAAAAATATACCGGATAGTTAATTCTTACAGGGACTCGAACTTACTGCAGGAAGATCTGAATCGAGTTGTAGACTGGTCCAATGACAACAACTTGCCCTTAAACGTAAACAAATGCAAACATATAAAATTTTTCAAGAAATTGGTTCCATTACCTTCGTCCTATCACATGCAAACTACTGTTCTAGAAGAAGTGGAGAAAATTAAAGACCTTGGGGTAATGTTTGATAGAAAGATCTCATTTACCTGTCACATAGACAACATCATTAGCAGATCATTTAAACTATTAGGGTTTCTTTGGAGAAACTGCAAGACCTTCAAAAATAACAAAGCTCTAATCGCAGTGTACAATGCTCTTGTTCGATCTAGCTTGGAATACTGTTCTGGCATATGGACTCCTCATTACCAAATACACATAGATAGGATTGAAAGGATCCAAAAGCGTTTTATGTTCTTTCTCTCGGTGCATGGCAAAAAGCTATCCTTGTTCAATTCATACAAGACTAGATTAAAACATTTTAAGCTTGTATCTCTAGAAAATCGCCGATGGATAGCTGACCAAACTACCCTGTTTAAAATAATTAGAGGAAACATAAATTGCCCTAGCTTGCTGCCAAAAATTAAACTTGTGGTTCCAAGATCTAATGCCAGAATTGTAAACTATAGACCGTTTTATGTAAGAACTTCTAGAACCAATTTGGGACAATACAGCTTGATACCTAGAATATGCCGTGAACACAATAACTGGTATAAATCTTCAAATATAGATATTTTTCATGTTTCCCTACATAAATTCAAAACAGCATTATTGGCTGAAAAATTAAAACTTTAATAAACACCCCGTTAACCTACTTAATTAGTTGTAACAATAGTTAATAAGTACATGTATTATCATAGCTAGCTGTGTTTGCCTGTAATTGGGTCTACATCAAGTCAATTTCTTGTTTTTGTAATTTTAGCAGGTAAGTTGTAAACCTGTTGGCAAACCTAATAAATAAATAAATAAAATATAACAATTTAACAATTCTCTATAGGTAATAGTAGTAAAAATTGTGATTATCATAACAATAATATTATAATTTTATTTTAAGGCAAATTAATTGTGTTCGTACTTCGTATTGATATTTGTGACATGTTTGATTTTTATTATTTTACATAAATGAATTATTAATTGTAGGTGTTAATTTGAGTGCTAATGTTATTTCTTATTTTGAATAAAATTTTCTTCATATTTCAATTGTTAATTAAAAGCTACAGCCAATTTATTATAGTATGTTTTATAATAATGTTAGGGAAGTCCGAAAAGCAGCAGCCTTGCTGAGACTGTTCCTTTTCATCCTTTGCATGTGAATGTGTTTTTGTATGTTTTTATGGATGAATAAATAACTATCTATCTATCTAATATAATTTATGTTGCTGAAACTAATAATGATATACAATTACTAAAAGTAATATTGCTTAATGTCGATGATGATGATGATATAGTAACAGTAATCAAAATATTACCTGAAGCAGCAACCTCAGCCACTGGTCGTTGCTGTTCGTGCGCCATGAACCCGACCACGGAGAATATCACGAACCCGGCAAACATGGATGTACTGGAGTTCACCGTGCACACTATCAAGGCATCTCTGAAACAGACACGTACGTTTATATTTGAGAATGAATTAAGGTTAAGCTATTTATTTGCTCGACTTGGCAAAACATCAACATATAGAAAGTAACCTAATGCAAACACTTGGCATACATACATACAAATAATCACGCATTTATCCCTCATGGGGTAGGAAGAGCGTAAACAACCTAAACAAAGGTCGTTCCGCCACGTCTGACAAAGTTTTGAGGGTTATTTAAGATAGATTTGTAGATATATTGCTGTAGTGACAGGTTGTCAGACCATCGCCTAAATTGCAATATACTACAAACCCTCGGATCCCTTAGCTGGTTTTTACAGCATGCCCGGGAGGAAATGCAGCTAGCACATTCTATGTTTTTCTTTCGCTCCCAGTCCAGCATGGAATAAATTTGACGCTTTTCATTTATCTCTGCTGATGGAACTCACTTGTAAACGTTGTTGGTGAACTTGTTGTAGCTGCCCAGGGCGACGAGGGTTCCGAGACCGAGTCCATACGAGAAGAAGATCTGAGTGACCGCGTCGATCCACACTTCTGATTCCAGGAGTTTCGACATGTTCGGCATGATGTAGAACTTGATGCCCTCCATAGCACCAGGTAGTGTGATTCCTGTGGGGATGCGATTATTTTGAAATACACAAATCACTTCATTTCTACAAAACACATTACCAAAATTAAAACACACAATCAAGAATAACATAACAAACGGGACAGGTAGGTATATAAATATTTATTACAAAAGTGGAAAAATGTGTGGACACAGTTTAGCTATTTTAAAGTCCAGCCTACGTCAGGTGTACAATAAAAATATACGAGCAAGAAAGGGCAAAACTCAGAACAAACTAATGTTGGCATGCTTTATCACTGGCTTTAACCACAGGCTTAAATAAAAAAGTGTTCTAGTGAAGGAAAGGCATAAAAGAAGATTCAGCTAACCTGCTACAAATTTAGCAACTTTTCAAACTGCACCAATTTAAAAAACTGATAATTTTCAATTTTCTTGTGGGAGTAA
Source organism: Scrobipalpa costella (assembly GCA_949820665.1). Taxonomy (NCBI): domain Eukaryota; kingdom Metazoa; phylum Arthropoda; class Insecta; order Lepidoptera; family Gelechiidae; genus Scrobipalpa; species Scrobipalpa costella. The sequence continues at coordinate 4,382,379 of OX463320.1, read as the reverse complement.
GACATATTCTCAATGCAAAATGTAGACTTTGTTACTTTAGGTATCTGTTTATCGTAACAAACATTAAAAATAATCCTCTTTGTAATAATTAGCGTATAAACCTAGAAATGAAAGCTATCTTACCTCTGATAAGCAAAACGGTCAGCAAGAAGTACGGGAACAGAGCAGTGAAGTAGACGACCTTGCCGGTCCAGCGCACGCCCTTCCAGATGCAGAAGTAGCAGAGGATCCAAACCAGGAGGAGGGTCCCGGCCAGCTCCCAGCGGATGTTTCCGATGTGCTCGATACCGCTTGAGATCTGGAGGGCCCGGCGTCTGGAGAAGATAATGTAAATGGTTAGTAATGGACTGTACATTATTTAAATGTAGATTATTCTGGTTAAAGTCAAATCATTTATTTCCAAATAGATTCCTAGGAACACTTTTAGAAAGTCACAAGCGAGTATTTTACAAAGAAAATTATATCTATGCCACAAAATAAAATAACACCATATCACAATGAAGAAGAAGCATAAGAAACTCGCACTTTGCGCCCCTGCCTTCGTTTTGTCTTATTCTTACTTTTGTCCTTCCTATTGTTCAAAATAGGGTTTGTGTCAATGTGTGCCAATTTCTAAGGCTTCACCGAAATATCAGAGCTCCATACATCTTTGTCATTAGTATAGTTATCTAACTTAAGGCTTTCTGACATAATTTAATAGAATCTTTAAATTGATTTTCTGACAAATGTAATATATCGTCAGGTTTTGTTATAGTATTGTATACTTAGACCTAAAAATAAATAATTTAAATATATTTCTTCCATGCTGGCCTGGGAGCGAAATTCTTGCATTCTGGCCTGGGAGCGAAAGAAAGACATAGAATATGCCAGCTACATTTCTTCCCGTGCATGCCGCAAAAAAATTGCTAAGGGACCCGAGGGTATCAGGGTTCAGTATATTGTAATTTAGGCGATCACTACAGCAATAACCCTCAAAACTTTGCCTACCCCATATATGTATGTATTCCAGATTATGAGATTTTTAGTAAATATAACCGAAGGTTTAATTTAAACAATGGACAACCTGACACAGCAATAACAATACAAACCTCCAGCCAGCATTATAATCTAAAAAGTATGAGATGTAAAAATAAATGGTCGGTCTATGGTTGGACTCATAAAACTATTTTAGTACGCAAGTTATTTTCAAGATATCTGTACGAGATAGTGTTCGGCGTAACCAAACGTGCCTACCTCAATGTACACGAAATAAAACTATACTATAAATGGACTGTATATTTATTGACGAAAAACTACTAACAAAACTATATACGAAAATACTGGCAACACTATGGACGAACTGTCAAAAAGAACGGATGAAAACGGAAATTCTACACATAATGAAATGTTAATACAATCTGGCAACACTATGAAACAGATTGGCACAAAATCTTAAATATTTATCAATTATACTATAAACGGCACTTCACACTTCTGTTATCACTATTAATCACTGTTATTTCCACTGTTATTCTTGTTCTTGCTGCTTTCGGAACTATTCGTAAACGGATACGAAACGGAAACTGTTTACGGAACTCTTTGTCGATAACTATAAACGAACTGTCACGGAATCACTGTCACAGTTACTATATACTATTCACTGCACTATTCTTCCACTATTCGGAACTGTATCACTGAACTATACTGTATCTATCACGAAACTATATATATTACGAAACTATATCTATTCTGTTCACTGTCCACTATTTTTCCACTATTCGGACTGATCTCCCGAAACTATATGACGAAACTATATCGAAACTATACCACGAAACTATATGGCGAAACTATATGCCGAAACTATATCACGAAACTATATGCCGAAACTATATCACGAAACTATATCTATTCTGTTCACTGTCCACTATTCGGACTGATCTCCCGAAACTATATAACGAAACTATATCACTGTACTATATGGCGAAACTATATACTTGGTGCGGTCTACGCAGCTGTTTATATACCCCAATCTCGGTAGTAAAGAATCTTCGGGAAACAGCTGGCAACTCTTTTCTCGAAATGACAAGTGTCTTCTGTAATGTTCGATCGAGATAGCTAAATACAAACTGTCACTGGTAAGAAAAGGATGGCGTTATATCGATTCTCGAATATTCTTGATCATACGTCAAGTTCGTAAAAAGACAAGAATAGAATACTATTGCTATCTCGTTCTGTCACTGGCTCTGATTGGCTGATTTGAATTTGCCTCTTATTTTAGGGATGACAGCTCTCAATTGTGGCCATCCTAAAAAATACTCCTTATTTCTATGGGAATAAAAAATACAAAAATTAAATACATTTGCGCCGTCGCGAACATACTCCCGCCGTGCGAGGTCGGTTACGGCGTCGCATCTAATAAAGTGGAGCGACGGCTTTATCGAATACTATATACTGTGAGGATATCCGACTTCTGTAATTTGTACATCTGTCTTCTGAACTCCCGCCGGTATTGCAATAACTATCTATGCTAAAGCTATCTCCATCCGGGGTGGCGGCCATGGAGGTGCAGGCGGGAAACATAACTGTGTCGGTGGAGGCCATGGCTGCGTCGGTAAGGGCCATGGTTGCGCTGGTGGGGGCCATGGCGGCGTCGCTCTTGAAGCGATGGCAACTCTTGCATCTGAACATGCAGCGTCGATTTTTACTGGCTTCTTTATGTATTCCGGTGGTGGACCCTCCCGCCGGTTTTGACGGTACTGGAATCGGAGAACATCGCTAAACTTTTCGTTGATGTCTGTTAGTACTCCAAGCGAGAATTGACGGAATCCCTCTAGCAAGAATGGTGGTGACTGCAGATGCCGAAGATCTGGTCTAAACAACTGAACATTTAAAGCAGTTTCCTCGTAGTTAGCTGTTGACGGTGCTGTGTCGTGCACTATGTCGATTTCCTCTTTTGTTTGATGTAGCTCGGCGATTGGTTCTGTTTGTTGACCTCGGTATTTTGTCTTCTCTTCTTTCTCGATATCTTCTGTCTTCTCTTCTTCCTTGTCATCTTCCATATTCTCCTCTATCTTGTTTTCTTCTATCTTCACATCTTCTATCTTGCTATCTTCTATCTTTTCGTCTGTCTTAATATCTTCTGTCTTAATGTTTTCTATCGTGATGTCTTCTGCCTTGAACTCTTCTGTCTTGATGTATTCTACCTTTACGTCTTCTGTATTGAGATCTTCTGTCTTGATGTCTTCTTTCTTTACGTCTTCTGTCTTGAGGTCTTCTGTCTTGATGCCTTCTTCCTTTATGTCTTCTATCTTAATTTCTTCTGTCTTCTTTCCAGCGTGCCATTCTGTTACTTCTATTTTTCTGTCTTCGTATTCATTACATTGACTTTCGAAATATTCGTCTTGGTTCACGTATTTTTCAATCTTCTTTCCTTCAAAGTCGTCTTCTATCTTCATGTTCTTTGATTCTTTAGGTTCTGGTTTCTTCTCTAGATCAAACTTCTGGACTTTTTCTCCGGCGGCTGCTAATGCCTTCTTAGCTTCTTCTTTTGCAATTGCTATCCTTTTTTCTTCTACAGCTTCCAATTCTCTTATCTTCATTTCAATTAAAATTTTCTCACATCGTATTTTCGCTATATTTTCTTTTTCTTCTAGTAACTCTTTTTGAAGTTGCAATTGAATACGTTCAGATCTCTTCGAATTCGAAGATCTTTTAGTTTTCACAGACATGTCACGATGTACCACAAAGGTTTCTTCACCCGCTGGTATCTGTTGGTTCTCTACTACTTCAGGCTGTAACGGCTGCGGTAACAGTTCTCTATCGATGAAATAAGCTGACTGGTGCACGCTTCCTTCCACCGTGCGCTGACGTAAACCTTCTGGCATAGTTCTTGTTACGTACATCTCCAGGATTTTTCACAAATCGAAACACTGTTACACAATTTTCAACACGGAACTGTCTATATTAACTGTCACGAACCTATTCTATATCGATTAAACTGTTCACCAAAACTTTACTTCCACGGAAACTGTCTCAGTACAACCACTGTCTTTGAGCACGAATGAACTGTCTATAAACACTGTTTCACAAATACACGATCTTATCCAACAACGATATAATAAGGTTTTGTTCACGAAATAACACGAAATCTGTCACTATAACTACACGGAACACTGACACGATCCGGCTCGAAGGACCATTATGTACGAGATATTTACGATTCATTGGTCGATGGTTCAAATCCGGCTCGAAGGACCATTATGTACGAGATAGTGTTCGGCGTAACCAAACGTGCCTACCTCAATGTACACGAAATAAAACTATACTATAAATGGACTGTATATTTATTGACGAAAAACTACTAACAAAACTATATACGAAAATACTGGCAACACTATGGACGAACTGTCAAAAAGAACGGATGAAAACGGAAATTCTACACATAATGAAATGTTAATACAATCTGGCAACACTATGAAACAGATTGGCACAAAATCTTAAATATTTATCAATTATACTATAAACGGCACTTCACACTTCTGTTATCACTATTAATCACTGTTATTTCCACTGTTATTCTTGTTCTTGCTGCTTTCGGAACTATTCGTAAACGGATACGAAACGGAAACTGTTTACGGAACTCTTTGTCGATAACTATAAACGAACTGTCACGGAATCACTGTCACAGTTACTATATACTATTCACTGCACTATTCTTCCACTATTCGGAACTGTATCACTGAACTATACTGTATCTATCACGAAACTATATATATTACGAAACTATATCTATTCTGTTCACTGTCCACTATTTTTCCACTATTCGGACTGATCTCCCGAAACTATATGACGAAACTATATCGAAACTATACCACGAAACTATATGGCGAAACTATATGCCGAAACTATATCACGAAACTATATGCCGAAACTATATCACGAAACTATATCTATTCTGTTCACTGTCCACTATTCGGACTGATCTCCCGAAACTATATAACGAAACTATATCACTGTACTATATGGCGAAACTATATACTTGGTGCGGTCTACGCAGCTGTTTATATACCCCAATCTCGGTAGTAAAGAATCTTCGGGAAACAGCTGGCAACTCTTTTCTCGAAATGACAAGTGTCTTCTGTAATGTTCGATCGAGATAGCTAAAGACAAACTGTCACTGGTAAGAAAAGGATGTCGTTATATCGATTCTCGAATATTCTTGATCATACGTCAAGTTCGTAAAAAGACAAGAATAGAATACTATTGCTATCTCGTTCTGTCACTGGCTCTGATTGGCTGATTTGAATTTGCCTCTTATTTTAGGGATGACAGCTCTCAATTGTGGCCATCCTAAAAAATACTCCTTATTTCTATGGGAATAAAAAATACAAAAATTAAATACATTTGCGCCGTCGCGAACAATATCTTTATAGAAAACTTACTTTACAAGTGACGATATTGCTCAGGCTTGGTGCTTACTTATCTATTAACGTTACTATTTAAAAAAGAAATTAAATCATATGTATGCCAAAACCTTTAACACGTTTCCAACAGAGGTCGAAATTTTAATATTGACGGGAACATTATAAATTATGCATGAAGGTTTCAGGACTTCACACTCTGAATTATTTATTAGTCTGGACTTGTTGATTTCTCTTTGGTGTTGGTCGAGGTCGCCATTTGATTGACGTGGTCTTGCATTTTATTCATGAACTAACTGAAATATTGAGTTTATTTTATTTTCAACTTTTTTAACCAATTTTAAATCGTAGTTACCTTTCAACTTTTCTTTACCGATAAAACTAGAAACTTCGGAAACCGATTTTTTTATTAGTGTAATTTTATACAACATCTTCGGCGAATCTTGCCGGTCCTCTAAATAGACGAACTACTGTTTGTTCATACCACTTGGCAAAGTTTGAAAGGAACTCTCCATCATAAGAAGAAACAGAAGAATGTACTCACTCCCAAAACTCCTTGACAGGATCAGATAGAGCCTCCTTAGAGATGTTTTTCCCATTGAGGTTGCAGAAAGTGGTCAGGTTGGCAGCAGTGAAACAATTGAGGTTCTTCCTATCGTAAGGATTGACGCATGTGGCCGTATTCCAGTAGTTATGACAGGATCCCCAGGGTACCACTGGAGGAACGAAAAATACATTATTAGAAGGGATATCCGTGCTTCGGAAGGCACTTTAATCCGTTGGTTCCAGTTAAGCTAGGATTGCGTCTGGTTTCTCTTCTGGGTTGCGGAGGTGAGTAAAACTGAGTAAACCAGTACCCTCGTTCAATCCCCTAGATTAGGAAGCCAACCCCGTGAGATACGGGATAAGGCTAGAGAGATGATGAGAAGGGATATCAATTAAGTTACTACTCGTAAATGGGACCTTACAAAACTTCAAAGTTAAGATCATAAAGAACGATTTAAATGTTATCTTAAATGTCTCATAAAAAGTGAGCCAACGAGGACGTTTGATTTTTCAATCGCTGATTTTTTTAAAGTAAATTATGTAGAAGAAGACTAGGGACTCGCAATAGACTAAGGACCGTATTTATAATCAGCTCTCATGAGTAACAGCGAGTTTGAATTCGTAACAGAAATGTCATTTCAGTACAAACTGGCCTGTCAAATCCATACTTAATATTGCTCTCAAGTTTAATATCGCTTCATAAATACGATCCTTAGGTCCATAATTATTAACAGCACTTGAGACTAACAGCTAGTTTGAGTATGTATCACAAATGTCGTTTCAGTACAAAAGGACCTGACAAATCCAAACTTAATATTACTCTCAATCTTAAGATACCTTTATAAATACGAGTGTATAAATAAATACTTTTTAAAAGTGTTTCATACTTTTGGATGAACTTCCTCATTGTAACACAACACTGTAATATTTTTATAATCGCATCACTAATTTTAAAAAATCTTCACGTTGACTGCGTTACAAGTTTATTTATTTTATTTTGTTTATTTAGAACACAAACAGTTACATAAACATAATTCTTAGATATAAGTAATAAACAGACCTGGAGGTTCATTACTGTAATTTTAACAATAATAAAGGTACGAACTTTCGGTAAACAACTTGGCGTACGACATGACAGACAGCTTGAGATGATATGTATTTAGTCTCCAACTTACCAGATCTCATAGACATGAAGAAGTAGAAGATGGCCCAGGCAAGGATGACGATGTAGTACACGTTCATCCAACATGACATCACCGCTGCTGCATAACCAATACCTGGTGGACAAACCATTGTAAATGTCAGACGACTTTCAAAGATCTATACAATACAATAGGGTAGGTAGAGCGTACGACCTAAACAAAGGCCGTTTCGCCACGTCTGACAAAATCTTGAGGGCCATTTAAGAAAGATTTGTTCGTATATTGCTGTAGTGACAGGTTGTCAGCCCATCGCCTAAATTACAATATACTGAAACCGTCAGATCCCTTAGCTGGTTTTTATAGCATGCTCGGGAGGAAATGCAGCTGGCACATTCTATGTTTTTCTCTCACTCCCAGTCCAGCATGAAAGACACAATATAATATCTAATTTAATATTATATCTATACAATATAATATTAAAGAAAGAAAATAACAAATTTCTAATCATAATATAAATTTCTTCCATGCTGGGCTGAGAGCGACAGAAAATCAATGTGCTAGCTGCATTTTCTCCCGGGCAAGCTGTAAAAACCAGCTAAGGAATCGGAGGGTTTCAGTATATTGCAATTTAGGCGATGGGCTGACAACCTGTCACTATAACAATATACCTACGAATCTATCCTATATAACCCTCAAAACTTTGTCAGATGTGGTGGAACGACCTTAGTTTAGGTCGTTTACGCTCTGCCTACCCCATTAGGGATAAAGGCGAGATTATATGTATGTATGTAAAATAATAAATTCGTTTCTGGCAGGACTCGAACCTGCGTCTCTGGAATGCTGGTCCATCACTCTACCAATTGAGCTACAGAAACGGTAGCGGGAGTCGGGACTGACGAATTTACTTATTTCTGACATTCCAGGGACGCAGGTTTGAGACCTGCTAGAAACGAATTTATTATGTTTTTTCTTTCATATTATATTAAATAAAAATAACATTGTGAGTGCTAAAAATCCTCAAAAATATTTGTACACTATTTTCCAATATCTTATACTGAAGCATCCTGCACACAGTTCGTCTTTATTGACATCATAGATTGACGCGTGGGAACGGAGTATGGGTGAATATAATATTTTAGTGGATCAAAAGTCTCTAAAAGTGGGCTTCGAAAAAGGGCTCGACTTGGCGGACGCACTTTTATACCTCCAGAAACGAAAATTTAAAATATAACTGATGGTGTAAATTGTCAGTTTCATTCGCTCCTTTTCTTCATTTATCGAATTAAATTTTCGCATGTATAAAACTGTAGGATTTATCTATTCACACATAACTTTTGTTTTAAAAGGCTTGCAAATATTGTATACTAAAATAATTTCCGCAAAATTTGTCAACAAACCCGTCATAACAAAAGGCACGATAATGTCAAAAGCTTAAGTCGGGTCCAAACCCTCTTTCATTTAAATGGTCATAATATTAGACCCATTTAAGTGTCTTACTGGATAACGACATTAATTGAAAGTCGAGTTTAGGAAATTGTTTTATAATATTTAAAATATATTAGGTTTTGTTGCTATAAGCTACCGATAAAATTGAAATTGAGACCTCATAAAAATTGAATTGTGTTCGTGTGTACTTGTACTTTAAACATTTTACGTATATAATCTAAATCATCTGCATAATTACAACGCACACGTGACGAACTGTTCTTAAGAGGTTGTTCTAGTTAAAGAAACATAATTTACAATGTTAAGTTTATACAGAAGACAGTGCGCAAACTAAAAATGAAAAGCTTTTGTCTCTAATCAACTGAACAATTTATTTACAAAAAATCCTTCTCCATAAAAACTGTCTGAATAAGGTCGACATTATTTTATTTCCCAGAAGTTGTCTAAACAACAACAACTAATTTCGTAAGCCTCGTTATGCCTAAATAGTTCAAACGTCAAAACAGCGGAGTAAGCCGTTTTGGACGAGATCATTATGGATTTTTTCTTGCAGAATTCGTTACTTTTCACGAGAACTTTATCGGAAATACATTTTCACCCTCATCATATTCTATTACGTGAAGGAAATGGATTCCTCAATAAGGCAATCTTAAATTGTTTACGCTGATGTTTGTTTTTTTGGCTTTTTCTTTTGATTCAGACAATTAAAAACCTTTTTGTGCAGACATACATATCCCAGTATTTCATTTACATATTGTTATTGCAGCAGAAAAGCTATTGACCGTTCTAGCATAAAGCAAAATCTGCTTCTTCAACGATGGTAGGCGAAATGCAGACAGTTTGAAAGATATGGACTTATATTCATTAAGTCGTGTCATCTACAACACCGAATTTCCCTTATACGTTACCAACTACTATAATAATTTACATACATTTACATTACTTAAAAACAAAATCCCAACTCACCCTTGAATATAGGCGCGATCTTGAACACTCCCAGCCCTCCGATGGTAAGCATCTGCCCCATAGCGAGCTCCATGAAGAACATTGGAATTCCAGCGAGGAAGAGCGTAAGAAAATAGGGGATGAGGAAAGCGCCGCCGCCATTTTTGTAGCAGAGGTAGGGGAACCGCCACACGTTGCCGAGTCCGATGGCCAAGCCGACCACGGAGAGGATGAAGTCGAGCTTGCTGCCCCACGAGCCTCGCTCGGGGAGGTCGGATTTGGACTTCTTGACCACGGTGCTGGAACAAAAGGAGGTTTTAGGTTTCCTAAGTTTCATATAACTTCTTCTAAGCGAGAGCTTCCCAATGAGCCCTGGTGTCAGTTTTAAAACCGCCAAGTACCACAGCTATTAGGCCTTTGATGTGGTTTGAGTAACGATCACTATCAAAGACAGCGACCGGGATCGACGGATTAACGAGCTATGTTACGGGCAATCAGGTGATTCAGTCTGCAATGTCCTAACCAAACTAGGGAAAACGTTACAAAGTGATAAATTGTGAAATGTTAAGTTTGTGTTCCCCCCTGGGAATCAAATCCAGGACCTCCGGATCGTAAGCCCATGGCTCTGACCACTAGACCACGGAAGCAGTTTCTTATTAGACAAGTATAGAGTTCCTGCCTTTTTGTGAAAGAAAATAGAAAAAGGCGATCAAAACCTTTTGGTACACCTAAATCGAACTCAATTCTCTAATTGGGCTATGAGAGATAAAAATGAGTTCTGAAGTGGTTCTACAAAAGAATGGTAAAGTAGAGCCGTGCCTGTTTTTCGACTTGGCAGAAGAACCTCTGTGCCCCCAAATTCTTTAATTTACCTTAGAATGTAAAGTGTTGAGTACTTACACATTTTTATTGCTTGACCCCTGCGCGCTTAGTTCGATGTCATCGGTTTTTGTTTCCATCTCTTCGTCCTGCTCTTTACAGTACTAATCTTCAACGTCCAATCTCTTTTCTCTTTCCTTCACTTAAACTATAGGTGAGAAAACTGTATTAACATTTTTATTGTAATGTTTGGACTAGATCTTGAACACAGTTCGTTTTATATCTGCAACAATGAAAAAATAAATGTTAGGTTATTTATTGATTAGAAAGATCTAAATCAATCCATGTAAAGTTTGAGCCAAGTCTTTAGGCCGTAAAAAGAATGCAGAATTTATACAGGGTGTAGTGTAAGGGACAGCTTTCCGCAACTTTCAAAAAAGTTTCTTTCAGGAAATGAAAAAAAATGACGTCCTCATACAATTTGTGGAGAATTCTAAATTACATTTATTTTGAAATAATTTGTTTGTCACAGTTGTTCAGTTGCGTTAACTGAACAAGTTCTATCAGTTTTATACACCCTTTATACATACTGTTTTTTTTTTCTTTCATTCCTATACTAAAAATAGTTGTAATTACAGAATTCGGCCATCAAATTGCGTTTATACCATGGTAAGTTTTGGTTTGACCTGGCAGAGGCACTTCGGTCCCCTTATTTCAAACCTACAATCTGAAGGGCACCGAAGTGCGTCTGCCAAGTCAAGCCAAAGCTTACGATGGTAAAAATGCAATTTGATGGCCGAATTCTGTTATTACAACAATTTTTTGTATAGGAATGAAAGAAAAAAAAAAGTATGTATAAAGGGTGTATAAAACTGATAGAACTTGTTCAGTTAACGCAAATGAACAACTGTGACAAACAAATTATTTCAAAATAAATGTAATTTAGAATTCTCCACAAATTGTATGAGGACGTCATTTTTTTTCATTTCCTGAAAGAAACTTTTTTGAAAGTTGCGGAAAGCTGTCCCTTACACTACACCCTGTATAAATTCTGCATGCCCATGAATACACAAGTATATCCTTTCATTTACCATCCAATTCCGTGCTGGACTGGGAGCGAGAGAAAAACATAGAATGTGCCAGCTGATTTTTTTCCCGGGCATGCTGTTAAAACCAGCTAAGGGATCCGAGGGTTTTAGTATATTGAAATGTAGGCGATGGGCTGACAACCTGTCACTAAAGCAATATACCTACAAATCTATCTTAAATAACCCTCAAAACTTTGTCAGACGTGGCGGAAAGGCCTTTATTTAGGTCGATTATGCTCTGCCTACCCCATTAGGTATAAAAGCGTGATTGTATGTATGTATGTATCCTGTATAAATTCTGCACGCCCATGAATACACAAGTATATCCTTTCATTTACCATCCAGCGTCCTTTGGCAGATACGGTCATAATTTTGGACTTTACGAGCTGTGTAGTAATAAGAATTGAATACATTTTCGTATTCTGTACATATTCTTGCTTAGTTTTTAGATATTTTCTGGCAAATCTGGTAGTATAGTGCCTATGTCTATTATAGCGGGTATAAGGGACAGCGTACCGCAAACTGACAGGGGTTGCTCAGTCAACGAAACTGAACAACTAGGGAAATTCTTTCAGCTAATGAAAAAAAAAACCATACAAAATGACCACCTCGATCAGACAATTTATGTGGAAAAGCATTTCTTTTTTAATTCCGGAAATAAAATCCTGCTGATAGTTGTTTAGTTTTGTTAACTGAGCAACTCCTATCAGTTTGCGGGACGCTGTCCCTTACACCCCGTATTATCTGTGGTATGATAAAGAGCAGTAGATAGAGCTCGGTAGAAAGTACCTACTCTTAAATTTTTCGGATATATAATTGAGACTTTTAAGATACTGCTTTCAGTATGATTTATAAGGACTTGATAAGTTAATTTTTAAGAGAGATGAGAATAACCGACTCAGAGGACACGCCCTTAAATTTACCACATTTTTTATCAAACAGAGTTGTGAGACAGTGGAACCAGCTGCCAGAAGAAGTGGTTTCTGCGGTTAACGTTAACCAGTTTAAGAACAGATTTGACAAATTTAAACAAACTTCGAAATCATAAAGTGGTCAACTGGATACAGGCCTTATCAGTTGATCACTACTGCCTGCCTGTTTAAAATAATAATAATAATATAGTATTGTGCTTTGTACCAGACGACATGAAATAGATGATGTAGAGGGTGTACAAAATAGAAATAATAATTTAGTGAGGTTTTTTCCAGTTTGGTTAGGACCATGCAGAACAAATTGTCTACCCAAACAAGTATGGATGTGAAGAGCCTACAGCGGAATAATTTTGCCGTCCATCGAAATCGCGAGTGTCTTCTGAAGTATAAGCCCAGTCAAAGACCTCGAATTATCCGTTGGTATCCGTTCGTTCGACACGATAGAATAAAAGTGAATAATCAAAATTGAAAAATGTTTGCATTGGACTTAATTCTATATTCACCGGCTAAACCTAAAATGAAAATCTATCTGTCAAATTAAAAATATTGAAAAAGAACAGGAGGATTCTCTCCGGTTTTTTATTTTTAGTCCGTTGTTTAATGCGTTATCTGTCATTTTTATCCGCCGTCTTATAATATGGCGGATGAAATTTACAGAAATACTGGGGAAAGGTGCAAATGCGCGTCCAAATCTAGCCGATACAGCGTAAAACCATAAAGTTTTTTTTTTTTTTATTATTATTTTGAAAGTGACAGATAGATTTTAAGTTTAGTTTTAGCCGGTGGTATTTAGAATTGAGCCCTAAACCTAAAACCAAAATCACAGCTCAAAGAGTGGCAAAGAGGCGCATCCGCAGCGGAGATTGTCATTTGTCTGCTATATTGCACATGACAGGAGGTGTCACGCACTAAAATTGAACATATCCGCCTGATTTATTACACTTCGCACCGAGACTCGTGGAGGGGACACTTTTGTATGATGGGAAGGAGTACTTCCATGCTGGACTGGGACCGAGATAAAAACATGTGCCAGCTGCATTTCCTCCCGGGCATGCTGTAAAAACCAGCTAAGGTATCCGAGGGTTACTGTATGTTGCAATTTAGGCGATAGGCTGACAACGTGTCACTATAGCAATATACAAATCTATCTTAAATAACCCTCAAAACTTTGTCAGACGTGGTGGAACGACCTTTGTTTACGCTCTGCCTACCTCATTAGGGATAAAGCCGTGTTTATATGTATGTATGGGAAGGAGTTTTCAGGGTTCCGTACCCGAAAGGGCCACAGGTCTAAGCGTATTAAGCCTCCGCTGTCCGACCGTCTGTCCGTTTGGCCTTCAGTGGCTGTACCTTATACCTTATGTATAAACGTATTATATTCGTTATTGCTTTAAAAAAATAAAAATACAGTTCAACTTAAAAACGTATCCATGTGTGAGCCTGACTTCGCAACGAGTAAGTAAGGGACACTTGTGCGAGCAGGGCATAGTGTGGGAAGGAATTCTAAGTTTCACGCCAAAGGACCCGAAGGATTATTAATTATTACTAAGCTTCCCGTCCTTTCGTCTGTCCGTCAGCGGCCTGTATATCTTGAACCGTAAGTATGTAGTAGGTACTATTATAAATTCTGTGCCGTAAGGTAACACGTAGACAAATTAATTTATTCGAGCATTTCTGTTACCGCTATAGCAATAAATATAAAAACTACACGTTTTGACTCTAAAGTAAATTAAATTGAAACTGGCCAAGTGCGAGTCAGACTCGCGCATGTTGCCATTTTAAGATAAAATAAAGAGGTATTACATCTTAAAATGCGCAAGTCAATCTCGCACTTGGCCAGTTTCAATTTACTTTTGAGTGAAATAGTCTTTTAAGCGTCACCGGGCAGCAAGGAGTTGCTACATGCAGTCTAGGTACACCATTTTGAAAATTGACAACCTGCGCCCACTAGGGCTCAAACTTCGGTTCAGGGCGAAATGGGGAGAAATAGCAGGTGCTCACAGATAATTTTATACTTGTGTGAAATTTGTGAAAATATAAAAGGGATGAATAGAAGGAGAGGGCGACCAACAACCATCTTGGACTGTGTGAAAGATGATGTTGAAAACAGGTGTGTGTTCGAACTGACAGCTGACAGGGATGAATGGAAGAATACTGCGCTGACCCCAAATAATGGGATAAGGGCAAGGGAATGATGATGATGATGATAAAGAGATGAATAGAAATACATTCTTTTTAGCCGGCTTTATGTATTTCTAAAATTGATAAGTGGTTTACTAGACTAGGCAGAAAACTATAATAAGACAACACTGGTTTGGTAACATGCACTTGAAAACACAGTCAAGTACCTAGTTCGAAAAACGGATGGTACCCACGCTTGCTTGACTTGGCGGAAGCACCCCGTACATACATACATACATACATATAGTCACGCCTTTATCCCTAATGGGGTAGGCAGAGCACAAACGACCTAACAAAGGTCGTTCCGCCACGTCTGACACAGTTCTGAGGGTTAATCAAGAAAGATTTGTACGTATATTGCTGTAGTGACAGGTTGTCAGCCCATCGCCTAAATTCAATATACTGAAACCCTCAGATCCCTTAGCTGGTTTTTACAGCATGCCCGGGAGGAAATGCAGCTGGCACATTCTATGTTGTTCTCTCACTCCCAGTCCAGCATGGAAGAGAAGCACCCCGTGCTTCCATATATTGGTAGATATATATCATTTCAGGTTGATTTTCTGTCTGTCGTGTGGGTAGAGGGAGGTGAATAAGTATACCGATAGTGAGAACTGCTAACACGCCACATGTCAAACATATCAAATTGAACGTTATACACTGTATATAAAGCTCAATTTCACATACCGACGATGTGGCGCTTTAGCAGTATTCGCTTTCCACATTCAATTTATTTACAATTATACGGGATTCCAATCCTTGTTAGGCTAAATCTTAATTATCTATATATATGTTATATATTATGTTAAATGTTATCTATATATATTTTTTCCTCTCACACGGTAAGCTGGAAGACAACTCAAATATTTTGAGTTAAGCTCGCCTTTGTACATAATGTATCTAGATTAAGTTAATTTTAAGAATATCTGTGTGTACAATAAAGAATTAAGAATTAAATCGATTGTTTTTTTTTGTGAATAAAGATGACTCCATGCTTCAAAGGGCACGTTTAACCATCCATACCATTCTCTGTTTTTGACAGCAGTCGTTAGGCAAACCATTTCAGAACAATATGAAACATTGCCATGATTTATAACTTTCCCTGCATGCAGCGAAAAGCTAATTCTACTATCTAAGTAGCAGAAGAATGAAGACTGAAATCACGAAGTGCTCTTAGAATAAAATAGTATAGTGTAAGACTAAAACTAAAATCCCTAAGGCTTGGCCTATCAAATCCATACTTAATATTGGTCTTAAGTTTGAGATAGCTTCATAAATACGAGCCTCAGTGTTTTAAGTACATTATAGTTAAAATCACGAAATGTTGTCATATTATTATAATTAGTCTAGGCAAAGACTAAAATCACGAAGTGTCTTTAGAACAAAATATTCTAGGAGAACAAATAAACATACATACATACATATAATCCTTAATGGGGTAGGCAGAGCGTAAACGACCTAAACATAGGTCGTTCCGCCACGTCTGACAAAGTTTTGAGGGTTATTTAAGATATATTTGTAGGTATATGGCTGTAGTTTGTTAGGGACGTTAGCGCTCTGCCTATCCCATTGGGGATAAAGGCGTAATTATATGTATTAATGTATATTGCTGTAGTGACAGGTTTTCAGCCCATCGCCTATATTACAATATACTGAAACCCTCAGATCCCTTAGCTGTTTTTTACAGCATGCTCGGGAGGAAATGCAGCTGGCACATTCTATGTTTTTCTCTCACTCCCAGTCCAGCATGTTAGTGTATAAATAAAACAGTTATAAAAATCAGGATGAGAACATGTTCGTGTGTTAAAGTGGCAGCTGACAGGGATAAATGGTAGAAGAACATAATATTGTGCCGACCCCAAATGGGTGGTTTGAAAAAAACCGCTGGCAATCGTCTATATATTATTTCAAGATGTTATTTTTTAATAAGAGCCCAATGGTGTAGTGGATAGGGCCGCTGCCTCCTGAGCGGGAGGTCGTGGTTCGAACCCCATCACGTACCAATGTGTTTTTCTTTTTTCGATTTTCATATGTATGTTTATTCGGCGCTTTTTCCGTGCTTCGGAAGGCACGTTAAGCCACTGGTCCCGGTTAATAACGTTTAATACCATAGATATTGGTCGTTAAGCAAGGTCAGAGGCCAGTGCTAAGCATGGCGGCTTGAAAACTCTGACCTAATCTAGGATTGGGTCTGGTTTCCCTTCTGGGTTGCGGAGGTCAGATGGCAGTCGCTCTGTGTAAAAATCAGTACCCTCGTTCAATCACCTAGAGTAGGAAGCCGACCCCGCGAGATACGGGAGATGATAATTTTTGAATCAGTGTTTTCCCTGTACCGTAACTTTGGTAGAATCATCATATAATAATTGATGAGATGTAAGCAATTCTATGAAGGAAAAAGAAGATGGGATAAGGGCAAGGGAATGATGATGTGAGTTTAAAATAAACACACA
The DNA here is from genome assembly GCA_949820665.1 of Scrobipalpa costella. Classification (NCBI taxonomy): domain Eukaryota; kingdom Metazoa; phylum Arthropoda; class Insecta; order Lepidoptera; family Gelechiidae; genus Scrobipalpa; species Scrobipalpa costella. The sequence continues at coordinate 4,365,434 of OX463320.1, read as the reverse complement.
CCTTTATACCAACGAGTGCTTCAACAATCGTCTACAATAGATCTAGTTTTAGGTTATAATATATTATATTACATTATATTCTTCCATGCTGGCCTGGGAGTGAGAGAAAAGCATAAAATGTGCCAGCTGCATTTCCTCCCGGGCATGCTGTAAAAACCAACTAAGCTAATTTTGACGATGGGCTGACAACCTGTCACTACAGCAATATACCATAAGTCTATCTTTAATAACCCTCAAAACTTTGTCAGACATGGCGGAACGACCTTTGTTTAGGTCGATTACGCTTTGCCTACCCCATTAGGGATAAAGGCGTGATTATATGTATGTATGTATGCAACACCTTTATACCCACGAGTGCTTTAGCAATCATCTACAATAGCCAATAGATCTAGTTTTAGGTTATAATGGCGATGCACTTATTCTATTAACTGAATGCGAATGCACTGATGGTCTGTACAATCAAACGGTCAATCTTCTTGGTACAAGCAATGAGAACTGATATAGGTATACATGTACAATATACATGCTTCCACGCTGGACTGGGAGCGAGAGAAAAACATAGCATGTGCCAGCTGCATTTCCTCCCGGGCATGCTGTAAAAACCAGCTAAGGGATCCGAGGGTTTCTGTATATTGCAATTTAGGCGACAGGCTGACAACCTGTCACTACAGCAATATACCTACAAATCTATCATAAACAACCCTCAAAACTTTGTCAGACGTGGCGGAACTACCTTTGTTTAGGTCATGTACGCTCTGCCTACCCCATTAGGGATAAAGGCGTGATTATATGTATGTATGTATGTATGTACAATATACATACATTATACTTCCAAACTGGACTGAGAGCGAGTGAAAACCATTGAATGTGCCAGCTGCATTTCCTCCCGGGCATGCTGTAAAAACCAGCTAAGGGATTCGAGGGTTTCAGTTTATTGTAATTTAGGCGATGGGCTGATAGCCTATACCTACAAAATCTATCTTTAATAACCCTTAAAACTTTGTCAGTCGTTTACGCTCTGCCTACCCCATAAGGGATAAAGGCGTGATTATATGTATGTACGTACATTATAGTTCTCCTTCGAGTCCTAGTTCGTTTTTGGTGATGGCGGCCAATCTCCCAGAGATCAGCCAACTGTGCAAAACTAGTTTATTAGTGCCCAAGTGTTTGCGCTGCACGCAGGTACACTCTATATTCTTTCAATCTCTTATTCTGATGGGACAGACTAACTGACACGACCAGTCTCAAGTGCCTTTTATAATTACGGGCCTAGGAAAGGAAGGATCAGTTTTTAAAGAGGAAAGTTTTATGTTTTCGAATGATTTTTACGAATAAGCTAACAAACTACTTGACCGATTTCAAATATCTTTCATCATTAGAAAGCTTCGTTCACTCTTAGTAAATAAGCTACTTTCTAGTGCGAGTAAATATGTGATTCTGATGAAAAAAACTCATTAAGCCACGGGTGAAGCAGCCGCGAATATAAAAGTTTAGTATAAAATACAACTCAGGGGATTGGAGCTTGCGGGTCTTTATAATTAACTAGCGACCCGCCCCGGCTTCGCACGGAAATCATCAGTGTTTCTCTACTATATTATGCACGTATTATACATATAAACCTTCCTCTTGAATTATTCTATCCGTTAAAAGAAACCGAATCAAAATACGTTGCGTAGTTTTAAAGATCTAAGCATACATAGGGATAAAGGGACAGAGAAAGCGACTTTGTTTTATACTATGTAGTGATAAGACCGTTTTTGTAAACTAAATTTAACTAAATTCAATTAATTTTTGTTTTTATCCGAATCATCAAACTGGTAAATAGTTTTTGACGCATTTTAGTACTTTTTTTTACGCATTTAGTAAATATCAAATTAATATTAAATAAAAGTAATTTTTACTTCAATATTTATTATAACAAAATGGTAGAAATTCAACAGCTAGCTTTACTAATTGGAGGGTTGAATTCTATCAATAATCGGAAAAAAATAATGATGTAATTTCTACGTCTAACACGCCAGCACAGCTGTTCTTTTAATAATTGGACTATGCGCTCTATACGCAGGTACGGGTGTAAGTGAGGGACCGCGGCCCGCAAGCTGATTGTAGTTGCTCAGTCAACGACACTGAACAACTTCCACCAGAAAATTCTTTGAGGAAGTGAAAAATAACTTGGCTTTTCCATACAAAATGTACACCTAAATCAGATAATTTGTAAGGAAAAGCCAATTTTTCTTTTCTCTACCTGAAATAATTTCCTGCTGGAAGTTGTTCAGTGTCGTTGACTGAGCAACCTCTATCAGTTTGTGGGACGCTGTCCCTTACACCCCGTATATCTAGTTGTACTACGCCTGACCTACCCTATGGATAACGATCCATTATTCTGTTTTTTTTTTTTTATTTGTCCCATTTTGTAATTAATTAATTCCTTCCATGCTGGACTGGGAGAGATAGAAAAACATAGAATGTTCCAGCTGCCCTTCCTCCCGGGCATGCTGTTGAAGTCAGCAAAAGGGACTCGAGGGTTACAGTGTATTGTAATTTAGGCGATGGGCTGACAACCTGTCACTAAAGCAATACATATTACAGTCTAAAATTGCCCTCAGTTTTTGTCAGCCGTGGCGAAAGCGCCTTTTACGAGGCGTTAAACGCTCTGCCTACCCCGTAAGGGATAAAGGCGTGATTTATGTATGTGTATGTATGTATGTAATTGAGACAGGCTAAAGCTTTTCGCCATACCGCCAATTCATACGTTCAAATATTTCTGTCGTACTGTTTTAAAATGAATGAATGAATTATTTCGTAATATATTTCGTCAAATCACAGAAAATGTTTCTTTCGTAACCTTTTGAATGTACATACATACATATAATCACGCCTTTATCCCGAATGCGGTAGGCAGAGCGTAAACGACCTAAGAAAAGGTCGTTCCGCCACGTCTGACAAGTTTTGAGGGCTATTTAAGACTGAAATGTGTATCGCTATAGAAACAGGTTGTCAGCCCATCGCCTAAATTGCAAAACACTAAAGCCTTCCCTTAGATTATTTTTACAGCATGCCCGGTAGGAGATGCAGCTGGCCCATTTCTACGTTTTTCTATCACTCCCAGTCCAGCATTTAATGTATTTTTTTTCTATAATAAAGATGTTTGTTTTTTGGCATTGTTATCAGTCTGTTGAGGATATTTTTTCCGTGTAAATCAGTCTTTTGTCCCGACAAAATGAACGGAATGTCAAAGTTTTTAAACCTGTCTTTAAGTTGAGGTGATACTGTAATACTGTTAAGATAATTCGCTGATAATCTGACACAGTGGTTTTCAACCTTTATGACTACGCAACCCCTTTGTATACTAAAAATATCTGGCGACCACCCCCTAGGGTCAAATCTTTTTAATGTTTTTCTCCAGTAGATCGCTATAGATCTCTGGGTTGACCATGTTTCACCGTTTTTTTTTTCGATTTTTTTATTTATTTATTTACGTTATTTTTTTTTCTTCGATTCCGTCTCAGTCGGGAACGACTGAGACGGAATCGAAGATGGTGCGAGCTCACCCAGGAGATGCCTGTTCATTCTAACTTTGAAATGTTGGGGGTTGAAGGCGTTTGGAAACACAGACGCGGGTATTTTTGTTTTCCTTCAAATGTTTAAAACTTGGTAATAATAAAATAGTTTAAAAAAATACAATTGGCGAGTTAAACGTAAGCGAACTTATTGTGTTGTGTAACCAGAATCAACTAATAAGGAACGCGAGCGTAGCGAGCGCAAAAATTACGAAAAGAGACAAATCATTCTTTGCAATATTCATAATCAATAACGTGAAAGCCGAAGAATAAACATGTGCACTGTGACACCGCGACAATTCACGAAAAAAGACAAATAATACTTAGATATACTCATTACGCAAGTGACTCTACATTTCAACAATGTCATTTTAGTCTTTTTACCGGCGACTGCTCGCGACCCACCTAGCAAGGCTCAGCGACCCCCCAGGGGGTCGCGACCCACAGGTTGAAAGGCACCGGTCTAACATATTTCATGGCTAAATACGAAAAACGTTATTTCGTAGTATTTTAGTATCGAAATTCCACCGTTCACCTGAGTTATAATTATATTTTTGATTGTATTTAACTTCAAAGCTACGCGAAAAGTGGGAGTAAATTGATGAAGATCGGTTTATCAGTCATGTTCAGTATAAAATAAACCTAAGAATACTTCACTTGTTTTGAACTTCTTTTAACTTTAACGATTTTTTAGCGGAAATACTAACAAATAGATGTAGGTACCTATTCTAAAAAGCTGCATTAGTTACCAGCACAGAAAAATCCGAAAAGCACATTCACGGAAACAAAACACTTACTGCAAATATTAGCATCACACACACCCACAATACAACACTGGCCACTCCGAAAGCATCGTCACGCCACTTCAATACATTCTAAATTCAAACTTTTTCTTTTCAATTCTTCTGTCTTCTTAATTCGAATTTCGCGCGCTTACGTGCCGGCTGCTGTCAAAAAGAAAATGGCGGAATCGACAGCGTGTGTTCGAAACTCACGCTGTGGCGCGAATGTGGTATTTTCTAACATTGCAGTGCAGCTAACATGTGACCGCCGCTACTGTCAGATCATGAAAGAATTTATGAGGTACTAGATGACAATTTGGACCCTCCGGAAGGGGGGGATATGGATATGAGCTCGGAATTAGAGCACGACCGAGGTTGGCAAGTGGATTTTTAGCTCAGGAGGATGTCGACGCGTGAACCGTGCTGATTATGTGATGAGGGGATTGCCGCGTATCCACCAGCCGTTTGGAGTTCGGAGCCGTGTTGCTAGGCGGGGATCGCAATTGTATTAGATTAATAGTTTAAGGTGATTCCTGACGGCATATGGTTATTTTTAAGAGCTTATTTCTTCTAAACGCATCATTGGAAAATTTAAAAAAAACTATATATCTAAGAAATTAGTTCATGTTCTGTAATTGCACACATACATACATACATAATATCACGCCTTTCCCTAACGGCGCCTTTATCTGTAATTGCAACATTTAAAAATATTCTAGTTTATAAATAAGTATGCTAAAAATCTGGAAGTAAAGCTGCTTTTATCAGTAAATTTTATATTCCTTCTAAACTATAAGGAGTGCTTTTACAGTTCATTCGGGAAAATATCCGTATTATGATTATCTAAAATCCCAACATAGCTTTTTTTTAATTCGACTCGTAGTTTTTATGAAAATAGCTTTTTTGTGCGCTTTTCGCAAATTTTTCACGCGGCCTCGGACGACGTAACCGCCACGCCATAGCACGCTCTACTTTGAACGTTATTCTAAGGCATTACGGGCGATGGTTGCATATCTTGAAATTTACCTGCTCATCTGCCGTTGGGATACCTTAAAGCATGAAGTGTCGAATCAGGCAAGAACCCTGAGTCCTACTGGTTTCGTTTCGTTTATTTTGAAAAACGTCAATACTTATTTACACGATAGAAGTAAAATACATACATATAACTACGCCTCTATCCCTAATGGGGTAGTCAGAGCGTAAACGTCCTAAACAAAGGTTTTGAGGGTTATTTAAGATAGATTTGTAGGTATACCGAGCTATGTAGTTAAAGTTAAGTTTTAGTTTGGTTAGAGTACTCATTACATAGTCATGATTCTGACTGCCTAATTTCCTCATGTCAGAGCGTTTTCGAGGTCTAAGAAATCACATCGTATTTTTTACACATTAGCTTTGTAAATACGAAAGTCGACACAAACCTATATCAAAGTTGACATTCTCATGTAGATGTTGTATATATATGTCAACCAAAAACGGGGATTTATTTTCCGGAAAGTGAATTTCGAAGCACATAATCGCAGACAATCGCATGAAAAAATTTTTTAAAAAAACTTCTTCTTAGCGAGTGGATTCTCGAGTCGGACAACCCGATGAACCGTGGTATCAGTTTTCAAACCGCCTAGTAGCAAAGCTATCAGGCCACTGACATGGTTTGAATAACGACCACTATTAAAGACAGCGACCGGGACCGACGGCTTAACGTGCCTTTTTTCTTTTCGGAAAATCAGGTGATTCAGCCTGCAATGTCCTAACCAAACTGGAGAAAACCTCACAAAGAGATAAATTGACAAATATCAACTTTGTGTTCCCCCTGATAATCGAACCCAGGACCTCCGAATCGTAAGCCCATGGCTCTGACCACTAGACCACGGAGGCAGTCAATGAAAATTCTGAATATCGAACCGTACACGGGTCTTGACCCAAAACTTTTGCAGCGGCGACGATGACTAAACAAAAAACACACAAAACCTTCCAAAACCTTATATCGATAAGGAAACTACTAAAGAAAACTTAGGAAAATCTTTCTTGTGTATCAATGGGCTCGATTCTAAATTTGCCGGCTAAAACAAAAATTAAAATCTATTTGTCACTTTCAAACTAAAAACATTGGAAAAGGACAGGAGATCTATTCTCTCCGGTTTTTGATTTATGCGTTATGTGTTATTTTTATCTGCCCTCATAGGATATGACGGATAAAACTGTCAGAAATACTGGGGAAACATACAAAAGCGCGTCCATATCTAGCGGACAAAGAATAAACCATAGAGTATAAATCGCCTGTCCTTTTTCACTTTTATTATTTTGAGTGTGATACAACTAAAATCAAGCCCAATAAATTCCTAAATGTACGGAACAAAAGCTAATGTTTATTGAAGTCAAAAGCTATTGAAGTAATGAAAGAAATTGCCATTAGAAAACTACTTACTAAAATATCCAGAATGAAGGTTTACTTTTTACCGGCCTGGGAGCGAGAGAAAAACATGAATGTGCCAGCTGCATTTCTTCCCAAGCAGTAAAAATCAGCTAAGGGATCCAAGGGTTTCTGCATACTGTAATTTAGGCGATGGGCTGTCAACCTGTCACTATAGCAATATACAAATCTATCTTAAACTACCCTCAAAACTTGTCAGACGTGGCGAAACAACCTTTGTTTAGGTCGTTGACGCTCTGCCTACCCTATTAGGGATAAAGGCGTGATGTATATATGTTTCTATGTACCTATCTTATTCATAAAGAGCTAAAAGTTAAACAAATAAAAAAAGCGAACATAAAATAGTAGATTTTACGACAAGTGCACAAAACAATTCATTTTTGTCCGAAATTTTTAGCTGCCCGAGCCCGCAAGGCGAGGGCTGATATTGACGAGGATAAACATGGTTTTGTGCACGAGGTATAAACACTGCTGTTCACTTCGATTGCGAGGAAAATTTAAGCAAATCTACAAAAATATTCTAAACATACTAAACGATTCATTCTCGCCATTTAACTTTTTAAATCCTTTGACATGAAATATTAGGCTTGGGCTGGAAACCTATCAAATTATTAAATTAATTTAGTATCGTATTTGAACATTTATATCATTAAAAATACATAGTATAGCAAATCATTTCAAGTAAATATTATAAAATAACAAGCCTAGGCCTAAATTTCTTTGCCTTAGACGAGATGCATTTATGAGTATTCACGTTTTTGCCCTAGTGCACAAAATTTAATTTTGTGCCGCCTACGCCCTGCACAAAATAGCACTTTCAGACCTTGAGAAGTGAAAAATAATAACTTCAAAATAGAGGTAGGTACGTGTTATTATAAAAAAAATAACAAATGAAAATAGAGTACAACATGAAAATAAAATCTGGTTACATAATTTATTCTTTCGGCTGAAAGGGACAGGACCCTAAGACCCTTAATTTCGTTGGAATGTTCACAGAGAAATGAGAACTTGGAATGTTCTATTTAAATTGCTTTCATAGCAAACATAATCGTTTAGAACTGAAATTCTAGTCTCAGGCACCTAGACTTAAAATGTTCAATTTTTTTTCATAATAGTGAATGAATAAAAAAAATAACGTCAAATTAATATAAATATGGAAAAAATGGCGTTCGTTTTACCATATTTTTACGTAACCTTAGAATAAACCATAACTCACGCTAATCCTAAAAATCTGGATTCATTATCATATTTATCATTGAACACATAACTACTGTTTCATTACTTACTAACATCTCAGTACCAAAATTTTCAAAAAGATATGAAACCTGATCAAAAACACCCGATATATTTGAGATCCTTTATAAATAAAACTCAAGAATGGAATATTTCGTAGTACTACGCTTCTACGCTGTAGACTTTGCTACGAGAATCGCTACACCAAAGTTGTAGCTGAAATTTTCTATGAAAATAGAAACATCATCAACATTTCCCTAGCCTTATCCCGTATCTCATGGGGTTGGCTACCTAATCTAGGTTATTGAACGAGGGTACTGGTTTTTACACAGAGCGACTGCCGTCTGACCTCCGCAACCCGAAAGGGAAACCAGGCCCAATCATAGATTAGGTCAGAGTTTTCCAGCCGCCAATGCTTAGCAACTTATATTTACGGTATTAAACGATATTAACCGGGACCAACGGCTTAACGTGCCTTCCGAAGCACAGAAAAAAGAAACATCTCCATGTAAATGATGTATATGATTATTCATTTTGCGCAATACGTTTTTATTTTATGTATAAATTCGATATCCTAAATGAGTCCCATTATAAAAATAGTATCACTTCATGAGCACTAAAAATACACAATTTGGCATGCAAACTTGAATCTATTCGGGCTTTTTTTTAATAGAAAAAGGTATTTACTCACGTTTCCCGCGTAGTGAAATCCTGTAGGACGTAGGGCCTTCCCCAGCACAGCTCGTAGACAAAGGGCTGGGTGGCTGCGTGCCTTAGGGCGCATGCGCGGGCGGCTCCTTTCAACCCTACCATGGGTCCTGATTTCGGAAATAAATATGTTAATCATATTACATACTTCTTCTTCTTTCGAGTGGGTATCGAGTCTATCGACCCGATGAACCCTGGTGTCAGAGTTTTTAAACCGCCTAGTAGCACATTCTTATTTACGCCTTTAAAAAGAGCCCGTTGGTGTAGTGGATAGTGCCTCCTGAGCGGGAGGTCGTGGTTCGAATCTCACCACATACCAATATGTTTTTCGGTTTTCGAATTTCATATATACGTTTATTCGGCGCTTTTTCCGTGCTTCGGAAGGCACGTCAAGCCGTTGGTCCCGGTTAATATCGTTTAATACCGTAGATATTAGTCGTTAAGCCATATCAGAGGCCAGTGCTAAGCATTGGCGGCTTGAAAAATCTGAGCTAATCTAGGATTGGGTCTGGTTTCCCTTCTGGGTTGCGGAGGTCAGGTGGCAGTCGCTCTGTGAAAAAACAGTGCCCTCGTTCAATCCCTTAGATTAGGTAGCCGACCCCGTAAGATACGGGATAAGGCTACGCAGATGACGATGAATCACGCATTTATCCCTAACGGGGTAGGCAGAGCGTAAACGACCTAAATAATGGGCGTTCCGCCACGTCTGACAAAGTTTTGAGGGTTATTTAAGATAGACTTGTAGGTATATTGCTGTGACAGGTTGTCAGCCCATCGCGCATCGCCTAAATTACAATATACTGAAACCTTCGGATCCCTAAGCTGCTTATTACAGCATGCCCGGGAGCTGGCACATTCTATGTTTTTCTCTCGCTCCCAGGCCAGCATGGAAGAATTTGGTAGTAATCTGTAATCTGGTCCCGCGAATGAGTTATAAATCATCAATGAATACAATACAAAATTCTTTTTTACACAAAGGAACACTTACAACAGAAATAAAAAGGAACAAACGTGACAGTACAATGTAGGCGGCCGATGTCGCTAAAGCAGCAATTTCTACCAGGCAACCTGTGGGTATAGAAATTGTACAAGCAGAAAGCGGGATAGTGCATATTACTACATATAATACTTAGACAATATTTACACACTATTAAATAAATATTTCAATAAAATATACTGATACATATCTTATGATAAACTAATACATAATATATGCTACATATGACAGGCTACTGTATGTTATATATCAGAGAAATTGGTAGATAGAATATCACTTCATATACTCACTTAAACGATACTTATGAATCAGACAGCTACACATAATACATTATTAACTAAATAGAATTTAATAATATTTTCTATATGCCGACTGAACCCACTTTTAAGTTTCCATAGAAATAACCCGAAAAGTACAGCCAACAGCATTAATATCTTATTAATCTATCATTTTCAGGCCCTTTCTATACAAACATAAAAACCGGGATCAGTTGACGAAAAGAAAATATATTTATTTTACGATTCACCAACCCATCCCGCAGGACCAGATAATTGCGGGTTCAGTTGACGAATAACCCAAAAACTCTGACAGTTTCAGTCGTACGTCGTCACATCAAAAACCCATTCGACAGGAAAAAGATTTTTGAATCAAAGTAATAAATAACTAAGCTCACAAGAGCAAAGCACTAGCAAACTATTACAAGACACTTACACCCATGCTAACTAATAGTAATAAAAAATAACAAAAAATTACAAAAAAAGAAACAAAATAAAAAACACAAAAAATAAAACTGAGTAGTTATAAGGATTATTTAAAAGGAATTGTATGAAATTAATATTTTTATCCACTTATTCATAAACAACTATCTGACACCGCTCTCAAATGAGTCAATATACAACGCGGAAAAGAAAGGGCATATGTACCCGAAAGGACATGAACCAGCCCATGAAACTGAACAACTTTCCCAAAGGAACGTACCTAGGTCGAAATAAGAAAAAAAAAGTTAGACCTTTCATACAAAATGCATCAGCTGATAGCGAATGTAGAATGGGGAGTCAAACTTTATTTAAAGTTTTTCAACCTATGTTTCTTTGGAACAGTTTCAAGGACTGGTTCATATCCTTTAGGGTACATATACCCTTACTGTTACACGTTGTAAATATAAGGCTAGCGACCTGCCCCGGCTTCACACGGAAATCATCAGTGTTTCTCTACCATGTTATGCATGTATTACACATATAAACCTTCCTCTTGAATCACTCTATCTGTTAAAAGAAACCGCATCAAAATCCGTTGCGTAGTTTTAAAGATTTATGCATATATAGGGATATAGGGACAGAGAAAGCGACTTTGTTTTATACTATGTAGTGATGTATCAGTCCTGGCATAGACTTTGGTCCATTGGGGCTGCTACTGAACACTAGTGATGTTTATAGGCGTCTCTTTGTTTATGCTTTCATTGTATAGTGTGTATGTACATTCTTTCTGTGGTAAACAATAAAGAGATAAATAAATAAACCAACTGTCATGCAGACACTTCCGCATCTGGAGAGTCGAATTGGAGACGAAACAGTGGTGCATAAAGAACCGATGCGCCATTAATCCTTTCACTCTTGAATTAAGTCGGTATTTATTATTTTCACATCCAAAGTCATTAAATAAAAAAAATAAAAATTCAATTTAATGCAACAATACAAGTACAGTTAAACTAGAACTAATACATTACATATGCAAAAGGAGCTTGATTTGTAAACATCCAAACATCCAATGGTCATAATCATAACATAACACAGGCTTCGATTGAATGCTTAGCATGACCATTGGTTGTTATTATGAAAACAAATGTAGCGTTATATTTTAAGTTTAATTCTAAATATTGCAACTAGATATGACATGTAATTAATAATTTTGACCTAATAAATTATTCTATTATATTCTAGCTGTCTCAGCTTATCCTTGTATGGAACGATGCGGTTCCATACAATGCTGATTTTCAGTCAACCCCTTCTCCCTAAGTTGTAAGGCGGGAGATTCTGACATAAAGGGCCTTTTAAAATAACTACATTCTCATAATGTTCGAAGATTAAAACTTCAGTGAGAATTTAGTGAGAACACTATAGTAGCGCCTTCAGAATGTTTCAGAGCAAGCGAGTGAGAGGAGAGACGCGATTCCACAAGGACATTGTTTTTATGGGAAACAGTAAACATAAACAAAGCAAAGCAATATTGATAATAGTAATATGGAGGTCTCAGAAAAATGGCCAAGAGTGTGCTAGACGCGTTATGGGTTCGGTTCTATCAGCTCTTTGTATGCTGGGTGTAAGGGAGAGCGTCCCGCAAAATGATAGGGGTTGCTCAGTCAACAAAACTGAGCAACTTCCTGGTGATAGTTGTTTAGTTTCGTTGACTGAGTCACTCCTATCAGTTTGCTGTCCCTTACACCTCGTATAAATAGCTACTGAACAAGAGCAACAGTACCTACATCTTCTTTCAAATTTTCGTATGTTTTGGTAGTTAACGGAGGGGAAAAAACACTGCCCTTTTTGGAAACAAATATTTATCCAAGATAAAAATCATCGTCATCTAACAATTGTGTTGATTTGTCAGAAAAATAATTTAAAGATACTATTAAAAACACATTATGTCAGAAAGCCTATTATAAGTTAGATGACTATACTAATGACAAAGATGTATGGAGCTCTGATATTTCAGTGAAGCCTGGATAAGCAATATGATAAGGGTTCCTAGTCAAGACAACCACAGGAAAAAAGAGCTATTGCAGGAATAGACGCTATACATATTTGTATTTATTCTGTAGTACTAACTACTAAACATATTATGTGTTTGTAGTCCTCATACCATTAGCAGAATCACTACCCTTAAGATAACAGCAAGGACAAGACGATTCTGCATCTTATTACTACGATTTAGAGTACATTTTACTGTTACCTTTACATAAAATGTGGAGACACATTCACTTTTCAAGAATCTCATTTAAAGGACTTTACACCTTTTCACAAAGAGAATAAAAGTTATATTTGTTTAAAGAAATATGAATTTCACTTTACAGTCGTTTGTTGAGGTCGCTAGTCTTTTGTTTAGGTTCGTTCCTCTTTTGTTTTGGCTAATTGAAATGTATACAGGGTGTTATAATGAATGGTAAAATGGAAACATCTGAAAGGGTTTTAAATTGAGTTTGATTGTGTGCCAATGTTTAGGACATGCTTTCACGGGATCATTTATTAATTGATTGTCATTTTCGGGGCAATTTATGGTTTTATAAGTATCATCCAATTTCCGGACCTATCTTAGTACTTCAATTTAATTAAGAAATTATATTTTTATATTTCAATTTCATTAAGATTTCATCAAAATATTATTTTACGCTGGCCACTTTTTGTCAGAAAAATATGTTGAGTAGCCATTTTATAATTCACGATTTTTTTACTTTTGTTTAAAAAAATATATTTTAAGGCGGCCACAACATATTTTTCAGTGTTTTCAGTCAGCTGATTGTTAACCAGCCATACACTGCCGTCAAAGGTTTCTTAAATCAGTGACAGCCGCAAAATATTGCAATGTTCTAAAATTAAAACAGTATTATTTTGAGTGCAGTGTTTTAGGCGCAAGGAGTTTTATGCGAAATTACTGCACGGCGCGACAAATTATTACATACATACATACATGTTATCTTGCCTTTATCCCTAATGAGGTAGGCAGAGCGTTAATTACCTAAATAAAGGTCGTTCCGCCACTTCTGGCAAAGTTTTGAGCGTTATTTATAATGGATTTGTAGCTATATTGCTGTAGTGGCAGGTTGTCACCCCATCGCCTTAATTGCAATATACTGAAACCCTGGGATCCCTTAGCTGGTTTTAACGGCATGCCCGGGAGAAAATGCAGCTGGCACATTCTATGTTTTTTTCTCTCCAGCATGGCAAATTATTCTTTGTGTGAAAATGTATGAAATATTACCCTCTGGATTGTACCACACGGAAGCAGCGCGACACTGCACTGTAAAGTTTTCAAAAATGTATGAAACGCTTGAAATGCTTTGCCGCGCCGAGTCGTAAAAAGCTGGCTGCTCCATGCTGAACTGGGAGCGAGAGAATAACATAGAATGTGTCAGCTGCATTTCCTCCCGGGCATGCTGTAAAAACCAGCTAAGGGATCCGAGGGTTTCAGTAATTGTAGTTTAGGCGATGGGCTGACAACCTGTCACTATAGCAATATACCTACATGTCAATAATAAATAACCCTCAAAACTTTGTCAGACGTAGCGGAATGACCTTTGTTTAGGTCGTTTACGCTCTGCCTAACCAATTAGGGATAAAGGCGTGATTATATGTATGTATGTATGTAGACATACTTATGTTCCAAGTATTCGCGGTTTGAAAACTCTGTCACCAGGGTCCTTCGGGTCGTTGTTCGACTCGAGAATCCACTCGCTAAGAAGAAAAAGTATTCGCACAAAGCGCAAAGCTTCAACATTTCTGAAGCCGTGACTCCAGCGCCAGCGCACCAAATCATACCCCCGCGGGGCAGAGGGGGGAAGGATTTCATACATATTTCCCTTCCCCTCTCTGCCCCGCGGGTACATACATACATAACGTCACGCCTCTTTGCCGGAGGGGTAGGCAGAGATCACATCCTTCCATTTGCTACAATCGTTGCAAAATTCTTTCGCTTCATCTACATTCATCAATCTTGTCATGCACGCTTGTCGGTTTAGGGTACTCCTGACCAGACCTTTCCCTAGAACGTCCCCGGTTTGATCGCGGTACGTTCGTCGAGGTCTTCCCCTTCCAACATTCCCACTCACACTCGCGGGTATGTTTCGTGTAATATTTCAGAGCAGGAATCACGGGTTTAAGCGAACGGCTAAGGAGTGGAACTCCTTGCCTGTAGATAGATCTTTGTTTAAGGAACGCTATAGCATAACCTGGAGCCTTAATTTTGAATCACTCGAGTCAAACTTCGTTTAAGGTGTAAGGGACAGCGTCCCGCGAACTAACAGGGGTTGCTCAGTCTACAAAACTGAACAATGTTTTCCAGGAAATTATAACATAACATAAAAATACTTTATTGCACGTAAGAATACAAATCATACAGCACAACAGATAACAACAAAATAAATAAACAAAAGACAAGTACAACATAGGCGGTCTAATTACATTTCAGGAGATAAAAATAATTTTGACCTTCCCATAAAAAATTACCACCTCAATCAGACAATAAGTATTGAAATCGTATAACTCTTACGTATTTAAAAAAAAATCTTTGGAATTAATATCGTTATCGGTCCTCGAATGTACAATAAACGTGATCAGTTTATTAAAAAACGTAATTTTCCGCTGCTGCTACTGTGCGTTCAAATCATTTGTAAAATCTGTCTCTACCACGTTGTACTTATGTCACAGTCGCTGAGAATATTCAGACATTTAGAGAAATTACCGGCTATAATCAGGTCATATTTGAAAACTTTTAATGACATTTGTTTATTTTAGACGGGTAGAGTCAGATAAATCTATCTTAAAAAACCCTTTAAACTTTGTCAGATGTGGCAAAACGACCTTTGTTTAGGTCGTTTATGCTCTGCCTACCCCATTAGGGATAAAGACGTGATTATATGTATGTATGTATGTAGAGTCAGATATAGATATAGCAAGCTCATCCAGAAACTTCGAGCAAGCAAAGCAAACAAGCAAGCTGTTTGGCGGTGGACTACTGTGGACAAAAGACTAGTTTATTCAAACACACAAAGAAAAACTTGTAATTTAAATGTGCTCGACAGTGTGGTGGCAATTCGTAGTTGCAAAAATGACAACTTTACTGAAATAAAAATCTAAAGTGATAGCCATACCAAAACCGGGGAAACCAACGAATGATCCGAAAAACTACCGACCGATTTCTCTCCTCTGCCACACATATAAATTATTCGAGAGGCTTCTTCTTAATCGTCTGGCGAGAGTTGTTGATCCCAAACTCATCCCCGAGCAGGCAGGTTTTAGGCCTAGCAAATCTTGCTGCAACCAAACTCTGAAGCTCACTCAGTTTATAGAGGATGGGTTTGAGATCAATAAAGCTACCGGCGTCGTATTTGTTGATTTATCCGCGGCCTATGACACGGTCAATCTCCGGAAACTCCTGTGAAAAGTTGGAGATATGACTGGAGATCGGCAGTTTGTTAAAGTTCTAGGTTGTGTTCTAGGCTTCCAAGTACATCTCCTGTCGCAGCAAAGTAGATGGCGGAATCAAAGAAACGGTCTTCCACAGGGTAGCGTTTTGGCACCCACGCTGTTCAATATCTATACGAACGATCAGCCACTAAGCTCCAACACAAACAGCTTCATATATGCTGATGATCTTGCATTAGCGTCGCAGGCTCACTCGTTCGAGGATATAGAAAACAACATCTCAGCAGCCCTGGTGGATTTAACCAAATATTACAACAGTAACTCGTTAAAGCCTAATCCATCAAAGACACAGTCCTGCATATTTCACCTCCGCAATAGACAAGCACACCGCCATCTTAATATCTCTTGGCAAGGCACCCCTATTGCACACTGCAATCACCCTAAGTATTTAGGAATAATAATGGACAGGGCCTTAACATACAAGACCAATTGTAAGGCGATTAGGCGAAAAGTGGCCACCCGTAATAACCTCCTGAAAAAACTGACTTCGACCAGATGGGGCGCATCGCCTGAAGTCTTGCGAACGACGGGTTTAGCACTCTGCTATTCTGCTGGTGAATATGCAAGCCCAGTATGGAGTCGGTCCGCTCACACCAAGCAAGTCGATACAGCGCTCAACGAGACTTGTAGAGTTATAACTGGCTGCTTAAAACCGTCTCCAAAAATTCAGCTTTATTCACTGGCTGGAATTGCTCCACCCAACGTTCGCAGAGAAACGGCGAGCTCAGTTGAAAAGGTTAAACAGGAAACAGACCCGAGGCATCCGATGTATAGTTGCAGTCCAGCCCAACGGAGGCTAAAAAGCCGGAAAAGTTTTTTAAATAGCGTAGGCTCCCTTTCAGAGGAACCGTCGGCTTACAGACTAAACCGGTGGAAAAAGACACATCCCGTGGAGTCCTTCATCCCACAGGAAGAGCGTCTCCCTCCAGGGAAGAACTTGCGGTGGCCGGTGTGGAGATCCCTCAACCGTCTCCGGTCACAGGTCGGCCGCTGTAAGGAAAATCTTTTTCGGTGGGGTTATAGTAGTACTCGCAACTGTGCATGTGGTGCAAACTCGCATACATGGCCCACTTGATGACGTGTCCGGCGTGCCCTAACACCTGCTCGTTGGAGGACCTGTGGAAAGCCACCGATGAAGCCGTGCTCGTGCTTTGCACTGGTCCAAAATGGTTTAAAATATATTATTTTTATTTTCATCGACACGCAAAGAAGAAGACTGAAATAAAAACGCCGTTTGGTCGGTTATTAACATATTTTCTCATTAGTTGACGTTTTAAATGTCAATCATGAAGGCATGTTATTTAACCAATCAGAATAAGTTTAAATCAGTAAGTAAAAATGTAGCCAATCAGAGTTAAGGATATCAAATTGAAAGATATATTTTTTCGCAAATTCCTGACTATTTCCAGTAATATTTCACAATGTTTTTTCAATTGTCTACTTATCCACGTTTTCGCAAAATCTGTAGGATTTTTGCAAAGAATCGAATTATCAAATCATCCTACGATATAAATACGAGCCTCAGTTTTTTCGTTCTTGACATAACTTAAGGCGAGGGGTATAGAGAAAATGTGCTTTTTAGAAGACTTCAGCTCAACTATTTACAGCATTGATTTAAATTGTATATTTTACTTTCACTATTTACCTATTGGCCCTTGGGCGTAGATTTTTTTATAAATAAGTTTTTTTTAGAAAAAAGAACTTAAAGTGAAGCTGTTTTGGCAGTTTGCCCATCCAATACTGTGTAAAAATCATGGCTAAATCAATATTATTAATGCATGTTTATCTAGATGGATATGTAGCGCACATAGGTGGCGCCACATCAAGATACAACAGTCCTGAAACGCGGTATCGAAGTTTGCTCGGCGATCCGCATATATACAACTTCCGAACTAGTACAGTCGGACTCCATGTTCCGTCTCTCAAAGAGTTCATGAAGCAAGCAGCCATACGCTTCTTCGACAAAGCCCCTCACCACCCTAACCCTCTTGTAGTAAGCGCCTCTAACTATGTTCCCCAACCTGCGACTCGTTACAAACGAAGACCTAGGCATGTCCTTACCGACGGCGATGACCAAATTACCCTTGCGTTTAATGCTGCCAATATTAGTCGAGCCACACTCTGCACAAGCTCTTCCAGCAAGCGCGCACCCCGCCGGCGGGGTCGCGGAGGTCCCTCCTTTGCTCCCCACTTTGGGGTTTACCGGCACGTACCGGGCAGATTCTCTCCGATAAGGAGTCCCCAAGGCAACGCCATAAGCCGAGGTTCGAGCCCTAGTGGGCGCCCTTAGGCAGTTGCCATTTCATTAAGGGTGTAGATTGCGTGTAGCAACTCCCCGCCTTAGCCCGGTGACGCATTATATACACTTTGTAGTATTTTGCAAACAGGTCCATTCAAAAAAAAAAAAAATACAGTCGGACTCCGGTCCCCTGGTCACGTGGTCACAACACCCGACCAGGTGGGTGATTACCCTTTTCCCATTCGTCATCACTCGGCCAACTGGCCTCTCAAGGAAATGCTCCTAAAGATATAATAAAGGTGCCTTTGGAGTAAATTATTAAAAGTTTACGCATTATCATGATTAATTCGCAATTTTTAATTTCGCGCCACCAATTCTTGAAATGCAAGAAAAGGACAGAGTGCGCATTCCGTTATTAGTTGGAAAGTGACAACTATCGTCGTCCTAACAAAACTTGTACAAAAAAACTGAAACACACGACAGCGTGTAGAGTTAATGTAGAGACTCAGAACTTTACTGAGTGTACCTCATGGTGATGGTACATACATACATATAATCACGCCTTTATCCCAATGGGGTAGGCAGAGCGTAAACAACCTAAGCAAAGGTCGTTCCGATACGTCTGGCAAAGTTTAGAGGGTTATTTAAGATAGATTTGTAAGATAGAGTTGTGATTTGTAGTGACAGGTTGTCAGACCTTTGCCTAAATTACAATACATTGAAACCCATTGCAAACCCACGAAAAATGTGAGGAAATCTTTTTAATAATGGAAGTTTGCTACTAAAGATGGTGGCATTTAGGTGGCACGAAAAATGCAAGGTATTTTTTTGAGCTTGAAAAACATAGAATGTGTTAGCTGTATTTCCTCCCGGGCATGCTATAAAAACCAGCAGCTGGCACATTTTATGTTTTTCTCTCGCTCCCAGTCCAGCATGGAAGAAATGGTGATGGCGACATGTTTAAATAATTAAATTAGCACTTACACGCGCGCGCTCAAACAAATAAACTCTGTACACTTAGGCACAATTTTTTTTTATAAAAACACAAAAGTGAGAATAATAATAATAGTTTAAATTTAGTAAATAGTTTGATTACAGTATTAAATATTATATTCTTCCATGCTGGACTGGAAGTAAGAGAAAAACATAGAATTTGCCAGCTATGGGATCTGAGGGTTTCAGTATATTGTAATTTAGGCGATGGGCTGACAACCTGTCACTACAGAAATATACGTACAAGTATATCTTAAATGACCTTCAAAACTTTGTCAGACGTGGCGGAACGAACTTTGTTTGAGTCGTTGACGCTCTGCCTACCCCATTAGGAATAAAGGCGTGATTATGTGTATGTATGTATTAAATATTATTAGTTAAGGAAGAGCGGTGCCTCCGAACACAGGCAAATGTTTGCTTACTGGGAGACTCCATCCCTTAGTTTGTAAGTGAACTGTAATTTACTTAAATAGAGAATTTTGTATTTTGTATCACTGCAACACACATCTCTATATTGTACTGTGAGTGTAAGCGGAATATATCCGCGGAATTACTACAGTCGAAAAGTTGTTAAGGGTAAGACTGACTTATGGAAACATTACTACCTACATACATACATATAATCACGCCTTTATCCCTAATGAGGTTGGCAGATCGTAAACGACCTGAAAAAGAAAAGGTCGTTCCGCCACGTCTGACAAAGTTTTCAAGTTTATTTAAGATTGATTTTAGTGACAGGCTGTCAGCCCATCGCCTAAGTTGCAATATACTGAAACCCTCTGATCCCTTAGCTGCGCTAAATGCACATTCTATGTTTTTCACTTGCTCCCAGTCCAGCATGGAAGTTATAAGTTTATATAAAATGTGTAATTACTTTTCCCTACTTAATATTTGCACTTATTTTATCATAGCAATAACTTATTAACAACTTTTCCAATTTTCCATAAAACCCCCATAAACCCCCACAACCTACCCTTAACCCATGACCCAGTTAAGACCGGATCGATACAGGTCGAACTTGACATCGCGGGACCGTCCCGGGATTCTAGTAACGGGACAATATGTCCCGGCTTACGGTATTCTTCTTAGCTAGTGTATTTTTGAGTCGAAGAACGACCCGATGAACCCTGGTGTCAGAATTTTTAAACCGAATAAACACAGCTAATAGGCCTCTGCCATGGTTTCTGTAATGACCACTATCATAGTCAGCGACTGGGACCAACGGCTTCGCGCCCTCCGAAGCACGGAATCCTTTCTTTTTGGGACAATCAGGTGATTTATGTAAAATCAGTTGTATAAAATATTTAGGTGTTATGGTGGACCAAAGGCTAAGTTGGCACCCGCACATTGAATTAACCATGAACAGAGTGAGGAAACTAATATATATTTCTAAAACCCTAAGACATGTTATGGAGAAGGAACTTTTGAAAAAAGTCTACACTGCTCTGGCGCAATCTGTAATAACTTATTGAATTCCAGTTTGGGGAGGAGCGGCTAAGTTTAATTTCCTAGATCTTGAACGAGCACAAAGATCGTTACTTAAAGTTATGTTCTTTAAACCTTTCAGATTTTCTACTGAAAATCTGTACATTTCAAGTGATCTACTCTCTGTCAGAAAACTGTACATTGTTAACTTAATACTAAATTACCACAAATCACTACCATTTGACCAGACTCTTCAAGAAAAAAGAAGGAATGTCAGAGTTGCTCGTCCTCACCCCGTTCGCACTACTTTTGCCCAGAGACAGTTCGCCGCTCAGGCGCCTTTTTTATATAATTTAATTAATCGCTCAGTAAAAATTTACCCCTTACAATCCTACAACTGTAAGCGGGCTGTAATAGTCTGGTTAAAAACTCAGAGGTATGAACATATTGTGAGTCTTTTATTGAGAATGTGCTGACTATAATTATGGAGAAATAATATTTATGAATACTTACTATATATGTACGCAATATATCAATATATCTTATTGTTTATATTTATATATTATTTTAATATGTCAATATATATAAATATCTTATCATTATGATGTAACAAGGATAATTCATTTTACTTAATTTCTAAATATCGATCATAATCCTGTCCATATCTTTTCACACACATATACACTCACCAACACTCATTAATTTTAGTCCCTATTTTATAATTTGAATAATAAATGGCAAATATTATTGTAAAACGATAATAAGTTTAGCTGGAAGATCTAGGCATCTCCATTACAAGTGTCTTCGACTACTTACTGGGGAGCCTTATCCTATATAGATGTAAGATTTATGCAATAAACAATTTTTCATTTAATTTCATTTTCATTTAGCCTGCAATGTCCTAACCAAACCGGGGAAAACCTCATAAAGTGATAAATTGATGTGTATCAATATAGTAACAAGTTGCCAGCACACCGCCTAAATTACAAAAAGTATTACAATAAATCAACTATGTTTCTATTTCAGTTTCAGCCACTCCTAGTTAGGCACTAGGAAATACTAGGAATAACGACTGGCTTAGCAAAGAGCCAAATGGCTTTTGACTAGTTTGTTAAATTTTGGAGAGCATTTTATGATACTCGTAGAACTGTTTACCTTCCATGAACAGTCCTATAAAATATGTCTGGGAATAAAGCAGCTGTTGCATTTTAGCTGTTTGTGACAAATAAAAGACAAACTCTATAAGTGGTAGGGTTTTCAGGTTAGCATCCTTGCGTGGTCTAGAGTTTTAGAGAGCCCGATGGTGTAGTGGATAGGGCCTCTGCCTCCTGAGCGGGAGATCGTGGTTCGAATCCCACCACGTACCAATGTGTTTTGTGGTTTTCGAATTTCATATGTACGTTCATTCGGTGCTTTTTCCGTGCTTCGGAAGGCACGTGAATCCGTTGGTCCGGTTAATAACGTTTAATACTGTAGATATTAGTCGTTCAGCCATGTCGGAGGCCAGTGCTAAGCATTGGCGGCTTGAAAACTCTGACCTAATCTAGGATTGGGTCTGGTTTCCCTTCTGGGTTGCGTAGTTCAGATGACAGTCGTTCTGTGTAAAAACCAATACCCTCGTTCAATCTTCTAGATTATGTAGCCGACTCCGTGAGATACGGGATAAGGCTAGGAACATGATGATCCTTACGTGGTCTAGAATTTAATTTAAGAAGATCCGGAGATCGTATTTCAGAATTCTAAGGGGAGCTAAAAATAAGGACGCCTTTTCGAAACATAGAAAAGCCGCCATCTTTATTTGCAAACCCCATTTTCAAAACAATACATACATATAGTCACGCCTTTATCCCTAATGGGGTAGGCAGAGCGTAAACGACCTACACAAAGGTCGTTCCGACACGTCTGACAAAGTTTTGAGGGTTATCAAAGCTTAAGGTTTTTACAGCATGCCCGGGAGGAAATGCAGCTGGCATTTTTTTCTCTCGCTCCCAGTCCAGTATGGAAGTTAAAAAAAATACCTTGCGTTTTTTGTGCCGCCTAAGTGCCACCATCTTTATTTTCAAACTTCCATTATCAAAAAGATTTCCTCACATTTTTCGTGCCGCCTAAAAGCCGCCATGTTTATTTGGTCGGCCCCGCCGCCGTTGCCGGTCCCACGGGATCGCGCGAGCTGCATCCGCCCGCGGGAAGTGTCGCGAGATCCGGACACCGGGGTACATGGGGACACAGGCGGGGATACGTCCTAAGATATCGCATGTTAGTATTGCCTATTATATTAGCCGCAAGGTACTTCAATAAGCTTATAGCTGGTATGCAATACTCAATCATTTATTGCTTGGTTGTTCGTTGGTTCATAAAGTTCTGTTTGCAAGTGCTTCGCTCTTGTAAGCTTAGCTTGTTTGGATCGGAACTAGGGTTTCGGTACCGGGTTCCCGTTCCCGGGAATTTCCGGGAAAATCTTCATTCCCGATCCCGGGAAGAAAACTGAAATTCCCGGGAATTACGAAAATTCAATTTACGAGTTAAACTACTAGTATACGAGCTGTGGTTTCATGAATTTTACGATAGGAAAACACACGTATTTAATTTATGACTAGGACCAGAATATATTCTTATTTAAAAAATATCTTTTGCTTTCTTCAATTAGTTGATTTGATTTACTCTGCGGTGCCGGTGACAAGTAACACACCTGGGTGGTATTTACTACTGCTACCTGCTTGCCATTGTTACACCTAATTACCTCTATCGAGTAAATAGAGTAATCTCTTTCTAAGAAGGTGTGATAAAAGGAAGCGTGAAATAAAGCCAGACTTTCAGAAGGACGGTACGCATTTTCTGTCTTGTCTAAGGCTGTGTTGCGAACAATTGGTCTGTGAACTGTGAGTGAGTCTAGTGATTCTGAGCTATATAGAAATTTATCCTGCTTACATTATACTGCTCGAATACGCTGCACGAATCTACCAAATACAAGTAAGATATTGTACTATAATACTTATGTACCGTCAATTCAAGTTTTACATACAAGACAAACAATTTTATGTTTCGCTTCAAAATTTTAATTCAGTTAATAGCAACCTACCCCTCCGGGAAAGAAGAATGACAGTATTTAAATAAGTATGTTAATAACAACGTTCAAACATAAAAATACTTATACAACGTTTAACATTTTCACTAAATTATAATTGATTTGATTTCTCAGTTTTGGCTGCCATTTAGTTTTTTTTTTTTTTTTAAATATATAGTAATATTAAAAGACATAACATTATATAATATAATTAGAGTTAAAAACTCTAAAAAAAATAACTTTGAGAAACGCTTTTGTAAACGTGTTTGTTTTGTAGTTTTTTTTTAATTTCCGAAACCCTAATCGGAACCGAATCCAACTCTTTAGGAGCAGCCGTTAAGCATGATCTTCGCAGAGTGGTCCTCCCCCGTAATGCAATGTTTAGACTAAACTTAAGCTGGTAATTTAGTAAGCTCACAAGAGTGAACTTGCAAACCAACTGTAATGCGGACACTTCCGCATCTGATGAGGTGAAATGAAGACGAAGCAGTGGTCAACAAACGACGAACCGATGCGTTTCGTTTTCTCTCACAGTCATCACAAAGGCTAATATGCCTTTACACTAAACATAAAGTTCTTATAAAATATTTTTGGTCAACACAACAAGAACCCTGTTAGGGCACTGCAAATGTATTAGATTAATTGTGTCTTAGTATACCTAAGCTACCTACTTCTTCACCAGAGTTGCGAAATTGGTAATGTATACCCACCACCCATGGTCCTACCCGCCTTGCGGCACAACGGACCGAAACACGAGAGACGCGCAAAGAGTGGCGTCTTTGCGCTGTATATGCAAATATATACATGCTCTCTCTACATTTTTTTTGAAACTCTAAATAGGCATTAGGGTAACAGGGGGGCCACTATTGATATTTAAATAGGTACCCCATTATTTCCTACAGCCGAGCACCTTTTGCTGTTTCAGGTCTTCGATGCAGACTTCGTCCTTCTAACGAAAACTTGAAATTTTCATGCAATTTTGTGTTGTAAACTATACTACTGTGTTTCATTGAAATATCTCAATACCTTGCCTCGTCAATAGTATCTATTACGTGCCTAGTCCACAACACCACAGCTACAATCTATCTCGAGACTTCTCCTCAGAAGTGAAACCATGTGCGTTGTACACGGGTTCACACCTACTAGTAGGAAGCAGTTACGGCGCCGGATAGGAAGCTTCCTGCCGCAGACTTTGCCATCATCAGGCGGAGAAACCATGAAGTGACATGATTTCAGGATCTTCCATGCTGGACTGGGAACCGTGGAGAAACATAGAATGTGTTGCCAGCTGCATCTCCTCCCGGGCATGCATGCTAAGGGATTCGGAGATTTCTATATTTTATAATTAACTAGCCATATTTTAGGGTGTCTTTCCCAAAGGAACATAGGTAGAAATATAAAAAAAAATTGCCTCCCATACAAATTGACTTGAGCCGCTGAATACCATTTGTCTATGAGGGCCGATTTTTTTTTACAATATGACTTGTTTCTTCAGTTTCATTCTTCTTCTTCTTCTGTCGAGTAGAAGAAGAAGAAGTTTCATTCATTGGTACAATCACACCCTAAAATATGGCTATTTTTTTACTCCTTGTATCAGACGTGACGGAAAGAGAGAAGAGAGCCCGATGGTGTAGTGGATAGGGCTGCTGCCTAGAGAGCCCAATGGTGTAGTGGATAGGGCAGCTGCCTCCTGAGCGGGAGGTCGTGGTTCGAATCCCACCACGTACCAATGTGTTTTTCGGTTTTCGAAATTCATATGTACGTTTATTCGGTGTTTTTTTCCGTGCTTCGGAAGGCACGTTAAGCCGTTGGTCCCGGCTAATATCGTTTAATACCGTAGATATTAGTCGTTAAGCTATATCAGAGGCCAGTGCTAAGCATTGGCGGCTTGAAAACTCTTGACCTAATCTAGGATTAGGTCTGGTTTCCCTTCTGGGTTGCGGAGGTCAGATGGCAGTCGCTCTGTTTAAAAACCAGTACCCTCGTTCAATCACCTAGATTAGGAAGCCGACCCCGTGAGATACGGGATAAGGCTAGGGAGATGATGATGTATCAGACGTGACGGAACGACCTTTGTTTGGGTCGTTGACGCTCTGCCTACCCCAGTAGCTTCATTAACTGAGCAACCCCCTAACAGTTTGCGGGAATCTGCTCCTTACACGTGCTTACAACCTGTATACGGGGTGTAAGGGACAGCGTCCAGCAAACTGATAGCGGTTGCTCAGTCAACGACACTGAACAACTTCCACCAGGAAATTCTTTCAGGAAGTGAAAAAAGTATTTCTGCTTTTCGATACAAATAGTCTGATCGAGGTGGACATACCCCTATCACTTTTCGGGACACTGTCCCTTACACCCGGTATGTATGTTAAGCCGTGAGTCCAGCGCACAAACATTACACAAAACATACCCCCGCGGGGCAGAGAGGGAATGATAGATAGATAAAGCGTTTTATTCATATTTCTACAAAACAAATGTACATTTTGCAAATTTAAGAAGACACATTTAATAAAACAAACAGATAAATCAAAGTAGTTTACACAATATGCACATGTGTGCTGCAGTGATGTGAAAGGGCCAAGGCTCAGTGAATTTTACCCTAAGAGTTTTCCCAAAAGGCAACACTGATTTTTAGCCAGGAATGGATTTCAGAAACATTTCCCTTCCCCCCTCTGCCCCGCTGGGGTATGTTTCGTGTTATCTTTTAGAGCAAGAGTCACGCTCACGCTTTATGTGTTATATGCTACACATGGTGCCGTTTCGAAAACAAACAATAAACCCATATGATACCCGTAATTTTTCGTCTTTAGCGAACCGATATTGGGCTCGATTCTAGATTTGCCGGCTAAAACTAAAATTGAAATCTATTTATCACTTTCAGACTTAAACATTGGAAAAGGACAGGAGATCTATTTTCTCCGGTTTTTTATTTATAATCGGGTGGTTTCATGCGTTATCTGTAATTTTGAAAGTGACAGATAGATTTTAATTTTCGTTTTAACCGATGGTATCTAGAATCGAGCCCATAGGCGGACTTATTATAATCCTGTCACTTAAAAAATCTGTGGATAAATCGTGATGTGATGTGACCCGACTAAAATTTATTTGAAAGTTTTGGAGGAGTTCTATGTAACAGGATTATAATAAGTCCGTTTATACTGCTATCCTAAGGGTATGGCTTTATTTTAGTTAAATCTGGTTTACACCGAATCGTGGTTATTGTCAGATTTGGAAGTTAGCGGAAGGTCTGTATGGTGCTAAAGAGCTAGCTAGTGCTTTTTCTTTAGTCATTGATTGAGCCCGTGCCGTGACCCGTGTAGCCACAGTGTTTTTTTTTCAAAAATATTGTTATCGCTTGGAAACATCAGTCTTCAAGCCGAATATTTTTTTTCATTTGGGAAGGCAAAGAGCGTGTGGCCATGCAGCTTAGTCCTTAGTTTTATTTCCTCAACAAAGAACAAAGTCCGTCTGATTTTTTCATGAACCCCGCGCCAAACCCCAACCTAACCTAACCTAGAACTCATTAGAATGCGGATGAGGTGCCCAGATTCAAATGTTCGATCACAGAATATATAATAATATAGTACTACATAGCTCGATGAAGATTTACATGGGAGTTTGGATTCGAACCATACAGAATTCCTGTACTTTATTTCTCACTTTCACTACATTGTATTTCATTGCCGGCACATTATTCCAATCCCACTACACTGTCACAATAATACCCGCAAACGACTCATTTAGAAAGTCAGAAACTCAATCCTGCAGCGATTCCTTAAGCCGTGACTCCTGCTCTCAAACAAAACACGAAACATACCTCAGCGGGGCAGAGAGGGGCAGAGAAATGTTTGAGAAACCCTTCCCCTCTCCCTGCCCCACGGACCGGCGTGGCAGGGAGAGGGGCTCTTACGTGTTTTAATTATGCGCTGGAGACTCCACTTTACGAATCTCCAAGAAATCTTTGACGTGAAGAAGAATCAATACGTTGACAGTTTAATCAGTGTTGCCAATGTAAAAAAAAAAGTACAAGTCGATAGTCAAAGTACATCACTATTACCACAGAAGTTCTACTACTCGAAGACAGATGGCGCTGATTTCCTTAAGGTAAACGCACTCTTGGCCATACCGCTCGCGCGTTGTCATGACGATAAGTATCTATACCAAAAGCACAGTATAATAAAGAGCTCTAGCGTACAGTATGGTCACTCCCTGCCTCCCGCTGAAAGTGCCACCCACCCGCGCTCGGTTACCTCACAGTTACTTCTTCTTCTTCTGTCGAGTGGTTATCGAGTCTATCGACCTGATGAACCTTGGTGTCAGAGTTTTAGAAAAGAAGAATGATGTTTACGTTTAACATTACACTTTGTTTCCCTGCTGAAAATTGAAAATTATTGTAAAATATAAAATTCTTTGATTATATTATCATATTAATTTACTAACATATTGTGCACAAATTAATTAAAGATCATCTCATATTGCCGCACATTGCGTTCCTGAATCGCGAACGCACTGCAAATGAATTAAGGCAAAATGGCGGCAACCCTAGCATGTCTTATGTCACTCACACAAGCATGGTAGGCGTTCATCTATACGAGCTTAGACTGTGTGCGTAGGAACGCGTTTGTTTTATACACTAGTTGTGCCCGCGACTTCGTACGCGCGGTTTGTATGGAATACTGAAAACGCGACTCCGCGCGTAGGAGCGGGATCTACTAACCCGCGCGCGGAAGCGTGTTTCGCAATGTCTGATCTTTGTTTTTGTATGGAAAAAACGCTTCCGCACGCGAGCTAGCAGATTCCGCTCCTACGCGTGGAGTAGCGTTTTCAGTATGTTCGCCACTGCGTGTTTTCCATACAAACTGGGGTACTTACTCAATATTAGAATGGTTTGCATAATTATTCCTAACCTAGGCTGGACACCAGGTAATAAAAAAAAACACAGTCAAATAAAAATCGCTTTAGGAACGGTTAAAAACGATCAGAGTTCAATTTCCTCCCATCAGCTTAAGTCAGGTGGCGTAATTATTTGTATCGTAACTTTAACTTGAAGTAATGCTCAGTCAAACAAAAAAAGTTCCATCAAAATCGGTTAAAAACGACCGAAATTCAATTTCTTACCAAGTCATGAGGCGTGATTATTTGTATCGTAACTTTGATTTTAAATAATGCTTAGTCGAATAAAAAAAGTTCCATAAAAATTGGTAAAGAAAAAGCCGATTTTCAATTTCCTGCCTACCCCCTAAGTCAGGTAGCGGGATTTTAGGTATCCTACGTTGCAACCCGGGTAACACACAGATGAATAAAAAAAGTCAAATCGAAATCGGTTCAGTAGTTTTGCCGTGATGTTGTAACATACAGACAGACAGACACAATATTAAAAAAAAAACGTTTTTATCTTTATATCGTTAATAATGCCTGCTTCAATTATTTTTTTGTAAAAATATTCAATGTACAGACACGACCCTTCTAGAGATTTATTATATGTATAGATTTGATCGCCGGTGTTCAAGGTATGCTAAAAAGTGTGTAAACATAGTGTGTAAATGGAATAATTAATTATCATGTAAATTTTAATTTATTCGTATATGATAAATTAGTTAATTTGTCGCTTTTTTGCCTTATCGTAAAATCACTAATCACTTTTTAAAAGGTTTCAGCTAACATGAGTCGCATTTTATTTTTTATACTTCTTGTGCAAATTTCTGAGTTAGTTTTTTCGAAAGAGCAATATCACGTATTCTACATAGGTAAGAAAGTATAATATGAGCTCAGCTCTTGTAATAGTAAGTTTTCCGAAGAGGGAATAGACTATATTTATAAGGCGATCTCAAGATTGAGAGCAATATTAAGTTTGGATATGACAGGCCGTTTTGTACTGTTATGACATCTCTGATACGAACTCAAAGTCCTTCTGGGGCGAAATGACCAAAGTGTTAAAATGACCAAAGTGTTAAAATAACCAAAGTGTTAAAATATCTAAAGTGTTAAAATGACCAAAGTGTTAAAATAACCAAGATAGTTACTGTCAGTATCGAGTGCTAAGTATTTCCTTAGTATTCTCCCGTGGTACATCGTTCTATCACAGATAACTTATGAGCGAGCGCGGCGTGAATATATTTCTGTGATGTCACTTAAGTATGTGGACAAATATCGTACGACATACCCGGTGTAAGGGACAGCGTCCCGCTTACTGGAGTTGCTCAGTCAATGAAACTGATCAACTATCACGGGAAGTTTTTTCAGGAGATGCAAAAAAAAAATACCTTCCCATACCAAATGACCACTTAGACCAGTCATTTTTTTATGAAAAACCACCACTTTTTCACTTTCTGAATAAAAAACCTGGTGATAGTTCAGTTTCGTTGACTGAGCAACAAAAATTGACCACTGTTTCGTCTTCATTTCGAATCATCAGATGCGGAAGATGTTGTGAGCTTATCTTGTTTGGATGGGAACGTAATCCAACTCTTTTTGGAGCAGCCGTTAGGCATGATGACCGCAGATTTATCCTCCCACAAGGCCATAAGGCCAAACAATGCATTATCTCGACAGGGATACAAGTGGGAAAGGGCCCCCTTGAGGGGAGGACCACTCTGCGGACATTATGCCTAACAGCTGATCTAAAAGAGTTGGATTCCAGCTATGCTCACAAGAGCAAAGCACTTGCAAATTAATGGAATTTTATTTTTTTAGGTGAATTGAATGCGATCCATACTATCCGGGTTATTCTTTCTGAAATAATTAACACACAGTCGCTGCCCATCGGTCGAATTGGTCGTAACTGGTGCGACCGATTTGATCGTAGGACGAATACGGACGGTCGTACGACCTCAATAGGACATTATAATGATTAAAAACGGGAAATTTACCGTGGTTTTCGATTTTGGTATGAGTGTCCGATATTATTATTATTATATTATTTAATCAGGCAAGCAGTTGTAGCAACTGATAATGCCTGTATCCCACTGTCCCTCTTTCGGTTGCGTTTTCCAATATTAGTATTACGCGACTCCTCCGAACGAACACTAACATTTGGCACACTTTCACGACACACAAAACTAAAAGTATAATTTTTAGAAAGAGGGTAGACCGATATGTCTGCCTTTAGCCACCACACCACTCACAAGTTCCACAGTCGCCCCGCGATCATTACGCAAGAAACTGCGTTAAAATATCGGAAACTCATACAAAAATGGAAAACTACGGTAAATTTCCCGTTTTTAATCATTATAATGTTGATAACCGTGAGAGTTTGAAAAAGATTATTCAATAGGACATTCAGTAGACATCAGTATTAGGTTTGATGAGGATGTCGCATCAGCTTCCTCATAATAAAGAAATTTCTCAATGTTTGCAGCTCGTCATCCGCTACCGCTACTGTTTCCATTTACTTAGATTTGGATTCATTTTATGAGGAATTTTAGAAACCCGAAATATGGCTTAGGCCCGATATCGCCCTAATTCAGAGCAGGCTCGTACCCCGCGGTGGGGACTTATATGAACTGACGCTGATGATTAGTTAAACATACTTACCAACGGCGAAAACCCAATGCAAGTCGAGCCACACTCAACACAAGCTCTTCCAGCAACCGCGCAAATCTTTAGTTATAGTTTCCATTCTACGTAGTTTTATTTATTCTTATGACCTGGCCCGCAGTTTATGTATGCCAGGCTCCATACAAACATACTACATCCCCATACAAAGGCTTATTTAGACCATGAAGCAACTTTCTATATGGAATATGAAAAGTTAAAAAAATTAACTCCTCAAACGAAAGATGCCAACTGTTCGAGTAATTTTGTTTTGGGCATATTTTTTTCATATTTCAAAGCGGAAATTGTTCAGTTTCATGGTCTTAAGCCTTTAAAGTTTATTTTGAGGATGATAAAATCATTGTATAATGCTGAGAAACATCTTGATTGCAGGAAGTAGAAGGGTGCCTTTTGACTTACTATCGACCAACTCCGGAACTATTCAAGGCAAAAAGACACAGGTTTACGATGTCTCTGTGAGTAGTTCATAAATGAGTTGACTTGTTAGTTGATATACAGGGTGGAAGAAAAAGGAAGATGTTGTAAAACCCATTGGATGTATACTATTGTTCTTCCATGCTGGACTGGGAGCGAGAGAAAACATAGACTGTGCCAGCTGCATTTTCTCTCGGGCTTGCTGTAAAAACCAGCTAAGGGATCCGAGGCTTTTAGTATATTGTAATTTAGGCGATGGGTTGACGATCTGGCACTATAGCAATATACCTACAAATCTATCTTAAATAACCCAACAACATTTTGTCAGACGTGGCGCAACAACCTTTGTTTAGGTCGTTTACGCTCTACCTACCCCATTAGGGATAAAGGCGTGATTATATGTATATATGTATTGAAAAATCATTTTTAAAAAATTACAAAGTATTGTAATTTTGGCGATGTGGGCTGACGACTTAATAACAAAACAAGTTTGCATGGCACATTTCAAACTAGAAAAAAAAAAACAATTTTCACTTTGACAATGATTTAAATACAATATTGGTCAGAAGTTGAAAGTTTAATAAAATTTACACTTCTAACAAATATTACATAAGTACATATACCTGACCTGAACAAAGGTCGTTCCGCCACGTCTGACAAAGTTTTGAGGGTTAGATAGATAGATTTGTAGCTATACTTATTGCTGTAGTGACAGCCCATCGCCTAAATTGCAATATACAGAAATCCTCGGATCCCTTAGCTGGTTTTTACAGCATACCCGGGTAGAAATGCAGCTAGCACATTCTGTTTTCTCTCACTCCTAGTCCAGCACGCAAGATTTGTCAGAAGTTAGAATTTATTCTTAATAATTTTATTTTTAATATTTCAAAAAGATTTTTGTGTCGATCTCGACCTTCGTCGTATTTTACAATACAATACAAAATTCTTTATTGCACAAAGAAACACATACAACAGAAATAAAAAGGAACAAACGTAACAGTACAATATAGGCTTCCTTATTACCAGGCAACCTTTGGCTAAAGAAATTGTACAAGCAGAAAGCGGGATAGTGCATATTACTACATATAATACTTAGACAATATTTACACACTATTAAATAAATATTTCAATAAAATATACTGATATATATCTTATGATATTTTTATGAATTGTAATTTTTTTAGTAAATTTATTATTTAGTAATCATATTGTAATTTTTTTTATTTTATATTTTATGATGTTATTCAATTTCACATACAGTAATACTGTTTTTAGAAATAAAGATTTGATGATGATGATAAACTAATAATCAATAAGTCATCATTCCTCACACGCGTCCCTAAACAGTCACCATGTCTGTCCAGTCGTCCCATCCATTCCTCTCGTCCATGACTCGCTCCAGTCACTTCTGTTCCCTTTTCTCCCGTCCATTCCTCTCGTCCGTGACTCGCTCCAGTGGCTTCTGTTCCCTTTCCTCCCATCCATTCCTCTCGTCCATGACTCGCTACAGTCGCTTCTGTTCCCTTTCCTCCCGTCCATTCCTCTCGTCCATGACTCGCTCCAGTCGCTTCTGTTCCCTTTCCTCCCGTCCATTCCTCTCGTCCATGACTCGCTACAGTCGCTTCTGTTCCCTTTCCTCCCGTCCATTCCTCTCGCCCATGACTTGCTCCAGTCGCTTCTGTTCCCTTTCCTCCCATCCATTCCTCCCGTCCATTCCTCTCGTCCATGACTCGCTCCAGTCGCTTCTGTTCCCTTTCCTCCCATCCATTCCTCTCGTCCATGACTCGCTCTAGTCGCTTCTGTTCCCTTTCCTCCCGTCCATTCCTCTCGTCCATGACTCGCTCCAGTCGCTTCTGTTCCCTTTCCTCCCATCCATTCGTCTCGTCCGTGACTCGCTCCAGTCGCTTCTGTTCCCTTTCCTCCCATCCATTCCTCCCGTCCATGACTCGCTACAGTCGCATCTTTTCCCTTTCCTCCCGTCCATCCTTAAAACTAATGTCGGTCCAGTGCACGTGTATAAAAGTTTCACAGATTATTCTTGCACAACGCACATTATGAATTGAATTGCTGCCAACATTTTAACAACATAACGTGATGCACTTCATAGCACTCTTAATTCTGCCTGCCTGTCCCCCTATGTTAAGAAGCGTGATGAAATGTATTCTAAAAGTTAGTCCAGCTAGCACAGAATTCAATATAAAAGGTTCCGCCATAATCAGTTCAAACACATTTTTTTTGTTCCCTGCCTACCCCTATGTTAGGTAATGTGATGATATCGTAAATCCAGGTAACACTGAGTAAACTGAAAAAGACCTTTCAAAATCGTTTAAAATACCAACTCAATTTAGATCCCTCCCTACTGCCTAGCCCCTAAGTACATACGTAAAATCACGCCTATATCCCTAATGAGGTACGCAGAGCGTGAACGACCTAAACATAGGTCGTTCCGCCACGTCTGGCAAAGTTTTGAGGGTTATTTAAGATAGATTTGTTGTGACAGGTTGTCAGCCCGTCGCCTAAATTGTATTATACTGAAACCCTTGGATCCCTTAGTTGGTTTTTACAGCATGCCCTGGTGGAAATGCAGCTGGCACATTCTATGTTTTTCTCTCACTCCCAGTCCAGCATGGAAGATTTGGTCTCCCTGTGTTTCATTTATCTTTCCAGCCAGGCGATTGCTACATCACAACATACCTGGAGGTGCGGGTATACTCGGAGCGCAAGCCAAGCAAACTGTTCGTGGACGTCCAGTCCAAGCAGCTCACCATACAATTTGAAAAGAGCTACGGACCGACCAAGTTCGCGCTAAGTCGTCACACGCGAAGAGGGGACGACTGCTTGCAAGAAATAAGGACCCGCCCGAGAACTAAAGGCAGAGGAACTACAGATGCTTCTGTTACTCATAAAAGCACAGAAATTACAACCCATCATGACGTATCAAACGGTTTCGGGAATTGGGATAAACCTCCTCATGACCAAGGGTTTTTTGTATTCCACAAGACTCATAAATGAAAAACTACTTATTTATTGGATAAAGAATATTGAAATTTAAATAAATACATACATACATATAATCACGATTTTATCCCTAATGGGGTAAGCAGACCATAAACGACTTAGACTAAGGTCGTTCCGCTATGTCTGACAAAGCTTTGAGGGTTATTAAAGATAGATTTGTAGGTATATTGCTGTAGTGACAGGTTGTCAGCCCATTACCTAAATTGCAATATACTGAAACCCTCGGATCCCTTAGCTTGTTTTTACAGAATGCCCGGGATGAAATGCAGCGGCACATTGTATGTTTTTCTTTCGCTCCCAGTCCAACATGGAAGAAATAGTTTGTTAAAATATTGAAATTGATATAAATAATTTATTTCATATCTTACAAAACATGAGTAATACAAAGTCCATAGCCTAAAACGATGTTAGTAAAACCTAGAAGTTTTATTCTCCCGGATGGATGAATATGGATGGAACGGACATCCAATGTTTCCCTAAGTATTGGGATGTCCACCATGTCCGCGATCAACTGGCAATACAAGCCAAGTGGCGCCCCCATTAGTAAAAAAAAAACATAATTCACTAAAAACGCAGCGAATCGAAAAACCTGTCTCACAAAATCAAGTTATTAAACCTAGAACCTGTTCAATTGTTTTATGGGCTCTCGACCCGGAGGTCCCGGGTTCGATTCCCGGCTGGGGACAATGACTTTGTGTAGTTGTTTCTAGTTTGGTTAGGACATTGCAGGCTGATCACCTGATTGTCCGAAAAGTAAGATGATCCATGCTGTCGGATGGGCATGTAAATAGTCGGTCCTGCGCCTGATTTCTCTCTGGTCGTGTCAGTCAATCTGTCCCATTAGTATAAGAGATTGAAGGAATAGAGAGTGCACCTGTGTGTAGCGCAAACACTTGGGCACTAAAAAAACAAGTCCTGCGCAGTTGGCTGATCTCCGGGAGATTGGCCGCCATCACCGAAAATCGGTGGGAGGACTATTATTGACCTGTTCAAATAAATAGCGATTCATAGATCGTTGTTGTAACAAGAAGAAAAATGGCCGTTGGTGTCCGTTATACGCAATGTTTCTTTCTGTTACTACAACGAACTATGAATCGCTTATTTACAATATTATATACCTACTTTATTGCACAAAAAACCCAGAAAATACAAATTACATAAACAGAAAAGTAGTACAATTGGCGGCCTTATTGCTAATGTAGCAATATCTTCCGGGCAACTAGGAAAAAATTATAAGTTTCTAAATTATCTTAATTACTTAAATTTAAGCTGAAATTAAAAACTTATTTTCTACAAGTATAATATTTTCCGTATATAGCCAATTAATTAAAATACCTATCTATGTGAGTATAACACATTAAAATAAATGGACTGAAATTAAAGCTGATATTCACAGTGGCTTAAATAGAAGATAACTACTCACAAAACATTGAGTTGTATAATTACTTATAAAATAAATAAAATAAAATCAATATTCAAAAGCCATACAAAAACGTGATTTCTTTGTCGGTTTTTCGCTTGATATTAATAACGGTATTTGGTAACAAATGGTTAAAATATAGTGTCTAATACTGTATAAATAATGGTACGGAGCCCTTGGTGCGCGAGTCCAACTCGCACTTGGCCGGTTTTTTACTTACATAAGGATGTAGTGGCTAAGGAGCCAATTAAAAATCAACCTTATAACAATTACAATAGAGTTATCAATTCAAGCACGGTTATGTGCACACTCAAGAGTCTCCGAGCACAGCTCGGACACTCCTAACTATCATGTCATTTTGGTTACATCGACAGACGGCATGTTGCACTTGACGTGCGTTTGTGTGCGTGTTATAAGGGTTGACAAAATTTGTTATACCGGTCATAATCATCACTTGATTAATGTGGTCCTTGATAAAACCAAAGTTTTAAAGTAGTTCACTGTAACTGAATAGTTAGAATAGATTAGGTTGCATATTTTGTATTTTTTTTTTTTTTATATTTGATAGGCAATCATTTGTCCGCCATCTCACGTGATGGTAAGTGATGATGTAGACTATGATGGAGCATGATTGCCTAGAAAATGCCTGTTCACTCTCGCCTTGAAAAGGCCCAGGTTATAACGTTCCGGAAATAGATCCGCAGGCAGGGAGTTCCACACTTTGGCCGTTCGCATTAAAAATGTAGAAGCGTACGCTTTGTGCGAAAACTTGAAATGTCGACAACATAAGGGTGGAATCCCAACCGGCGTCTCGTACCCCGGAGATGGAATGGGGAGGGGGGTATCAGGAAGCGATGCTGCACATTCTCCGAAATGCATCCTGTAGAATACAGACAAGCAAGCTACTTTGCGACGATGTTCGAGGCTCTGCAGCTTTTCTTCTACCAGTGACGGGTCGGCGATGAGCTTCTTGGCGCGTTTTTCAATAGAATCCAAGGTTGCCAGTTGGTATTTGGCAGATCCGTCCCAAAGGTGGCAGCAATACTCCATACACGATCGGACTTGAGCTTGGTAGAGCTGTAGTAGCTGTCCCGGTGTGAAGTATCGCCTAACCTTTGAGAAAATACCAAGTTTTTTGGCTGCAGTCGAAGCCAAGGATTCTATATATCGTCCAAAGTTCAGGTCCGACGTAAGGCTCATACCAAGAAGTTCGAGGTGATCGGAAATTGGAACGGATACATTTCGGAAAGTGGGAGTTAGAATGAATTTACTTACCGTCTCTCATCACTGTGGAATCTAAACAAGTTCTTATTGGAATCATATCTTGTGGTAGATAGACATCCCTACACGGGACAGTACCTAACCATCTTTGGAACACAAAACTTTATTATTTCCGTTACACTGGGAAACTTGCGCGCTCCATACCTGCTAAGCGTACGCTCAATGTGGCCCACAATCCGGCGCGGAGTGTGACGTATATCGGACTGGGGAGGGGAGGTGAGTGGCCATGCTGTATGTAGTAGGTATAGGTACTATTATATAGGTATTCTGTGCTCCGGGTGTACGATAGTACTTATTACCTTCATGGTGGTCACCTGATAATGTCACTTAAACAAACATGAATGAAAAGTTACGTCTAGTTAAGTCCTGATATGAATGCTTGAACGGGTCCCGACTAAAATTCTTTGTAAGTGTTGAATTCGAGTTATATGTGACAGGATTAACATGTCCGTCTATACTACCGTCTTTTTCTGTTCGCTCAAGACGGAAAATGACAGGTATGGCTTTATTACTAATCTGGTTTAGGCCGAATCGTATATATTGTCCGATTTAGGATTGATCGGAAGGTGGATCGTAAATAAAATAGATAGACCGGCGAAGCGACTGTTTGCTCAGTGTTGCCAATTTGAAAAAAAACTTCGTGCGAGTCGTAAGTCAAATTATCAAATTATATCACTTTTGCGACCGAAGTTATGCTATTCCAAAACAGATGGCGCTAATTTCCTTAAGGTAAACTTACACTTGGCCGCACCGCACGCGCGTGGTATTCGAATAGTAAAAAAGTGAATAAAAACTTACACGACCTAACCAGCGCGGTCAAAAACGATGTTTTTACTTGTACTATCGCTGCCTATTGTATTTATAAACAAATTGATAAAGTTATGAAGGACACTAATATTTTTAAAAGCTTGTTGGTCAAATGTATTAAACACGGGAATTTCTCCATGTTTCAGGACATATTATATTACTCTACGATATAGGTAACTAAAGAAAAAAATAATAGCCCATATCATCTCAATAATATAATCCAGTCATTAAAGTAAATTTCTAATAATATTAGCATTTTTCCTGAAATAAAAATAACTTATTATGCTTCTATCCTCCCTGAAGACCGAGATAAAAAAACAGTGTGAGATAGGCATTTTGCCTCTTACGGCTCGGTGCGGGTATTTCCATCTTTCTTGTTGTAAATATCTGCTAACTTCAATAAATGTGGGTAGAATTCGGAAAAAATATTGCAGCCGAAGGCACATGGATTTTGCGCGCGAGGTGTTCCTTCAGTTGCGGAACACTGTGCAGGAATTATCTCGGTCTTCAGGCAGGATAGAAGCATAATAAGTCATTTTTATTTTAGGAAAAATGCTAATATTATGCTGTCTGTATCCTGCCTGACGACCGAGATAAAAAACAGTGTGAGACGTGTTTATTATCGCACAGTGAAGTTAGCAATTTAAAATAAGAACACAAATTTAACAATTTTTATGTGTGAAGAATGTGATATGATGTGTATCAAGTAAGAATCTTAATGTTTTGTGTATGTTTTAATGGGTACGTATTGCAATCTCTACACTAACGTAAAATAACCTACGTTCAAAATCCCTAAAATCTGAATACCTAATGTTTTTAAATACCTAAGCAACTACCACCTACGTAGGTACTAATCACCTAAGATTTAAATACCGATTGGAATAAATATCTAAAGTTTAAAATATCACACACACCAACATTTGTAATACCAAATGGTCAAAATACCTAAAATGATGCATCACTTTTCGCGAGCGTAAAAGAGGGTAGATTGATAAAATTGATAATAGTCTATGTTCAAATACTTTGTGTTAGTTGTTAGTCACCCACTACATTGCAGAACAAATAGATATTGGTTGATACGTGAAAATTACAGAAAATGACTGAACACAGTATTAGTATATTTAAAACTCAAAAAAGTGGTATCAAAGTCGACGTGAATGGATTTGCGAATGCAAAAAGTCGTGAATACAATAACAAAGTGTACTGGGAGTGTACGCACAAAGATAAGGCATTGTATGACGTCATGTTTGATCTAATAATCGAATACTGTACAGAACAGGTAATTGCATTGAGCCCATCATTTGTAATTATGGATTTTGAAAAGGCCGCAGCTTTAAGTATTCGTCAAAACTTTGAGGAGTTACCTTGAAAGGTTGTTTTTTCATCTGCGACAAATTTTATATCGGAAAATACAAAAAGAAGAATTAACTACTAAATATAATAGTGATAAAGAATTTAATATAGAAGTCAAATGTTTGATGGCATTATGCTACGTTCATCCGGATAACGTATTGACAGGCCTGGTTCACTCGCGAGTTTAGGTAGGTTCGGCCGAACTGCCGCTAAGAGCGGCTAATGTCAGTGGGCTGCCGCGCGGCACGCAGTTCGCACGCTAGTCGCGTTGCGTCAATTTCTTTTTCGTGATTTTACTGCTAAAATCAACAAGCAATACGGCATCTAATAATATAATTATTAGAACTATAATGCGTGACTTCATGAGTCGTGGGTTTTGTGAATAATAATTATAGTTTCACAAATTACTTAAGGAAATTTATACTGGTTATACAGTATAACCAGGTAGATACAACCAGTATATATTGGTCCGCCAAGTAGATAACTCAACCTGCTGCCCACTGTACCTACTTATTCGTATTCATAATAAGGCTAGGTTATGGATTCGTTGTGTATTTATTATGCTAAATAATTTAATGATTCGTAGTTTTCTTAGTTACACATAATAATGTCTTAGTTTAAAATCAAAATCGCATTTATGAATAAGATTCAAAAAGTTCGCAAGTGACAACCTTTGCGATCGCCGGCGGCAACGTCCTTGAACTGCGGCGCGCAAACAACGTTCACAGTTCGCGCGCTGACATAAGGTACAATTTAGCTTGCAGGCAAGCGGCGCTGGGAAGTGTAGGTATCTAATCATACCTAAACTTGCTGTTTCTTAGGGAGTGAGCCTTCTGTATGCTATTATATATTCTGTGGTATTGATGTACTTCAATGATCTATTGGAAACATTGTCTGATGACAGTCTCAAAATTGCTAACTGGTTTGGAGAAAATTACATTCAGGGAAAAAATAATCAGCCACCAAAGTATAATCCCAGCTTTTGGTGTCTTAATTATCGAGCTACGATCCCACGTACACAGAACAGTGCAGAATCATTTCACCTCCACATAAATCAAATTTGTTCTAAAAGACATGTCGGATTTTATCATTTGGTATTTGAATTGATCAAGGAAACAAAGGTGAATTTAATTGAAATTCAAAAAATAAAAAATGGTGAACCAGTACCAAAGAAACGGATAAAAAAGGGATATTTCAAGTTAAAAAATATTGACAACATATTGCAAAATATTCCTGAATACAATAATGTCGATCTTTTGAGAGCTATTGCAGCAAATCTGTAATAAATAAAAAGACTAAAATTGTTATTTTTATTTCCGAACTTAAATATTATTTGATTATATTTTAATAATTGTTTGACATGATTTAGATTAAAAAAATATGATTTAGTACAGGAACAATAATTATTTGACTATTTTTGAATAATTGTTTGACATGGTTTAGATAAAAAAAATATGATTTAGTACAGGAACAATAATTATTTGATTACTTTTTAAGTACTTTTCTTTTGTGAGGAAACTTATTTTTTTTACTTTTGTTTATGATTAAAATTTTAAAACAATAAATGTGTTTTTATTTGGATTTTCGACTTTACTTAGGAAATTAAATCGGTATTTTACATTTAGGTCAGTTAACTATGAGGTAAACCAATTTTAGGAACTTTGTACATAGGAATTTCAAGTTTTACCTTTATGAATTTCAGTAACATATCCATTTGACATTCAAAACTTTCGGTACTTTGAATTTCAAGTGAAATAATCACTAGGTAGGTAGGTATTCAGATTTTAGGGATTTTGAACGTAGGTTATTTTACGTTAGTGTTTTCAATTTTAGAGATTGCAATATGTACCCGTTTTAATGTTAAATATGCATTGTATAATCATATAAATAATAAACAAAAATATTACTAAAGCAAATTCATTTTTTATTTATTTCAAAACAAATCATAATAACATAACATATTATTATATTGGAGAAATATGTATTTAATTTAACATTTTAACAAAAATACCACTGAGCATGTAGTAGAAGTAGTAATAAATTATCTAAGAATATTAGATTAAATTGGTTTAAAGAAAGTTGCTACAGAAGGGGTATCAGAAGAGGGGACTGGTGCTACAGGACTGTCGTCGTCGCGGAGAATTGCGATTCCAAGTAATTTGAGTGTAGAGCGGACTTTATATGTTAATTTTGTAATGGCAACTCTGAAACGTCACAATGCGCGGGAGTTTGTGACAGATTTGACAGATAGCTGTCATTGAGAAAAAATGCACAAGACCGCCAGAATTCAGATATTATGTTTAAAATCGTGGTGTATTATTATACCATGTGCAGAAAGAAATTAGGATAGAACGTATCAGCTACGGCGGGAACTGGTCCATGTATGGTGAACCAAGATTCCTGTGGTTGTGGTGTAGTTCGAAGGAGGAACAGGTCGACGCATGTTCGCGTCACAAGATAGGATTAAAATAGAACTACAGCTTGTGCTGATACAAGAATGAAGCACGAGACGGAGGACAGGATTGGTAGGAAGAGAAGACGAGCGAGGCATGTGTATCGTGCAGCGCGAGTCCAAGGACAGGAGAGGAGAACGGATTGTGTTGTGTAGACAACACAAGACGAAGACTGATTATGGAGCTCGATGGTAAGGTCGAGGCTGCCATGGTTGGACGAAGGAACTAAAACTGTGAGTATGTTATTGATTTGATATTTGAGAAGAAACAAAGGAAAGAACAGTAGAGAAACAGAATCATTGGCGTGGATTGGTCAAAGTATGGTGGGGTGGCTATGGTTGCATACTCTAGGAACTACAATTAGTTCCAATCTCACGCAGAACAACTCACATAGAACATGTAATTACTTGGTAATGTAACCGGTAATGTATTTATCCTGTGCCCGTTATAATCGTCTAGTGGTTATCAGAAACACTATGAAGTTGTTAAGAAGTAGATACTCTGAGGACAGTACCATTGGATTCTCTGGATTCATTATAAAATAATCAGGGGCGATAGACAACAGAGTGAGGTCATGGACCCTTTACCTGAGGCTAATAATAACAATGTAGCGCATCTTCTTAAACCTCAAACAAAGTGTCAGTGCCTGAGTTATTTATAAGCCAGTCCACCACAAGTTGTGGATTCCATACGGGAGGTTTGGGTAGGGTGACCCTTGCATTGTACTTATTTGCAATACCTATCAAAACTTGCTTAATTAGGACATCAGATCTT
Organism: Scrobipalpa costella; assembly: GCA_949820665.1. Taxonomy (NCBI): domain Eukaryota; kingdom Metazoa; phylum Arthropoda; class Insecta; order Lepidoptera; family Gelechiidae; genus Scrobipalpa; species Scrobipalpa costella. The sequence continues at coordinate 4,322,731 of OX463320.1, read as the reverse complement.
AGTTCTGTGCTTCGCTGAGGATTGCATAAATTTATAACGACCGTTTTATGTACAAAGATTATTTTATAACTAAGGCCAACCGTAGTAAACAAATGAGCAAGGTATCTAGCTATCTCGCTTGCGTTAGGATTCTTAGGGTCCGTGTGTGAGGATTCACACCAGCTAACCCATTTTTCCCACGCATAACTGTACGTTTTAAGGGTAGATTTTCGCCAACTTGCCTCGACTAGAGATTTTACAGAAGTTGTCCTGTCGTTAAGGAGATCGCCCCACCCTGTATTAACCAACCCTGTAACACCAGTTCGTCCACGTGTGGCGGGGGCAGGCCTGTGCTTACGTCGACCAGAACTTGTCGTAGGTTCCGAATCGTTAACGAAGGGCTGAGTGCGCGTTTCTTGAGATCGGCTCTACAGAAAACATTCCTCCAGCGGGGACATATTACTATGAACCTTCCTTGAGCGCCGTTGAGCGCTAGAAGGGTCTGATGCATGAGACATGGCGGAGAAAAAACCCATGCTAGTGTGAATTTCCATGTCCTGCTGAACGCCTCGTGGTACCAAGCGTAGGTGTCTCGTAGGTCCCTGCTCACGTAACGGGGTACCACGTGGGCGCTCCTCGACGCGAAGAGGTCGACAATCGGTATCCCCCATTTGCGAAACACTATTTGGCAGGCTTGGGGTAGAAGGTGCCATTCGGGTAGGCAGTTGAACCTCGACAATCGGTCCGCTATTGTATTGAGGGGACCGGGAATATAGCTCATTCAGATGTATCTTGTACTTCATTAGGTCTTGATAAATCTCTCTTGTCAGCGACATTAAATTGTTCGATCGCGTTCCGCCTTGATTTCTCAAGTATGCTGTGCGATTGTCGCTTTGTACAAGGATCGTTTGACTCTTGCACTGTGGGGCAAGTTCTTGGAGCACTTTTGCGGATGACCAACAGCTCCTTCATGTTTGCTGGAAGCGAGGCTTCTGTGTGCGTCCATGTGCCAAGCATATAGACTTCGTTCACATTTGCTCCCCATCCTTGGTTTGAAGCGTCGGTTACTACAAACTGACTCGGTGGTGAAAACCAAATCTTGCTTACAGTTCGAAAATTTGCGTAACACCATTTTAGATCTGTCTTCGCTTCGGTCGTAGCTTCCACTGATATTTCTTCTCGGACTGAGCGCCGCATCAGTTGTAAGATGTTTCGGTGATTCAGTCTTCCAAATGGAATTATGAAACTGGCAAAATTCATCAGGCCGACTGTTCTTTGAAGATCTAGAGTACACCAAACATTTTTCAGGAGCATAAGGTGCAAATGATTTTGAAGGACTCTTTGTTTTTCCAAGGGCAGTAATTTGGTATTGGCCTTGGTGTCCCACAATATTCCCAGGAATTCTATTGATAGTGTGGGCTTGATTAAAGACTTCCGGTAGTTTATTGTCCAGCCCAGCTCCCGTAGTAGGTCCTGGGCGAGGCGTGCTTGCCTCGTGAGAGTGCGCGCACACTGATTCACCAGCAGGAAGTCGTCTAAGTACACCAAGATTCTCACTCCCTGCTGACGAAGAAGGCTGGCAATCCAATTTGTTAGGGTAGCAAATATCATTGGAGCCGTTGCTATACCGAATGGTAGGCAGGTCATTTGCCAAACTTGATATTTTCCCGTCTGAGACGTAGCAAAGAACCGTAGGAAACGACGGTGTGATCGGTTGATTGGTATGTGGAAATATGCTTGGCTGAGGTCTAATTTAAACATCCAAACGTTCGGTTCTAGAAAGTTGGGTACCTTGTACATGTTTATTAACTGAAATTTCCTCGCTTTCATGAACCGGTTTAAGTGTTTTAGATTCAGTACTGGGCGATTTGAACCATCGTGTTTCTTTACTAGGAAAAGATGTGATTCGAAGCCTGGGTTGTTCGGCGCTGGTTCTATTGCCTTTTCCGCCGCCATCTTGTTTATTTCGTTGAGCATAGCATGCGAGTGATCCACCTTGAACGTTGGTGATTCGAATCTCCTCAGCGGGGGCTTCAAGATGAAAGGAATGCGATACCCTGTATGATTGCAATTATGTGTGATGGTGCTCCTTTTGCAATCCAACGTTTGACATGATGCTGCAGTTGACCCGCTTGAAATACGTCATTGACGGCGACGTGAGTTGACGTGAGTTATAGATCTCACGGCGGTCTTGATTGCGAAACTTTGAGCTCGATTGAGAGGGTTCCGGGCGCTTAGCTTTAATAGCCTTTGTTCCCGGCATAGTTCGGGCTTTGGAAGTATTATTGTTGTTCGGCGGGCGAAATACCACAGAAAGAATAGTAGGTGGTCGAATAGGGGAACTACGTCGGCTCTCAGCGGGTACAAACGGTTTTTAAAATCTTTTGATCCGCCACCCAACCTCAGAACAGTTTCCGAGAAAGTTGGACGATCAAACAGGGTATCCGAGCTAGGCGGTATACGTTTCAAAATCGCACGATTATGTTTGTCACGTACGCTTGACAGGACGTGATCTCTTCGTTGCTCTAAGATACTGGCTCGACGCCCACATACCACTTGTAATAAATCTTTAGATACTTCTGCGAACGAGCTAGTTGCAGAGAAGTGAGTTGCAAGTTTTTCGTTTACTTGAGCCGCACTCGGAATAGATTGTAAGTCGCGAATTGCTGCCTGAACAGCCTCCCTCTGCGCCAGGAGCATGTTCGTCACTGCCGCGAAAGATTAATACAAAGAACGAAGAAAGAAAGGCTTATTTTCAAAAGGAATCAATTCCTCATTTATTTTTAAGTGTGTAAACGCGGGGGTAGCTAGATATTTCTTTTGTGTGTCCGCGTATCGAACATTCGACCACTCAGATGAACAAAAGTATTGCACTTTACTGATTGCTTGAATACGGCCCGGAATCGCAGGTTTTGTAGTTTCCGACACGGAATTAACCAATAGACCTAGTTCGGGTGCCAAGGGTGTAGTCGGTGGTAAAAGATCGGACACCGAAATAGCACGATCCTTTGTGGATGAGGGTACTGACAAAACCGGCTGGTCTTGTACATACCTGACATATTGAGGTTCTGGAGAAACCGTTTCCCTCGTAACTACGTTAACCGATGGATACACGTGTGGCGGACGTAATGGGGCCCGGGGTGCAGGTTGAGGCACGACCTTGGGCGCGTACACGACTCTAGAGGCCGGCACAGGCACGGCACTGGGTGCAGGCTGAGACACGACACTGAACACGGACAGGAGCTTGGCACTCGGCGCGGGTGTTTCCGTTGGTGCTGGTGGGAACGCAGGCTCAGCCACCTCACTATTTTCCGTTTCAGCATCAGCTGCTGGAACCTCTTCGACGTTTTCTCCCTCCACGCGGCTAAGCTGATCATAATCGACGAGGAAATTGTCTCCCCCATCGAAAATACGGGCCACTTTACTAGGCGGAGCACCATATTCTTCATCGTCGCTCTGGATCGGAAAAAGTGTTCAAACGTCTCGACTCGTGTCGACGATTCATTTTTCTCGACCGCACCGCTCGAAGTCAAAACGCCAACTGAGGGAACACCTCGCGCGCAAATTCCATGTGCCCTCGGCTGCAATATTTTTTCCGTATTCTACCCACATTTATTGAAGTTAGCAGATATTTACAACAAGAAAGATAGAAATACCCGCACCGAGCCGTAAGAGGCGAAATGCCTATCTCACACTGTTTTTTTTTATCTCGGTCTTCAGGCAGGATACAGACAGCATAATATTAACATCACAGTTAACATTTATAAATTAAAACAAAAGGTAAATTCTTTAAATTGAAATACCGCTGTTAATAAATAAAAAAAAGTTATTAAAGCATGATCTGGTAGTATTTTGTCTATCACTAAACGACGAACAAGTGTAAAGCCGTGACTCGTGCACTGAAAGATAACATGAAACAGAGGCACAGAATATATAATTGTATTACATAACAGAGGCGACAGAGAGGGGAAGGGAAATGTCTGTGAAACCCTTCCCCTCTCTGTCCCGCGGAGGTGTGTTTTGGGTGCGCTGGAGTCACGGCTTTATACACACTGATAAATCAACACCCGTGTGGTGCCGGGTTAGAATAGCATCACCCCATAACTTCCCGTGGGTGTCGTATAAGACGACTAAGGGATAAATCCAGGGAATGGACAGCAGCGTTCCCTGTAAATGGAAAACTTCTACTGCACTCACCAACCCGCCTGCCAAGCGTGGTGAGTATGGCATGTTGCGACCTACTGTAGATTTTGTTATTTTAATTAATATTCGAATAGATAAGCGCCTGATATAGTTTTCATATCAAATCGTTCATAAACTAAATTTGCTATTCATATGCTACTTTTTACCACAAGAAAACATTTAATCAATTCAAGAAAGCACTTCCGTGCTGGACAGGGAGCGAGAAAAACACATAGAATGTGCCAGCTGCATTTCCTCCCGGACATGCTGTAAAAATCAGCCAAGGGATCCGAGGGTTACTGTATATTGCAATTTAGGCGATGGGCTGACAACCTGTCACAACAGCAATATACCGGGTATATACATATGGGTTCGATTCCCAGGGGGGAAAACATAAAGTCACGCCTTTACCCCATTAGGGATAAAGGCGTAATTACATGTGTGTATGTATGTAAAACATTTCATTCCCACTGGAATATTTTGACATGCTATTTAGATGACGACGGTGTTTGATATACATATTGAAGCATATTGTCTATGACTGAATAGCAACAGGTGCTTTATACCGCGGGGAAATATCTGATACCCACATGAAGAGTCATCATACCGCGGGTGAAACCACGGAGCGGAAACATACATACATACATATAATTAAGCCTTTGTCCCTAATGGGGAAGGCAGAGCGTAAACGACCTAAACAAAGGTGGTTCCGCCACGTCTGACAAAGTTTTGAGGGTTATTTAAGGTGATTCCACAACCGTTCTCCGACTGATGATTCGCCATAGTAAGATGGATTGTCGGTATATTGCTGTAGCGACAGGTTGTCAGGCCATCGCCTAAATTGCATTATACCGTTACCCTCGGATCTGTTAGCTGGTTTTTACAGCATGCCCGGGAGGAAATGAGTATAATGATAGGCTAATTAGGTTTGGATTGTTCAGTCTTGAACATCGAAGATGGGTGTCGGAATTATGTACTCTTCATAAAATTGTACATGGCAATTTTGACTATTACGCACTGGCAAAATTAAACTTTAGTGTACCAACTAGGTCAATGCGCATTCCACAAGTTTTTAGGTTACCGTCTTCAAATAATAATGTTTCTTACAATAATCCTTTATGGAGAATGTGTAGAAGTTATAATAAAGAATGCGCTCACACTGACATATTCAATTGCAGTCTAAATTCTTTTAAGTCACAACTGTATAACAGTATTTAAAACAATGTTTAGGTTCCTTTATTGTATTTTTTTGTAATTAATCACTTTCAAACCGTTATTTTTTATAAGTGTTCTCTTTTTATTTTATATCTTAACTGTTTGGTGAATGTTGTGTACAATTGTAATAGGACCTCAGATTTATAATGTTTTCTATATTTTTTTTTATTATTTCTACCTTGTTATTAGTCTGTAGTCTGTAATTGTACCTATCCAAATAAAATAAAATAAATAAAATAAATGAATCTGGCATATTCTATGTTTTTCTCTCGCTCCCAGTCCAGCAAGACTCTCGTAAGTCGAAACCGCGGGAAAATATATGATTCCCGTGGGAAAACTTATTAAGTGAAACCACAGAGCGGAAAGCTGTTAATAAATAGCCAGTGGTTTCATTTAACCTCTTTAAGTTATTTTTAGAATGTGATTTTTAATTATGGCACAGAATATATAATAGTACTACAAACAGAATGGACACAGATGATGGGACACATTGTGGGTACGCTAAGCGGGCATGGCGCGCGCATGTTTCCCAGTGTAACGGAAATAATAAAGTTTTGTATTCCAAAGATGGTTAGGTACTGTTCCGTGTACGGATGTCATTCTACCACAAGATATGACTCCAATAGGAACTTTTTTTAGATTCCACAGTGATGACAGACGGTAAGTAACTTCATACAAAATATGCAACCTAACCTATATAATATATATATATTAGTTCACCTAACTATTCAGTTACAGTGAACTAATTTAAAACGTTGGTTTAATCAAGAACCAGATTAATCAAGTGATGGTTATGACCGGTATAACAGAATTTCACAACCCTTACAACACGCACACAAACGCATGCCAAGTGCAATATGTCGTGTGGGAGTGTCCAAGCTGTGATACATACATACATACATATAATCAAGCCTTTATCCCTAATGGGATAGACAGAGCGTAAACAAACGAAACAAAGGTCGTTCCGCCACGTCTGACAAAGTGTTGAGGGTTAATTAAGATAGATTTGTAGGTAGGTACGAGTATATTGTTGTAGTGACACGTTTTTTCACCACAGATCATTTACAGGCCCTTAATCAAATTATAGAGAAGTTCTCAGAGTATCATAAACCGTTGTATATCGCATTTGTAGATTACACTAAGGCATTCGACAGTATTTACCATCATTCCATTTTCACCGCATTGCGCGAACAAGAGATAGATGAAACCTACATCAATATTTTAGAAAACATATACAGTAACAGCACAAGCTCTATAAAATTACAAACCCCAGGTCCAACATTTCGCATCGAGCGTGGAGTCAAGCAAGGAGACCCTCTATCACCAAGACTATTTACCAGAACTCTCGAATCAGTGTTCCGAAAACTGGCAGCAATTTGGGAAGGACAGGGCATTGACGTGGGTGACCGGAAGTTGACTAACCTCCGGTTTGCAGACGACATTGTCCTCTTTGCCCCAACAGCAGAACGCCTAGCCCACCTTTTAGACAGCCTCAACACAGCCAGCCTCGAAGTTGGACTTCATATGAACCGGTCCAAAACAAAAGTTATGACCAAAAGTACCAAACGAAGAATAGAGGTCAAGGGGCAGGAAATACACTACGTCGACGAGTACATTTACCTGGGCCAGTTAGTTTCCTTCCAGAACCGGCAAGAAAAAGAAATTGATCGCCGAATTGAAAACTCCTGGAGGAGCTACTGGTCCATGAAGGAGCTTATGAAGGGAGACCTTCCATTATGCCTTAAGCGGCAACTCGTCGACATGTGCATCCTGCCTACTCTGACCTACGGAGCACAGACATGGTCTTTGACCGGTTCACAGAAGTTCAAACTCGGGGCGTGTCAAAGAGCAATGGAGCGGAGTATTCTAGGTGTAAAAAGGACTGATCGCGTCCGGAACACCACACTCCGCTCCAAAACTCAAATTATTGACGTGGGCAAAAAAGCCGCAAAGCTTAGGTGGGACTGGGCTGGCCATGTGTGCGGAATGCATCCCGAGAGATGGGCCAAACTAGCCACAAAATTTGTCCCACAAGAACGTCGGCGCAGAGGGAGACCAAGGATGCGATGGCGGGATGACTTGGTCGACTTTGAACCCAACTGGTCGGAAACAGCCATGGATCGTGTTGCTTGGAAAGAGAGAGGGGAGGCCTTCGCCCAGCAGTGGGACACTTTAGGCTAATATAATAAAATAAGTAAATTATAATTTATTGTTTTCAATATTTTGAATTGTGCACGTCGTATCTGCCTCTCAGAATGCTATTTCACTAGCCTAGGTCTGCTGGAAGAGATTTCTTTTTAGAAATAAGCTGTGCCTGTTGTGTTTTTGTTTTATATGTATATGTTCTTTGTATTTTATTGTGTACAATAAACTGTTAAATAAATAAATAAATATAGTAGAGAGATACTAATAATTTCCGTGCGAAGCCGGGTCGGGTCGAACAATAAAAGGCTTTTTATTTTATGTATTTTTTTTATTATTTCATTTGACCCCAACGCTGGCCTTAGGCCTCCCGTCCCTGGTCAGTTTCAAGTGCACCAGTTTGACGTGGGTGCCCAGTATGCCGGCCTGGCTGAACGCTGCCGGACACTTGCTGCACTGGTAAGGACGCTCGCCGGTGTGGGTGCGAATGTGGGACTTTAGGATGTGCTGGCGCTGTGGGAATAAAAAATACGAGATAAGAACAAGCTATAGTATCTGTTTGTACAATTTCTATACCAAAAGGTTGCCTAGAAATTGATGCTTTAGCAATACATACATACATAAATCACGCCTGTATCCCTTACGGGGTAGGCAGATCGTAAAACGCCTCCTAAAAGGCGCTTTCGCCACGTCTGACATAAATTGAGGGCAATTTTAGATTGTAATGTGTATTGCTGTAGTGACAGGTTGTCAGCCCATCGCCTAAATTACAATACACTGTAACCCTCGAATCCCTTTTTTTCCCTTTTGCTGACTTCTACAGCATGCCCGGGAGGAAGGGCAACTGGAACATTCTATGTTTTTCTTTCTCACCCATTCCAGTATGGGAATAAAAATACAAGATAAGAACAAGCTATAGTATCTGCTTGTACAATTTCTATACCCAAAGGTTGCCTAGAAATTGCTGCTTTAGCAATAAGGCCGCCTATATTGTACTGTCACGTTTGTTCCTTTTTATTTCTGTTGTATGTGTTTTTTTGTGCAATAAAGAATTTTGTATTGTATAGTATATTTTGTACATACATACGGAGTGTAAGGGACAGCGTCCCACAAACTGATAGAGGTTGCTCAGTCAACGACACTGAACAACTTCCATCAGGAAATTATTTCAGGAGGTAAAAATAAAGTTCTTCCATGCTGGACTGGGAGAGAGAAAAACATAGAATGTGCTAGCTGCATTTCCTTCCGGGCATGCTGTAAAAGCCAGCTAAGGGATCCAAGGGTTTCAGTATATTTCATTTTAGGCGATGGGCTGACAACCTGTCACTACGGCAATATACCTACAAATTGAACTTAAATAACTTAATGCCCGGGAGGAAATGCAGCTGGCACATTCTATGTTTTTCTCATGGTCCCAGGCCAGCATGGTTCTTTTTGTAAAGTCAAAATACAGCATTGTTTGAAGTTGCATAATGGATGCGTGAGCTTACTATGTAGAGTCAATTATTATTTCTATTTAATATTAATAGTAAAATTATATAATGTTCCGAAATTTTTACAGTTTGCGACTATGACCAATCAGGCAATCATGATGTTTTTTTTTGCAATATCGTATTAAACGGAAATTGCAAATTAACGTTCCATCAAGCAAACACATTCACATACATATAATCACGCCTTTATCCCGGTATAGTCGGGTAGGCAGAGCGTAAACGACCTAAATAAAGGTCGTTTCGCCACGTCTGACAAAGTTTTGAGGGTTATTTAAGAAAGATTTGTAGGTATATTGCTGTAGTGACAGGTTGTCAGCCCATCGCCTTAATTGCAATATACTGAAACCCTAGATCCCTTAGCTGGTTTTTACAGCATGCTCGGGAGGAAATGCAGCTGACACATTCTATGTTTTTCTCTCGCTCCCAGTCCAGCTTAAAATTTGTGGTTTTTAATATTTACGTTAGGTTAGGTGTTACTGATATTTCTTAGAAGATCAACCACAGATTTTTATTATAATGGACCTGTTTGCAAAATACTAAAAAGTTTATATAATGCGTCACCGGGCTAAGGCGGGGAGTGCTACACGCAATCTACACCCTTAAATAAAATGGCAACTGCCTAAGGGCGCCCACTAGGACTCGAACCTCGGCTTATGGCGTTGCCTTGGGAACTCCTTATCGGAGAGAATCTACCCGGTACGTGCCGGTAAACCCCAAAGTGGGGAGCAAAGGAGGGACCTCCGCGTCTCCGCCGGCGGGGTGTGCGGTTGCTGAAAGAGCTTGTACTGAGTGTGGCTCGACTAATATTGGCAGCATTAAATGCAAGAGTAATTTGGTCATCGCCGTCGGTAAGGACATGCCTAGGTCTTCGTTTGTAACGAGTCGCAGGTTGGGGAACGTAGTCAGAGGCGCTAACTACAAGAGGGTTAGGGGATCAACCACAGAGCGAGGGTAACACAAGTTGGTCTGTTCTTCTGTCGTGTGGGTTTCGAGTCAAACGACCCGATGAACCCTGGTGTCAGACTTTTTAAACCGTCTAATAACACAGCTAATAAGCCTCTGACATGGTTTGTGTAACGACCACTATCAAGGCCAGCGACCGGGACCGACGGCTTAACGTGCCCTCCGAGGCACGAAATCAGCCTGCTTAGTCCTATTCAAATTGGAGAAAACCTCAGAAAGATATAAATTGACAAATATTACTATTGTGTGGCGGAACAACCTTTGTTTAGGTAGTTTACGCTATGCCTACCCCATTAGGTATAGAGGCGTGATTATATGTATGTAGATAAAAAATGTATTGCATAAAAAACATCACCCATAAAACATAACGTAAACACAAAGAAAGAACACAAGAAAATAAATAAAAAAGACATGACAAAAATAAGACAAACTAGTGCCTACATTCTGTTGAATTGTGCTGAAGTGATTCAGAGGATCAAAGCTCAGTGTATTATAGCTCATAAAGAGCAACTGACAACCTGTCACTACAGCAATATACCTACAATCCTATCTTAAATACCCCTAAAAACTTTGTCAGACGTGGCGGAATGACCTTTGTTTAGGTCGTTTGCGCTCTGCCTACCCCATTAGGGATAAAGGCGTGATTATATGTACGTATGTATCTCCTAAGAAAACTTTGTAGCTATATATCAATCTACTCACGTCAAATATCTTGTCGCACATAGGACAGGGGAACTTGAGCGGTCGCTTGTAGCCCTCATGGATCAAACGTTGATGCTCTTTGAGAGACCAGTTGTTAACGTAGCCCTGGAAAAAAACATTGAGTTTAAATTAAGGTGACTATACTAGCCAAGAGGCAGTCCGATCAGTAAAAAAATCATACATACATTATAATCACGCCTTTATCCCTAATAGGCAGAGCGTAAACGATCCAAACAAAGGTCGTTCCGCCACGTCTGACAAAGTTTTGAGGGTTATTTAGGATAGATTTGTAGGTATATTGCTGTAGTGACAGGTTGTCAGCCTATCGCCTAAACTGCAACATACTGAAACCCTCCGATCCCTTAGCTGGTTTTTACAGCTTGCCCGGGAGGAAATGCAGCTAGCACAATAAATCATAACACACTAAAAACGCAGTGAATCGAGAAACCGGTCCAACAAGTTATAGTAATTAAAATAGTTTAGAACGATATATCTATCATTATCTTCCATGCTGGACTGGAAGCGAGAGAAAACATAGAATGCGCCAGCTGCATCTCCTCCCGGGCATGCTGTAAAAACCAGCTACGGGATTCGAGGGCTTCAGTGTCTTGCAATTTAGGCGATGGGCTGACAACCTGTCACTATAGCGATACACATTTCAGTCTAAAATAACCCTCAAAACTTGTCAGACGTGGCGGAACGACCTTTTCTTTGGTCGTTTACGCTCTGCCTACCCCATTCGGGATAAAGGCGTGATTATATATATGTATGTATAACGTTATAATTTATACATTCATAGTTCGTTGTAGTAACAGGAAGAAAAATTGCCGTTGGTGGCCGTTATTCGCAATTTTTCTATGAATCGCTAATTTATAAGGTTTTAAATTATCTTAATTACTATTACTTGTTGGACCGGTTTTTCGATTCACTGCGTTTTTAGTGAAATATGTTTTTTTTATGGGGGCGCCAATTGGCTAGTATTGCCACCTTATATTATATATTTCTACCTTTCATATTTTATGTATGTTGGAATGTTTGTTACACGATTCAACCACTAGACGGATCAGAATGAAATTTGGCACATATTGTATAGGGTTTGTCTTTTAATGAGACAGGAGACAATTCGTAGGCGCACAAACTCACGAAATCTTTACTTAAATCGTATCCTGTCGTTTTCTATCATGGTAGAAATTTGCTTCCATGCGGGACTGAGAGAGATAGAGAAACATAGAATGTTCCAGCTGCTGTTCCTCCAGGGCATGCTGTACAAGTTAGCAAAAGGGACTCGCGGGTTACAGTGTATTGTAATTTAGGTGATAGGCTGACAGCCTGTCACTATAGCAATACAAAATACAGTCTAAAATTGCCCTCAATTTTTGTCAGACGTGGCGGAAGCGCCTTTTACGAGGCGTTTCACGCTCTGGCTACCCCATAAGGGATGAAGGCGTGACTGTATGTATGTATGAATGTTTATAGAACAGAAAGGGACGGCTGCAATTTTAGTCAAGATTTAGTTGAGAACCATCCAAACCTTCCGATCCCAACATCCTAAATGGGACAAAATGTTACCATTTGAGGCAGTTTCTGCTGTGTGAGAGATTTTGTGTTCTCTAGAACTCTCTCTGTCTTCTCTAGAAGGCTAGATGTTCTCACTCTAACAAATCACATTCGTAAATGATTACTTCCATGCTGGACTGGGAGCGACAGAAAAACATAGAATGCGCCAGCTGCATTTCCTCCCGGGCATGCTGTAAAAACCAGCTAAGGGATCCGAGGGTTTCTGTATATTGCAATTTAGGAAATGGGCTGACCACATGTCACTACAGTAATATATCTACAAATCTATCTTAAATAACCCTCAAAACTTTGTTAGACGTGGCGGAACGACCTTTGTTTAGGTCGTCATTAGGGATAAAGGCGTGATTATATGTATGTATGTAAATGATTACAAATGAATACCTTTTCACACTGGTCGCATTGGAAGGGCTTTATATTGAGATGTACTCTGTTCATGTGCCTGTCCAGATCTCTTCGTATTGCGAACCGCTTCTTACACTGGAGGCAGGGTAAACTGAAATAAATAAAACAATATATTATTATCGCTACTGTGTCTACTGTCAATTTTTAATAGCGCTGTCACTTTGGTGAGAGCCCGATGGTGTAGTGGATAGGGCCGCTGCCTCCGGAGCGGGAGGTCGTGGTTCGAATCCCACCACGTATTAATGTGTTTTTCGGTTTTCGAATTTAATATGTACGTTTATTCGGCGCTTTTTCCGTGCTTCGGAAGGCACGTTAAGCCGTTGGTCCCGGTTAATATCGTTTAATACCACAGATATTAGTCGTTAAGCCATGTCAGAGGGTAGTGGTAAGCAGTGGCGGCTTGAAAACTCTGACCTAATCTAGGAACGGGTCTGGTTTTCCTTCTTGGTTGCAGAGGTCAGATGGCAGTCGCTCTGTGTAAAAACCATTACCCTCGGTCAATCACTTAGATTAGGTAGCCGACCCCTTGAGATACGGGATAAGGCTAGGGAAATGAGTAGCGCTGTAATTTTCTTCACTTTGACATAAGAACAGGATAGCAAATAAACACATGACTTTGACATTCATAATCTGACGTAAATCGTAATATGCTTTCGACCGCGATTTTTATACAGTTGTCAGCGGTTCTGTCTTGGACGAAACCACCCCTGCACACGAAACTATGAAGGTTTGCTCCGTACCCCTCTTTTTGTTTATAGTTTGACATGTTGCAATTTTGCCTAAGTAAAAAACAAACTACAAACGCCAGTGTTACTTCAAATGTAGTAGAGGAAACATACCTTTAATAATAGTTATATGTTTTGTTTTGATTTGCAAGACTTATAGTCTTCTTCTTCTGTCGAGTGGGTATCGAGTCTATCGACCCGATGAACCCTGGTGTCAGAGTTTTTAAACCGCCTAGTAGCACAACTATCAGGCATCTGACATGGTTTTAGTAACGACCACTATCAAAGACAGCGACCGGGACCGACGGCTTAACGTGCCCTCCGAAGCACGAAATCTTTTTCTTTTTCGGACAATCAGGTGATTCAGCCTGCAATGTCCTAACCAAACTGGGGAAAAATTCACAGTGATAAATTCTCAAATATCAACTTTGTGTTTCCCCCCTGGAAATCGAACCCAGGACCTCCGGATCAGAATTCCATGGCACTAGCCGCTAGACCATGGAGGCAGTTCAGACTTATAGTGATACAATAAAATACAATGCAAAAAAAATATTGCACAATGAAACACATACAACAGAAATAAAAAGCAACAAACGTGACAGTACAATATAGGCGGCCTTATTGCTAAAGCAGCAATTTCTACCAGGCAACCTTTGGGTATAGAAATTGTACAAGCAGAAAGCGGGATAGTGCATATTACTACAAATAGTACTTAGACAATATTTACACACTATTAAATAAATATTTCAATAAAATATACTGATACATATCTCATGGGAAACTAATACATAATATATGCTACATAGGATAGGATAGGGTGATCAAACGAACAATATATCTTTTCATCATTAAATTTGTTTTAATGATGTTTTATTGTTATTTCTCCGTAAAATAAATAAAATGCAATATAACAGCATATGCATATAATTACGCCTGTATCCCTAATGGGGTAGGCAGAGCGTAACCGACCTAAACAAAGGTCGATTCGCCACGTCTGACAAAGTTTTGAGGGTTATTTAAGATAGATTTGTATGTATATTGCTGTAGTGACAGGTTGTCAGCCCATCGCCTAAATTACAATATACTGAAACCCTCAGATCCCTTAGCTGGTTTTTACAGCATACCCGGGACGAAATGTTTTTCTCTCGCTCCCAGGCCAGCATAGAAGAATATAACAGGCCTGAATAAAACGCTCTTGTTACAAAGTTCAGTTTTAAATGCATGTCAGTCAAAATTTTGACATTCTTAAATGAGTCGGATTATATCTCGAGGCACGGCCAGTGCCTCCGCAATTAGGGAATATGCATGATTTTTTTAAACTATTAGTTAGAATTATTGTCACCATAAATAAACGGCAGTGAAGGAATTTTCGCAAAATATTCATTAGTTTACGAGTTATAGTGCCTTAAAATGGTTAGTTAAAAAGAGAGGTCCGAACTGTCTTGTGACGTCATAAGACAGAAGCGCCATACTTATTCCATATAAATTATCGTTTCGAAGAGAGAGATAGATAGTCTATCTAATGGTATATCTCGGTGATTTTTTGATCAATTTTATTTCTATTTTCACTGTTCTTTTCATAATTTAAGATATTTTTAGAAAATAAGTTCAGATACTGAAAATATGTTGTATGCACATTCCCTATTGCATTGCTTATTCATTTTGTTTCATCCTATTGCACTTCCTCGCTCTAGCTATAACTCGCTTTTTTTAAAGTGTCAAAGATAAAGCGGATACATTAAGGGGATCTCAGGTGCACGCCAGCGCCCTCATCAATTAAAAAATCATTACTCACTGAAAACTCAATTAATTGAAAATCTGGTAGATCAGATAGACGTATAGGCACTGACATTTATTTTAAGCATTATAAATTAATGATTCAGTGTTCACTGCAATTATAGATAGCAAAAGTGCTAAAAGTGGCCGTTTTTCGCAATTTTTCTATCTGTTACTATAACAAACTATAAATGGCAACTTTATGAGGTTCTAAATGACCTTCATTGCTTTAACCTCAATCTGGTCTACCGGATTTTCGATTGACTGTGCTTTCAGTGAATTATGATTTATTGACTGATGAGGGCGCCACTTAGTCCAGGGAAGCCCCTTAAGTAGCCAGTACTTGTTGTATTTGTTCGGGTGTTATGTGTCATTACCTCTCCCCCCGATTTTGGGAGAACGAGCTTGCTTAAACTACGTTCATTTCATCTCGTAAACGGCTCGTAAACTGCATTTTCTTTGTAACCTAGTAGAGGTTCCATTTTCGGAACACCAATCATAACTTTGCTACAAAAATAAAGTTTTGCGGTTGACTTCTTTGAAAGTAGTATGGAAAAAGCCGTTTATGAGCCGCAAAACAAGTTGGTATCAATAACGCAACATTAAAAAAATGGAGTATACATTTTCTATGCCTTCAGGAGGCAGGGCACTGTAGTCAAATGGCAACCATCATTTCGTAGTTCTCAATTTGTCCGCCTGAACAAAAATCGCGGTCGATCTGTAAATAAGAACCCAGCATATGCTTTCATATTTTACGTCATTTAAGCAGTCTTATGTTAGATTAGGAAAGGACAATTTTATGTGTTTATTTGCTATTCTGTTCTCATGTTTAAGTGAAGAAAGTGACAGCGCTAGCTAAGAATTAAAATGATGTCGCGAGATTCGACAACATTAGCGTCTAAAGTGACTGAAACACAGGAACTTGATATCTTCCATGCTGGACTGGGAGTGAGAGAAAAACATAGAATGTGCCAGCTGCATTTCCACCCAAGCATGCTGTAAAAACCAGCTAAGGGATCTGAGGGTTTCAGTATATTGTAATTTAGGTGATGGGCTGACAACCTGTCACTACAGCAATATACGTACAAATCTTTCTTGAATGGCCCTCAAGACTTTGTCAGACGTGGCGGAACGGCCTTTGTTCAGGTCGTTTACGCTCTGCCTACCCCATTAGGGATAAAGGCGTGATCATATGTATGTATGTAACTTGAAATGCTGAAGTATTCTATGTTTGTTTCGCTCCCAGTGGAACAAGAAAGAATAGATCGATATTTTCATAGAGTTGTGAATAACGTAAAGTTATTTTAAATACTTACGGAAGGTCCATGTAGCTGTTATGCGACATTGTTGTTTTCAAATGATGCTTTAGTATGTACTCTGATTTGAAGCTCCTGAAAAAATAAATTACATACATAGAATCACGCTTTTATCCCTAATGGGGTAGACAGAGCGTAAACGACCCAAACAAAGGTCGCTCCGCCACGTCTGACAAAGTTTTGAGGGTTACTTAAGATAGATTTTTAGGTGCTATAGTGACAGGTTGACAGCCCATCGCCTAAATTCCAATATACTAAACCCTCGGATCCCTTAGCTGGATTTTACAGCATGCCCGGGACGAAATGCAGCTGGCATATTCTATGTTTTTCTTTCGCTCCCAGTCCAGCATGGAAGAAAATACTACAAAGTGTATATAATGCGTCACCGGGCTAAGGCGGGGAGTTGCTACACGCAATCTACACCCTTAATGAAGAAGCAACTGCCTAAGGGCGCCCACTAGGGCTCGAACCTCGGCTTATGGCGTTGCCTTGGGGTTCTGTCATGTGGGTCGTATCGACTCAATCGACTAATAGCACAGCTAATAGGCCTCTGGCATGGTTTGTGTAATGACCACTATCAAAGACAGCGACCGGGACCAATGGCTTAACGTGCCCTCTTGAAGCTCGGAATCTTTTTTCTTCCAGACAATCAGGTGACTCGGCCTGCATTGTCCTAACTAAACTGGGTAAATATCCCACAAAGTGATAAATTGACAAATATTAACTTTCACAAAGTAATCAAACACAGGTCCTCCGGATCGTGAGCCCATGGCTCTGACCACTAGACCACGGAGGCTATCAACGCTCGGCAGAAGAAGACTGGAAGCTTACTTGTCACATTCCACGCAAAAGTAATCCTTCCTGTGCGAATGCTTGATGCTGTGTTTCTTCAGCAACGAAGGGCTCTCGAAGGCTTTACCGCACTTCTGACATACACACACACACACACACATACATACACACACACACACACCCATACATACACACACACACACACACACACACACACACACACACACACTTACTTGTCACACTCCACGCAATAGTAATCCTTCCTGTGTGAATGCTTGATGCTGTGTTTCTTCAGCAACGAGGGGCTCTCGAAGGCTTTACCGCACTTCTGACATACACACACACACACACACTTACTTGTCACACTCCACGCAATAGTAATCCTTCCTGTGTGAATGCTTGATGCTGTGTTTCTTCAGCAACGAAGGGCTCTCGAAGGCTTTACCGCACTTCTGACATACACACACACACACACACTTACTTGTCACACTCCACGCAATAGTAATCCTTCCTGTGTGAATGCTTGATGCTGTGTTTCTTCAGCAACGAAGGGCTCTCGAAGGCTTTACCGCACTTCTGACATACACACACACACACACACTTACTTGTCACACTCCACGCAATAGTAATCCTTCCTGTGTGAATGCTTGATGCTGTGTTTCTTCAGCAACGAAGGGCTCTCGAAGGCTTTACCGCACTTCTGACATACACACACACACACACACTTACTTGTCACACTCCACGCAATAGTAATCCTTCCTGTGTGAATGCTTGATGCTGTGTTTCTTCAGCAACGAGGGGCTCTCGAAGGCTTTACCGCACTCCTGACATACGTGGCCCTTCACACGCCTGCCTGCCTCGTTCGTGTGGGTCCTGGAACAACACATACATCATCATTCCCCTAGCCTTATCCCAAATCTCACAGGGTCGGCTACCTAATCTAGAACTGAACGAGGGTACTGGTTTTTACACAGAGCGACTGCCATCTGACCTCTGCAACCAAGAAAGAACCAGACCCAATCCTAAATTAGGTTAGTTTTCAAGCCGCCAATGCTTAGCACTGTCCTCTGTCATGGCTTAACGACTAACGTCTATGGTATTAAACGATATTAACCGGCACCAACAGCTTTACGTGCCTTCCGAAGCACGGAAAAAGCGCCCGATAAACGTACATATGAAATTCGAAAACTGAAAACACATTGGATGATGATCCATGCTGTCGGATGGGCATGTAAATAGTCGGTCCTGCGCCTGATTTATCTCTGGTCGTGTCAGTCAATCAGAATAAGAGATTGAAGAATAGGGAGGTTACTTGTGTGTTGTGCAAACACTTGGGCACTAAAAGCTAGTCCTGCGCAGTTGGCTGATCGTCCGCCCTCACCGTAAATCGGTGTCAAAGTCAAATCATTTATTTAAAAATAGATTCCTAAGAACACTTTTAGAAAGTCACAAGCGAGTCTATTACAAATAAAATTAGTCACAAAATAAAATAAAACTATATCACAATGAAGAAGAAGCATGAGAAACTCGCACTTTGCGCCCCTCCCTTCGTTTTGTCTTGTTCTTACACTTGTCCTTCCTATTGTTCAAAATAGGGTTTGTGACCGCAATGTGTGCCAATTTCTTAGGCATCACTGTGAGAGGTATATTATTATTATTACTCACCTAACCATATGCAACTTGAGTGATTCTTTGCTGGCGTATATTTTGTTGCAATGCGCGCAAACCACCCTGTCTTTGACTTTGTGAAGGTACAACATATGTTTTCTTAGTGACGCTTTTCGTCTGAAAAAAAGAAAATAAAAATCTATAGAAATATATATATTTAATCACGTTTTTTATCCCTTATGGGGTAGGAAGACCTAAACAAAGGTCGTTCTGCCACGTCTGACAAAGATTTGAGGGTTATTTAAGATAGATTTGCAGGTTTATTGCTGTAGTGACAGGTTGTCAGCCCATCGCCTAAATTTCAATATACTGAAACCCCGGATGCCTTATATGGTTTTTACAGCATGCCCGGGAGGATATGCAGCTGGCACATGCTATGTTTTTCTCTCGCTTCTAGTCCAGCATGGAAAACATAAGTAGAAATATATTTGCAAGTAAAATAATACACTCGTTTTATTAATCTAAGCATGCTAGACTGGGAGTGTGGGAAAAACAGAATGTGCCAGCTGCATTTCCTCCCGGGCATGCTGTAAAAGTAAGCTAAGGGATTCGAGGGTTTCAGTATATTGCAATGTAAGCGATGGGCTGACATCCTGTCACTACAGCAATATATGTACATACAAATCTATCTTAAATAACCCTCAAAACTTTGTCAGACGTGGCGAAACGACGTTTGTTTAGGTCGTTAACGCTCTGCCTTCCCCATTAGGGATAAGGCGGGATTATATGTATGTATGTATGAATGACTGTAGGCTTAAACTAAAATATTTAACATAAAATGGGACCCTGCGATACAGGCTTGCCTAGTGTGGGGACCATGTCAATCTTACGTAGTTATCACACCAAAATGTACAAAGTGAAGTGTAATAGCACAGAATATATAATAGTACTACATACAGAATGGACATTCACCTCCCTTCCCCAGTCCGACATACGTCACACTCCGCGCCGGATTGTGCGTTCGCTTAGCGGGCATGGCGCGCGCATGTTTCCCAGTATAACGGAAATAATAAAGTTTTGTGTTCCAAAGATGGTTAAAGTGCCGTCGTTTCAATAGGCCATATTTGACAATTGTGACCTTCAGTACCCTTAAGGAAAATAGTGATGTACATGAGCGTCAAACATACGTAGCTAGTATTTCAAACCGTTACTTGTTATTGAATGGGAAGTTTACTAGTTATTCTCAAGGGTCATGTATAGCTAGAGGTTGGTAGGTATGAAAGAGAGGGCAATATTCATCCAGCGCTCTTTTTACATGACGAGATGTATAGAGGGCGCTGAGCTAGTCTGAAATAACGTTTCTGTATACAAAAACTCTGTGCTATTTTACAAATTATTTTTGTTTTGTGTTTATGGAATTGTTCTAATTTTTACAAGACATGCCGGAATAGTTATTCAAATGATGAATTTAATTTTCTGCTCTTGGTTCTAGGAATTATTTGTTCGTATTTGTGTGTTCGTTCTTGGAAACGATTGGTAGAGCGTTAGATCGGACTTTTATGGGGGTCCAAGGGAATTCCACTCTTTATCTGTGCGCATTATGAAAGATGATTTAAAGCGCTTCGTGCGTAATGTGGGTATATCGACTAAGAACGAATCACAGTGAGGCAAGGTGAGTGGATATTTCGAGCCAGCGTCAAGACGGCAATTGCTCGCAAAGAGATTGGCAAATAAATTTGCTTTCTCTTTTTTTATTATTAAACGAACAAGAATCACTCATTATGCTCTCTTCTTTAATCGCACCCTACGTGCTCGCGCTCTTCGATCACGAGCTTTTACCCAAGCTTGGTAAGCAGACTGTTTACGAGCCTCAGCTCGAGCACAGTCCGCATATCTACACAATTTAGACCATTATGAAACTATCGTTGATTTGCTTATAAACAATTGAAGTATATGTTCCATTTAGTACAATCTTATGATACACAAACTTTCAAAACGCCATAACTCAAAACAACAAATCAGAGGGTTAGTTGGTTTTACCTTTAACCCGGCGGTATGAATATTGCGATAAAAAATATATCACAGATCAGATCAGCCTATTACAGTTCACTGCTGGACGAATAAATGAATGGTTACTAAAGAAGCAAAAAAAATAATACTTAATGTTATTTGGAATAATACGCTATTACTCACAGTAACATCACTAGCCGGTTTGACAGTTAAAAGGCTCACCGACGTAACATTTGAATGTCGCTCAAATTTTACATTTATGTTAATTTTAAATTATTACGGCAAATTTCAGACGATTTTTTTTGATTTCTTAGAATATTATTTAAAGATATTTATGATTCTAAAGACAGAAAGAGTGAAATATCTAGTTTTTTTATTTTTTTATTTGAGAGCTGGTAAAATGTTACTGCGTCTCCATCCTTCAAATATGGCCTATTGAAACGACGATACTTTAGGTACTGTTCCGCGTACGGATGTCTTTCTACCACAAGATATGACTCCAATAGGAACATTTTTAGATTCCACAGTGATGAGAGACGGTAAGTAAATTTATACAAAATATGCAACCTAATCTATTCTAACTATTCAGTTACAGTGAATTATTT
The DNA here is from genome assembly GCA_949820665.1 of Scrobipalpa costella. Lineage (NCBI taxonomy): Eukaryota > Metazoa > Arthropoda > Insecta > Lepidoptera > Gelechiidae > Scrobipalpa > Scrobipalpa costella. The sequence continues at coordinate 4,301,243 of OX463320.1, read as the reverse complement.
TAAAACGTTGGTTTAATCAAGAACCAGATTAATCAAGTGATGATTATGACCGGCATAACAAAATTTATCAACCCTTATAACACGCACACAAACGCATGCCAAGTGCAACATGCCGTCTGTCGATGTGTGACCAAAATGACATGGTAGTTAGGAGTGTCCGAGATGTGTTAATAGATAAGAGCATTTTTTTATTTCTGCACTCTGTACATTTGTTAGTAAATTTCATTATTATTATTTTCATTCTAGTTGACAGGAGAAAAACATGTAAAACATTTGTTTTCACTTACTTGCATACATACATACATATAATCACGCCTTTATCCCTAATGGGGTAGGCAGAGCGTAAACAACCTAAACAAAGGTCGTTCCGCCACGTCTGACAAAGTTTTGAGGGTTATTTAAGATATATTTGTAGGTATATTGCTGTAGTGACAGGTTGTCAGCCCATCGCCTAAATTACAATATACTGAAACCCTCGGATCCCTTAGCTGACTTTTACAGCATGCGCGGGAGGAAATGCAGCTTGCACGTTCTACGTTTTTCTCTCGCTCCCAGTCCAGCATGGAAGAAACTTACTTGAACCGTTTGAAGCAGCTGGGACAGCTGAAGTCAGGCCCCTGACAATGCTTGGCCCTGTAATGGTCCTCTATAGTAATCCTGTTCTGTCGAATCAGACCACACTCCACACATTTGTACCGGCTGGAATCAAGACAAAACACAATCCTTTTTTGGTAATAATAGTAATGGGATTTCTTCCATGCTGGCCTGGGAGCGAGAGAAAAACATAGAATGTGCCAGCTGCATTTCCTCCCGGGCATGCTTTAAAAACCAGCTAAGGGATCCGAGGGTGTCAGTATATTGCAATTTAGGCGATGGGCTGACAACCTGTCACTACAGCAGTATACCTAAAAATACTATCTTAATTAACCCTCAAAATTTTGTCAGACGTGGCGGAATTACGAATAAAGGCGTGATTATATGTATGTATGTAATTAATAAACATAAAGCATAAAACGTCCGTAATAAAAAAAAAATGAAAATGACAGTTTCGCAAAATATCTATTTCACAAAATGTCTTTCCTTTAAAATACCAATGATGCAAAATTACATACATATAATCACGCCTTTAACCCTAATGGGATAAGCAGACCGTAAACGACCTAAACAAAGGTCGATCCGCCACGTCTGACAAAGTTTTAAGGGTTATTTAAGATAGTTTTATAGGTATATTGCTGAAGTGAATGAAAAGGTTGTCAGCCCATCACCTGAATTGTAATACACTGAAACCCTTGGATCCCTTAGCTGGTTTTTATAGCGTGCCCGGGAGGAAATGCTGCTGGCACATTCTATGAATTTATCTCTCTCCCAGTCCAGCATGGAAGAATTGAATGTACAATGTTTTTGAAATAGATAATCAGGAACTATACAATATACTGCTACAGAATGGATGTAAGGGCCACACATAAACACGTCACGACGACGTGACGTCCAACGTTGTTGGAAATCCACGTCGCACAACGTACAAACACCACGTACATATTTGCCCTCATAAAGATAAGTAAGGCTATTTATGTAAATACTTACTGTGTGTGATATCTTTGATGGCTGTGTAGCTTGTCTTCTGACGGCATTCTCTGATTGCAAATGTCACACACATAGTCACCATTCGCCTGCAAAAAATAAACTTGTACAAATTGAAATGTTTCGTAGAATAATACTTAAAAAATGGGCAAGTTATGTTGTTATGTAGTTCCAGAATTTATCTTTTTTCGGGATGTTTTTATCTTTTCTAAAATAGATAATTAACACTCTATTTTAGATAATTAATCTAAAATTGATAATAGATTAATTAAGCGCAAACGCAACATGGCCATAAATCAACGGTATATTAAGGTCATTTTTTTATTTAAAAAAGTGAACCTTTTAATATAGTGGTGAGTATAATGGTAGCATATTGTAATTTTTTGCACGTGGCTTGTCATTTCCACATGCCCTAAGGTAGACTGGTAGATAATGCCTTTGGCGTTAAGTCCGCCCATGTAACATTTTTGTACAAGTCAAATTAATAAATTGTAACAAGATGCCTGTTCATACCCTGAATTGTTGCAGTAGTGAGATAGAAAACTGTACAAAGAACCATCTCCATACAGGTTTTTTTTATAATTTAGAAAAACTTAATTCCTATTGAGAGGATTGGTGGGAGATTGCCCAGGATCAAAAGAGGTGGAAAAACAAAATGGCCTTTGCCTAGCAGTGGGACAATATAGGCTAATAATAATAATGATCACAATACATTATTTGGTATAAAAAGGCCTCTGCACTGTTGGCTTCGGCACCACATATGCCTCAAAGGACCGGGTCCCTGTGGGTCCGTGATATTGAAAAGTATACCAACATAATAATAATAAGAAAACCTTACCACATCATGAGTTTCCATATGCTTGTCATAGCTAGATTTGTAACTGAAGCCTTTTACGCAATCCTCACATTTGTACTCGGAATTCAGATATGTTTCGTCCAAAGACTTTTGAGCTCTCTCTTGTAGACATTCCTCCTTTGATATGTGTAACAGTTCTATTCTAGAATCTAGAAAGATACATAATAAAACGATATAACTATAGCAAGAGTTGTGTAAAGCGATTATCTGCATTATATTTAATCTTTCGATTAGAAATACATATATAAAATTGTAATATTCTATACTATTCCGCATGCAAATATTACTGTTCCATATGTGCATTTTGATTCGAGTGATTCATAATTACGGCTCCTGGTTGTTTATATGAAACATTGCTATGGATTCATAGAGCGCACAACTTAACTAAATCTTGAGTAAAATTATTTGTATCCCTCTCTGTTTTCTCATGACAGAAAAGGGCAGGTATAGACATATATTAGTTAAGTTGTGATTTTTGCAACTACGAATTGGTACCATTATATTTATTTTCTTTACAATGTTATGAAGTTTCTGTTTCTCACCAATTATTTCCATTTCAGATACTTGTTGTATTTTTTTACTAATATTTTTTCTTAATTTCTTTTTTGACTTTAAACACTTGATCTTAACTCCTTCCAACTCCAATTCTTTTTTGAGGAATTTCAGCGGATACTCATCTTCTTCATCTTTAACATAGTTTTCTAACCCTGGAATAAAAAAAACATATATTATGTGTGAATTATAGAAGGTAGGTAGGTAAATTTAAAATTCTTGAACCTGCAAACTTCAAAATACGATCTCATTGCACTGCCAACTGAGCTACCAAGGAGGTGGTATAAATAAATTAAGGTGTATGAAATATTGTAACTCTGAGCAACCATATAAATAGAATAAAAAATATATGGTTTAGCTGCAAAATACAGCTTTTGCACAGTTTTAGAGCAAGTTTCAATAAGGCTTTATTGAAGCCAATAATTAAGTCTGGTTGGATATGTAAAAGATACTCAATATTACCTTTCATTCCTAATTTGTTGTCATCAGCATCAAAATCCATTAAATCATTGCCATCATCATAATTCTCATCATCATCATCACATTTCAGTTCAATTTTGATTTTCATATTATCACTACTTTCATAAACAAAGAAAGATTCTTCATTGTTTTTATTTTTTCCATCCAATTCTATGGTATTCAATGGAACATGTGTTAGGCTAATTATGGGACGGATTGACGAGTTTATTGTTTGTATTATTGAATCAGTGATCTGAAAGTTAAGAGAAAAAAAAATCTTAATCAGAGAGAGACCGGAGTCTTTTGCCCAGAAGTAGGACAAGACAAGACAAGACCTAATGCAAGAAATATGAATATATTATATAGATCAGGTTCATCATAAATAAAATCTAGAAACAATTTATATAACTTACATTAAACATATTTTCTAAGAGGATTTGATTACTCTGGACATTCCGTATGAACATTTCTGCATGGTCTGCTAATCTCTTGCAAATGTAGCACAGAGTCATTTCATCAACCTGAAAAATACATACATACCTATAGTATTTTCAAATCAATTTTAAAATAAAGGTAAATAAATTTTTAGATATTTTAATTCAAAAACACATTTCAAAATAAATTATATGTGTTAGCAAATTAGTTAAATTACTTAAACTACTGTTTATTATGTTGTTATATATATCTCATAGCTAAAACTTATTATAGAAACAAGATCTTCGCTTCAAAAGCAGATGGCAAATTCTCTGTTTATCTAACGTCCTTGCTTGGCATGGAAGTAAGATAAATACAGGATCAACTATCCAGTTTCTTTATTTAATAAATACGTTGCAAACTATTGTATGTTTATTTACTTACCTGTAAAATGTTTTTTAGCGACGGAGAAACTGCGACCGTTTCAAGCTGAATTCCATCGTTTTTACACAAACAACCAAAACAATAGCTCGGTTGGAGACCGTCTGGCTCGTCCATCTTCTTGTTAGTTCAGGAGCGGTGGAAAGTCAAAAGCTGGCTTTAGGGGATATAATATAAACACCAGACTTCAGCTTCCACTCTAGGTAAACAAACACTGAACTCTTTAGCAACACGGGTTTCATTGGATACTCTCGATGAAATTCCATTCAAATACAATCAATAAAATTTCTATGTTCTCTATTAAACTTGTAATAAACAAGAAAATTACTCAGAAGAAAAGATAGAAACAAACCGCTGTTTGGTTCTGCAGCGAGCGATTGACAAAATTGACAATTTATTTGACAGCATAACAGCTTGTGACTGTCATTGTCATTATTGTATTTATCGATAGGAAGCACTACGGTACAACGCTATTTTTTTACAGCTTCTGCTACTCGACGAGAGATGGCGCTTTATTCGGAAACAAAAGTTTTTATTTACTGGCCACACTGAATCAAAGTGTCAAAATAGACTACTGTTTGATATTGTCTATCATCTGTAACTGTTTGTTTAATTCTGTGTTTACGTTTAGATTTTCTCGTATTTCAGGTGGTTATTGGTCATGAAAGTATGGCTAAAGTTATCCAAGTCACCACAACTGGCCACTGCTATGGCTGCCTGTCAAAAACTGACAAAAGTAACCTAGAAATTTTCCATCTTCAGGCAGTTTCTTTACAAACTATCTTTCAGGTAATTTTCACGGTCTATAAACCAAATAAGTACATTGCTAATCAAATTAACCACCAACGTCTAGACTGCAAAGGTGAATTTGTCACTGCGGCCTATTTTAATTTACTTCATGTTCACATTTATTTATTTAACTTTATGCACAAAAATGTTACATGGGCGGACTTAACGCCAAAGGCATTATCTACCAGTCTACCTTAGGGCATGTGGAAATGAAAAGGCAGGTGCAAAATTTTATCCTACCATTCACATTTCACATTCTGTTCTGATTGATTTAGCCTTTAACCTTTATCATTGAGGTGTGTTAAAATTGTCGCTAATTATATGGCGAATAAATAAATAAAAATAAAAAACTACTAATATTAAGATATTTTCCTTACAGTCTAAGCAGCTAATTTTGTGCTACATCTGTATTAAACTAGCCAAAAATACTGAGAGATTCATTCACAATGTTAAAACAGCACAAAATCTATTATCAGGAATAACAGATGTAAGTATACTCTATACTTTAGTAGTAATTATTTTTCAACTATGGAAGCTACATATTTAAAATAAAGGATTCATCTCCAACATATTATATCTGCAAATTCAATTTCTTGCCCACACTTTTCTTGATTAAATAGATGCGCCCTTAAAAAAAATTCTGTAATAAAACTGAGTAAAACATTCTAAGGAACCTTTCTTATTTTGTTGTCTTGAGTTCTTTTATAAAAACTAAAATTGTGTTCCTTTTTTTATATTTTACAATACTTATTATAAATGTGCTGCCTATGTATTAGTTAATAACATTTTGCTTGTCCTTCTGCAGATAGCAAATGAAGATAATAAATTAGCAATTAAACCGTTAAACTTAACAGTGTTCCAGCCAGATCTGAATAATGCAATACAAGTGAAATGGCTTGAAGATGATGAGAAGATCAAAATTGAATATGAACATGATTTTCCAGGTAGTTTTACATATAAAAGAAAAAAAAGTGGGGTCACCTAGTATAACAGAAATTAATAAAAACACATACTTATAGACATTAAAACAATCAATGAAACTGAATAATATTTACAAACAAATTCTTCTAGAAAATAAAAAGTGCATAATTTGATTTCTATGTATCAAAATTACCACTATGAGAATAGAGATAAAATTAATTCAGGGAAGTCAATTCTTTAATTTCCAATAAGATTTTCTCTGTAAAAGATGTTCAGTTTGTTGACAGAGGTACACCATGCCTTACACTTGGAATGTTTCGAAAGCTAAAGAGATTTAAAGAGTCCTTAAAATGTACTTCTTGTTTATATTATAGGCGCAGACTTGGACACAGATTACATAAAACAGGAGCAAGGTGACGATTTTGTAGAAGGAATTTTACCAACAGCAGATAATATGGATAATTTTATAAACTGCTTAGAAAACGAACTTGATATAAAACATAATACATGCTTAACGTTTAAAGAACATGGAGTCAAAAATGAAAAGAAATATACAAAAAGAAGAAAGAACGTTAAAAATGAGAATAATACAGAAGATAGCAAAAAATCTGGAAAAGAAGGTAAGAATCCTGCCATGCTGGACTGGACTGGTCCTATCGCTCGATAGGAAAATATAGAATCAATACATTTTCTACTTTTCCTAGGCATACTGTAGTTATCAATAGAGAGAAGCAATGATTCCCGTATTTTCAGTGTACCATGTGCCATTTACACGAAAGGCGACAACAACAATATCACCTATAGCGGTATGGATTTCTGTCAGAAAACGCCCTATTTCTCAGATGTCGCGATAACTGCTTTTTCTGAGTTGTTCCGCCCTGCTTAGCCAGTTAGAGAAAAAGGCGTGACTGACTATATGTATAACTTCTGACCTGATTGGTTAGTGACAGTTTGGTGAATTTAAAATGATGATAAATACCTTTTCTTTATTATTTTAGATTCCCAAATAGAAATGCTGTATTTAACCGACCAGCAATGTCTAGAAGAGCGAGCTCAAAAGAAATTGGACAAAGTTTACAGAAGTTGTGAATTTAAATGTACTGATTGCATAAAGGGGTTCAGCTATAGACCAGGCTTCGATAAACACATGGAAAGACATAGTAAGGTAAGGCAAAATGTTAAGTTCGCAAAATGTCCCTTACACTTCGTCTTCTGTCTGTGTCCAGTCAAGGTCAAAGTCAGGGAAAAACCTCACAAAGTGATAAATTGACAAATATCAAGTCTGCGTTCCCCCCCTGGGAATCGAACCCAGGACCTCCGGATCGTAAGCCCATGGTTCTGACCACTAGACCACGAAGGCAGTTAAAATGAGCCTACTAAAAAAGACTTGGATGTTTTTAAAATTGAAGCGACAATTGGAGCCCTGGGAACATTTTTTTTTATTTTTATTTTATTGATCACCAACAGAGTAAGCAACAATACAGACACAGAGGATACATACAATAAATTTTAAGCTAATTGCCACCCCAATTATAGGTGATGACGGCATGCACAGTTTTGACACGTATAACAACATATTAATACAAGGGAATTTAGTTTTGCATTTTGCGGCGATACCAGAGATTCATCCTATTGTATCATGCTATTTTACTTCTGTAGGTCTGTAAGTTTATAATACGCATGAATGTAAGTTATGGGCACGTCAAGCCGTCGGTCCCGGTCGCTGTCTTTGATAGTGGTCGTTACTCAAACCATGTCAGAGGCCTGATAGTTGTGCTACAGAAGTGAAATAGCATTATACAATAGTATGAATTTCTGGTATCGCCGCAAAATGTAAAACTAAATTCCCTTGTATTAATATGTTGTTATACATGTCAAAACTGTGCATGCCGTCCTCACCTATAATTGGGGTGGCAATTAGCTTAAAATTTATTGTACGTATCCTCTATGTCTGTATTGTTGCTTACTCTGTTGGTGATCAATAAAAAAAAATGCCCCTAGGGCGCCAATTGTCCCTTTCTTTTTCAAAATAATTTTGCTGCGCTGTTACGCGGTTTAAAAACTCTGACACCAGGGTTCATCGGGTCGATAGACTCGATACCCACTCGAAAGAAGAAGAAGAATGTAATTTTTTAATACGCATGAATGGTTTTTGAGTAGCTTCGAGTTGCAGATTACTGGGATATGCAAAACTCAACCTCCATAAAGTACACAAGAAAGGAACAAATAGGAATTAATCTAGGAGATGGAACGACGGTACTGGTTTTACACTACTTGTGGAAGGGAAACCAGACTCAATCCTAGATTAGGTCAGAGTTTTCAAGCCGCCAATGCTTAGCAATGACCTCTGACATGGCTCAACGACTAATATCTACGGTATTAAACGATATTAACCGGGACCAACGGCTTAAAGTGCCTTCCTAAGCACGGAAAAAGCGCCGAATAAACGTACATATGAAATTCGTAAACCTAAAAACACATTGGTACGTGGTGGGATCGGGATTCGAACCACCTCCCGCTCAGGAGGCAGCGGCCCTATCCACTACACCATCGGGCTCTATTGCCACAGAATATATAATACATACATACATATAATCACGCCTTTATCCCTAATGGGGTAGGCAGAGCAAAAACGACCTAAACAAAGGTAGTTCCGCCACGTCTGACAAGTTTTGAGGATTATTACAGATGATCATGACGTATATTGCTTTAGTGACAGGTTGTCAGCCCATCGCCTAAAATTGCAATATACTATAACCCTCGAATCCATTAGCTGGTTTTTACAGCATGCTCTGGAGGTGATGCAGCTGGCACATTCTATGTTTTCCCATCACTCCCAGTCCAGCATGGAATGAAGAATATATAATAGTACTACATATTATAGCGATACATATTTCAGTCTAAAATAGCCCTCAAAACTTATCAGACGTGGCGGAACGACCTTTTCTTTGATCGTTTACGCTCTGCCTACCCCATTCGGGATAAAGGCGTGACGTGTAGTACATATCTTCCCGCTAACTAACTAAAACTGATTAACTTGAAAAACTTTCTATGTAAAGTGAAGGTTTTCTATTTATTTTCCAGCTGAGCGGCGACTATGAATGTGAAATTTGTAAACAACGTATGGTTTCTGAAGAGAAGTTAAATATTCACAAAAGAATTCATAAAGTGTAAGTACCTATGTTTACCTACCTATTTTTTTCATTATGGGTCGACATATTAACCGAAAAAAATGGAGGAGGTTCTCAATTTGTCGTGATTTTTTTTTTTATGTATGTTCACTGATTGAACTGAACGCCTGGATCAATTTGAAAAAGTCTTTGTTCTCACTTTTTAATACTAAATCTAAAATCATGCTGACTTCTTCTTTTTAGCGAGTGGATTCTTGAGTCGAACAACAACCCGATGAACCATGGTGTCAGAGTTTTCAAACCGCCTAGTAGCACAGCTATTAGGCCTCTGGTAGGCACATGGTTTTTACGGGTTCTGATTATATGTATGTATATTTTTTTTATTTCAGTCGCTACAGATGTACAGTATGCAATCTAACTCGGGTGTGCCGCGCCAGCATAGCGGACCACGTGGCGAATGTCCACGGAGCGGGACTCGCGTACGGGTGTCCCAAATGCGAGAAGACATTCAAGTGAGTGCACATAGAATGTACCAGTCACTCGGGTGTGCCGCGCCAGCATAGTGGACCACGTGGCGAATGTCCACGGAGCGGGACTTGCGTACGGGTGTCCCAAATGCGAGAAGACATTCAAGTGAGTACTTCGGATTTCTTCTCGTCGGCCGCGAAGCGGCCGGCGGGGAGACGCCATCGAGGCAGGGCCTCCTGGGCGTGGTCTCAAACCGCTGCCTGTAACAACAGGCAGGTCATCGGGGCGCTTGTAGCTTGGTGTCTAGTCCGGGTGCGCAGGAGAGTTTCACGCCGTGGCGAGATCAAGCCAGCCGGGTGATTCCCCATGGGGGGAGGCCCAGCTAGCGACCTCAAGCTCACGGCGGCTCGCTCGTCCTGGGGTCAGTCCTTGAGTCTGGCCCACGATCCTGACTACTCGACGTGGAGTAGTGGATGTGGGCAGGCAGTGTAATGGCCGCGTCAGCGCTGCATTGCAGCACCACCCTGAGCAGCCATCTGTGGGGGTCTGAGGTCCTCCAGAGCGGCCGGCTGGCCGGTCATGGAGGAAAGAACCTTCAGGCCCCTCTCGATAATGCTGGTGGCATCGTCGCCGATGCGGATTGCCACCAGGACTTCCGTGAGGATCCTAACCGCCTCTGTTAGGACCCTGTCCCTTTCTGGGACGGCTGCTCGTTGGCTCTTTTGTCTTGGAGCCCGCTGGTGTTTCGGCATCTCCCCCTGAGGAATAACCTGAGGGGCGCCGACCACTTCCAGTGGGCCCGTGGGTGGCTTGCGACGCGGCTGGTCCGGTTTTCCCGCGTCATTTTGAGGAGCGGCTTGCTTTCTCCGTCTCCTCGGCCTCCTCTTCCGCTTCGTCTCGCCGGCTGGGTCGTTGGCGGCCGCCATGAGAGTAGTCGCCGCGTTCAACTCTCCCTGCGGTGCCGCCTCCTTCCTTTTCGGCTCGACGGGCTTCGTGAGGGGCGCTGTGCCCGCTCTCTTGTTCCGCACTTCGCGGCGAAGCACGGAGCAATCGAGACTGTTGGCGGGGTGGGGTCCGCCACAGTTTGCGCACGTTGCGGGTTCAGTGCGCGGCCTCTTGCAGTCTTTTGCGACGTGCTGCTCGCCGCATTTGACGCAGGCCAGCTTCCGGTGACAGTGAGAGGAACTGTGCCGGAACAGCTGGCAACGGTGGCACTGGGCCGTCGTCCTCTTGCCACGCCAACCCTCGATCTTCACGCCGGGCATACAGAGCAGCTCTGTGATGTTGTATAGTCCCGGGGTGAGGGCTGGCGTTCGGGTCAGCTGGGCGAAGAATATGCAGCCTGGGCGTCCACGGCGCGCGTTGATCGGCCGGACGTAGTCGACTGGGTAGCCCAGACTAGCCATTTCTTCGGCAATTGCTTCCGGGTCGGCATCGGCGGGCAAGCCTCGGATGGCAACCTTCAGCGGTTTCATGTTCGGCATGGCGTACGCGAACCAGGATATTCCGGCTCCGGACTTCTCCAGCTCTACGAAGTAGCGCTGGTAAGCACGAAATTCCTGTTCCGTTTTTGCCAGGAATCGGAAGCCTTTCCCGTATGGGCGCACGTTAGGTGCGTGGCCCAGGGCTTCTTTGAGCATCCTCATGTGGGAACTCCAGTCTGGGAGATGGTCCACCACAATGGGAGGGAGCTTCTTTCCTCTGCATAGGTTAGTGGCGGGAGGCACTACTATCTTCGGCAGAGGAGGCTTGCTTTGGGACGACGGCGGGGTTTTCATTGCCGCAGCGGCGTAGGAAACGCTCGGCTGCGGGGGTGACGTCTCCATGTCGTCTAGCGATGGCATGGAGAGAGGCGGCGTCTTTCTGGGCAGCGGGACAGGGCGTGGGCGTGCCCCCTGCGATGGCGTCGGCGTCTCCGATGACGAGGAGGTGGCGGGGTGTAGCCGCTTCCCAGCGCGCGTGTCGCTCTGCACACTGGCACACAAGGCAGCTGCACTCTCCCTGAGAGCGTCCAGGGCTGCGTGCCTTGCGGCGGCGCGCTGGGCAGCGGCGGCGTCCATCTGGGGCTGCTGTCGTTCGGGCAGCGGAGGTAGGGGCGGAAACGGCGGCAGAGAACGGACGGCCGCGAAGGCCGCAGCAGACGTCTCGCCGGCGTCGTTTCCGGTCGTCGTGGTGGTCGACGGTGGGCGCGACCATGGACGCAGCGCAAGGATGCGCTGCAGCGTCGAACGGGGGCTCGTAGGCTGGAACACCTTCTTGGTGGGCCGCCTACGGCTGGACTTGGATGGGGTGACCGACATAGGTGGGCGTCGATATGAAGAGCCTGGTCCGCGCGGTGCGTAGCCTGCCCCCGGGACGGGCAACAACTACCGTTACCCCCCGGTGATTCCCGCTGGTGGGAGGCCGGGGTTGAATGGCACGAGTAGAAGTCACCCGCGACGACCGAGGGTAGGCAGAGTCGTGAAAAGTGAGGGTACTTAGGGATCACCCAAAGTACCCCACAAAACAAAAGAACCCGGGCGCGTGAAAATGAGGGTAGTTTGCGCTACCCACACGGCGACTAGGCGGCGAATCAATCAAGTGAGTGCACATAGAATGTACCAGTCACTCGGGTGTGCCGCGCCAGCATAGCGGACCACGTGGCGAATGTCCACGGAGCGGGACTTGCGTACGGGTGTCCCAAATGCGAGAAGACATTCAAGTGAGTGCACATAGAATGTACCAGTCACTCGGGTGTGCCGCGCCAGCATAGCGGACCACGTGGCGAATGTCCACGGAGCGGGACTTGCGTACGGGTGTCCCAAATGCGAGAAGACATTCAAGTGAGTGCACATAGAATGTACCAGTCACTCGGGTGTGCCGCGCCAGCATAGTGGACCACGTGGCGAATGTCCACGGAGCGGGACTTGCGTACGGGTGTCCCAAATGCGAGAAGACATTCAAGTGAGTGCACATAGAATGTACCAGTCACTCGGGTGTGCCGCGCCAGCATAGCGGACCACGTGGCGAATGTCCACGGAGCGGGACTTGCGTACGGGTGTCCCAAATGCGAGAAGACATTCAAGTGAGTGCACATAGAATGTACCAGTCACTCGGGTGTGCCGCGCCAGCATAGTGGACCACGTGGCGAATGTCCACGGAGCGGGACTTGCGTACGGGTGTCCCAAATGCGAGAAGACATTCAAGTGAGTGCACATAGAATGTACCAGTCACTCGGGTGTGCCGCGCCATCATAGCGGACCACGTGGCGAATGTCCACGGAGCGGGACTCGCGTACGGGTGTCCCAAATGCGAGAAGACATTCAAGTGAGTGCACATAGAATGGACCAGTCACTCGGGTGTGCCGCGCCAGCATAGCGGACCACGTGGCGAATGTCCACGAAGCGGGACTTGCGTACGGGTGTCCCAAATGCGAGAAGACATTCAAGTGAGTGCACATAGAATGTACCAGTCACTCAGGTGTGCCGCGCCAGCATAGCGGACCACGTGGCGAATGTCCACGAAGCGGGACTTGCGTACGGGTGTCCCAAATGCGAGAAGACATTCAAGTGAGTGCAGATAGAATGTACCAGCCACTCGGGTATGTCGCGCCAGCATAGCGGATAGCATAACCTATTCTAACTATTCAGTTACAGTGAACTACTTTAAAACGTTGGTTTAATCAAGAACCAGATTAATTAAGTGATTATTATGACCGGTATAACAAAACTTGTCAACCCTTATAACACGCACACAAACACATGCCAAGTGCAACATGCCGTCTGTTAATATATGACCAAAATGAAATTGTAGTTAGGAGTGTCCAAGCTGTGACTAAAGTTTAGGAATGTGAATGGCACGATTCTTTAACTCATTTTAAATTAGCGCTGTCACAAAATACGCGTTTTATGTCAAATTAGGAATGTCAAAGTCAAGTGTTCATTTGCTATCCTGTTTTTTGACAGCGCTATCTTAATAAATTAAGTTAGCTTATTTATTTATTTCATTTTCGCAGTAGTGAATTTGTTTTGCGATAAGCCTTTTATCTATTGATCTAATTTATAGTCATCCAAATATACTTTCAGTGACGGCGGCAAATCTCCACTAAAGTTTAGGAATGTCATCATCCTCATCTCCCTAGCCTTATCCCGTATCTCACGGGGTCGGCTACCTAATCTAGGGGATTGAACGAAAATACTGGTACACATGATGACATTCCTAAACTTTAGTGGAGTTTTGCCGCCGTCACTGAAAGTCTATTTGGATGACTATAAATTAGATAGATCGATAAAAGGTTACTACGTAAATAAAAAATAAATAAACTAATATAATTTTGTTTTCTTGTTATAGGTGCAAAGCTTCGCTAAGGAAACATTTATATTATTCGCACAAAGAGAAAATTCCGTGCAAATTCTGTAATAAACAATATGCTACTACGCAATCACTAAAAGCGCACTTACGGAGGTAAGTAAAGTAAATAAGTACATACATATAATCACGCCTTTATCCCTAATGGAGTAGGCAGAGCGTAAACGACCTAAACAAAGATCGTTCCGCCACGAGACACACAAGATAGATGTATAATATTGATTTATTGGATAGCCTATATTGCAATGTACAGAAACCCTCGGATCCCTTAGCTGGTTTTTACAGCACGCCCGGGAGGAAATGCAGCTGGCACATTCTATGTTTTTCCGTCGCTCCCAGTCCAGCATTGAAATATAAGTAAGTAAAAAAAAAGTTGGAGTAAAGTAAAGTAAGCAAGTTAGTAAAGTAAGCTGTAAGTTTTCTATCGTGTAAGTGTGTATAGTATTTCTAATTTAGTTTTAGAATAAAGGTAAACAAAATTTCATGTATTTTTATTCAAAAACACATTTCAAAGGTTGGCAAATTAGTTAAATTACTTATATTTCATTATGTTGTCATATCTTATTAAACTTATTTTAGAAACAAGATCTTCGATTAAAAGTCATGAAACTTTGTTTACCTTTATTCTAAAACTGAGTTGTAAATAGTATAAGTATATACATACATATAATCACATATATAAATACAAATAATCACGCCACCATCCCTGACGGGGTAGGCAGAACGTAAACGACCTTAATAAAGGTCGTTACGCCACGTCTGACAAAAAGTTTTGAGGGTTATTTAAGATATACGAGGGGCGGCTGATATAAAATCTACTTTGTTAAAGAAAGTTTTGAAAATCGAACTGGCCATTGCAAAATCATATTCTATATTTATTCCTTTTTCAAAATTATGACGCTTATTTTTTTTCGCTTGCTTTTGTTTTTTTTGGCGCGGCTTTGATTTCACCTTGTCGAAAGAAAATTGCAAAATGATGAAAATTTAGTATCGAGCAGTGATTAAATTCCTAAGTAAAGAAGGAAATACGCCTACGCAGATCAGAGAGCGCATGTTAAAGGTGTTTGGTGATTCAAGTCCTTCTGAATTCGTCATAAAGTTTTGGTCGAAGCAATTTAAACATGGCCGTGAGAGCCTGGAAGACGACACACGTAGTGGATGGCCAATTTCTGCTGTTACCGCAGATAATGTTGAAAAGGTGAAGAACCTGATTCTTGCAGATCGGCGAATCAAGCAGTGGGAGATAGCCAGAGATGTGGGCATTAGCAAGGAACGAGTTCATGAAATTATTCACGAACATTTGGGCATGTCCAAGGTGAGCGCGCGTTGGGTCCCTAGAATGTTGACCTCCTTTGACAAACAAAGCGAGTAGAATGTTGTCAGGCATTTCTAGACCTGGTCAAAGGTAAAGAAGAGAGACTATCTCTCGAATTGTGACCTGTGATGAAACTTGGATTCGCCAGTGGGATCCGGAAAGCAAACAAGAGTCAATGCAATGGAAATTTAAAGGAGAAAAGCCGCCAAGGAAGTTCAAGGTTCGGCCGTCGGCTGGAAAACTAATGGCCACCGTATTTTGGGATGTCGAAGGGATTTTGATGATAGATTATTTGCCTAAAAATACAACAATGAATGCTGAATATTATGCAAACTTGCTTGACCAGCTTCGTGAACAAATCAAAGAAAAGCGGAGAGGCAAACTCAGCAAAGGTGTTCTGATTTTACAAGACAATGCTCCTGTACACATAGCCTTAACGGCGAGGTCAGCCCTGAGCAAAAACGGCTTCACAGAAATTAACCATCCACCTTATAGTCCAGATCTGGCTCCCTGTGACTATTTCTTATTCAAAGATTTAAAGAAAAAATTGAGGGGTCGCAGATTTTCGACGGACGAAGAAATGAAAGAGGCTGTGACTGACCATTTTGACGAGCAAAATAAAAATTACTATTATAACGGCATGATGTCACTTATTTGCAAATGTCATAAGTGTATTTCACTTGCAGGAGACTGTATAGAAAAATAAAAAATAAACTAGCCATCAAAGTCTTTTCTTTCATAGTTAGGTAGATTACTTATCAGCCACCCCTCGTATTTGTAGGTATATTGCTGTAGTGACAGGTTGTCAGCCAATCGCTTAGACTAGGTTTTTACAGCATGCCCGGGAGGAAATGCAGATGGCACATTCTATATTTTTCTCTCGCTCCCAGTCAAGCATGGAAAACCAAAACAAGATCTCTTCGTTCTCTTTGGTAGTTTATTTATGTATTGCCTGAAATGTATGCCAGCCTCCATTTTTAACTTTTATTTTCCTGTGCCTGAAGGTTGCCAAAAAAAGAATTGCTTAGCAATAAGGCTGCCTATTTGTACTACTATTTGCATTATATATCCTTGTTTTTTTGTGTCTTTTCTGTGCAATAAAGTATATTCATATCTTCATGTTTTGTGATCTTCTCTTCCATGCTGGACTGAGAGCGAGATAAAAACATAGAATGTGCCAGCAGCATTTCCTCCCGGGCATGCTGTAAAAACCAGCTAAGCGATCCGACGTATTCTGTACTTTGCAATATAGGCGTTAGGCTGACAACCTGTCACTACAGCAATATACCTACAAATCTAGCTTAAATAACCCTCAAAACTTTGTCAGACGCAGCGGAACGACCTATGTTTAGGTCGTTTACACTCTGCCTACCCCATTAAGGATAAAGGCGTAATCTTCTTCTTAGCGAGTGGATTCTCTAGTCGAATGACCCGATGAACCCTGGTATCAGAGTTTTCAACCCGCCTAGTAGCACAGCTTATGGGCCTCTGACATGGTACTGTTTAGGTCGTTTACGCTCTACCTACCCCATTACGGATAAAGGCGTAATTATGTGTATGTTTTGTGATACAGTGCTTAACACCCTGTATATATAACCACAGGCGGCATCCGTCAGAAGTGTCCACCTCCAGGCCAGCCAAGAGGTGCGTATGTAAAGTGTGCGGGATGGCCTTCGAGAGTCCTTCCAGGTTGAAGATACATGGAACGAAACACTCGCTTAGTCGGGATTTCTACTGCGTCGAGTGTGACAAGTGAGTTTCACACACATACACACACACACACACACACACACACACACACACACACACACAGTATGTTTATTTAGCGTTGAGTTATCGATACTAACTTGTTTTGCAGCCCATTTCTTTACAACTTTATTCCTCATTTTTTATTAATCACTACGTAGTATAAAGAATAAGAATAAGAATTCGTTTATTGCCATAACATCAAGTACATGCAACATTAAAAAGAAAGACAAAACAAAACATAAATTATGGCAAAAGGCAGGGACTCAGTTGTTGTCACCATGCTGCCGGGGACAGCACTGTTGACACTGATTTTCAGCCCTTTCCCTTTTCTTTCATTACTAAAAAAAAACAATGTACTTCAGCGAGGGCAAGAAAAAAAAAAAGAACTATTTGTATCTAAAACAGAGTTATCCAAAATAATAAAATCTAATAAAATAGCTCGAAAATAAAGCAAATGTAAACAATTAAAAAAAAAAACAGAATGCATTATGGTAATGTGCGTATTTCTGTGAGTGTGTGTATGTATGTATGTAAATGTATATGAGTGTAAGTGTAAAAGACTTCATTTCAGTTGCTTTGAGTAATGGTGCGTTGCTGTGATAAGAACAAAACTTTTGCATGTCTCTTAAATGTAAAAATACTTATTTTTTCTCTTAATGGCGGAGGTATCGTATTCCACACATGCGCAGCCTTATACTTGAAGCAACCTCTAAAACCCACAGTCTTATGGCGAGGAATCAATAATAGGTTTTTATAAACTGACCGGACATGATATTTTGAATTCAGGTCTCTCCATTGTAGTTTATGAAATAAATAATCAGGTATTCCATTCCACAATACTCTGTGTGTCAAACATAATATATGTATCTCTCTTCGAGCCTTCATTTTCAAAACACCTCTACTATTGAAGAAGGGCGCTACATGTCCTCTTTTCGGTACATCGTAGCGGAAGCGAGCACACGCATTTTGCACCCTCTGAATAGTTTGCTCTGTTTTTACTAAAAGCCGAGGGCCATAAACGCAGTCACAATAGTTTAGCGGGGACAATATCAGAGAATCGACAAGTAGTTCCCTGATATGGGTTTTTAAGTACTTTCTAACCCTGTAGAGAGCCTTTAACTTGTAAAATGCATTTCTTATTTTCATATTGACATGATTTTGTCAATATGAAAACAAAGTCGCTTTCTGTCCCTATATCCCTATGTACGCATAAATCTTCAAAATTACGCAACGGATTTTGATGCGGTTTCTTTTAATAGATAGAGTGATTCAAGATTAAGGTTTATATGTATAATACATGCATAATATAGTAGGGAAACACTGATAATTTCCGTGCGAAGCCGGGGCGGGTCGCTAGTATTATATATATTGTTTTATTATTCCTGACTATCCTCATTCCTTGACGTTTCAAGATGTTTAGATTGTTTTTAGCGCGTTTCGTTTCCTTACCTTTAACTACTTAATATTGGCATAAAGTCTATTACAACAACAAAAAAGTCAACTGCAAAACATATGATTGTAACAAAACAACGAACTATACACACACACACACACATATACTTAATTTATTTAGCGATGAGTTATCAATACCAACTTGTTTTGCAGCCTATTTCTTTACAACTTTAAAAAAGCCAACCGCAAAACATATGTTTGGAACAAAACAACGAACTATATACACACATATTCTACATTTATTTAACGTTGAGTTATCGTTACCAACTTAAACTGTCTTTTCTTTACAGTTTTAAAGAAAGTCAACCGTAAAACATACGCTTGTAGGTGTAACATACATACATACATACATACTATCACGCCTGTATCCCTAATGGGGTAGGCAGAGCGTCAACGACCCTAACAAAGGTCGTTCCGCCGCGTCTGACAAGTTTTGAGGGTTGTTTAGAAAGAACTGTATATTGCTGTAGTGACAGGTTGTCAGCCCATCGCCTAAATTACAATATACCCTCGAATCCCATAGCTGGTTTTTACAGCATGCTCGGGAGGAGAAGCAGCTGGCACATTCTACGTTATTCTATCGCTCCCAGTCCAGCATGGAAACTGCATGTAGCATGTAGGTGTAACATAGTAGATTTTACGACAAGTGCACAAAACAGAGTCATTTTTGTCCGAGATTAGTTAGCTGCCAGAGCTGCGGGCTCAGTCGAGGGCTGATATTTTTTCGAAGACAAAACTTACTTTGTTTTGTGCACTTGTCCTAAAATCCACTATGTTATAAGCGTATGTTTTGCAGTTGACTTTGTTTAGAGTTGTAAACAAAAGGCAGTTTACGGGTTGCTCTTTCTATTCAATTTTGTGCAGCCTACACACTGCGCAAAATAGCACTTTCTGAGCATGAGAAGTGGTCGGCGGTTCTGAGAACCTCAGACCTCAACCTAAGTTGCAAAGAAAAACACGTTGGTATTGATAACATACATACATATAATCACGCCTTTATCTCTAATGGGGTAGGCAGAGCGTAAACGACCTAAACCAAAGTTTGCTCCGCCACGTCTGACAAAGTTTTGAGGGTTATTTAAAATAGATTTGTAGGAATATTGCTGTAGTGACAGGTTGTCAGCCCATCGCCTAAATTACAACATACTGAAACCCTCGGATCCCTTAGCTGTTTTTTACAGCATGCCTGGGACGAGATGCAGCTGGCACATTCTATGCTTTTTTTCTCGCTCCCAGGCCAGCATGGTGCGGTGTGGGGCGTAAGGGATGGTAGAAATGATACGATCGTTCAGTTCAGTGTTCTGACTAATACCATGGGGTCCCATCCGGAACAACAGTAAATAGCTTTTACAAAATATCAGCAGATGGCGCTACGGGTAAGACGGGCAGGTCATTCTAAATAAAAGTTTACATAAAGCAAGTTTTTTGTTTCTAAAGCCAGCAAATATATTGTTTAATAAATAATTCTGATTACCCTGAGCATTAAAAATCGTATAATATGCTCATTTTTAAAAAGTTTTAGATTAAAAGTTTCTTTTCAGCGGCTACTCTAGCGACACCCACACAGGAGTGTCAAGGATATGAAGTTTTTCGACTTTCGCTCAAACCCTAAACACATACAGGTAGTACCAACCATTCACCAATAGATGTCACTGGTACAATTATCGATCTACAGATGAAATTAATATACCTACATCGAGCGGTTGCCGTTTATGTGTTATGACTTTACTTTTAGAGACGCTCGCACATTGAATTATGAAAAAAACAATAAAACAAAAATTAAAGTATAAATATTGTATCTTATTTATAAAACTCACTTGCTTTCCGCCCCGCGTTTTCACCCGCGATTAAATGAATTTTCTCGCGGAAATAAAGTATTTCTCTGCGTTAACGGTTAGCCTGTTGCTATGTCACTCATACATATATACACATATATAATCACGACTTTATCACGCCTAATGGGGTATGCAAAGCGTAAACGACCTAAACAAAGGTCGTTCCGACATGTCTGACAAAGTTTTGAGGGTTATTTAAAGATAGATTTTAATTTTTAGGCAGTTTCATGTAGTGACAGGTTGCCAGTTCATCGCCTGAATTGCAATATACTGAAACCCTCGGATTGCTCAGCTGATTTTTCCAGCATGCCCGGGAGGAAATTCGGCTGGGAGGAAATGTTATCAGCAGTGATCGGAATAGGTAGAGTATATTTACCTAAACTTCTAAAAAGAAGAGAGGAAAATGGAGACTTCCTTACTACTAAAACTTTTTCGGGACATCTTGCGGGACATCACATAAGTAAGCTAGAAATATACTTCGAACCTTGGCATTTAATTCTATGGACAAATACAAGCTAAAATTATACTTGGTGATTTTCGGCTACAGTGTCACATTGCCTAGATATTTTGAATTAAAGATTCTCTTACTTTATAGCTTTAAAACGGCTGTGTGTAGGAAAAAATGTTAAGGAAAAAAAATATCGCGTAATTTGTGTTCTATAATTTCTTTATAGGTGTCAACATCGTTGGAGTTATAGAAACCAAGATATTTACGAAAAACCGTTTTAACGATATCTGACAGTTTTCATATTATGGACGATGTTAGTTATGTTTTAAGCTGGTCAACAAATCAGATAATTCAAAATAAATTTGAAAAAGTTTTAAACAGAATTCCGGACTACGATTTTATTACAACAATAAGTGAAAAAATTGTAAAGGGAATCGAAGAAGATGACGAAGTATTTTTTAAATATGCTCCTCTTACATCTGTAGATGTTAAAAGGTCCTTTTACACCTATTAGTGGATTTTAAGTGTAAAAAGGAATAGACTTAAACCGGAAAATATAGAAAAATAATGCTCATCTACTTCAATTCCCTGCAAGAAAGCAATATTTCGTCAGTATCTTCAGATTCTGTCACTGAAGACGAAGACATTGACGACATATACAATATATTATTTTTTAAGTAAAATTTATCGCGTTTACGATGTACCTTACGTGATCAGGTTTTTTGGACTGCATTACATGAATAATTGTCTACTTTAATCAAAATAAGCTTTATTTTAATTTTTATTGGTTCTTTCATTTATACCTTAAGTTACAAAAAACAAATTTAATTTTTATCATTAAAAACTACAAAAAACAAAATTCATATTTCGAAAGAGGTATGATTGTATCTGGCATACTAAATATTTTGCCGATATTTAACTGAGATTTGGTTCAAGTTGGCTGGCGTACGATCAACCGTGTGACGTTTGAACATGAAATAAATATAAAACAAAATATTACATTACCAAGACACATTGATCTAAAGATTGCGATTTGGTCGTTTGGCCATAGATAACCGGTCATAAAGGGCCTACTATTCCTCTACTAGTTCTATTATGTGGCGTATAGTCACGTATAACACAGAAATGCATAAATTCAAGCCTCATTTCCTATTGTTCGATTATTTTATGACTTGCTTTATTTGCATTTGATTTTATCTTGCAAAGTTGACGGTTCGAAATTCGGAAACAAATTCCATTCATTTACAGCACGTGTTTTTTCAATGTTTTTTTTCCTGGAATCACTTTTCAGGTAAAAATAATTAGTGCAAGCCTTTTGACACTTGAGCTTCTTTTGTGTAGTTCTATTTAATCGCTTTGTTTACGAAGTTTTTGTTTATTTGTGAATAAACAGCACTTATTTAAAAGCATATTACTATCAGTGCAAGCCTTCTAACAATTAAAATTACTTTGTGTGTTTTATATCATACTCTTTACGGCGTTGTTATCAATGTTTGACTAAGGGGAACTTATTAAAAGCATCGGTTTATCTTAATCGAACCCAGGACTTTTCACAGATTTATTTCGGCGTACGAAATGGTGCCTTAAAAAACCAACCAGGAATATAAGCTATTCAAGGTCAAATGTAAAAATAAAACAATTTTTCGTAAATATCTTGGTTTCTGTAGCTCGTACGATGTTGACACCTATAAAGAAATTATACAGCACATAATTTGCGTAATTTTTTCTCAATATTTTTTTTCCTACACACAGCAGTTTTAAAGTAAGAAAATCTTGAATTCAAAATATCTAGGCAATGTGACACTGTAGCCAAATATCACCAAGTATATTTTTAGCTTGTATTTGTCCATAGAATTAAAAACCATGGTGCAAAGTATATTTCTTGCTTACTTATGTGATGTCCCGCAAGATGTACCGCAAAAAGTTTACGTAGTAAGGAAGTCTCCATTTTCCGCTTCTGTTCTTAGAAGTTTAGGTAAATATACTCTACCAATTCCGATCACTGGTTATCAGCCATAGCGTTATAATGTCATGGTCATAGTCAATCGATACATAAAGTGTTGCCCTATACCCTAAATACCGTGTGAAAATATTTCCCGAGGGAATAAGATCTTATCCTACGGTCAAAAATTGCCTTTGTCCGTTTCATCTATCACCATGCCACCACATTTCATCAAAATGCGTTCAGAATTTAAGGCGTAAAAGAACAACAAACAAACAGATAGACGGAGCTACTTTCGGATTTTATAATATTTGTATAGAGTATGGATAGTATGTATTTTTCTTACGATCAGCAGGAAAACTGTTTCTATATTTGTTTAATTTACCAACAACAAATCATTCACAATCTTCTTCCATGCTGGCCTGTAAGCGAGAGAAAAACATAGAATGTGCCAGATGTATTTCCTCCCGGGCATGCTGAAAAAAACCAGCTAAGGGATCCGAGGGTTTCTGTATATTACAATTTAGGCGATAGGCTGACAACCTGTCTTAGATAACCCTCAAAACTTTGTCCGACGTGGCGGAACGACCTTTGTTTAGGTTGTTTACGATCTGCCTACCCCATTAAGAACAAAGGCGTGATGTATGTATGTACAAAATATTGACATGGCCACGATTCGGCGTAGACTAGATTTAACTAACATAAAGAATATAAATATTAGATTAACTTACTTCTTTTCTCTCACTATCTATAAGAGCTATTTTTATATTATTAATTATTTAAGAATCTTTAACAGAATACATATTTTAATTAAAACATATTTCGAGTAAATTGTAGCTGTAATTAAAAGACATGATTGCCTGCTGCCTAAAACAAATCATATCGATTCTTAAACCTTGCTTGGTAACACCTTTTACTTCGATGTGTTCCTAAAATGTCAAAGATATTTATGTTAAATAGTGGTAAATATACATACATACATATAGTCACGCCTCTATCCCTAGTGATAAATATATTTATTAAATTAAAATTAACCTAATGAAACATACTTAAGTTTAAGTTTTAGTTGCTTTGAGATACTTGTCGTTAATTTTATTAAGTTTACCTATAGATTGTCTTCTGAAAGTTGTAAGCAAAATTCCGAAACTTGGTTTATTCCTAATTCTATGAATCTCAATTTGTGACCCACTGTGCAGCGTTGGCTCCGCAAGTGGCGTCGTTGCCATTCAGTGCGGGCCCGCGCGCAACGTTGCCGGTCAACGTATGAATGGGTAAATGCGAATCCGCTCCGTTGATTCCGAAATTTGTAAAAATTACATACTTTTATGTATGTTTTTTAGATCTTATTTCTCCTAAACGAATTAATGAAGAAATCACATATATATTTTAATGCTAATTATGTCGATATTCTACTTGTTGTTTACGTTACTATTAAAAAAAATATACTCATTGATGAACCATAACAACTTCATGGGTAGCTTTTATTCGCAACTCAGTTCACCGGCGGGATGGCGCGTTGGTTAGTTGGTCGGGTTTCAGCGCTGTGATTATCCGGATCGAGTCCGATCGTTGATTGAAAATACAATTTCCTTTTTGTTAGAAACATTTATTTAGTATTCGTTTTTCTTTCTTTTACTTTTTAAGGTAAATATTTTACTGTCATACTACTGTTCAATTTATTACTTTTAAAGTGTATTTGAGGCCGATTTCTATTCTATTAATATTCTTATGTCGAGTGGGTATCGAGTCTATCGACCCGATGAACCCTGGTGTCAGAGTTTTTAAACCGCCTAGTAACACAACTATCAGGCCTCTGACATGGTTTGAGTAACGACCACTATCAAAGACAGCGACCGGGACCGACGGCTTAACGTGCCCTCCGAAGCACGAAATCTTTTTCTTTTTCGGACAATCAGGTGATTCAGCCTGCAATGTCCTAACCAAACTGGGGAAAAATTCACAAAGTAATAAATTCTCAAATATCAACTTTGTGTTTCCTCCCTGGGAATCGAACCCAGGACCTCTGGATCAGGAGTCCATGGCACTAGCCACTAGACCACGGAGGCATTCTATTAATAAGAACCATCTTGATAAATAAAAATAGAGGCTCAAAATAGTGATAAGTGGAAGGAGGCCAAGTGTAAAAAAGTAAAAGTAACAATCGTGAAAAGCAGTTTATTAAATTTATAAATGATAGCACCTAATATGATTGTAGAGTGTACGTAGTCAGCAGAGGAGACATCTGGTCAGGCCCGCTCGAAACGAAAGAGATCATTTCAGGAAATTATTGATAAACTTTAATAAAATCTCGCTTATTTGCACGATTCACTTACTGCAATAAATATACTAAACCACATTAAAATTCATACATAATTTCCTGAAACAATCTCATCCGTTTCGAACGGCCCTGCCCTGCAATAGCCTTTGCTGACAGTACATAAGATAAGTTTCATTATTCAATCTCTTACAAATTACAAATTAAAACTGCTAATATCTGTGCTCTGGCGCAGCGTTCACTTCTCTCTTACCGCCATCTAGTAGTCTAGTAGAAAATTACGTACTTCGAACGTGCATTGTACCTACGTGGGGCCATCTGTGATCACGGCAAAATATTATGACCGAACAGTTCCCGCCGTGGTCTGTCACGTGGTACCGTTGCGTCAGATTGTACTAAAATCTTGCGGCCCGCCACTCGGCCCGACTTATGGCGGACCAGTTTTGTTGTATGACATTAGGCATCTGTACTAGTATAGTATTATATTATCTGTGCTAATACTAACTTTATTAATAGATAGCGGCGTGCACGCCTTACATAGAATATGCATAGTAAGGGAAACGTGTCGTCACAGTACACCATCCCCCTTAAAGAAAATAAAATTAAAATTACATGGTTATTTTTATTTTATTTATATTGAAAATAAGAAACATTTTCCAAAATTACTAAGTGACAACTTTAACATTAATAGAAATTCCATAATAGTAATGATGTACAAACAAAATTACATGAAAAATATTTCTTTTTAATCAACTTGATATTAAAAACAAATTAAATTGAATTATTTCCTTTACATAACAGGTTCATCTTCAAATCGTTATAAAAATAATATACCACTTTCTAAAATTTTAAAAACTTGCATTGATAATATAAAATTAACCAAAAACATTAAGAAGGTATACCGCTAATATTAGATATAGGTGATTAACTAAGTACCAAGAGCCTTTTACATTAGAAAATATAGGATTTTACTAATACAAATACTAAGAATACAAATCATTTATTTTTATGATTCAGAGTAACAAACCATAATTCATGGTCTCAAAAATATATATATGATTTTTTCGTACAGAACGGAATACGTTATAAATGTATACGAAATAATGTGGTACATACCTATGTAGAAATATTACACAGTACACATAATAAATATGCAATATGATTCAACTCAAACAAAGTATTGTGTATTAAACAAAATAAATGCAAATAAAGAACTTCAAATTATTAATCTGCAAAGTAACTACATAAACACAATATTTATTGAATTTATGAATAATTAAAGGTTAATTGCAACAGAAAAAAAAAAACAAGTAAATACATTGCAATATACCTTTAAACACACCCATTATTATTTATTATCTTTTTTAAATTAGGACGAATTTTATTTTTAATCATTTCTACAAAAAAAAAAATACGTATAGCTTTAAAAAGTGCTTTCTTCCACTAAAACATATGACAAAATATTGGTATTATTCTTTCAATCACACAATATACAAGAATTTATTTCCTTTACCCTCAAATATAACAAGATACGGGTACACAGTTATACTCCTTGAGTATTTTCATTTTTAGAGGTGGCCAGCCCCTAATACACATATTTATTAAAATAACAATTATAATATAAGGTACATTTTCATACAGGAGAGTCGACTCTTTATATCACGTCTTTGCGTGTTTATAAATTACATATTTAAATATTAAGACATATTTGTGTCTCTTATTATTTGTCGTTGCGCGCAACAACTATTTTAACGGGCATCATGATTTAAGACATTCATTGGCCTCCAACTGTTTTCACGGAGAAATCTCGTTTGCACCATGATCAAACCGAAGGACCTGATCCCTTATTTTATAGGGTATCTATTTAAGACATCTATGGTCTCCAACTGGCTGCTTAGTGGAAACTCGTTCACACTTATGTTCAGAAGGATCAGATCCCTATATTGTACCTTACCTGTGTACCACATATTTTGCTTACTACCTTTTATTTAGTACAAAGTACTTACTCAACTCATGATAACTTTAATAATACTTACGTTCCAAACCAGCTATAAATAACAAACTTACTTATCTGAATTTGAATCCTTTAATACAAATGATTGTGTTATTAGCACTAGGGTGATCAGTCCATTGGCACAACAAAACATTTCTACCAAATTATTCCCTATAATTTAAACAATGCGCAATCCAAACCATCTGACTATAGCTACCGAAGTAGAGGTACTTATCTCAATGAATGAGTCATGTCTCATTTCATTACTCATTACCAACAATTCATAACCATATGTACATATTATATTATACCTTTCCCTCTGAAATGTAACTAAAGCTCTCAAAAAGGAGACAATTTTTTTTTTTAAACATTCAGAAAATCATTAACAATGGAAAACATAACTAACTCTCAAATCTATAAGCTTTTGACAACATTGTTATAATTCAAGTACTAGATGATATACTACAAAAATACAATTCATCAAATTCATTTGGGTGGTTACAGATAGATAATTAATATCACAACAAACACAAAATAAACTATAAAGTTGTTGTTATCTAATACAGCATGTTGCTATAAAATGCATACGTAGTTATAAAAAATAAACATTTGATTCAAATCATTAAGTACTGTCTATTAAAAAACAAAAATATTTCCGTAACACAGATAATAGATAGAATAATAGGAACGATAGTCAACTGCAGTTAATAACATATCATATTACGAACTGTTCTGAATAAGATCCTTTTAAGATACTGACATAAACATTGTATTATAAGTACAACTGTATATTTTATGTTATTGAAACTTAATATGCAATATAGCATTGAAATGATAGAGTCATGCATGAGATTACGGGGTAGGTAGAACGTTTACGGTAATCTGTATTTTTTTTTACTACATATATTTAATTACAATTTTATATGAATTAGTAGAACAAAAATGATTTACGATAAATTAAGACAAATACATTTTCTTTCACAAAAAATATTATTACCGAAAAATACATTTCTTTTTTCAGAAATAAATTATTATCAGGACAGTAAGGGATGAAACAGAAAATAACTGTAAAAAAGTAACGTTTGGAAAAAAAACTAATATCTAAAAAAATAATACAAAATAAAGTTATTTGATAATTGAACAAATTATTAAATTTAAAATCAATAAAATCTCAGATGTTAATGCAACCCAATCAGTAATGTTACTTACAAAGGACAGTTAGCTGGTTACATATTTTCATGTAAAATCATAGGTTAATTTCAATAAAATGTTGATACATCCTTATGATTAGTATTAAGATTGTTTAGTTTAGTTGTATTGCTTACCTATTGGCTATTGAGAAAACAATAATTACTCCTACAAACTCGAATTTAGATAGGTACAAACACTGATTTCATGAATACTACTTACTACTTCTACAATTTGCCTACTAGGTTACCTTAAAATAAATCTGGGTGACACACATACTTACATACATAGCTTAAACAGAAGTCAAGCACAATAAAACCGAGAAAAAAAATAAGAAGTATAATTTCGCCATATATAAAAACAAAAATTTAAATACATAAGTTTTCTGATATTTTTTTTTTAGCATTTATAAGAAAATTGTAATGTTAGTTAAAACAAAATTGTAGTGATTTTTAAACATATTAAAATAAAGATCATTTTCAAATTAAATTTTACAACATAGTAATCGAATCATGTTTCACTGGATGACGTATAAAATTGTGTACTTACGATGTTTGTCCATCGTTCCGTTGCCGTGCGAGCATCAATCTAGAGCAGGAGTGTCATCTTACAAATGTTTTGTGACACAATCACAACTTATCACGAAGAATTCTCAAGTAAACTAAATTTGCAACATGATTTAGATTTGTGTTTACGACTATAATACGTAATGAAGATATAATTATTATACTTTTCAACTTACTACCAATCAGTTAACCAACAGTCAATTTATATTTGTAAAATAATAAAGATATTTATACATAGTCAGTATTAGAAAAGGCACAATAATTAAAGGCTCTTGGTTCTAAAAATTACAGATTACTAGTCTAAAAAAATATAATAGGTAGTTACTTTACTATACCATATATTCGTTTACTTTACCATATATTCGTAGGGTCAATAATTAATTTCTAAAATAGCAAAGAAAATAAAGAAAATAAAACAACACACACGTATACCTACTTTTACGTAGTTGTAGGAGCCCTAATCATTATCACTCGCAAGAAATTCACTGAGACGAGACACTTATTTCCGCACACAATTTTATCCGACGATAAACGCACAAATCTAGATTTTAAGCATACGTTTTTGCCGTTATGAAGCTCGCTATTTTCCCTGCTGCTTTATGACCACCTTTGACACCCTCAACGCTCCCGCGCTCCGAGCGTTGATCTCCTTGGACCTGCACTCACTTACATCATGGGACACCAGCATCTCTCGGCGGAATGCACGCTGTATGTGTTGCATTAGACTATTGCTTCTAACGTGACCGCACCTGGTGTAACGACATTCATCCACGTGGAATCCTTCCTGCCTGATATCAGGATCTAATGCTCGTCCTTTAAGTCAGTTCGCCTAAATTCTTTTGTCGAATCTCGATGATGCAATACTTTCACGATCACGACACGTGTAAAAAAAACTCAAGCGCAGCTCAAATTACACATCATTTTACGTACGAGTAGTATCGCCACTTTGTATCGCGAATCCTTCGAATCGCGAAATTAGTTTATGATAAAATCCTCATACAGCCCACATAACATCCACAGCTCAGCACTGCGCCCTGGCCGGGTCGCCATGCGGTGTGGGGCGTAAGGGATGGTAGAAATGATACGATCGTTCAGTTCAGTGTTCTGACTAATACTAACTTTATTAATAGATAGCGGCGTGCACGCCTTACATAGAATATGCATAGTAAGGGAAACGTGTCGTCACAGTACAATGGAAGAAAAATCCATAACTGTACGTTAAAAAAACGAATTAGGTATACACACACTAACACGCACACATACGCAAACAACTGGATTTTAACAACGTATTTGGACACTTTAGGCTTCTTCTTCTGTCGAGTGGCTATCGAGTCTATCGACCCGATGAACCCAGGTGTCAGAGTTTTTAGACCGCCTAGTAGCACAATTATCAGGCCTCTGACATGGTCTGAGTAACGACCACTATCAAAGACAGCGACCGGGACCGACGGCTTAACGTACCCTCCGAAGCACGAAATATTTTTCTTTTTCGGACAATCAGGTGATGCAGCCTGCATTGTCCTAGTTAACTGGGGAAAAATTCACAAAGTGATAAATTCTCAAATATCAACTTTGTGTTTCCCCCCTGGGAATCGAACCCAGCACCTCCGGATCAGGAGTCCATGGTACTAGCCACTAGACCACGGAGGCAGTTTAACTTTAGGCTAATATAATTATATTAATATTATTACTAGCCTGTTGTGTCCCACTGCTGGGCAAAGGCCTCCCCTTCTTTCTTCCATGTCTCACGGTCCTGTGCAATCTCCCACCAATCCTCGCGATAAGCATTAGGATCGTCACTCCATCTCTTACGGGGACGACCTCGTCGACGATTTATTTTAAACAGGCAAGCAGTTGTTATCAACTGATAAGGCCTGTATCCAGTTGACCACTTTATGATTTCGAAGTTTGTTTAAATTTGTTAAATCTGTTCTTGAACTGGTTAACATCAACCGCAGAAACCACTTCTTCTGGCAGCTGGTTCCACTGTCTCACATTTCTGTTTGATAAAAAATGCCTGTGCGGGTTATTATGAGAAAAAGTTGTGGTCAATTTAAGGGCCTGTCCTCTGAGTCGATTATTCTCATCTCTTCTAAAAATTAACTTATCAAGTCCTTGTAAATCATAGTGTCCTTTCAGTATCTTAAAAGTCTCAATCATATCTCCACGCTCCCTCCGCTCTTTCAAATAATCCACCAAGAACTCGCATACAAACTTGAATTCATAGACACAAAGGAGCCCTATTAAAAATACAAACCGGGCACATTAATAGAAGACGAAAACTGTAAAATTTACTGGGACATACATACATATAATCACGCCTTTATCCCTAATGGGGTAGGCAGAGCGTAAACGACCTAATCAAAGGTCGTTCCGCCACGTCTGACACGTTCTGAGGGTTATTTAAGATAGATTTGTATGTATATTGCTGTAGTGACAGGTTGTCAGCCTATCGCCTAAATTACAATATACTAAAACCCTTGGATCCCTTAGCTGGTTTTTACAGCATGCCCGGGAGGAAATGCAGCTGGCACGTTCTGTTTTTCTTTCGCTCCCAGGCCGGCATGGAAGAAATTTACAGGGACAGCACCATACTAACACACAGAACACTTCACTATAATAGACCCGACATTACTGTGCACGACAGACAAAACAAAATAGTCTACCTAATCGACATAGCTATTTCTAACACCTACAACATTCAAACCACCATATCAGACAAACTATCAAAATACCAAGACCTCGCCATAGAAATTAAAACACACGCTAATACCGTCCACAACGTGCCAATCATACTATCCTCAACTGGAATCATTCCCAAAACTCTTGCCAATAGCCTTAACCCATAAGCCCACCAGTCACCACGTACCAATGTGTTTTTCGGTTTTCGAATTTCATATGTACGTTTATTCGGCGCTTTTTCCGTGTTTCGGAAGGCACGTTAAGCCGTTGGTCCCGGTCAATATCGTTTAATACCGTAGATATTAGTCATTAAGCCATATCAGAGGCCAGTGCTAAGCATTGGCGGCTTGAAAACTCTGACCTAATCTAGGATTGGGTCTGGTTTTCCCTTCTTGGTTGCGGAGGTCAGATGGCAGTCGCTCTGTGTAAAAACCAGTACCCTCGTTCAATCCCCTAGATTAGGTAGCAGACCCCGTGAGATACTATGATGATGAGAAAGCTACAATCCTTAACACGTGCCACATCACAAGAAAGTTTTTAACTTCATCGACAGTTACCTCAGAACCTTCTGCCATACTTGGTTAAGGCCCGTATGGTAGAGTATTACATACATACATATAATCACGCCTTCATCCCTAATGGGGTAGGCAGAGCGTAAACAACCTATTTACAGGTCGTTCCGCCACGTCTGACAATTTTTTTGAGGGTTATTTAAAATAGATTTGTAGGTATATTGCTGTAGTGGCAGGTTGACAGCCCATCGCCTAAATTGCAATGTACAGAAACCCTCTGATCCCTTAGCTGGTTTTTACAGCAACTGGCACATTCTATGTTTTTCTGTCGCTCACGGAAGAAAGGAAGAGTATTACCGTATTTAAAAAGAAGAGAAAAACAAAAGTAGAAATAAATAATAATAAATAATAAAATTTTGATATTATTTGCAATATTCTAATGATTTGAATTGTATTACAGGAGTTTCAAAACGTACACCAGCCTTCAGCAACATCTGAAAACAGTCTCAGTTCACGTAACAAATGAAGATTTGAAGTGAGTATGTCTAATAATAATCACTCCTTTATTTATTACGCGGTAGACAGAGCAGTATTCTTCCGTGCTGGCCTGAGCGAGAGAAAAACATAGAATGTGCCAGCTGCATTTCCTCCCGGGCATGCCGTAAAAACCAGCTAATGGATCTGAGGGTTTCAGGATATTGTAATTTAGGCGATGGGCTGACAACCTGTCACTGCAGCAATATACCTTCAAATCTATATTAGATAACACTCAAAACTTTTTCGGACGTGTCGGAGCGACCTTTGTTTGGGTCGTTACGCTCTGCCTACCCCATTAGGGATAGAGGCGTGATTATGTGTGTCTCTCTGTGTGTGTGTGTGTGTGTGTGTGTAGGCAGAGCTGCAACATCCTCAGAGAATGGCGTTTTTATTTTTACAAGGTACGGCTGAGGTAAATTTTAGGAATAACAAACTGTACGTTACTTCTCCTTATTTTCGTGTGGGTTTCAAGTCGGACGACCCGATGAACCCTGGTGTCAGAGCTTCCAAACCGCCTGTAGCACAGCCAATAGGACTCTGACATGGTTTATGTAACGACCACTGTCAAAGACATCGACACTCAAAGATCGAAGCTTAACTTACCCTTCGAGCATGTCTTTTTTCAGACAATCAAGTAATTTAGCCCGCATTGTCCTAAACACTAGGTCACGGATTCCATAAAAATTGTCTGATCGAGTTGGACATTTTGTATGGAAAAGCCATTGTTTATTTTTCACTTTTTGAAAGAATTTCTTGGTGGAAGTTGTTCAGTATCGTTGACTGAGCAACCCCTATCAGTTTGCGGGACGCTGTCCCTTACATCCGGTATAGACTACTTTTTGCCGCGGGAAAATTCGTAACTTCTAAGGAAATGCCCATAGACTCAAGAAGTTACATGCGAGAAACTGGAGTCGTATTTCTGAACCGCTCGTATGAAACCGCATACGAAAATCATTCGTGTACGAAATCAAATTCTATCACACACGATTTTACGTATTTTTGAAGCAGTAGAAATCTGTGTTGCCAATCAAGTCTAATCCCATAAACTGTTTTCGTTCTTCGCAGAAATACACCTACTATACCACCACTACCACTGACAAAACTCGTTGATTTGAAAAACCGGAAATTAATCGCTGAGAAACGGAACGTAAATTCAAGTAAATTAAAAAGTTAAAGTGTCACTTGTCAAATGATTGTCTGTGTCACTGTCAGATCATAGACTACTTAGGTTTCGAGTAGTAGAAAAGAAAACGAGTGGTTGTAACCACTCGTTGCAGAGTCGCATACGTATGAGTATTAAAAAATTGTGATTTTGGCTTTCGTATGTGAATGTCGCTTTTTCGTAAGTGAATTCGGATACGAGCGGTTCAAAATACGACTTCAATACGACTCCTGGTTCTATAAATATAGGGTGTATAGAAAATTGCTTACCATATATTTTTAAAAATATTACCCTCCCATACAAATTTACTCGAGCCGCTGACCCATTTTTACATAATTCGACCTATGTTGTTAATATTAGCAAAATCCTTTACCCAATGGTTGCCTGGCAGAAATTGCTACCCTAGCAATAAGGCCGCCTAATTAAACTCTGTTTATTTTGTAATGTTTGTTTCTGAACAACGTATTGTTTATGTGCAATAAAGAATATTTGTATTGTATTGTATGTTCCTTGAGGAAAGTTTTTCAGTTTAATGTGTAGAATCTCCTTAAATTTTGATCAATATTTTTTTTATTCCTATTTCAATTTATTGCTTGTTTTCATGTACAGAGTTAAAAGTCTTAAATATAGGTATGACATGAGTACATGAACCCTGTTTAATAGGGCATTACAAGTTGGTGGCATGCAAAGTTTTATATAAGGGTCCTTATTCCTTATTTATATTTATACTAGCAGCCCGTCCCGGCTTCGCACGGGGTATTAAGACTCATTTTTCTACACCTTCGGTTACATTGTTCAAATTTTACCAAGGATGCCTAATTTTTTTCAAAATGAAATGTAGCCTATGTCAAATTGGAAGAATGTAGCATTCTATTGGTGAAAGAATTTTTTAAATCGGCCCAGTACTTTTTGAGCCTATTCATTACAAACATACAATCATACAAAAATAGGTACAAATCTTTCCTCTTTATAATATTAGTGTAGATTATTATTTATATTTTTTATTCTTCCATGCTGGTCTGGGAGCGAAAGAAAAACATAGAATGTGCCAGCTGCATTTCCTCCCGGGCATGCTGTAAAAACCAGCTAAGGGATCCGAGGGCTTCAGTATATTGTTATTTAGGCGATGGGCTGACAACCTGTCACTACAGCAATATACTTACAAATCTATCTTAAATAACCCTCAAAACTTTGTCAGACGTGGCGGAACGACCTTTGTTTGGGTCGTTTACGCTCTGCCTACCCCATTAGGGATAAAGGCGTGATTATATGTATGTATGTATGTATGTATTCCTTATTTGTCGTTTTGTTTCAGACTCCCGTGCCCGAATTGTAAGAAACGGTTCATGACGAAATCCCACCTCGAAAGGCACGTTAACGATATCCACACCAAAGCAGCAAGGTTCTACTGTGATCAATGTGGGAAGGTAAGGCTTTCTGGAAGTGATGGAAAAACATAGAATGTGCCAGCTGCATCTCCTCCCGGCATGCTGTAACAAACAGCTACGGGATTCAAGGGTTATAGTGCATTGCACTTTTAGTTGATGGGCTGACAACCTGTCACTATAGCAATATACTTCTTAATCATACATACATACATACATAAAATCACGCCCCTATCCCTTACAGGGTAGGCAGAGCGTAAAACGCCTCATATAAGGCACTTTTGCCACGTCTGACAAACAGCTGTAGTAACAGGTTGTCAGCCCATCGCCTACATTACAATGCACTGTAAAACTCGAATCCGTTTTGCTGACTTCTACAGCACACCCGGGAGGAAGGGCAGCTGGAACATTCTATGTTTTTCTATGTCTCCCAGTCCAGCATGGAAGAATACATGTATATGTTACTAATTATAGGGTTGATAACTGCCTCCGTAGTCTAGTGGCTAGTGCCATGGACTCCCGGATCAGGAGTCCATGGCACAGTCCTGGGTCCTGGGTTCGATTCCCAGGGGGGAAACACAAAG
This sequence comes from Scrobipalpa costella, assembly GCA_949820665.1. NCBI lineage: Eukaryota > Metazoa > Arthropoda > Insecta > Lepidoptera > Gelechiidae > Scrobipalpa > Scrobipalpa costella. The sequence continues at coordinate 4,265,659 of OX463320.1, read as the reverse complement.
TTGATATTTCAGAATTTATCACTTTGTGATTTTTTTCCCCAGTTTAGTTAGGACATTGCAGGCTGAATCACCTGATTGTCCGAAAAAGAAAAAGATTTCGTGCTTCGGAGGGCACGTTAAGCCGTCGGTCCCGGTCGCTGTCTTTGATAGTGGTCGTTACTTAAACCATGTCCGAGGCCTGATAGTTGCGCTACTAGGCGGTTTAAAAAACTCTGACACCAGGATACATCGGGTCGATAGACTCGATACCCACTCGACAGAAGAAGAAGAAGATAGGGTTGATGAGGATGTTGATGCAATTTCTCATCGTCTACCGCTCCCCCAAAAAATCGCTTATTTGAACCCTATATCACAAAGGTTGCCTGGCAGAAATTGCTACCCTAGCAATAAGGCCGCTTAATTGTACTCTGTTTGTTTTATAATGTTTGTTCCTGTACTATGTAAAGGTGTTTTTATCAATACATTTGATATTCATTCTAAACTTTTAGAATCGCTTACACAGTTCCTTCAAGAAAATATCCGTACTAAGATTATCCAAAATCGCAACATAGCTTTTTATAATCAGACTCGTAGTTTTTCAGCTTCCATGCTGGACTGGGAGCGACAGAAGAACCTAGAATGTGCCAGTTGCATCTCCTCCCGGGCATGCTGTAAAAACCAGCTAAGGGATTCGAGGGTTTCAGTACACAAGTAACGGACAACCTGTCACTACAGCAATATCCAGTTCTATCTGAAACAACCCTCAAAACTTGTCAGACGTGGCGGAACGACCTTTGTTTGGGTTGTTCACGCTCTGCCTACCCCATTAGGGATAAAAGGCGTTAATATATGTATGTATGTAATCACCTTAAATTAATCATTTTGTATATTGTGGCAAAAATTAAAATTTATTTTTATTTACTGAAAGAAATTCCTTGTGAACGTTGTTTAGTTTCGTTGCATGAGCATCCCATATCAGTCCCTGAGGCTGTCCCTTACACCCTGTTTTAATTTTAGTTTCTTTTCATCAGGAGTACAGATGTAAATATAAGCTGGTTACTCATTTGAGACAACACGAAGGTTACGAGAAACCAAGGAAGTTTTTATGCCACGTTTGTAATAAAGGATTCCAGGTAAGTGAACAGATGGCCACACGTAAACACGTCACGATGTCATGACGTCTAACGTTATGACAACTTTGGAACAAGCTTCCGAAGACATTTCAAGACTGTCTATCTATATCCCCTTTCAAAAAAAGAGTGAAAGAGCACTTCCTATCGCAACAAAATTTGTATTGTGTGTAGGTATATGTATTATTATATATTATAGATATTTATTTAAGTAATATATATGTATGTTTATGTAGGTTCTAGGTTACCTATATGTCTATGTAGAAGTCTATTGCGTGTACAGTCTTGTCCCCGTATATATTATCATATTCAATTTTACAGGTTGGCTGGAAGAGATCTCTTTATAGAGATAAGCTCACCTTTGTGAACTAAATTTAAGTATGTTTATTTATTGTAAAATTTTTGTACACAATACAGTTTTTTTTTTACATGATGACGTTGTGACGGAAAAACTCACGTCACGGCGTCGTGACGGGGCACGTTGTGGCAAAGTTTTAGGGACAACGTGACATGAGTTTGTACATTGTGCGAGGTGGATTTCCAACAACAATACAATAAATACAATACAAAATTATTTATTGCACAAAGAAACACGTACAACAGAAATAAAAAGGAACAAACGTGATATTACAATATAGGCGGCCTTAACTGCCTCCGTAGTATAGTGGTCAGAGCCATGGGCTTACGATCCGGATGTCCTGGGTTCGATTCCCAGGGTGGAACACAAAGTTGATATTTGACAATTTATCACTTTGTGACGTTTTCCCAGTTTGGTTAGGACATTGCAGGCTGAATCACCTGATTGTACGAAAAGTGAAAGGATTTTGTGCTTCGGAGAGCACGTCGTTCGTTAAGCCGTCGGTCCCGGTCGCTGTCTTTGGTAGTGGTCGTTACTCAAACCATGTCAGAGGCCTAATAGCTGTGCTACTTTCTTTTCTTTCTTTCTTTTCTTCCATGCTGGCCTGGGAGCGAGGGAAAAACATAGAATGTGCCAGCTGCATTTCCGCCCGGGCATGCTGTAAAAACCAGCTAAGGGATCCGAGGGTTTCAGTATATTGTAATTTAGGCGATGGGCTGACAACCTATCACTACAGCAATATACCTACAAATCTATATTAAACAACCCTCAAAACTTTGTCAGACGTGGCGGAATGACCTATGTTTTAGGTTGTTTACGCTCTGCCTACCCCATTAGGGATAAAGGCGTGATTATATGTATGTATGTATGTACTAGGCGGTTTGAAAACTCTGACACCAGGGTTCTTCGGTTCGTTGTTCATTCGAGAATCCACTCGCTAAGAAGATAGGCGGCCTTATTGCTACAGCAGCTATTAACAAGCAACAACGTTGGACGTCACGTCATCATGACGTGTTTATGTGTGGCCGACCTTACATCCATTCTGTAGCAGTATTTTGTATAGTTCCCGATTTTCCTTTTTTTTTAACATATTGTAGGTACATTCAATTCTTCCAAGCTGGACTGGGAGAGAGAGAGAAACGTAGAATGTGCCAGCTGCATTTTCTCCCGGGCATGCTGTAAAAACCAGAGGGATACGAGGGTTTCAGTACATTGCAATTTAGGCGATGGTCTGACAACCTGTCAACACAGCAATATACCTACAAATCTTTCTAAAATAACCCTCTAAACTTTGTCAGACGCTCTGCCTACCACATTAGGAATAAAGGCGTGATTATATGTATCTATGTGTGTATGTAAACTTTGTCATAGGCGGCGGAACGACCTTTGCTTAGGTCGTTTACGCTCTGCCTACCCCATTAGGGATAAAGGCGTGATTATATGTATGAATTTTAAAACTGATATGATAAATCAACGACTACTCACTTGTTTGTTTAACGGAGGTGTTAGACCTCAACGTTTCGACTCTTTACGAGAGTCTTCTTCATGGAGAGTGAAAATCACACAACACCGCCCGCCGAATGAATAACACTAATTGTTCGTCATTTAGTGATGAAAAGTTGTTTCGCCACGTCTAACAAGCTTTAAGGGTAAGTTCAGATAGCTATGCAGATGTAGCTCAGAAGCCGCCTACTTTTACTTTTTTTTATTATTATTTCTGCTTATTTTTTTTATTACATATTTTTTCTCATGTCAACGGGTTGGCCCTTGACTTCTGCTTTTACTACGCAGTTTGTGTATCTAGATAAGTGCATTTTGTTCAGATTAGCTTATTATTTCTTGTTTGTCTTTCGTTCGTTGTAACTGGCGGTGTGACTCACACCACTTTGTCTGCATGTTACTGGCTGTAAGGCAATTTTTGCAAACTCTGCGATAGATATAAGAACCGTATTTTTTTTTTAATAAAATTTTAATTTGAATTAAAGTGGGATTGGGGCAGCCACATCACTCGTATGCCAAACGAACTATGGGCTAGAAGAACTACCGAATGGCAGCCCACCAATGCTAGGAGAAGACGTGGCGAGACGAACTAGACACATATCGTACGGAATGAAGAGAATTGGCACTAGATCGAGAGAAATGGAAGGAAGGGAGAGAGGTCTTTCATTTGCTCACAGGCTCATTAATAAATAAATATTTTTTTTACTGATGGGGACGCTTAGGCCATATCGCCACCTTTAGTTATTTCCTTTACCTAAATCTAACCTAACATTTATTTCTATAAACTTTAAATACTCCGCTATCCGATGAGAATTCAGTACGTTTATCAAAATTTGATGAGGATATTGATATCAAAAATAAATATAAGTAATTTTAGTTACAGTATTTCCAAGTAGGTATTTAAATAAAGGCACCTAAACAATCTTCTTTAAAACGAAAAACATGTTTCTAATAGTTTTACATACACACATAGGCAGAGCGTAGAAGTTTTAGCTATTAGATATGACCATTAAGTAGAAAACTTTGGTCTGAGAACATAACAACGTAATAAAATAAAAGTTTTCATATTATACCTGTAATAATTTAGCATCAATAGGTATGTTGACTAGGTGGCTAATAAAATCAATACGTTTAGTTTTTACTTAAAAGTGATGGCTAAAATACCGTGAATCTCATTTATCATATTAAAACGATGCACCATTTTAGATTAAATAATCGAGTTGAGAATAAAGAAACTATTGATTTGAGTAGTCAATATTTACTGGCGAGTGACGTCATAACCCACTATTTTCATACTAAAAAGTTGCTGATTTGACTAGTAGGAAAATAGCGAATTTATTATGCATGTTTTAAAAAAACATAATTAAGATTGTTTACCTTTATTTAAATACCTACTTGGAAAATCTATAGATCCGTTCATTTTCAAATAAAATTCAATGCTTTATTGTTGTTTTTCAAAACTTTTAAACGCTGTACTTTCACCCCATATATCGTTTTGTTAGCCGTTCCATATTTATTTTTCACCCCAAGGATAGCTTAACTCTTCATATCCAGAAAGTGCTTCTGGTCCCCCCGTAGCGTCGTTTTCGTTCAAGCAGTCGTCCCCTCTTCGCGTGTGACGACTTAGCACGAACTTGGTCGGTCCGTTGCTCTTTTCGAATTGTATGGTGAGCTGCTTGGACTGGACGTTCACGAACAGTTTGCTTGGCTTGAGCTCCGAGTATACCCGCACCTCCAGGTATGTTGTGATGTAGCAATCGCCTGGCTGGAAAGATAAGTACTTTCATTAAACACATGGGCAATTGGGCTTTGCAAAATGGTTGCAAATGATACGACTCACTTAAAAAAATAAAACTCATTAAATAAATAAATAAATAAGTGCTTTTTTTAATTGAACATTCCGCAACTGACGTAAAATAATCAGAGACTATGCTCTATATAGGTAGCTCTATAACTATCCTTATTTATCGAGTTGACATTTCTAAATTGACGTAAATTTAGAAATGTCAAAGTCATCTCTCTTTCATGACATGGTGTCAAAGTTAAGTGACTGCGCTGTCTTAAAATTAGCAAATAAATGAGTTTGCAGGAAAATTTCATACAATTAGCTAAGTTCCCTCTGAGTATACTAAAAATAACTAATTTTGCCGCGGTTGAAACTGCGGTGCAAAAATCTAATAGGTATATACTCACAGACACATCGTAAACCTGTGTTATTTGGCCTTGAATAGTTCCGGAGTTGGTCGATATTAAGTCAAATGGCACCCTTCTATTTCCTGCAATCGAGATGTTTCTCAGCATTATATCACGCTCTCGCTGTATGTAGTTTTTTTTTTTTTTTTTTTTTTCTTCTTCATATAAAAGTTGTACAATGCTATTATAAATATATTCTCCCAAACTTCGTAAAAGTTTAACGGGAGATCAGTTGCTCTGCGCAATACAACATACATAAACTAAAAGATTAAAAACTAACTTAATTATTATGCTAATTTGAATTTAAATATATATATGTTTAAAATAATATAATAACACTCCTAGACCTTACTTGCTACGTTATCTAAAATGTACGATTTGATTCAATTATTTATTTCTTTTTTTGACCCATGCATTGTTTTTAATCCCCATCGCTTACCATACACATTGTTTACCCGCGGCACCTCGAGTAGGTTAGGTTAGGTTATGTACAGCGAGATTTCTTTATTCACAAAATGAACTTCAAGGGCATGTTTAGACCATGAAACTGAACAACTTTCTCTATGGAACGTATGTCGAATTAATAAATAAAAAATGCCATACAGAATGACTCAAACACCTTTTGTATTGGAAGACCATTTTTTTCCTCATTATTCATCTAAACTTATAAAATCGTTTGTCCATACTGACTGACTGTTTGAATCCCCCTCTGAAGGGGTATAAAGGGGGGTTGTAGTTTGTATGAAAGTCTCCGTGAATTTTAAAGGTAGGATCTTCGAATTTTGAATTTAGGTTAATAATTTAAAAATAATGAATACCTGTTTCAGCGTTATTGTATTTTTAACCCCTAAAGGGGTCAAATAGGGGATGGAAGTTTATATGGAAGTGCCGTTAATTTTAAAACTTGTATTTAGGCTTATCTTTTCTTATATTATCCTTATTTAAGCTAATTATTAAAAAAGTATGAACACGTACTACAGCGTTTTTTGATAAATCCACCACCAAATGGGTAAGAAGGGGTATGAAAGTTTGTATGATAATATGTTTATTTTGAAGTTATGTATGATCTTCCAATTTTGGATTTAGGATAATAATTGAAAAATAATGGACACTTGTTTCACTGTTTTTGAAAATAACTCCCCTAAAAGGGTGGGGCAGGTGAAATGACTCTTCAACGCAGAGCCTAAACTACTTAGGTAGAATCATGAAATTAGGCAGCACGCACACAGAAATAAAACATCTCTTGGTCATACTAACAGCTACATGGCAATAACCTGATCATACGGGAAATCTATCAGATGCGGGTGAAACCGCGGGGCGGAAAGCTAGTCAGTTCATATAATTCCCCAAGGAGGGGCACGAGCCTGCCCAGTGCCCTGAATTAGGGTGATATCGGGCCTAAGCCATATTTTTTAAGCCAAAATGTGGCTTAGCAAAATAAGCCTAAATGGAAACAGTTGCGGATAAGGAATATTTTTACTTTCTTATGAATAGCAAAAATTGTGGAACTTCTGCATTATGAGGAAACGGATGCGGCATCCTCATCAACCCTAATACTGACGCGATGACGTATTATTTTCGTCGTACGATCAAATCGGTCGTACGAGTTGCGACCAATCCAAACGATGACAAATGTGACAGTGTGGGCTATTTTAAAAATAACCTTTTCTTTTTATTTTAAATTGGTTTGCTCTTGACTCTGCTCTAGACACTAGGTCAGGGATGTCCATGACAGAGTCGACGATGGAGCGAGCTCACCCAGAAGATGCCTGTATTCCAAATTCGCAAGTTCAAATCCTGTCTGCGATTGGATTTTTTGATTTGTTAAATATTAGAAATAACAAATCAAAAATTAAACCCCTGACAGGATTTGAACCCGCGTCTTTGGAAAGCCGGCCCTGCGCTCTAACTAAACCAACTAACAGCAGTCAGTCCTGAGCGACCTAAATCCTTGTGATCTTTTTTTTTAATGGAGCTATATGTGCAAACCATAGTACATAGTATATAATGCGTCACAGGACTAAAGTAGAGGAGTTGCTACACGCAATCTACACCCTTATATGCAAATGACAACTGCCCAAGAGCGCTCACTAGGGCTCGAACCTCGGCTTATAGCGTTGCCTTGGGAATTCCTTATCGGAGAGAATGTACCCGCTACGTGCCGGTAAACCACGTGAATGCAAAAAATCTATTAGAAAATTTACATTTGTTGTTTCACATATTTTAGAAACAAGACAATATATTTAACTTACCTAAGTAGAATACATGATATTGTTCCTCAGAAAAAACTAAATCAATAATCTGCCCAAGGAGTATAAAAAACAAAATACGATTCATGTCAGTTGAAAACAATTAAGAAGTGATTAATGATTTTACGATGAGGCAAAAAAAACCTCCAGTTAGGTAATTTATCAAATAATTGGTTTTTAAATTTAAGTCATTTAACGATACGAATCAATTAAAATGTAATAAGTAGAAGAGTTATTTTCACACCTATTGCAAAGTTACGTAAGCAAAACGAGGAAAGGAACAAAATAAGTATATCTTTATTAGAGGTCAGTCAATTACAATATGCTGAATTAGGATGGAGAGAAAAACATAGAATGTGCCAGCTGCATTTCCTCCCGGGCATGCTGTAAAATCCAGCTAAACATCCGAGGATTTCTGTATATTGCAATTTAGGCGATGGGCTGACAACCTATCACTACAGCAATATCACATCTTACAAATCTATCTTAACTGTGTCAGAGCTTTTAAACCGCATGCACGGTCATGATATAGTTCGTGTAACGACAACAATTCAACAAAACAGAAATTGTAACCAATCTTTTTAAGTAAAGATAAAAAATACTTTATTGCACGTAAGAAAACATAACACACGATAACCCTTAAAACTTTGTCAGGCGTGGCGGAACGACCTTTTGTTTCGGTTGTTTACGCTCTGCCTACCCCATAAGAGATAAAGGCGTGATTATATGTGTGTATGCAAATACAATATAAACATAGCAAAAGGCGATTTGTGGCTGCACTTTTGGTATGTTATTTAGACTCCTTATGAGTCCGTTAAACTACAATTCGCTGTAAAAGACGAGGTGTGCTGTATTTTTTTAGGTATTTTATTAAAATTCGTGGGTTTTTTTGTACATAATTGTTTGACAACAGAAATAATTCGACACAACTAAAGTACACCCGCAGCTCTCCCTGTACGACTAAATAGTTTAATAAATAACGGTAATAGAATTCTTTCTTCTTTAATTTCTTCCATGCTGGACTGGGAGAGATAGAAAAACATAGAATGTTCCAGCTGCCCTTCCTCCCGGGCATGCTGTTGAAGTCAGCAAAAGGGACTCGAGGGTTACAGTGTATTGTAATTTAGGCGATGGGCTGACAACCTGTCACTAAAGCAATACATACTACAATCTAAAATTGCCCTCAATTTTTTTCAGACGTGGCGAAACCGCCTTTTACGAGGCGTTAAACGCTCTGCCTACCCCGTAAGGGATAAAGGCGTGATTTATGTATGTATGTATGGTAATAGAACCTTATTTTCTAAAAGTTGACGCAATTTGCGTAGTAGAGCGTTTTTATGAAAAATCATTCGCGAACATTGTATATGTGGTAGGAATATACTTATGATGATTCGAATCTTCGCTATTTTTATGAATTAGAAATGGGTTTCTCTCGACTCTAGACACTAGGTCAGGGATGACCGTGACAGAGTCGACGAAGAAGTGAGCTCACCCAGAAGATGCCTGTTCTGGCACTGGCAATCTCACGCACCGACGGAACACAGCAAGCTGTTTGGCACCGGAATCCGGTGAGAGCATTGTCTAATACATACATACATATAATCACGCCTTTATCCCTAATGGGGTAAGCAGAGCGTAAACTACCTGAACAAAGATTGTTCCGCCTCGTCTGACAAAGTTTTGAGGGTTATTTAAGATAGATTTGTAGGTAAATTGTTGTAGTGACAGGTTGTCAGCCTGTCGCCTAAATTGCAATATACATACACAGGTTTTTACAGCATGCCCGAGAGGAAATGCAGCTGGCACACTCTATGTTTTTCTCTCACTCCCAGTCCAGCATGGAAGAAATTGAAATTGTCTAATCTTACTGAAAGATAGGTATTTTGCGAAAAACCGAATCGGCAGAGTTCGTCAGATAATTTCATCCCTTATGTACTGTGATGGAACCTCTACAGTATAAAACAAGACCCCTCCCCTCCTAAAACCGCCGTTGTCCTACAATATTTAAATTTATTTTCTCTATTTTCCAGTCAAAACCGGTTCTGGACGTGCACATTCGGATCCACACGGGTGAGAAGCCGTTCCAGTGCCCCGCGTGCCCGGCGCAGTTCAACCAACATGGCAGCCTGTACAACCACAAGAAACTTGTGCACAAGATCATAGGGAAAACTAACAAGGAAGTGAATAATGAACATTCCAAAACAGAAAAAAGAATCAAAAGTGATTGTTAAGGTTTAAGACAAGTACTGAATAAATTATTTAGAAATACTTAGGTAGATCGTGCCTTTTATTTTCATTCCTTTATCGACTGGGTTTCTCTGTGAACCCTAGTTTCATTCATTTCATTACAGCGTGGCATTACATTATTATAGCGTGGTCCAGAGAGAAATTAATTTTTGATTTCGCTATAACATCCGAAAGAATGATTTAAGGTGACAATACTAGTCAAGTGGCTCTCTGGACCACGCTATAATAATGTAATGATGTTACTACAACAAACTATGATTCGCTAGTTTATAAGGTTCTAAATTATCTTAATTACTATAACTTGATTCTGTTGGACCAGTTTTTCGATTCGAATCTCCGGTGCCTTCATCAATAAGAAAATCATTACTCACTGAAAACGTAATGAATCTTTAGATTCAACCCGGTAGATCAGATTACGGACGGAGACCTTAAAATACTCTCAATGCCAGCCTGACGCCCTCCGAACTGAACAGCGTACTGCCATAGCAAGCACAACTGCATTTATGGAGCCAAACGGACGGGGTGATGAGCTCTATGGCGGGAGCTATTGGGAGTGCGAGATGAAGTTTTACTCTGATTTATTAGTTAAAATGTATGAATTATTATTGTGAAGCGATAATACGTTTAGCTGGAAGATCAAGGCATCTCCATTACAAGTGTCTTCACCTACTGACTGGGGAGCCTTATCCTATGTAGGTGTAAGATTTATGCAATAAACGATTTTTCTTTTAATTTTTTTAAATGATGTTTTATATAAAAGTTATGTAATACATACAGGGACAAAAATATATTAGTATTCAATGCGTGTGAGTGGCAAGCTCAGCATGTCACGCAGTATTGGTAATAATTAAATATATCCGTCGTGCCTTAGTGTCTGCCGAGATCCCCTGCAGCCTGGAGCCACCAGGTCTTAGCCGCCTCGATAGAAAACGTCCTGACGGGCTTACTTTAGTGCCTTGGGAGAGGGGACGCTGTCTCATCTGGGACGCTACTTGCTTGTTAGTACTTTTGCAGCGTCTCATCTCCCAAGAACAACGCGTGAGGCTGGCTCGGCGGCCGAGTGGGCTGCCTCTCAAAAGCGGGCCAAGTACGATAATTTGTGCGAATCGTACTATTTCGTGCCTTTTGCGGTAGAGGTTGCGGGCTCTTGGTGTGCTGAAGCCAAAGATTTTATTAAGGAACTGGGGCGGCGGTTAAAACGAAACGGATGTGACCCCCGCGCCGAGTCGTATCTGGTACAGCACATCTCGTTGGCTATCCAACGAGGGAATGCTGCCAGCGTGATGGGTACCTTCCCACCGGGTACGATTCGGGGCGGTCTATTTGACTGAGTAGGTTTTAGTTTTAAGTTTTGACATTGTGATTTAGATTTATTGTGACATTTTGTAATTGACTTATTTATAATAAATATTAAATATTAATAATACAATTATAGAAGACCCAATCATAATAGCTAATCATTTCAATACCTATTTCTCAACAGTCGGCGCTCCATCACAAGGCTCTAGTACACCATCTGGCCATTCCGTAAAATCCCCAGTTTTTAACTCGATCTTCATTCAGCCTACTAATCAAGACGAAATTTATTTAATTATACAAAACCTAAAAAATAAACGCAGCTGCGGTGTAGATGAGATTAAACCCATTTTAATTAAATATTGTGCCATAGAACTAGCCATGCCCCTTTCAATGTTAATCAATCAATCATTCATAGAAGGACAGTTTCCAGATCAGTTAAAGGCAACTGTTGTCAAACCTTTATTCAAAAAGAACGATCGCAGTGATTGCAGTAATTACCGACCAATAGCGCTGTTATCAACATTTTCGAAAATATTTGAATGGGCCATGTATAACCGAGTTTATTATTTCTGCGAAAAATACAATATTTTTAACGAGAATCAATACGGTTTTAGGAAAGGGTGCTCGACAGGTTCTGCAGTATATTCGTTTGTTGATCAAATACTTAAGATTTTAGATAGTAAAAAACGACCTATAGGAATCCTATTAGATATGCGCAAGGCTTATGACAGAGTTGACCATAGAATATTATTAACCAAACTTGAAGGTATAGGTATTAGAGGAATGGCATATAACTGGTTTGAGTCATATTTAAAAAACAGAATTCAATGTGTAACTTTAGAATACTACGACTTTCAAAATAAAGAAATTAAAAATGTAATGTCCGCAAATACCATTCTTACCAGATGGATCCCGCAAGGCAGTGTCCTTGGCTGTTTATTATTTATTTTATACATTAACGACTTGCCCAATCAACTCAACATCCCATGTATCTTATTTGCTGATGATATATCCTTAACCTTTCCTTGCCAAAATAATTCTGACTGCGTTGAACAATTAAACTCAAATTTAACTATAGTAAATAATTGGTTACATGATCACAATTTAGAAATTAATTTTAATAAAACAAAACTCATGGAATTCCGACCCTACCAAAGAAGTCCTCTAAATTTCAATTAGGTACACATTTAATACAATACCAATAGACACAGTTGACTCGTCCTGTCTACTTGGAATAAATATAGACCCCCACCTAAATTGGAAAGACCATATTAATAAAGTTTCTAGTAAATTATCTAGCTTCGTATATGCATTATTAGAATTTTAAAAAACAACCGATCTAGGAACAGCAACATGTGCTTATTACGCGTATGCCAATTCTTAGTTAAGGTATGGGATCACATTGTGGGGAAATAGTACAGACGCCAATAAATTATTTATTTTGCAGAAAAAGTGTAGGTATTCGAATCCTCGCCAATATTGATGTTATGACCAGTTGTAAACCATATTTTATTCAATATGAAATCCTCACATTAACTTCAATTTACATATTAGAAACTTGCACTTACGTAAAAAGTAATAAACATTTATTCCCACAATATACTCGCCCAGAAGGTTTGCGTCCCAAGAAAAAATTAGCTACAGAGACATCATATTTAGAAATCGTTAATTCCGGCCCACATTCAATGTCAATAAAAAATTATAATGCATTACCAGACTCTTTAAAAGAAATAGCAAAAGTCCATATATTTAAAAATAATTTAAAAAAATATTTAGTTAAGAAAGCTTACTACAACCTGCAAGAGTTTTATAATGAATGCTCTTTATATATAACTTGATGTCATATAATAAGAATATATATATTGTAATTAAATAAAAATAATAATATTAGTCGCTACTTAGTTTTAAGAAATTGTATTTATATTTTAAGTACCTACTGTTGCAGTGCCCGAACAGGGTTCTTGTTGTATGGACCAAAAAATATTGTAAGACCTTATGTACCAACAAGAAAGCAATAAATGATTGAGTATTGAGTATTAATTATGTAGTAAGCAAATCCATAATCTGCGCGACACGCTGATATAGATTAGATTACTTATACGCCGGCGGCGGGTGACTAAGATGTTTGAGTTAGCCTAAACATGAGATTTAAAGAGGGAGATCCCACGATCCCTAGATTTTCGTCATATCATTACGCCTTAAAGCTTCTCTAAGTATGTAAGAGTATGAAACTTGGGTCGTAGTTACTCTGTGGAAGCTTCCTCTTCCTAGCCTTATCCCGTATCTCACGGGGTCGGCTACCTAATCTAGGGGATTGAACGAGGGTAGGTACTGGTGTTTACACAGAGCGACTGTCATCTCACCTCCGCAACCAAGAAGGGAAACCAGACCCAATCCTAGATTAGGTCAGAGTTTTCAAGCCGCAAATGCTTAGCACTGGCCTCTGACATGGCTTAACGACTAATATCTACGGTATTAAACGATATTAACCGGGACCAACGGCTTAACGTGCCTTCCGAAGCACAGAAAAAGCGCCGAATAAACGTACATATGAAATTCGAAAATCGAAAAACACATTGGTACGTGGTGGGATTTGAACCACGACCTCCCGCTCAGGAGGCAGCGGCCCTATCCACTACACCATCGGGCTAGTTACTCTGTGGAAGCTATCAGCAGGTAAAGATGCCAAATATTAAACTCTACTTTCGTCATCACTACATAGTATAAAACAAAGTCGCTTTCTCTGTCCCTATATCCCTATGTATGCTTAGATCTTTAAAATTACGCAACGGATTATGATGCGGTTTCTTTTAATGGATAGAGCAATTCAAAAGGAAGGTTCATATGTATAATACATGCATAACATAGTAGAGAAACACTGAAGATTTCCGTGCGAAACCGGGGCGGGTCGCTAGTTTCAGTATAAAACTGTGGGTACTTGCGCCGCACCAACCGTTGGGACATTTTTTTTCGCTAATTTAGATAATAAGTTAGTGCTATCGATTCGTAGAGGGCGCAACTTACCTATCTAAATCCTGACTAAAATTATAGGCGTCCCTTTTTGTTCTCCCATGACGGAAAATGACAGGTATAGACTTATATTTGTTCTTCTGTCGTGTGGGTATCGAGTCTATCGACCCGATGAACCCTGGTGTCAGAGTTTTAAAACCGCCTAGTAGCACAACTATCAGGCCTCTGACATGGTTTGAGTAACGACCACTATCAAAGACAGCGACCTTTTTTTTTTTTTTTTTTTAATGGACCTGTTTGCAAAATACTACAAAGTGTATATAATGCGTCACCGGGCTAAGGCGGGGAGTTGCTACACGCAATCTACACCCTTAATGAAATGGCAACTGCCTAAGGGCGCCCACTAGGGCTCGAACCTCGGCTTATGGCGTTGCCTGGGGACTCCTTATCGGAGAGAATCTGCCCGGTACGTGCCGGTAAACCCCAAAGTGGGGAGCAAAGGAGGGACCTCCGCGAGTGCGCGGTTGCTGGAAGAGCTTGTGCAGAGTGTGGCTCGACTAATATTGGCAGCATTAAACGCAAGGGTAATTTGGTCATCGCCGTCGGTAAGGGAAAGACAGCGACCGGGACCGACGGCTTGACGTGCCCTCCGAAGCACAAAATCTTTTTCTTTTTCGGACAATCAGGTGATTCAGCCTGCAATGTCCTAACCAAACTGGGGAAAAATTCACAAAGTGATAAATTATCAAATATCAACTTTGTGTTCCCCCCTGGGAATCGAACCCAGGACCTCCGGATCAGGAGTTCATGGCACCAGCCACTAGACCACGGAGGCAGTTATATTAGTTAAGTCGTGATTTTTGCAACTACGAATACGGTACTATTAGTAAACAAGAATTTATAATTTATTACACGATTCTGACGACGGGAAATGATTATCACGTTAATTTATGATTATGACGACCTACCTACTAACATGAAGGTATATTTTCCAACTCTGTTTCCACCCGCGATAACACCCGTGTTAAATGAGTTTTACCTATATTATGTGTACATGCTGACATGCGAGTGAGAGAAAAACATAGAATGTGCCAGCTGCATTTCCTCCTGGGGATGCTGTAAAAGCCAGCTAAGGGATCCGAGGGTTTCAGTATATTGTAATTTAGGCGATAGGCTGACAACCTGTCACTACCGCAATATACATACAAATCTATCTTAAATGACCCTCAAAACTTTGTTAGGCGTGGCGGAACGACCTTTGTTTAGGTCGTTTACGCTCTGCCTACCCCATTAGGGATAAAGGCTGGATTACAAAATACAAAACAAATACAAATTATTTTATTTCCAAAAAAACACAACAGACTAAGTAGGTACAAGGTGGCGCAAAAGAAGTCATCCGATGTTGTTTGGCTCTCATTTTTTTTCTAAATGAAAAACTTCGAATCTGTTTTTTGATTATATTTATTTGCACCTTTAGAATTTTACTGGTCAAGTCGAGAAGATGATATCGGCCAAATGGGCGCCGTTACAATTGATTGCCATACGGGCTCGTTTTATGGCATTTTTCATCACTTCGGCGAGAACTTCGGGCGACAGATTCTCGCACTCGTGTCGAATGTTGTCTTTGAGGGCTTCCAAGGTCTCAGGCTTGTTGACGTAAACACGAGACTTCAAAAAACCCCATAAAAAGAAGTCCGGGACCGTTAAATCGGGCGATCTGGCCGGCCAGTGCAAATCGCCAAAACGAGAGATTAGGCGACCCGGAAATGCCGCCTTCAGAATGTCGGTTGTGGCTCGTGCAGTGTGCGCCGTTGCCCCGTCCTGTTGGAACCACATGTCCTCCAGTCCCAATTCGTCCAATTGCGGCAGAAAAAATTCGGTCAACATGGCCCTATAGCGCGCACCGTCCACTGTTGTCGTTTGACCCGCGGCGTTCTCGAAAAAAAATGGCCCGATGACTCCTCCAGCGTGAACAGCGCACCACGCAGTCACTTTGAGCGGGTGTAACGGCTCCTCGTGCATCACTCGTGGATTCTCGGTGCCCCAGAAGCGATAATTTTGCCGATTCACGTAACCGCTGAGGTGGAAATGAGCCTCATCGCTCATGATGATTTTGGTCGAAAAATTGTCCAATTCTTCCTCGAGATTGAGGATGGCTTGGGCGTAGGTTACGCGCGTTTGGCGGTCGGCAGGCAGCAGCTGATGCACGGTCTGGACTTTGTAAGGAAACATCTTCAAGTCTCGCACCAAAATTCGCTGCAAGGACCGCCGGCTGAGGCCCAATTGCGTGGCACGTCGTCTGGTCGATGTTTCGGGGCTCACTTCAACGTCCTCGGCTACAGCGGCGATATTCTCGGCAGAACGGGCGCTCCGGGGCCGGCCACTCTTAGCAACGTCTCGTGTGGTCCCATACTCTTCAAGGTTGGTGGCTAAACGTCGCAGTGTTTGCGCAGTCGGTGTCGGACGGCCGGGGAATCGGCGACGGAATTCGCGCTGCGCCAACACCACAGACGAATTGTTACTCAAAAAAATAGACACGATTTTTCCGCGTTCTTGGGGAGTGTATCGCTCCATGGCTTGTTCACTTGTATTCTGCATCTGTCTAGTCCACAAATGTCAAAACAGATTTGACATTGGCGGCCATTTGCAAAAATGAGAGCATCTTCCAATAGGGTGATTTCTTTTGCGCCACCTTGTATAATAAATTTTTAGCAATATTTAATTAGATATAATAGTTTTCTGCTTGTACAATTTCTATACCCAAAGGTTGCCTGGTAGAAATTGCTGCTTTAGCTATAAGGCCGCCTATATTGTACTGTCACGTTTGTTCCTTTTTATTTCTGTTGTATGTGTTTCTTTGTGCAATAAAGAATTTTGTATTGTATTGTATATATTTCCTAGTTCTGTCGTAATACAATGCTTTTATCTTGCAAATCTCACACTAGGAATTCATATTCATATTTGTTTATTGCATTCATATGGTAGATACAGTTGTTATTCTTAGCATAGATAGTAAGTACAGCATTTGTGAGATACGAGAGCATAGCAATATAGCATGAGAGGGCATTTATTATTTACATTATACAGTTTAGAAAGAAAACTTATTAACTAATTTATCCTTAATTATATTATTCAGAGACTTATATAATATTATAATAAAAATATGATATGTGCGATATAATATGCCCCTCACAAGTCTAACTTCACGTCCGGCATGACCATCTGTGCCACGTGGGGGGCGGACACTGGCAACTGTTCTACAGTTAAAATATACACCAGTGACTAACGAGGCGCTAGCATACCTTCATCATGGAGAGAACAGGAAATGATTCGAGTATTGGGTCGCTTCCCGGGGGCGATCGCCGGGGCACGTCTGGAGCTGACGCTGGACGTTTCAGCATGCGAACCGTCAGTGGCTCTTCGCTGAACAGGCGGGCGGGAGTCAGGGATTCCGAATTTGTTACAGCCGATCACAACGCAGAGGATGCCTTGCAGAGCGGGAGTCAACCCGAAAGCTCTGCCGGTACCTCCGCAATTACTTTGACCACGACACAAAACGATGGAAGAAGAAAGTGGTCACCTGAAGAACAGCACGAACTATGTTTTGTTATTTTAAATCTAAAGCCGAAGGACCTGGTTATTTAAAAAGACTATACAACACATTTAAACAACGTAACCCAAATAATCCTAAAGTACATAAACATGATGGTAATAAATTATCTAACCAAGCTAGAACCATAATATCCGGAAAACCAATATCAGAAAAAGATCTAGCCCAAATTAAACAAAGTGCAGAACAATCGCTAAACAACTTAAATTTATCTCTTTTAACGACTCAAAATAATAGTAACGACATAGACAGATCAAACCCACAATCAACGAACACATCCAGATCTAACACACCGACATCAATCACAATATCACCTAATCACAACACTAACACAGGAAGATGGAAGAAGGAAGTGGTCCGTTGAAGACCAACATGAACTCATGTTTTGCTATTATAAAGCAAAATTATAAACCGAAAACTTATATCTACAGAAGTTTTAACGCAAATTAAACTCAGAGCCGCAGAACCAACACAAACACTTACCATATCCGAAACATGCTTACCAGTACCAGAAGAGATAGAGAATAGTGTGGAAAGTACAAACACATTTACATCTAACATACCTACACCAGATACACCGACACTAGACTCTCCGTCACCAGACACACAACCTGAATACGCACACAACCCACACAATGAAAACCAATCAAATTCAGAACATCAGTAGATTGAAGTAGATGAAGATCAAGATCCGCTTATACTACAGTTATTACAAAATTTTGCTGAAACTAAAATAACGCAGACTAATGAAAAACATTTTTTACCCAAACCTAAATTTAGTAAAACGTTTTCCGATAACATGAATAAAATCAATAGCTATATACCACGATTACTGAATTCCTACAACTCGTTACGTAGTTTTAATGATACAGTCAGTAAGCATAGCATAAACAAAATAAAAGCAAAACCATTACACGGACAATTTTACAGAGAAGTGTTAGATAAAGAAAACATAGATACTGTAGCATCTTTTAACTGGCTCAAAAAACAACAAATATCCCCTTCATTAGAGGCATCTATATTTTCACTACAAGACCAGGCTGTAATAACTCGCCAACATGAAAGGGATATTCTGAAGAAGCCTGTAGATGGGAAGTGTCGGCTATGCGGTGCTAAAGACGAAACTGCGAGGCACATAGTAGCAGGATGTGAACAACTTGCCGGCACTTACTATACTAGGAGACATAACAATAAATAAATATCACCTTCTCAAAACAGAAATAACCCGGCTATGGAAAACCAAAACCAAACCAAAGCACTAGAATCCCTGTATAAGGATTTTAGTGCTTGTATCAAAATACTGCTTACCCCATGCATGGATAGTGCTGACCACAATTCATTCCTCACCACTCTATCATAGGCCTTTTCCAAATCAACGAATGCGCAATAGACTTTTTGGTTTTTAGCCAAAGATTTTTCAGCTATGCACCGCAAGGAAAAGACCTGATCCGTACATCCCATTCCCTTTCGAAATCCTGCCTGAGCATCCCATACCTTCTCATCAGTTTCTTTCGTCACTCTTTCAATCAATATCTTTGCATACAGTTTGCCGACAACGCTGAGTAGGCTTATACCACGGTAATTTTTGCAGTCTAGCTGTGACCCTTTTCCCTTATACAGCGGAACTATAACAGCCTTGCACCAATCACTTGGTACTCGGCCGCTTCTCCAACACAAGTTGAAAAGGCAGTACAGCTGACTAGCTACTACACCTTCGCCAGCCTTCAGCATCTCGACTGATACCCTATCATACCCTGCAGCCTTACCCGACTTCATACTTTTCAACGCTTTCACAATCTCATCCATTTCAATCTCACTGTCTATTACATCCACTTCTGGAATATTCACCTCTTGCGCAGATTCTTCTTTTTCAAACAAACTTTCAAAATATTCCTTCCATCTTTTCAACACGCATTCTTCACCTTTTACGATACTACCATCCTGGCTTTGAATCCTACTCAACTCGGATGATGCGGTTTTACCTCGAGCTGTCCTTATGGATTTCCAGAAAACTTTCAAGTTCGAACGAAAGTTTTCTGTTAGCCTCTTGTCAAACTCATCCTTATTTTCATCTTTCTTTCGAGACACAGTTTTCTTCACTTCATCTTTCAAACTTTTATACTCCTTTCGTGCTTTCTCTACATCCTCATCTGTCACTTTTTGAATTCTTTGGTTAGCTTTAGTAGCCAACCAATCCAACCATGCTTTTTTCTTTTTCTTAACCACTTCTTGGACATCTTTACTCATCCATACACTCTTTTGTTTATTCCCTTTCGCGCGTCTAGAAATACCACATATTTCTGTAGCAACTTTCAAAATTCCTTCCTTAAATCCCTTCCAACCTTCTTCAATATCAGCCATCTCATCTAAGCCACAAAAATCATCCTTCAATCTTTTAACATATTCTTTTCTTACATCCTGGTCTTGCAAATTTTCTACTTTCACTCTTTCCATGACACTAGTAGGCTCCATTTTCCTGTGGCGCCACCGACTGAACAGACCACTTACTCGGGACATCACCAGGAAGTGGTCTGAGTTGATTCCGGCACCACGATAAGCGCGAGTGTCCATGACTTTTGTCTTCAATCTTCCATCCACAATCACAAAATCTATCATAGTTCTACTAGAACCTTCTTCTCTTGTATATGTGTGAATCTTTTTATGTCGAAACATTGTATTCGACACAAAAAGACCCCACTCCAAACAAATCTCTAACAGACTCTTTCCATTCTCATTTATTCTTTCGTCACCAAATGCACCTAAAACCTTATCATACCCATCTCGCTTCACCCCAACCCATCCATTAAAATCTCCAAGCATGATAATCCTTTCATTCGCCTTACATATTTTCAGTACATCTCTCATACTATCCCAGAACTCCTCATTTTCCCTTTTAGCTTTTGTGGAACCACCCGAACCGCCATCTGTCGGTGCGTAGACACCTAGGACAAAGATTCGAGTAATTCCGACCTTCAGCCTAATCCAAAGAAGTCGTGGGCTTACACACTCAAACTCAGTCACACATTCAGCCATTCGCGCAGAAAGGAAAACACCGACTCCCTTGCTTGCTCGATCAGTACTGGGTACCCCAGACCAATAAGCAACATAGGGTCCATGTTTGGTCGTGTCGCATCCTTTCCGCTTTGTTTCATTCACACACAATACATCTATATGCCTGTCATCCATTATCTGGCATACTTCATCCATTTTATCTACCATTCCTCCTCTAACATTCATCGCAGCAAAGCGGCTTT
This sequence comes from Scrobipalpa costella, assembly GCA_949820665.1. NCBI lineage: Eukaryota > Metazoa > Arthropoda > Insecta > Lepidoptera > Gelechiidae > Scrobipalpa > Scrobipalpa costella. The sequence goes on along the minus strand of OX463320.1, from coordinate 4,244,870 downwards.
CCGAAGCCCGCGTTCCGCTCCCGCCAGGAACGAGACGTGATGTGTCGCGAACCACATCGCCGCCATATAGATTGTTCTTTAAAATCATTGCGTTCCCACGAGTAGCAAGGGTCAATATATGTCCCTCCTGGCAGAGCCCCGCTTACCAGGATAAGGTTAGCCGTGATCTGGGGTCACCGGGTCCCAGGGCAATCGGCACGCTCAAAACTAGGCTCGCCCCTAGCCATGCATCCATCGGCGCGGCAGACCTTAGATTGGCGGAGAGGGAAGGATAAAGGAGGGTGGAAGGAAAAGGTGTGTAGGAGAGGACAGTTAAGGTTTGAGGTAGGAAACAAGGTGTAAGGATACTACTGTCACGGAAGACTGGGTTTGTGACTGAAGTAGCTCGGGAAGCCGGGGTCGCATACCCGTATACAACACCATACTACCGGACAGGCAGCTTGGTTGTGTATCCCCTGACAAACAGCATGCCCGGGAGGAAATGCAGCTGGCACATTCTATGTTTTTCATTTGCTCCTAGTTTATATGTGAGCGAGGAGACAAGTTAAACCACCGAGAGCTCGATTAACACTGTTTATTAAATCTTTGTAATGGTGGACGCAGCCACACACACACACACACGCACATGCAATATTTAACATTTCCTACCCCTATTTGACTAAATAGCAATTAATACCAAAATCCTTAAAAGTACTTCCTAAAATCTAAAAATGAGGGCCTTTTCCGCAACAACCTTTTACTCTTTTCGGACCCTTGATCCTCAAAGCTGTTCGTAGAATCATCAGATCCTTGAGCATCGCTGCCATTACTAGAATCATTAAATTCTGTTCGTTCCTCAGTCTGTTCTTTTCCTGAATTTTCTCCCCTCTGGACATCAGCAACCAAAGGTAAACGCTCCTCGAGCAGACCTTCTTGTGGCGCCTGCGCTAGCACATCTGAAGAACTCGTCAATGTCGAAAATTGTAAGGACGATGGTGGCAATTGTGAAGACGTAGACGGGTGAGGTGATGGCGGTAGTGACGGCCGGGACGGCTGGGACGGCATTGATAGCGGCGACAACAGCGGCGGCGACGACGGCGGCGGCGACGACGGTGGCGGTGGCGGCATTTTTGTAAGTAAATCAGTAGGGTCATCATCGAAAAGACAGACCTCACGAAGGTTGTTATAGGTCCCTTTGTATTGTACGACTTGATTTGCATGTTTTTTATTCAAGGATTTTGTAATTATATCTTTTACTAAATAAAGTACATTTCCTACTCTCTTCACTATTATTCCTTTACACCAGGTATAATTATTTTTAGAAGTGTACTTTTTATATAAAACTAAATCTCCATTTTTGAAAGTCTTTTTATTTTTTAACACTTTGATTTTAATTTGCGAACACTGTTGATTATCATTAAGGATGTCGGTTGACGAGGGCGAAGACGATTTAGGTTTAATAAGATCCAATCGCGAGTTTAGTTTTCGGCCAAAAACCAGCTGAGCTGGAGAGAAACCTGTGGTAGAATGTACTGAATTTCTGTAATCCATCAAATACTTTAGCAACTTAATTTTACCTTCCCTGATAGTGCGACTCCCCAACAGACTTGATTTGATTCCTTTTTTTACAACCTTTACATAAGATTCTGCCTGACCGTTACTTGCAGGGTGATACGCAGGAGATGTAATATGTGATATTGCATTTAGATCACAGAATGTTTTGAATTCCTTTGAACAAAATGCAGTGCCATTGTCGCTAACAATGGTATTAGGCAATCCAAACCTTGAAAAATAATCACACATTTTCTCTATTACAGCAGACGACGTTGTATTCGCATTCATATTATACACCTCTACCCATTTAGTAGTTGCATCGACAATTACAAAATATGAATGTCCATTTATTGGACCCAAAAAATCTATATGCAATCTGCTGAAACACTGTGAGGGCTGTTTCCAAGATGAAACAGGAACGCGCGGCGGAGACGGGCGGAGCTGAATGCAAATATCACAAGTACCGATCATTTTTTCGATCGCTTCATCAACACCTGGAAACCAAAAACGCGATCTAGCTTCAGCTTTAGTTTTCACGATACCTAAATGTGAAATATGTAACTCTGACATAACCCTATCACGAAGTGATTCCGGAATCACAACCTTATGGCCCCTCATAATACAGCCGTCCTCACATTCTAACTGTGTTCTACATAAAAAATAAGGTTTTAACTGTAAATTTGTATTTTTTTAGGCCATCCCTCCATTACATACTTTTTTACCTGCCTCAAGACAACGTCTTTGTTTGTTTCGTCACGTATTTGATTCACCGTTACGGGCAAGTTACCGTCAACAACAAAACAAACATAGGCAGCACGATCACAAACTGCGCGGCTATCTGCGTCTCGATCACACACGTCGGCATCATAGCAGGCGACCTCAATTCCAAGCACGAAGCTTGGAACAGCTCTCATTCCAACCCACGCGGTAACCTCCTTCTTCAACTCTCCGGGAACCTCAACTTTGACGTTGTGGCTCCCATGGAACCAACTCACTTCCCCACTGTCGTAGGTCACCGTCCCGATGTCCTAGACTTAGCCCTTCTTAAGAACGTTAACCTTTGTGTACGTTCTATCGAAGTGGTCAAAGCCCTAAACTCCGACCATCGTCCCGTTGTGATGCAATTCCATCCTCGGACTAACATACCGGGACCCACTGGGCTCCCCGGTAAGACCAAGACCGTACTGAACTGGGTGAGGCTAGGTAAAGCCCTAGAAGCACCCAGCTCAATCTATCTTGACCAGATCCCCTCTTATCTGTCCACCGCTGCTGACATTGACTTAGCAGTCTCCTCTCTCACCAGTCACATCAAAAGCGTCGTAGACGCCTGTTCGAGGTCGCTTCCAGAGCCCGATGAAGGGCACTGGAAACTTCCAAACGAAATTGCTGACCTGGTGACTGAGAAGAATGCCGCTCTTCGAGCGTATGATAACTTCCCTTCGGAGGATAATCGAGTATTTTTACGCGCCTTACAAAGAGAAGTGAGGAAACGCGTATTCGAATATCGCAACTCCAAATGGGACCAGTTCGTCTCTGAACTGGAACCAGACCACCTTGCCTTCTGGAAGCTATCCCGCTCTCTCAAATCAGACGAGACCTCTCTCATGCCCCCTCTGATCAGACCCGACGGGTCTCTAGCCTTTGACGATGACGAAAAGTCTGAATGTCTGGCTGACAGTCTCGAAGCTCAGTGCTCGCCCAGCACTCTTCCTTGCGACCCTGACCACCTTCAAACGGTCGACTCGGAGGTCGATCGTCTCTCCTCCCTACCCCCCTCTGACCCTCCGCTCCCTCCCATTACGGAGCAGGAAGTCCGCACCGCCCTTAAGGCGCTCAAGTCTAGGAAGGCTCCAGGACCTGACGGTATTACAAACCGTGTCCTCAAAATCCTCCCTGACCATCTCATTACCGTAATCACCCTCATCCTCAATGCCGCGATGACCAGCTGCACCTTTCCATCATCATGGAAGGAAGCCACAGTCATAGGCATCCACAAATCTAAAAAGCCTCGGGATCAGCCCTCCTCTTACCGGCCCATCAGCCTTCTCAATCCCCTCGGCAAACTCTACGAGCGGTTGATTTATCGCCGCCTTAGAGATTACGCCGAAAACAGTAGCCTCATTCCCCCCGAGCAATTCGGTTTCCGTTCCCAACATTGTTGTGTTCGACAGGTCCACCGTCTGGTGGAACATATCACGTCCAATTTTCATGAACGCAAACCCAAACCCACAGGAGCCGTCTTCCTTGATGTAGCGAAGGCATTCGACAAGGTCTGGCACAACGGTCTGGTGTACAAGCTATACCAGCTCGGTGTGCCGGATCGTCTCGTACGTATCGTACGTGACTTTTTGACGAACCGCAGCTTCCGTTACAGAATCGAAGGCGCCCTGTCCACCCCTCGCCCCATTAGAGCCGGAGTCCCTCAGGGCTCTGTGCTATCCCCTCTCCTTTTCACCCTCTATACCAGCGACCTTCCCAGTACGCCCCAGACGCAGCTCGCTCTGTTCGCAGACGACACTGCGATCTATGCCTCCTGTCGCAGACCCCAATTACTTGGCAGATACCTCCAGCGCGCCCTAGACTCCGTCGGGAGCTGGTTCCGCAAATGGAGGTTCGAAGTCAATCCCGAGAAGAGCACCGCCGTGCACTTTACTCGTGCCAGATTACGTCGTACCCTCCCAGCTGTAAAGCTGTACGGTCGACCCATCCCATGGTCCAAAGACGCCAAGTACTTGGGGGTTACTCTTGACTCCCAGCTTAACTTTGCGAAGCACATCAGGAGAGTCCGAAACCGCGCCAAATTTGTCATGGGCCGGCTCACCCCAATCATACGCAAACGCAGTAAACTCTCCCTTAGAAATAAGGTGAGGCTTTACACTACATGCGTTCGACCCATAATGACCTACGCCAGTGTGGCCTTCAGCCACACCTACCCCACTTATCTGAACACCCTCCAAGTAGTTCAAAACAGCTTCTTGCGGAGGGCAACCGGGGCCCCCTGGTACCTCCGCAATTGTGACATTCACATCGATCTCGATGTTCCGTCTCTCAAAGAGTTCATGAAGCAAGCGGCCATACGCTTCTTCGACAAAGCCCCTCACCACCCTAACCCTCTTGTAGTTAGCGCCTCTAACTACGTTCCCCAACCTGCGACTCGTTACAAACGAAGGCCTAGGCATGTCCTTACCGACGGCGATGACCAAATTACCCTTGCGATTAATGCTGCCAATATTAGTCGAGCCACACTCTGCCCAAGCTCTTCCAGCAAACGCGCACCCCGCCGGCGGGGGCGCGGAGGTCCCTCCTTTGCTCCCCACTTTGGGGTTTACCGGCACGTACCGGGCAGATTCTCTCCGATAAGGAGTCCCCAGGCAACGCCATAAGCCGAGGTTCGAGCCCTAGTGGGCGCCCTTAGGCAGTTGCCATTTCATTAAGGGTGTAGATTGCGTGTAGCAACTCCCCGCCTTAGCCCGGTGACGCATTATATACACTTTGTAGTATTTTGCAAACAGGTCCATTCAAAAAAAAAAAAACACACGTCGGCACTGCTCCACTGTGATGCAGGAGCGACAGCGCGCGATAAATAATCCGCACTATTGTTCGAGCTACTTATATACTCAATGTTATAATTATAACCCCCTAAAAACATAGCGTACCTTTGTAATCGGTTAGCTGTTACTTCCGGGATACCTTTGTGAGGATTGAAAATAGATATTAATGGTTTATGGTCCGTTCGTAATGTAAACGGACTCGATCTTCCATATAAATACTGATGGAAGCGCCGCACCCCAAATATAATTGCGGTCGCTTCCTTCTGTATCTGTGAGTAATGTCTCTCAGCTGCACTTAATGTACGAGACGCGAACGAGATGGGTCTCTCAAAGCCATCATTATCGATTTGTGACAAAATAGCACCTAAACCGGTCGGTGACGCATCAACAGTTAGGATAATCTTTGAGTTTTGATTATAATGAGCTAAAACCTGCTCGGAAGCCAAGCATTGTTTAATTTTTTCGAATGCATCATTATGAATTTTACTCCATACCCATTTAGTTCCTTTTTTTAATAAATCATATAATGGACTTAATATTGTTGACGCATTGGGAACAAAATTCCTATAATAATTAACAAGTCCTAAATAGGACTGTAACTGAGCAACGTTCTTGGGACTTGGAGCCTCTAATATGGCCTGAACCTTAGCAGGAGATTTTTTAAACCTTGGCTATTTATGATATACCCCAGATAGTGAACCTCATCCTTAAAGAACTCACATTTCTCTTTTTGTAAAGTTAAGCCGGCATTTTCCAGTGTTTTTAAAACATCATTTAACCGCTTCAAATGTTCATTTCTATCTTTTCCAGTAATTAAAATATCATCCAATAGACACGTGACCCCTTCTATACCTGAGAGTAGGCAATCCATCGCACGTTGACAGATAGATGGCGCACTAGATAACCCAAAAATTAAACGGGTATATTTATAGATACCCCTGAAGGTATTGATACATGTAATATCCTGCGACTCCTCTTCTAATAAAAATTGGTTGTACGCCATCGACAAGTCTAATTTCGTGAACTGTTGACCTCCATGCAACTTAGAAAATATTTCCCTGATTGTAGGCAATGGGTATTGTTCTACAACTAACTGTTTATTTATAGACACTGAATAATCTGCACATAACCTGACCGAGCCGTTCCGTTTCAAAACCGGCACTATAGGTGATAAAATGGTATTTAACATGGTGGAATTTGATGATGGATTTAGGAACCTTTTGTACTATATTAAATACTATTTATTATTTCTCTATTTACATATCTTCCAGAAATTCGTTTAAGCAATCAACCTGTCACGTGATATTTATTAATACGATTTCTATATGTTGACAGAAAGCTTGAGTTTTATCAATATCAATTCTGGGAGAATTAAAAGAATATAGTAATACAGAATAAACAAGTTCAGATGAGCGTATAGAGGTGTCTCTGTGTGTGTATGTGTGTAAGAGTCTAAGTGTGTGTATGTGTTAGTGTGGTGAGTTTTGAATTTTGTGCCTTTTCTTTAAAATTTTATCTTTGTTTTATTCCAGTTATGTTTAAACCACTACTCTATTACCTCAATCATTTTCTCTGTTTCGCTGTACGATAGGTTTTGGAGATACTTTATAATAAGGTGTTTAGCTTTATTTAATGGAAGTTCTTTAACATCGCAGGATTTGACTAACTGGTTATAAATATGGGAACGATAGGTTTTGGAGATACTTTATAATAAGGTGTTTAGCTTTATTTAATGGAAGTTCTTTAACATCGCAGGATTTGACTAACTGGTTATAAATATGGGAAAATAAGAAGTTTCTAAACCTTTTACCAAAACTTGTTTTAAATGGTGTCGTTCTATTTATTTTGAAAAATCTTTTCGTAAGCATGCTTGGGTATTCTGGTGAATTTAGTACCTACATTGCGATGAGTTGAAATAAAGGCTTTTGAAATATACAACTGTCGCGAGCTGAGAACCAGAGCCTCCTTGTACAACTTATGTTGAGTATTTGAAGGGACGCCGAAGCATCACTTTCACTGAAATATCAGTTTCCTAACTCTTTTCGATACAGCATCAATGTGTCAATCAAACGAAAGCTTTTCGTCGACTTCGAAAATAGTGACGAAATAGGTCTATAGTTTTCAGGACAAGACTTGCAGCTGCCTTTGTGGATTGGGATGACCACAGCATTCTTCCAAGCTTGTGGAAAGATGCCAGAAGATATGCTCAGATTACAAATATGTGTCAAAGGTACTATAATTTGGTTAACGATTGCCTTTATGAGGCAGACACAGAAGCCATCCATTCCTGCTGCACTATTAGATTTTAGTTTGGTAATTATTCTGCGTATTTCAAAAGTATCAGTCGGTTGTAAGAAGAAACTGCCTTCTGCCAATGGCAAAGAGTTTATAGTAGATGCTAACGATTCGTGTGAGATATTTAGGGAGGTTAAAAGCTGTTTTGCGAGATTTTCGCCAACGGAGGTAAAATATTGGTTAAAGGTATTTAATGAGGTTTTGACATCGATTGGCACAATTTTTGCAAGCTCCACGGCTGGACTGGTTCTGCTTTGGATTTCACAAATGTTTTTAATCACTGTCCACAAACCTTTCGGATCGCTTTTATTTTGAACCAATTGGTTGGATTCATAAGATTTATTGTGTATGTGTGATAATTCTGGAGCGAGAAAAGTGATGTATGTGTAGTTAAACCTATAAAAATAATAAACACAAAATGATTTTGAACATTTTGATTATTTGTATGTACGTGTACCAAGCTTTATTTTGATCCGTCTGTCGATCTGTGATTGAGTAACAAACATTCAAACAGTCATATTTCTTATTGATTCATGACATGACAGTAAGAAGGTACTTAGGTACCAAGTAGGTACAAAAGATGATCAATATAATAATAGTTTTATACACATGAGCCCGGTTAGGGCACTGCAGCATGAGATAATTAATTAACAAATATTTAAAATAATAAAAAGTCATAGAAAATTTCAAACATCCAAACCTTCGCATTTCAATTTTATTTTTCGTTAACAATATACTTAAATTGTGTTCGAAATTACATAAAATAACAGTTAAAGATTACAATAAAAATTAACAATCAAAAAGACTTATCAACAGTTCAATATTAAGAAAAAATATAATCATTCTATAATTAAATTCAAATAGGGCAGAGTGTAAAGTCAAGGTAATACTTAAATTAAAAACATATATTTCAAAATAACTAAATTAAAATAATATTCCTAAAACTAAATTCAAAATAACAATGTAAATAGTTACTTTTGCTGTTAGCTACTACTAACATTTAAAAATATGTAGATAAATTACATGTCACATTATAAAACTACATTATTGAAAACAACAGTGTGCTTTACGTTTACGTTTCAATCATTGTATAGCTAAAACTTGTCAATACTATAGCAGCACTTTTCCAAAAGGTATGCTTTTAATTTGTGTTTAAAATAATTTACATTCTTTATAGTTTTTTAAAGTTGAAGGTAATCGGTTAAACAAACAAACTGCCTGGTATAGCGCGCAGTGTTTAACTACATTCAAAGTAGGCTGAATAATATTATTTAGGTCCTTTCGCTTAGTGGATATTCGTAACTCCATTTCCGTTTCAGTCTCAAAAATGTGTCTTTGTTTGACGACATCAGTTAGTAAGACCAAAATTTAAAGACTTGGAACAGTCAAAATGCCCAGACTTTTAAAATGGGGTTTACATGAATCCCACGGTGGGATGCGAACTATTGTTCGTACTGCCCGTTTCTGGGCAATAAATGCTTTCTGAATGTTATAGAAGTTCAAGCTACGCAAAGCATAACATGCCGAGCTTATGGAACTTTCCACTGACTTTAATTCAGGTTTCCAGTTCAGAAATTGGTCCAAATATATACACCCAAGAATTTAACTTCGCTAACATTCCTAATCGACTCTCTATTTATTGTAACATCCTAAATGTCTCTATTTCGAGCCGTGGTCTTTAAAAGCAATATGTTGGTTTTACAAGTATTTAATTTGACATTATTGCATTGGAACCATTCATTAAAAGCAGTTAGTGCTTGACTAACCTTATCATTTAGGTCATGAATATTATCACTTGACAAAATGGCGTTCGTGTCATCTGCAAATACAACTAGTTTTACTTCAGGGATTTGATGAGTAATAAAATTCAGCATGTCATTTAAAAATATTATGACCAGAATTGGACCTAATATAGAGCCTTGTGGCACGCCTCTAGATACCTTTACCAATTTTGAAGTATGACGACTTTGAGTCTTAGTACCCTCTGTAAGTTGGGTTATCTCAACAAATTGTTGCCTGTTATTGAGATACGATTTAAACAAATCTAAGGCACGGTTTCGTATACCATAATACTCCAATTTTTGTATCAGTATATCATGGTCTACTGTATCAAACGCAGAGCTCAAGTCTAAAAATATTCCAGCAACTTTTTTCTTAATGTTTAATTGTTGCATTGTATCATCAATGAGTGTATCTATGGCTGTGGTAGTACCGATTCCTCTCTGGTAACCAAACTGTCTCATATGAAGAACAGAATTAGTAAAAATGTGATTTAATAATCTGGATTTTAAGATCTTCTCAAAGATTTTTGCTAAAGATGGAATAAGCGAGATTGGTCTATAATTCCTTGGATCCATTTTGCAATTCTTTTTATGTATTGGTACTACTCTACCTATTTTCAATTGATCAGGAAATGTGCTTTCCCCAATACATAAATTAAAGAAATGAGATAAGAGTTCAGCCATTACGTCAATATTGTCTTTTATCACTGAAATTGGCACCTTCATCGTAACCTGATGATTTTTTTGCTAACATACCTTGTACTATCTTTGTTACTTCAAAGTTATTTGTCGGACGTAGTTCCATTTCAGTTCCGACTCGTATGGTATTTGTTTTTAGTAAACAATTTGCTTTTAATAAATCACTAGAGTTCATAAAATTTTCTGGGTCAAAAAAACTACTAAAAATGTTAGCAACATCAATAGGCTCGTCAATAATGCTATTATTTACTTTTAAAACAATTTTACCATTTAACGCTCTAGGTTTTTTATTTGTGTGTGTATTGACTAGGTATGCTCCAAATTTTATTCACAGTATTTTTAGAGTTCTCTATTTTTGCTTGAACATTTATTGACCTCGCATTTCTCAAGACCTTTTTGTACAGTTTTATATAGGTACGATGTCCGGTAATTAAATAGAGTTTTGTCATTATGTGTTTTGTCTAGCGTGCAGAGTACTCTTTTCATTTTACTCGAGACTCTTACACCTTTTGTAACCCAGTTAAGTTTTGTAGTCCCTTTAAAATAAACTTTTTTTCTTACTTTCCTAAAGCTTACTAAAAAGATTTCCCTAAACTTTTTAAGAAATCCGTTTATTCCTAAACAATTCTAATCCACGTCATGGGGTCTCACTCCGAAGAACAGTAAATAGCTTCTAAAAAATATCAGCAGATGGCGCTACGGGTAAGACGGGCAGGTCATTCTAAATAAAAGTTCACATAAAGCAAGTTTTTTGTTTCTAAAGCCAGCAAATATATTGTTTAATAAATAATTCTGATTACCCTGAGCATTAAAAATCGTACAATATGCTCATTTTTAAAAAGTTTTAGATTTAAAGTTTCTTTGCAGCGGCTACTCTAGCGACACCCACACAGGAGTGTCAAGAATATGAAGTTTTTCGACTTTCGCTCAAACCCTAAACACATACAGGTAGTACCAACCATTCACCAATAGATGTCACTGGTACAATTATCGATCCACAGATGAAATTAATATACCTACATCGAGCGGTTGCCGTTTATGTGTTATGATTATGAATTTACTTTTAGAAACCCTCGCACATTGAATTATGAAAAAAACAATAAAACAAAATTTAAAGTATGAATATTGTAACTTATTTATAAAACTCACTTGCTTTCCGCCCCGCGTTTTCACCCGCGATTAAATGAATTTTCTCGCGGAAATAAAGTATTTCTCTGCGTTAACGGTTAGCCTGTTGCTATGTCACTCATACATATATACACATATATAATCACGACTTTATCACGCCTAATGGGGTATGCAAAGCGTAAACGACCTAAACAAAGGTCGTTCCGCCATGTCTGACAAAGTTTTGAGGGTTATTTAAAGATAGATTTTAATTTTTAGGCAGTTTCATGTAGTGACAGGTTGCCAACTCATCGCCTGAATTGCAATATACTGAAACCCTCGGATTGCTCAGCTGGTTTTTCCAGCATGCCCGGGAGGAAATTCGGCTGGGAGGAAATGTTATCAGCAGTGATCGGAATAGGTAGAGTATATTTACCTAAACTTCTAAAAAGAAGAGAGGAAAATGGAGACTTCCTTACTACTAAAACTTTTTCGGGACATCTTGCGGGACATCACATAAGTAAGCTAGAAATATACTTTGAACCATGGCATTTAATTCTATGGATAAATACAAGCTAAAAATATACTTGGTGATTTTCGGCTACAGTGTCACATTGCCTAGATATTTTGAATTAAAGATTCTCTTACTTTATGTGTGTAGGAAAAAATGTTAAGGGAAAAAATTATCGCGTAATTTGTGTTCTATCATTTCTTTATAGGTGTCAACGTCGTTGGAGTTATAGAAACCAAGATATTTACGAAAAACCATTTTAACGATATCTGACAGTTTTCATATTATGGACGATGTTAGTTATGTTTTAAGCTGGTCAACAAATCAGATAATTCACAATAAATTTGAAAAAGTTTTAAACATAATTCCGGACTACGATTTTATTAGGACAATAAGTGAAAAAATTGTAAAGGGAATCGAAGTAGATGACGAAGTATTTTTTAAATATGCTCCTCTTACATCTGTAGATGTTGAAAGGTCCTTTTACACGTATTAGTGGATTTTAAGTGTAAAAAGGAATAGACTTAAACCGGAAAATATAGAAAAAATAATGCTCATCTACTTCAATTCCCTGCAAGAAAGCAATATTTCGTCAGTATCTTCAGATTCTGTCACTGAAGACGAAGATATTGACGACATATAAAATATATTATTTTTTAAGTAAAATTTATCGCGTTTACGATGTACCTTACGTGATCAGGTTTTTTGGACTGCATTACATGAATAATTGTCTACTTTAATAAAAATAAGCTTTATTTTATTTTTTATTGGTTCTTTCATTTGGACCTTAAGTTACAAAAAACACATTTAATTTTTATCATTAAAAACTACAAAAACAAAATTCATATTTCGAAAGAGGTATGATTGTATCTGGCATACTAAATATTTTGCCGATATTTAACTGAGATTTGGTTCAAGTTGGCTGGCGTACGATCAACCGTGTGACGTTTGAACATGAAACAAATATAAAACAAAATATTTTATTACCAAGACACATTGATCTAAAGATTGCGATTTGGTCGTTTGGCCATAGATAACCTGTCAAAAAGGACCTACTATTTCTCTACTAGTTCTATTATGTGGCGTATAGTCACGTATAATACAGAAATGCATAAATTCAAGCCCCATTTCCTATTGTTCGATTATTTTATGACTTGCTTTATTTGCATTTGATTTTATCTTGCAAAGTTGACGGTTCGAAATTCGGAAACAAATTCTATTCATTTACAGCACGTGTTTTTTAGTGTTTTTTTTTTACCTGGAATCACTTTTCAGGTAAAAATAATTAGTGCAAGCCTTTTTGACAATTGAGCTTCTTTTGTGTAGTTCTATTTAATCGCTTTGTTTACGAAGTTGTTGTATATTTGTGAATAAACAGCACTTATTTAAAAGCATATTACTATCAGTGCAAGCCTTCTAACAATTAAAATTACTTTGTGTGTTTTAAATCATACTCTTTACGGCGTTGCTATCAATGTTTGACTAAGGGGAACTTATTAAAAGCATCGGTTTATCTTAATCGAACCCAGGACTTTTCACAGATTTATTTCGGCGTACGAAATGCTGCCTTAAAAAAACCAACCAGGAATATAAGCTATTCAAGGTCAAATGTAAAAATAAAACAATTTTTCGTAAATATCTTGGTTTCTGTAGCTCGTACGATGTTGACACCTATGGAGAAATTATACAGCACATAATTTGCGTATTTTTTTCCTCAATATTTTTTTTCCTACACACAGCAGTTTTAAAGCTATAAAGTAAGAAAATCTTTAATTCAAAATATCTAGGCAATGTGACACTGTAGCCAAATATCATCAAGTATATATTTAGCTTGTATTTGTCCATAGAATGAAAAACCATGGTGCAAAGTATATTTCTTGCTTACTTATGTGATGTCCCGCAAGATGTCCCGCAAAAAGTTTACGTAGTAAGGAAGTCTCCATTTTCCGCTTCTGTTCTTAGAAGTTTAGGTAAATATACACTACCCATTCCGATCACTGGTTATCAGCCATAGCGTTATAGTGTCATGGTCATAGTCAATCGATACATAAAGTGTTGCCCTATACCCTAAATACCGTGTGAAAATATTTCCCGAGGGAATAAGATCTTATCCTACGGTAAAAAATGGCCTTTGTCCGTTTCATCTATCACCATGCCACCACATTTCATCAAAATGCGTTCAGAATTTAAGGCGTGAAAGAACAACAAACAAACAGATAGACGGAGCTACTTTCGGATTTTATAATATTAGTATGGAGTATGGATAGTATGTATTTTTCTTACGATCAGCAGGAAAACTGTATCTATATTTGTTTAATTTACCAACAACAAATCATTCACAATCTTCTTCCATGCTGGCCTGTAAGCGAGAGAAAAACATAGAATGTGCCAGATGTATTTCCTCCCGGGCATGCTGAAAAAAACCAGCTAAGGGATCCGAGGGTTTCTGTATACATATTACAATTTAGGCGATAGGCTGACAACCTGTCTTAGATAACCCTCAAAACTTTGTCCGACGTGGCGGAACGACCTTTGTTTAGGTCGTTTACGATCTGCCTACCCCATTAAGAACAAAGGCGTGATGTATGTATGAACAAAACATTGACATGGCCACGATTTGGCGTAGACTAGATTTAACTAACATAAAGAATATAAATATTAGATTAACTTACTTTTTTTTTCTCACTATCTATAAGAGCTATTTTTATATTATTAATTATTTAAGAATTTTTAAAAGAATACATATTTTAATTAAAACATATTTCGAGTAAATTGTAGCTGTAATGAAAAGACATGATTGCCAGCTGTCTAAAACAAATCATATCGATTCTTAAACCTTGCTTGGTAACACCTTTCCTAAAATGTCAAAGATATTTATGTTAAATAGTGATAAATATACATACATACATATAGTCACGCCTCTATCCCTAGTGATAAATATGTTTTTATTAAATTAAAATTAACCTAATGAAACATACTTAAGTTTAAGTTTTAGTTGCTTTGAGATATTTGTCGTTAATTTTATTAAGTTTACCTATAGATTGTCTTCTGAAAGTTGTAAGCAAAATTCAGAAACTTGGTTTATTCCTTATTCTATGAGTCTCATGAATTTCTGACCCACTGTGCAGCGTAGGCTCCGCAAGTGGCGTCGTTGCCATTCAGTGCGGGCCCGCGCGCAACGTTGCCGGTCAACGTATGAATGGGTAAATGCGAATCCGCTCCGTTGATTTCGAAATTTGTAAAAATTACATACTTATATGTATGTTTTTTAGATCTTATTTCTCCTAAACGAATTAATGAAGAAATCATATATATATTTTCCTGCTAATTATGTCGATATTCTACTTGTTGTTTACGTTACTATTAAAAAAAAAAATACTCATTGATGAACCATAACTTCATGGGTAGCTTTTATTCGCAACTCAGTTCACCGGCGGGATGGCGCGTTGGTTAGTTGGTCGGGTTTCAGCGCTGTGATTGTCCGGATCGAGTCTGATCGTTGATTGAAAATACAATTTCCTTTTTGTTACAAACATTTATTTAGTATTAGTTTTTCTTTCTTTTACTTTTTAAGGTAAATATTTTACTGTCATACTACTGTTCAATTTATTACTTTTAAAGTGTATTTGAGGCCGATTTCTATTCTATTAATAAGAACCATCTTGATAAATAAAAATAGAGGCTCAAAATAGTGATAAGTGGAAGGAGAAGAGGGAGGCCAGGTGAAAAAAAGTAAAAATAACAATCGTGTAAAGCAGTTTATTAAATTTATAAATGACTTGGTCAGACGTGGCGAAACGACCTTTGTTTAGGTTTTTTACGCTCTGCCTACCCCGTTAGGGATAAAGGCGTGATATTATGTATGTATGTATGTATAAATGATAGCACCTAATATGGCTGTAGAGTGTACGTAGTCAGCAGAGGAGACATCTGGTCAGGCCCGCTTAAAACGAAAGAGATCATTTCAGGAAATTATTGATAAACTTTAATAAAATCTCGCTTATTTGCACGATTCACTTACCGCAATAAATATACTAAACTACATTAAAATTCATACATTATTTCCTGAAACAATCTCATTCGTTTCGAACGGCCCTGCCCTGCAATAACCTTTGCTGACAGTACATAAGATAAGTTTAATTATTCAATCTCTTACAAATTACAAATTAAAACTGCTATTATCTGTGCTCTGGCGCAGCGTTCACTTCTCTCTTACCGCCATCTAGTAGTCTAGTAGAAAATTACGTACTTCGAACGTGCATTGTACCTACGTGGGGCCATCTGTGATCACGGCTAATTATTACGACCGAACACTTCCCGCCGTGGTCTGTCACGTGGTACCGTTGCGTCAGATTGTACTAAAATCTTGCGGCCCGCCACTCGGCCCGACTTATGGCGGACCAGTTTTATTGTATGACATTAGGCATCTGTACTAGTATAGTATTATATTATCTGTGTCCACGCTAAGCATATTTTGCCTAAATATTTATACTATTATATATATTTATTTATACTATTACGATGTCATAATATTTAAGTACGATTAATAAACATGTCAAAACACCACCTTATTCTCAAAAAAGGCATAATTATTCAAGCGCGTCCTCGCGAGATATAGTATTTGTACCTACAGCACAGAATATATACTAGTACTACATACCTACAGTCAGCAAAGGCGTTTGCTGCGCAGGGCCGCTCTAAACGGATGGAATTATTTCTGGATTTTAATAATGGATAATCATGAACTTTACTGATACGTATATTTGTTGCTGTAAATCAATTGTGCAAACATATGAAATTGCATGAAAATTCATAAACAATATCCCGGAATAATGTTATCCGTTCCGAGTAGCAATGTGCCGTTCTCGAGAATATTTTCCAAGGAGAGATTTACTCCGGAAATTCTCCAAGAACTTCCGGGAACAAGAGAATATTGAAAAAAAAAGAAGTAATTAATATAAAATGAAATCATTTTGAAACCTTTTGACGCAGGGTGTTTTCTTCACAATGTAAGCCTCAGCTAGCATTTTTAAGGAAAAGATGAGATTGTTGCATTGGTGTCACAGCCAGGTCGAAACCCGTATAGATGAGAAAGATGCTCTGGCTAGAGCCATGAGTCAAATGCGCTTCGGTAGCTTCCACAGTCCTTTAATCTACCTTTTTCCTTATAGATTGGTCTAATGGTGATCAATTTCCAGGAGTTTATTATCTGGTGGCTATTAAGAATGAGGTTAGAAGGTCACTTAGTATGATCACATCACAAGGATCCCCTGTCTCTACGATTCCTCTGTCTCTTCTACTTCAATCAATATATCTTCTAGACCTAACCGCAGTTTTGACAAATGGAAGAAAATAAGATAAAAGTATGATTTAATCTTCCATGCTGGACTGGGAGAGATAGAAAAACATAGAATGTTCCAGCTGCCCTTCCTCCCGGGCATGCTGTAGAAGTCAGCAAAAGGGACTGGAGGGTTATTGTAATTTAGGCGATGGGCTGACAACCTATCACTATAGCAATACACATTACAATCTAAAATTGCCCTCAATTTTTGTCAGACGTGGCGAAAGCGCCATTTACGAGGCGTTTGACGCTCTGCCTACCTCGTAAGGGATAAAGGCGTGATTTTATGTATGTATATGTTAATCCTTTAATAGGACTTTTTTACTTAAAAAAATTAAATATTTTGTTATTTTGATACTTTTTTAAGATTACCCTATAAAACAATTTGCAAAAACGCATCAATAGAGGGTTGATACCGTTTTACATTATAATCGCGATGGTGTAAAGTAATGAAGCAAACTGGTTTACAAATCGTTTTGCATTTATTTTTGTAACTTACGCATTGTTCATAGTCATTCCTTTTCATCATCCTTTCTTTTCATTTTCTTAATTCTTTGATGATTCTTTGATCTCTTACCACATAGGTAATAATCTAACATGTAGGTAAGTCTTATAGTTTAGGAGTCATCATCTCCCTT
This sequence comes from Scrobipalpa costella, assembly GCA_949820665.1. Lineage (NCBI taxonomy): Eukaryota > Metazoa > Arthropoda > Insecta > Lepidoptera > Gelechiidae > Scrobipalpa > Scrobipalpa costella. Next base: position 4,227,414 of record OX463320.1, on the reverse strand, counting down.
GCCTTATCTCGTATATCACGGGATCGGCTACCTAATCTAGGGGATTGAACGAGGATACTGGTTTTTAGACAGAGCGACTGCCATCTGACTTCCGCAACCCAGAAGGGAAACCAGACCCAATCCTAGATAAGGTCAGTTTTCAAGCCGCCAATGCTTAGCAATGGCCTCTGACATGGCTTAACGACTAATATCTACAAAACACATTGGCTTAGTACTGGTCTGTCTGTCTTTCTGTCTGTCTGTCTGTCCATCCGTCCGTTTGTTTGTTTGTTTGGTGCTATTTCACGCCTAAACGGCTGAACGGATTTTGATTAATTTTGGTATGGTGTTAGATGGTAACCTGGAGACGGACATAGGCTATATATATATATATATATATATATATATTCATTCTCGCCACCGTACTTAGGGAGTAGGTAGTAGGCAAGGAACTGAATTTAGTTAGTGATTTTTAATCGTTTTTTATGGGATTTATGAATTGAAATAAATGTTACATAGAGAAAAGCTAAGGATACCAATAATCACGCCCCTGTACTTAGAGGCCAGGCAGGGAAGTAATTTAGTTTGTGTTTTTAACCGATTTAAATGGGTCTTTTTTTATTCAACTGAGTGCTAGCAAGACATAAACTAAATATAAAAATTAGCACGCCACTATATAAAATTAAGTTTGTATTTTAACCTATTTTGATAGGACTTTTGTCAGTTTACGCAGTGTTACCTCGGTTTACGATATCATCACGCTACCTAACGTAGGGGGTCGGCAGGGAATAAAAAAAATGTGTTTGAATCGATTATGACGGAACCTTTTTTATTTAATTCTGTGTTACCTGGACTAAATTTGAATAAATTTCATCATGCTTCTTTACTTGGGGGGGCAGGCGTCCAGAATTAAGAGTGCAATGAAGTGCATCACACTATGTTGTCAAAATGTTGGCAGCAATTCAATTCATAAAGTGTGTTGTGTATTAATAACACTGTAAAACACGTGCACTGGAGCGACATTAGTTTCAAGATAGTCGGGAGGAAAGGAACAGAAGCGATTGGAACGAGTCATGGAAGGGAGGAATGGATGGGGGACTGGACAGACATGATTACTGTTTAGGGATGTGTACTGCCTCCGTGGTCTAGTGGCTAGCGCCATGGACTCCTGATCCGGAGGGCCTGGGTTCGATTCCCAGGGGGAAACACAAAGTTGATATTTGAGAATTTATCACTTTGTGAATTTTTCCCCAGTTTGGGTAGGACATTGCAGGCTGAATCACCTGATTGTCCGAAAAGGTAAAAGATTTCGTGCTTCGGAGGGCACGTTAAGCCGTAGGTCCCGGTCGCTGTCTTTGATAGTGGTCGTTACTCAAACCATGTCAGAGGCCTGATAGTTGTGCTACTAGGCGGTTTAAAAACTCTGACACCAGGGTTCATCGGGTTGATAGACTCGATACCCACTCGACAGAAGAAGGGATGTGTGTGACGGGTAGTACAGGGGAACGTGTGGTAGGTACGTGAGGAATGATAACGGGAGAAGGGGTTTGACCCTACTTTCACCGCCACCATCGTCACGTTTTCGGACCAGGTGGACAAGACGCTGCATATAATTACGGTTGACATACATACATACATATAATCACGCCTTTATCCCTAATGGGGTAAGCAGAGCGTAAACGACCTAAACAAAGGTCGTTCCGCCACGTCTGACAAAGTTTTGAGGGTTATTTAAGATAGATTTATAGGTATATTGCTGTAGTGACAGGTTGTCAGCCCATCGCCTAAATTGCAATAAACTGAAACCCTTGATTCCCTTAGCTGGTTTATACAGAATGCCCGGGAGGAAATGCAGCTGGCACATTCTATGTTTTTCTCTCGCTCCCAGGCCAGCATGGAAGTAAAAGTACGGTTGACGAACGAGAAAAAAAAACTACGCAGACGAAGTCGCGGGTAAAAGCTAGTAGGATATAAAAAAACGTTACGACTTACGAAGCCTACCTATCTGTTGATTATGAGTGCGAGCTGACTGCTATTGAATTAATAAAATCGAATTTAATTGTAATTTGAATATATAGGACAGGAAGAGGAAATTTCTTGTCATTTTTATCTATAAAATAAATAAAAAATAAATTTTGTGAATGTTGTGTGCAATTTTAATTAAATTTCAAATTTATAATGATGTATATTATTAAGATAAGTTAAGTAATTCTTATTTTGTTATCTGTAATTGTACCTTTTAAATAAAAATAAAATAAAATAAATATATTGGAATCACTGCTTGTTAAGTTAATTGACGAAAATAAGACGTTCTTATTGATCGGTGATCAAAATGTGGATTATCTATCTGACATTAGCCATAAAAGGCAATTAATAGGCTTGTTAAATAGTTATGGGTGTAAGAACATAGTCACCATCCCAACCTGAGTGTGTTCTACCCTTGGAATTAGTCCAAGTGCCAACTGCCTCTGTGGTCTAACGGTCTGAGCCATAGGCTCGCGACCCGGAGGTCCCGGGTTCGATTCCCGGCGGGGGACAATGACTTTGTGTTGTTGTTTCTAGTTTGGTTAGGACATTGCAGGCTGATCACCTGATTGTCCGAAAAGTAAGATGATCCATTCTGTCGGATGGGCATGTAAATAGTCGGTCCTGCGCCTGATTTCTCTCTGGTCGTGTCAGTCAGTCTGTCCCATCAGAATAAGAGACTAAAGAAACAGAGAGTGCACCTGTGTGTAGCGCAAACACTTGGGCACTAAAAACAAGTCCTGCGCAGTTGGCCCATCTCCGGGAGATTGGCCGCCATCACCGAAAATCGGTGGGAGGACTATTATTAGTCCAAGGTTCTACCACGGGAAATTCCCTCGACTTCGGAGTGTTTCGAACAGCTGATTGCGATGACGCAACTGCAGTTAGCCTGCTGCACACACCGATAAGCGACCACCGGGCTCAGATGTTCACATTAGCCACGGAGCAACAGTGTAATAATTAAAATTCCTTTCTCGAAAAGCGTTGGTTTTCCGAATAATCAATTTATTCTTTTTACATTGACATTGAAAATTATAATTTAGATTTAGTATACCTATGCGAATACATACATATAATCACGCCTTTATCCCTAATGAGGTAGGCAGAGAGTAAACGACCTAAACAAAGGTCGTTCCGCCATGTCTGACAAAGTTTTGAGGGTTTTTAAGATATATTTGTACGTATATTGCTGTAGTGATAGGTTGTCAGCCCATCGCCTAAAATACAATATACTGAAACCCTCAGATCCCTTAGCTGGTTTTTACAGCATGCTCGGGAGGAAATGCAGCTGGCACATAATTGTAATATCATTTTTTTAAATAGGACCGACTATGTAACTAAATCACAATTGCCAATGCGTTATAAAAAGGCATCACCTCCTGACATTATCAAAATAATAGATAAATTAAGCTGTGATAAGTCACCTGGTCAGGATGGAATCCGTGTTCGAGACATAAAATTTATGAAGACAAAAATGAGTCCTATTATTGCTCTGTTCATTAATTTGAGCATAGAAAAAGGTATGTATCCAACTGATTTAAAGTCAGCATTAATAAGACCCATTTTTAAACAGGGTTCGCACCTAAATTACACAAATTATCGGCCCATAGCCATCTTATCGGTTATAAATAAAATTGTTGAAAAATATGTAGTAGAACAAATAAGCAGCTTCCTGGAAAATAAATGTATATTATCAGATGTACAGCATGGGTTCCGACGGGGCCGTAGCACGGCGACAGCGCTGGCAAAGTTTACCGACGACGTGAACGACAGTCTTAACGGCAGGCAGCAGGTGGTGGTGGTCTACATTGACTTCAAAAAAGCTTTTGATACTTTGGACCACTGCCGGCTGCTGCAAGCCATGGAAGAGTGTGATGTAAGTGGCCCGGTTAATAAGTGGCTACAGGCCTACTTATCGCAACGGACGCTGAGGACTGCCGTTTGCGGCGTCACGGGTGATAGTGCACAAGTAACATGCGGGGTGCCGACTGGCTCCGTGTACGGTCCCGTCGGATACATCATGCACGTTAACAGTATGTGTAATGTAGTCAAACACTCGCGGATATATATGTATGCGGACGATATCTGTTTAGTATATTCAAGCAAAGATATAAAAGAGATTTTATTTTGTATTCAAGAAGACCTAAATAATATCATTAAGTGGGCCCATGACAATGGGATTATAATCAATATTGCAAAAACAAAATGTATGCTAATTTTCTCCCCCTACAACAAATGTATAACAGACATACCTAAAATAGTTGGTCACAACTACGATTGTTTGCATCGTGGTTTTTCCCCCTGTCACTGTGGGCAGCTTGAGGTGGTGGAAAGTTACAGGTACCTGGGGCTAATTATTGACTCCCGTTTCACGTGGAGTGCACATGTGGAATTAGTGTGTGACAAGTTGAGGGCGGTGCTTGTGAAATTTCACCACCTGAAGTTCTTCACTGACAGGGCTACCTTATATACGGTTTACTATGCTCTTACTGAATCGATACTTTCTTATGGACTGAGCACATACGGACGAACGTTTAAAACTTACCTCGATAAAATAAAAACCCTTCAAATCAGATTCATAAAAGTTTTGGTAGACAAGAAAACAAAACAACTTTGTAGTATGGATTATAATAAACTGTTTCTAAAAAGTAACATCTTGCCGGTCGATGAGAAAGTATCGTTTCAGGTTGCTCTAGAGCAATTTGGGTGTGACGACTTTAAAGTGTACGTCAATAATAGCATAGGAAGGTAGCTAATGAAGCGCTAATTGTACCTAGAGTTGTGAACTATTACGGTGAGAGGGCTAGACCGTATCTCGTTCCCAAAATATATAATGATATACCGTTAACTATAAGAAAGAGCACAACTAAAAATGTTTTTAAAGCTAGTCTAAAAACATACATACTAAAAAATCTTAAAGTAAAACTGAACTCGAACTGATAAATAATAACAATCATTTGTTTTTATAATATTTGCAAAACTGTAACTCATTTAAACTTTTCTTGCTAAACTTACAATATTAACTTAGATAACATAAAGCAGTAATGTAAATGTTTAATACAGGGGAGTCTATTTCTGCCAACAAACTGTTGTACAGTTTGGCGGAATTTGTTGTACAAATATAAACATGCTGTCTTATGTGAATAAACGTTTTATTTTTTTTACATTCTAAGTTTTTCTCTCGCTCCCAGTCCAGCATACATTGCAAAATGGTCAAATTAATAATGTCATAAGTCATAACATACTATTGGCATCCTTTCTACTGAGAAAGCGACGAATTAAATCTACACGTATTACCCCATAGTCCCCATAGCTAAATGATAACATCCTAGATGCTGCAAGAAAGTTTAACGACTTCAGTGAAATGAGATTACTTCCATGCTGGACTGGGAGAGATAGAAAAACATAGAATGTTCCAGCTGCCTTTCCTCCCGGGCATGCTGTTGAAGTCAGCAAAAGGGACTCGAGGGTTACAGTGTATTGTAATTTAGGCGATGGGCTGACAACCTGTCACTATAGCAATACATATTACAATCTAAAATTGCCCTCAATTTTTGTCAGACGTGGCGAAAGCGCCTTTTACAAGGCGTTAAACGCTCTGCCTACCCCGTAAGGGATAAAGGCGTGATTTATGTATGTATGTATGTGAAATGAGGCAGCAATATCCTGATGAGCAAATACTTCAACAATGTATTACTTATTATACCTAGTGAATTAATAAAATTATCGATTAAAGCTAGAAAGGAACACATTGAAAATCGTTTAGGTGAAAGTATATAATCCACAAAAAGTTTGGAATATAATAAATGATGAGATATCCCAAAAACAGATAAATCAAAGCATTTATTTAAAAGCTGGCCTGGGAGCGAGTGAAAAACATAGAATGCGCCAGCTGCATTTTCTCCCGGGTATGCTGTAAAAACCAGCTAAGGTATCCGAGGGTTTAGTATATTGCAATTTAGGCGATAGGCTGACAACCTGTCACTACAGCAATATACCTACAAATCCATTTTAAATAGCCCTCAAAACTTTGTCAGACGTGGCGGAACGACCTTTCTTTAGGTTGTTTACGCTCTGCCTACCCCATTTGGTATAAAGGCGTGATTATATGTATGTTTATTTAAAAGACGACCAATATCGGGAGTTCCTAGCTCGTCTGTTCCAGATGCCTTTAACACGCAGTTTGTAGGTATTTCTTCTCAATTCTCATTAAATTGTAATGAGACAATATCTAGTTAATATGTTCAAAAACACCTAAACGACACTAACGTACCCAATTACATACTACCGGTCGTCACAATAGACGTTGTCAATAAAGTCCTCAAATCACTATTAAAATCACGCACGTCCCTTGACATTTACGACATATCAATAAATATTTGACTATGTATATGGGCAATTGTGTCTGAAATACTTGTCATATTAATAAATAAAATGTTTTCAAGTGGTGAGTATCCAGCGGTTCTCAAATGTACCCGAGTCTCCCTGTGTAGAAGTAAAGGAAAGGGTGAAGAACATAAGGTAGATAGTTATAGACCGATCACAATAGTGTCAAATATTTCAAAGATAATTGACTCAGAGGCTGCAGACAGAGACGCCTGGAGACATAAATTGGAGGCCTTTGCTAGGCCAGGCTATCAAAAAAAACAAGGAATCCTGAGGAAGGACATGGCTTCTTTGTACCACGGAAAAATACTTAATGCTATGCTTTATTTCTTCGGGAAAACTCATAACATAACTAGGTACGCTTATGAAACTGCGGGGCAGAGAGAGAGAGAGCTAGTATTTAACAAACCTAATATTATACTACTTACTTACCTATGAAGAATACGTTATATTGCTCTTTTGAAAAAACCTCGAAAATCTGGACATAAAGTATAGAAAATAAAATGAGAGAAAAAAAGAATAGAAAATAGAATGATCATGTTAGCTGAAAACTACTAGTTTAAAGAGTTCATTTATTTATTTATAAATTACACAATCAAGTACACATTCTTAACAGGTTTACACCTAATTAACTATGCTTAACACTTCCTTACCGACGGCGATGTCCAAATTACCCTTGCGTTTAATGCTGCCAATATTAGTCGAGCCACATTCTGCACAAGCTCTTCCAGCAACCGCGCACCCCGCCGGCGGGGGCGCGGAGGTCCCTCCTTTGCTCCCCACTTTGGGGTTTACCGGCACGTACCGGGCAGATTTTCTCCGATAAGGAGTCCCCAAGGCAACGCCATAAGCCGAGGTTCGAGCCCTAGTGGGCGCCCTTATGCAGTTGCCATTTCATTAAGGGTGTAGATTGCGTGTAGCAACTGCCCGCCTTAGCCCGGTGACGCATTATGTACACTTTGTAGTATTATGCAAACAGGTCCATTAAAAAATATATATAAAAAAAAAATGCTTAACACTAAAATAAATTACCTAACTATATACTTTAAATTTTAAAGTCAATATTAACAGTCAGATATTTTTAAATCGATTATGTCAAACTTATAAAACAATTGTCACATATATGAATTAGAATATGGTCACTTTTTAGAATATTATCACAATTAGAATAATACAATATTACATAATGATAATTTACATTCACAATAAATAGGTATATTTCATGTCAAGTTTAGTACTACTCATTAGAACAAATAATAATGTTCAACCATTATTCTTGAATAGATACATTAATGTCGCTTCTGTGAATTTAGTCAGTGAACAATTAAAAAAATCTATGTCCTTCGATATCTCATTTAAAATCCGCAACGCTGTGACTACTAGCAAGTGTTTAAGGATATTAGTTCTGCACTTTGAATGAATGAATGAATGAAATTATTTATTTGCTTGCAAACATGGTATAATCAATAGGTAACATATACAACACAGAACATGCGTGATGCGCCAGCAACTGGCATGCAAATTTTTGTCCTATAATTTAAATTTGAGATAAAAACAGTTAAGACTGACATGGTATGACTCATGCATTAAACAATAAAAACAATGGAATATAATTAACATCACTTAAAATAATAGAATTATAATGTCGTCACAAAAAATGTCAAAGAAAAAATTATAATATTTAAAATTTCAACAATACAACAATTAAAAATATGTAAAATGTCAATTCAAAATATAAAAGTCATTTTATTTTAATCATTAATTTAACAAATTCGTCAATGGTATAAAAAGAGTTTTCAGCGCATATTTTAAATAAAGAAACTTTAAATTTACTGTAAGGCAAGTTTTTAATGCTATTTGGCAAACAATTGTAGAGCTTAATCGACATGTTGTACGAGTTATTTGCAAAACAAGTGGTTGTATGTTGACAGATAGCCAGACGATTTGGATATCGCGTTGCAAAAGAAAAAGTCTTTAGATCAAAAAGGTATAAATTTTGCTTTACAAATATACATATTTCAAAGATATACATAGCAGGCAATGTCAAGAGATTCAGCTTTTTAAAATAAGGTCTACAGGAGTCCATAGGTCCGATACTACACATGGCTCTTATACGTTTCTTTTGTATGATAAATACACTATTAGCTTCAACTGAGCCACCCCACACAATGAGTCCATATCTCAGCGCTGAGCACACATAACCATGGTATGCCAAAAGTGCGGTTTTTAGAGAACTGTTTTTTTTTTAAATTTAGATTTTTTGGAAGAGCGAACAAATTATCCCGTGGGCCTGGTTTGGTGACTGTACTCCTATATGTTCTAGTATTTGAGGATTGTTAAGTGTTTCTCTAAAAACCTTAAACACGTAAGTTGCCAGTGCCAACTTCCTTCTGACCTCCAATTTGTCATACCCTATCATTCCCAACACAAACAAAGTTGGATACATGAGCGGATAAAACGGGTATACACCATATTGTCTAAGATACATATACCTAAGGAATTTATTTTGCTTTTTTTTAAAATCATGAAACAATACTTAGTCTCATGCGGATTCCATACGAGGCTACTAAATTCTAAACGACTTCGGACCAACTAATTATATAATGTGGTTATAGTACCCGTATCCGTAAACTCTTTAGATTGTCTTAAAACAAAACCCAAGTTTTGAAATGACTTTTTTCATACCTATATTTATGATATGCTCCCGAAATTGAAAATCATCCGTCACCTGAACCCCCAAATCTTTTATTTTGCCCGTCCTATCAATACTTTGCCCACTAATTCTATTTTCATATTCTCGATGATTGGCAGTAGCTCGAGAATATGAAACCACATTACATTTTGTGGTATTAAAAAGAAGATTATTTTCACTACCTCATTGCACCACACGATCTATATCACTTTGTAAGCGTACACAATCGTCTTCATCTCATATAGTCATGCAAAGCTTTAAATCATCGGCATACAACAAGCATCGGACATCAAGAACTACCTTAGGTAAATCTTTGACCATAATTATAAATTCTAATGTAACATACTCATTGGATTTGTTACGTGTACCCGTGTGTGTGTGTGTACCCTATATATTCTACATACTGTTTCCTGTCCTTTAATTAACTTGCAAAAAAACTAAGTAAAGAAGGAGTACATCCAACTTCCGCAAGCTTTAACAACAAAATATCATGATTTACCAAATCAAAAGCCTTGTTAAAATCAAAATAGGCCACATCTAATTGGCCTCCACTCCTTTCATCCAGTGCCTCGGCTGTGTGCTGCGCAAAGCACATCACATCAGGTTTGAATGCGTCCGTAATGTTTAAAGGTATTAGAGTGATTAAAGGTAAAAAACTACAAGTTAACTAATTTATTAAATATTTAATTATTGTTATTCACTTAAATCTAACAACGATACGAATTAATTAAAAAGTACATGATAAGTAAAATGTTTTATTTTATATCTACACTTATGGCACAGTTTAAATTTAACAAAATGGCTGTACGTACAACACGAAAAATATTAGACTTCTACCTATAAGTTTCTCATTTCAGCCTTTCGCTAATTTTGATAATAGTAATATGAAGACCTATAATAGAGATCCTTTCTCCAAAAACATAGTGGAGGTAGGAGAGAGACTACTGCAAGAGGTTGTGACCGACGAGATCGGTGGATGGAAACTGTAACCAATATTAATCTTACCCATAATATGTAGTAAAAAAACCTTTGACAACAATTAGGCGGATTACTAGTGAAGCATCTCCAGCTGCTCCACCGAGTCAAGTTACAGCTAACCAAGTTGCCCACCAACTTCTCGTAAATGGCAAACCACCATTGTATGTATATCAATAATAATTGTGTAGGTAGCATGATATGAAATAAAGATCAGTCTTAGCTGAATGGTGGTTTGATTCATACGCCCGGCCCCATACACAGATATGGCGCAGTCGGTAGGATACGAACCTACGCTCGAAAATACAAATATTAATTGGAAACCCCACATACAGAAAATACCATCTAAACTTTCCCGATTCACTTATGCCTTAATGCAATTAAAAAAGAATACAGATCTGAAAACTGCCACAACAGCCTACTATGCTTACGCCAACTCCTGGCTAAGTTATGGTGTAATATTATGGGGTAACAGTACTGATGTGGAAGAAATATTCAGACTCCAAAAGAGATGTATCCGTATTTTAGTTAATATTAAGCAGGATGAGAGTTGTAAGCCCTACTTTCAACAGCAACAAATTCTTACCCTGACGTCAATATATATATTTGAAATGGCTAAATTTGTTAGGAAATATAAACACATATTCCCTGACGACAAGGATCCCTCAGGTTTTAGATTGCGGCCTAGAAATAAAATGGCATTGCCTTTTTCTACAATGAAAATGTTCTGTTCTGGCCCGTATACAATGGGTATAAAAATCTATAATCGTATCCCAAATTATATAAAAGCTGAAGTAAAAGATATCACTTTCAATAATACGCTTAGGAATTATCTAATTCAAAAATGTTTCTATAACTTAAATTAGTTTTTTGATACTGAAATATTTTATTAATATTTTTATAAATTATATTACTAAAGTTTAAAAACCTTGTGTTAAGTAGCTGTTAGGTACTTATGAAATATTTAATGTAGGATACTTGATCTCATTGTTATTTTGTAAGTAGTCTCCATAGGGTAAATATAGGATATTGTTACCAGTTACTTCATTATTAGATTTATGTAAATATTACTTTAATGTTGCAGTGCCCTAACAGGGTTCTTGTTGATCTAAGACTATTATACCATGAGACCTATTTGTACAACAAGAAAGCAAATAAATATATTGAGTATTGAGGGAATCTGATTTCCAATAGTTGGCTCAAAAAGCCCTCCAAAGGGAAATACGCCAATTTCCACGGTCGATTCCGTGAGTAAGCGATTCCTATTGGGAGACATTATTGCGGCAATAAAGGAGCTTAAGAGTGGCAAAGCTCCCGGGATCGATAATATCTCCGTGGTGTAAATTAAAAACCTAGGACCTATTGCTGTGTCATGGCTGCTGAAGATGTTCAACACCTGCATCTCATCTGTAAGGATTCCTCGCCTCCGGAGGATATCTAAAATTAAAAAGATTCCGAACCCAGGTCAATCCGCAGATGATCCGAAACTCAGGCCAATTTCTCTCCTGTACCATACATTCAAACTGTTGGAAAGGATGCTTCTAAACCGTCTTACCTGTCTTATTGACCCCGAACTAATTCCTGAGCAGAATGTACCTAAGGGACAGCGTCCCGTAAACTGGAAGGGGTTACTACATACATAGGTACATATAATCACGCCTTTATCCCTAATAGGGTAGGCAGAGCGTAAACGACCTAAACATAAGTCGTTCCGCCACGTCGGATAAAGTTTTGGAGGGTTAATTAGATAGATTTGTAGGTATATTGCTGTAGTGACAGAAACCCTCGGATCCCTTAGCTGTTTTTACAGCATACCCGGGAGGAAATGCAGCTGGCACATTCTATGTTTTTCTCTCGCTCCCAGTCCAGCATGGAAGTTGTGGGTTACTCAGTCAACGAAAGAACTATCACCAGGAAATTTCCATATTGTAATAAAATAAAAATAATACAAATAAGGAGAGCCCGATGGTGTAGTGGATAGGGCCACTGCCTCCTGAGAGGAGGTCGTGGTTCGAATCCCATCACGTACCAATTTGTTTTTCGGTTTTCGAATTTCATATGTGCGTTTATTTGGCGCTTTTTCCGTGCTTCGGAAGGCACGTTAAGCCGTTGGTCCCGGTCAATATCGTTTAATACCGTAGATATTATTCGTTAAGCCATGTCAGAGGCCAGTGCTAAGCATTGGCGGCTTGAAAACTCTGACATAATCTAGGATTAGGTCTGGTTTCCTTTCTGGGTTGCGGAGGTCAGATAGCAGTCGCTCTGTGTAAAAACCAGTACCCTCGTTTAATCACCTAGATTAGGTAGCCGACCCCGAGAGATACGGGATAAGGCTAGGGAGATGATGAATAAAATAAAAACAATACAAAATTACCACCTCGATCAGACCATTTAAAGTTTTCTTTACTTCCTAAAAAAAATCTGCCTAGTTCCTACAGTAAACCCCTATCAGATTGCGGGACGCTGTTCCTTATAATCACTCCCACCGATTTTCGGTGATGACGGTCAATCTCCCAGAGATCGGCCAACTGCGCAGGAGTAGTTTTTATTGTCCAAGTGATTGCTCTATTCACAGGTGCACTCTCTATTCCTTCAATATCTTATTCTGATGGGAGAGATGTCCATCCGACAGCATGAATCATCTTACTTTTCGGACAATTAGATGGTCAGTTTGCATATCCTAACCAAACTAGAAACAACAAGACAAAGTCATTGTCCCCCGCCGGGAATTGAACCCGGGACCTCCGGGTCGTGAGCCCATGGCTCAGACCGCTAGACCACGGAGGAGAGCTGTCCCTTAACACCCCGTATATAGCCTGGTTATATCGGTAAAAAAAACACTGTATATAGTATTTCCTGCAGTTAGTAGTATTTCCTTCAGATAAAGGCAGGCCTGGGCTGCCACTGCGATTTGCGTTCGGTGCGGCCAAGTGTGCGTACACCCAAGGAAATTAGCGCTATCTGTTTTCGGGTAGCAGAACTTCTATGGCAAGAGTGTTGGAGTTTGACTATCGATAAAATATTTTTTTTATTGGCAACACTGATCAAAATGTCAACATATTGATTCGTTGTTATTTTGTGTTTATTTGGTTTTGTTTAGAATTTTCCGTATTTCAGATGATAACTGATGATGAAATTATGGCTAATGTTATCCAAGCCACCCCCTTTAACCACTGCTACGGCTGCCTGGCAAAAACTGACAAAGATAACCTCACCATTTACAATCTTCAGGCAGTTTCTTTAAAAACTATCTTTCAGGTAATTTTTCCTTACTTGTCTTTTTAACATCAGCCGCAGTGCAGAAACTGAACAAAGACAGATTTTACGCCATTGAATCAGAAACACCTATACCGGCAGTGTAAGATTGTGACTGTGGCCTACTTTAGGACTAAATTTTTATTGTGTTCACCAAGAGCTGTTACTCAAAGTTTGACAACAATTTCTAAGTAATTATTGCTTACATACATACGTACATATATTCACGTCTGTATCCCTAATGGAGTAGGCAGAGCGTAAACTACCTAAACAAAGGTTGTCCCGCCACATCTGACAAAGTTTTGAGGGTTATTTAAGATAGAATTCTAGGTATATTACTGTAGTGACAGGTTGTTAGCCAACGCCTAAATTACAATATACTGAAACCCTCGGATCCCTTAGCTGGATTTTACAGCATGCCCGGGAGGAAATGCAGCTGGCACATTCTATGTTTTTCTCTCGCTCCCAGACCAGCATGGAAGTAATTATTTCTTCTCCTGATGATCATACTTTTCTTACAGGCTAAGCAGCTGACTCTGTGCTACATTTGTATTAAATTGGCCAAAAATACTGAGAGATTCATTCATAATGTTGAAACAGCACAAAACCTATTGAAAGGAATAACAGATGTAAGTATTCTTTACTAATCTTTACAAAATTCTTAGTTACAAATTTTCGATGATGCTGTCTTGAGTTTTTATTAAAAATTGTTATTAAGTTGGTTCGATGAGCTCAGTGGCACCCTTAAGTAATGAATTAATTGATTGTGTCTCTATTTTCATACATATTTTACGTTTTGCGAATATTGGAAGTAATTCTTCATTTTGTAATCAATCAGACTTTTTCATTTTGTAATCAAGCAAGCTTTAAATGTCGATCTTGCTAAAAGTGGCCAGTTTTCACTCAAAGCTTAGATATTAAGTGAAGATTGTTACCTTATGGATTACTACTTACTACTTCTACTTCTTGGTGGGACGGCTGCGATGCACGCAGACGGGTGATCAGCTCCTGATGTTGGAACTATTTCACTCAATTTTTTTTACCTTATGGATTACATCCAGATGTAATTTTTTAAACTTTTTTTCACAAAATTAAAATAAATGTTTGTATTTGAGACATATCACGCGCAAAGACGTATCTATGATGAATGTCATGGATTTTTAACTTTCCTTTTTCCACTTCAGGTAGCAAATAAGAATAACCACATAAAGAATAGCAGAACAGCAATGAAACCGCTAAACTTAACAATGTACCGGCTGGACCCACATGATGTGATACAAGTGAAAGCCCTCGGGTATAATAAAGTGAAGATTGAAATTGAATATTATGATCCTGAGTTTTCAGGTAGTATTACATGTTATTTCTAGATTAGATTTTTTTTAACAACCGGCAAACCATTTGTCTGGCATCTCACCTGATGGAAAGTGACGATGCAGACGATGATAGAGCTGCAAGTTTTCCACCGGAAGTTTAACTTGCCTGTGACATAATGAGTTTTCCTGTGCCAATGAAGTATTAAGGCTATGTAAAATTATATGCCCTATCCCAAAACCTAATTGGTAAAAAAGGATTGGGTAACAAACATCCAAAGTTTTGCATTTTCAATTTTGACTGAACCAAAAATTACTATTATACAGTGAAGGTCAAAGAAGTTCAAATAGTTCAAAGTATAAATTTGAAGCCCACAAATAAATTTTGAGCCCTTTTTATTTACAGGTTCAGACTTAAAACCGCCTAACATAAAACAAGAAAAAAGTGAAGATTTCGTTGATATAAACCTACCCACAGATGATACTATGGAGAGTTTAGAGGTTGATTATGATGTTAAAGAAGTCAAAGATGAAAAAAAACATGCAAGCATTAGTAAAAAGGTAAACAGCGAGAAGACTGCAAAAGAAAAGAAACCACCAGGTGAAGTAGGTAAGATTTATTGGGTCATTTTGTCAACTGAGGCCCAAAACACAGAAAACAGCTTAAAAACGTGGGACTGGGCTGAAATTAGTTGATCGATCAGTCCACATATTAATTAACATTGCAGGCTGAATCACCTGATTGTCCGAAAAGAAAAAGATATCGTGCTTCGGAGGGCACGTTAAGCCGTCGATCCCGGTCGCTGTCTTTGATAGTGGTCGTTACTTAAACCATGTCAGAGGCCTGATAGTTGTGCTACTAGGCGGTTTAAAAACTCTGACACCAGGGCTCATCAGGTCGATAGACTCGATACCCACTCGACAGAAGATTAAACAACTTTAAAAACAGAACTTCTGGGACATCTAATTATTTGTTGGCTACTCCATACAAATTACCTGATCAAAGTAGCATTTTGTATGTAGAATTCCAAAAGATTTTTATCTAGCAGAAGAGTTGCTTTAAGAAAGTTGTTGATTACATACATACATACATAAATCACGCCTTTATCCCTTACGGGGTAGGCAGAGCGTTTAACGCCTCGTAAAAAGCGCTTTCGCCACGTCTGACAAAAATTGAAGGGCAATTTTAGATTGTAATATATATTGCTATAGTGACAGGTTGTCAGCCCATCGCCTAAATTACAATACACTGTAACCCTCGAGTCCCTTGTTGTTGATTATTTACACCATACTCCATACCTTACGCTCTGCATAATATTGGTAGCAATTCGTATTTGCGAAAATTACGACTTAACTAAAATGAGTCTATACCTGTCACTTTCTATCATGAGAGAACAGAAAAGGACAGCAACGATGTTAGTCAAGATTTAGTTATGTTGTGTCCTCAAGGAATCGGTACCCTTGACTAATAACTAAAAGAAACTATTAAAATTCTTAGTAATCTATTTGTTTTTGTAGATACCACAAAAATAGAAACAATATACTTAACAGACCAGCAATGTCTTGAAGAAAGGGAGAAGATGAGATTGGATGAAAGCTACAATAGCTGTGAGTTTAAATGTACTGATTGCATAAAGGGATTCACATATAAACCCAGCTTTGATAAACATATGGAGAAACATAGTAAGGTAAGAGCTGTTTCTAAAGAAAATAACATAAAGTAAAGTTTACACACGCACACACACACACACACACACACACACACACGCACACACACACACACACACACACACATACATACAAAGATAATCCATTCATCCACCCCATAAAGGTACATAAATATCACTTCAAAGTAGTAAATTTTTAGAGGACCTATGTCGGGAGGAGAGACCAGGAGGCTCATAGCACAGGGTCTACCTAGTTTGGGACTCCTGTCTTTCCATAATTAAAAACTTGACACGCTATTATTTTTGTAAACTAGAATATAAGTACCTACTATTGTGGAAGGAAAATAAAAATATTTTATTATAATACATACAGACATATAATCACGCCTTCATCCCTAATGGGGTACGCAGAGCTAAACTACTTAAACAAAGGTCGTTCCGCCATGTCTGACAAAGTTTTGAGGGTTATTTAAGATACATACATACATCACGCCTTTATCCCTTACGGGGTAGGCAGAGCGTTTAACGCCTAGTAAAAGGCGCTTTCGCCACGTCTGACAAAAATTGAGGGCAATTTTAGATTGTAATATGTATTGCTTTAGTGACAGGTTGTCAGCCCATCGCCTAAACTACAATACAATGTAACCCTCGAGTCCCTTTTGCTGACTTTAACAGCATGCCCGGGAGAAAGGGCAGCTGGAACATTCTATGTTTTTCTATCTCTCCCAGTCCAGCATGGAAGAAATTATTTAAATTATTTAAGATACATTTGTAGGTATATTGCTGTAGTGACAGGTTTTCAGCCCATCGCCTAAATTGCAATATACAGAAACCCTTGGATAAGGATCCGAAAGGCTATAATAATAATATGCTAAAGGTAGCTGGTTTTTACAGCATACCCGGGAGGAAATGCAGCTGGCACACTCTATGTTTTTCTCCTGCTCCCATTCCAGTATGGAAGATAAGAAAGATTATGGAAGATAAAGAAAATAAAATCAAAATAATGATAATAATAAAAAAATATATACGGGGTGTAAGGGACAGCGTTACTTCCATGCTGGACTGGGCGCAAGAGAAAAACATAGAATGTGCCAGCTGCTTTTCCACCCGGGCATGCTGTAAAAACCAGCTAAGGGATCCGAGGGTTTCAGTATATTGTGATTTAGGCGATGGGCTGACAACCTGTCACTACAGCAATATACCTACAAAAATATCTTAAATAACCCTCAAAACTTTGTCAGACGTGGCGAAATGACTTTTGTTTTGGTCGTTTACGCTCTGCCTACCCCATTAGGGATAAAGGCGTGATTATATGTATGTATGTATGTAAGGGACAGCGTCCCGCAAACTGATTGGGGCTGATCAATCAACGACACTGAATAAATTCCACCAGGAATATCTTTCAGGAAGTAAAAAATAAATTTAGCTTTTCCATACAAATTCTCTAATTGGACGGTGGACATTTCGTACGGAAAAGCCAATTTTTATTTTCACTTACTAAAAGAATTTCTCAGTGGAAGTTGTTCAGTATTGTTGACTGAGCAACCCCTATCAGTTTGTAGGACGCTTTCCTTTACACCCCATTAGGGATAGAGTCGTGATTATCTGTTTGTATGTCTGCTACACTGTTCAACACAAAAAAATAAATATTAATTAAGAATTTGTAATAAATTTTTCAGCTGAGCGGTGACTTTGAATGCGAAATTTGTAAACAGCGCGTGGTTTCTAAGGACAAGTTAAGTGTTCATAAAAATTACCATGAAGTGTGAGTATCACAATATAGAAATTTCTACCTTAGCAATAAGGCCGCCTATGTTGTACTTGTTTTTCGTTGTTATTTGTTGTGTTGTATGATTTGTATTCTTACGTGCAATAAAATATTTTTATGTAAGCAATAAATGATTGAGTATTGAGTATGTTGTTATGTTATCTTAGTAATGAAATGTTAAAACATTTTTAAATACTTTAAAGTTAAAGTATAAGAATAAAAATCGTTTTGGGGTCATAATTGAATTGTTATTTACATACATATAATCACGCCTTTATCCCTAATGGGGTAGGCAGAGCGTAAACGACCTAAACAAAGGTCGTTTCGCCACGTCTGTCAAAAATTTGAGGGTATTTAAGTTCAATTTGTAGGGATATTGCTGTAGAGACAGGTTGTCAGCCCATCGCCTAAAATGAAATATACTGAAACCCTTGAGTTTTTATTTAATAGTGTTTATTACGCAAACTGTGTCAGAAACCTATTAGCTGTGCTATTAGGTGGTTAAAAAGCTCTGACATAAGGTTATATTGGTTTTTACGTCGATTCACAATTTCAATAAGCCCCTACAACTTTCTTCCAGCTGACCTACGGAAGTGGGACATTTTCAATGGACTTTTACTTTGACGTTTTCTGAAATATATTTATTTAAGCGCCGTATAAAAGAAATTGAATTGAATAAACATGTCAAAATACAATTTGATGTCGCTTAAAACTAAACTTAACCTACTTAAATAGGCCGCCCGTGGTAGATCTCTTCGCAATTTCCCTTCTGGGTTGCGGAGGTCAGATGGCAGTCGCTCTGTGTAAAAACCAGTACCCTCGTTCAATCACCTAGATTAGGTAGCCACCCCTTGATATACGGGATAAGACTACGGAAATGATGACTGGACTGGGAGCGAGAGAAAGCCATAGAATGTGCCAGCTACATTTCCTCCCGGGCACGCTGTAAAAATCGGCTGAGCGATCCGAGGGTTTCAGTATATTGCAATTTAGGCGATGGGCTGACAACCTGTCACTACAGCAATATACCTATAAATCTATCTTGAATAACCCTTAAAACTTTGTCAGACGTGGCGGAACGACCTTTGTTTAGGTTGTGTACGCGCTGCATACCCCATTAGGGATGAAGGCGTGACCATGTATTTTATTTCCAGTCGCTACAGATGCAAAGAATGCGGCCTTACTCGAGTATGCCGGACCAGTATAGCAGACCATATAGCGAAGGTACACGGCACAGGACTTGTGTACGGGTGTCCCAAATGCGAGAAGACATTCAAGTGAGTTAGATTCTTCTGTATAGCGCACAGTAACTGCCTCCGTGGTCTAGTGGCTAGTGCCATGGACTCCTGATCCGGAGGTCCTGGGTTCGATTCCCAGGGGTGAAACACAAATTTGATATTTGAGAATTTATCACTTTGTGAATTTTTCCCCAGTTTGGTTAGGACATTGCAGGCTGAATCACCTGATTGTCCGAAAAAGAAAAAGATTTCGTGCTTCGGAGGGCACGTTAAGCCGTCGGTCCCGGTCGCTGTCTTTGATAGTGGTCGTTACTCAAACCATGTCAGAGGCCTGATAGTTCTGCTACTAAGCGGTTTAATAACTCTGACACCAGGGTTCATCGGGTTGATAGACTCGATACCCACTCGACAGAAGAAGCGCACAGTGTTTTTCTACCCAAAAAATGACATCCGCCTTTTATTGAATATATCTACTATAAACATAATTGCAAATGCAAGAGTAGAACTCCCGTGTGTCAATTTTCAATACTAAATTTAAAAAAATATATCGAAGTATTCGTGACCTTACGACTTACTTGACGCTACAGCGTTTTCGGGGTTAGCTGTGCTTCTAGGCGGTTTGAAAACTCTGACACCAGGGTTCTTCGGGTGGTTGTTCGACTCGAGAATCCACTCGCTAAGGATCAAGGATCGTTCTCTTCCATATCCGCTTTTACGACGTCAAGCCAGCGCTATATATCGGGTGGCCCAAAGAGTGACGTCCAAAGGAAAAATTTTGATTCCTTAGGTCAAGGGGTAGCCAAATCACCCCCATGTATGTTCAGCGATTTTTAGTAGTTTAGGAGTTATGAACTTTTTTGCTAATTTTCTAAGAAAATTGACCTCAGTGGATTAATTATTTTTTATTATTTTTTTGGATAACTTTTTTTTATTTTTTTTTATTTTTGTGACATCCTCTTAAATTGTTCTTTTAACCATAAAAGTTTCAGCTTCCTAGCTGTAATGTAAGTTAGTTATTTTTTTATCGAAAGTTAGAATTTTACGATCGAGCTAGTCTGCTCTGAATTTTCAACTTGAAATTAAAAATTTAAAAAGATAATCTCATGGTCCCTTATTAATTTTAAAAACTCCGCAAGGTTTCAAAATACATAAAAATAAAAATTAACTATTGCTTAATGGGGTATTATTTGCAGAAAACAGCCTTCAAAGGTACTTGGGTGGAAATTACCTAATTAGTAAATTGTTTCAGAAAGTTGAAAGATTCCTGTTATGTCATTACTAAGGACTAATTTAATTAGAAAATGTATCAAATTAAAGGGAAAATAAAATTATTTACTAAAAAAATTTATTTAAGTTACATTTTTTAATGAAAATTCTTAGTAAAATGTTTTAGTGTGAGTTGTAAGATTTATGAGACAATTGTATTATTAATAATAAGTAAATAAACTCGGATAATTCTTTTACACATTTACTCACAATAAATTTTCAAAATGGCGACCTCCCACAGCAACACACAACCTACATCTACGCAAGAAATTTTCTTTAAGTCGCCTAAACGCTTCTCTGTTTCCTCTAACGACATTTCCGGCCTCTCCAATTCGCTGTCTTAGCTCCTCTTCATTTAACGATTCTCGGGCGTAAGCTATGTCCTTGTAATAACCCCAAATAAAAAAATCAATCGGATTTAGGTCAGGCGATCGTGGAGGCCATCTGATTGGACCGTTTCGTCCGATCCACCTGTTGGGATACGTTTCATTCAAATGATTACGCACTTGTGCTGCGTAGTGGCATGGTGCACCGTCATTTTGGAAAACCATGTGTCTTCGTAAATCGAGGTTGACTTCCTCCAATAACAAGGGAAGATCATTTTCGAGAAACAATTTGTATGTGTCGCCATTGAGCCTCGGCGGCAATTCGAACGGCCCGATCATTTCTCCGTTCAGTATGCCTGACCACATGTTGACGCTAAAGCGATGCTGGAACCTAGTATCTCTGGTCAAGTGGGGATTCTCTACTGCCCAGTGGTGGGTGTTATGAATATTAAATTTCCTGTGCGCTCAAAACGCGACTCGTCAGTCCACAAAACTTTTTCGAAAAATCCCGGGTCGTCTCTCTCCATCCTTAACATAGTCTGGCAAAAATCAACTCTCTGTTGGTAATCAGCAGGCATTAGAGCTTGAACCCGTTGAATGTGATATGCATGGTACCCTTCGACTTTCAATATTCTTTGGATTGATGTTCTGGGGATGTTCAAATTGCGAGCCATTATTCTTGTACTTGTTGAAGGGTGCTCAGCTACTTCGTCCAATACGAGGTTTCGACGGCCCGGGTCAACTATTGGGATACCTTCACGCCTGCCTTCTCGACCAGGAATGCGGCCTGCCATCAAAGTGTTGTGTGTGTTAATAAAAACACGATGGTCGGGATACCTATTAGGCTGCGGTCCTCCACGGCGTTGAATTTGCTCCCGATAAAGTCTTGCCGCTTCATGGCCGTTGCCTTGAGCAACTCCATAAAAATAATGCATTTCTGCATATTCGGCCAACGTGTAGTTCATACTCGTAATAATAATAATCTGTGACTTGAAAGAAAACCACGACACGTCTATCGATTTTACAAATTCTGCCTGTCTTTTTATTTCCTTCAAATTTTATTTTTCTAGATAGTATTTCTGTCCATCAGTCATTGTTTGCCAGCCAGCACCTCAGCCAGCCAGCGTCATTGAACATAAAAGATCACAACACTTTCCAAGTCATCAAAATCCAAGTTGATAAAGCAAAGTCTTAAATACAAGCACAAGTAATCTAATTACAAAAAGAAGGCAGCAAGGTCCGTGGGCAAAGCAAAGTTTGTTTTCGTGGTAAGATAATCACCAAGAAGCAAAAAAACTGCTACCGGAAAAAAAACAGGGTGGCATGATCAACTCGCACTTTTAAATGAGGGTAGTTCAACATGCTCACCTTACCGCTCCAGTAAATTCGCGACTGCGACTCTCATGCAACTCAAAGTAATGTCTCGGAGTGGGTCATGCATTTATTATCTTAATGTTATGTTATGTCTATCAAAACCATACGTGCTTAGACTCAACTTTAAACATAGTTGCTATCTCCCTCACACCTCTTCTCCGCTAATTGACAATAAATTTAAGTAAACCAATAAAACGAACGAACTGCAATAAATGAACTTTTGTAATTTCCACCCAAGTACCTTTGAAGGCTGTTTTCTGCAAATAATACCCCATTAAGCAATAGTTAATTTTTATTTTTATGTAATTTTGAAACCTTGCGGAGTTTTTAAAATTAATAAGGGACCATGAGATTATCTTTTTCAATTTTTAATTTCAAGTTGAAAATTCAGAGCAGACTAGCTCGATCGTAAAATTCGAACTTTCGATAAAAAAATAACTAACTTACATTACAGCTAGGAAGCTGAAACTTTTATGGTTAAAAGAACAATTTAAGAGGATGTCACAAAAATAAAAAAAAATAAAAAAAAGTTATCCAAAAAAATAATAAAAAATAATTAATCCACTGAGGTCAATTTTCTTAGAAAATTAGCAAAAAAATTCATAACTCCTAAACTACTAAAAATCGCTGAACATACATGGGGGTGATTTGGCTACCCCTTGACTTAAGGAATCATTTTTTTTCCTTTGGACGTCACTCTTTGGGCCACCCTGTATATACTTCCATGCTGGACTGGGAGAGATAGAAAAACATAGAATGTTCCAGCTGCCCTTCCTCCCGGGCATGCTGTTAAAGTCAGCAAAAGGGACTCGAGGGTTACAGTGTATTGTAATTTAGGCGATGGGCTGACAACCTGTCACTATAGCTATACACATTACAATCTAAAATTGCCCTCAATTTACGCCGTTTAACGCTCTGCCTACCCCGTAAGGGATAAAGGCGTGATTTTATGAATATGAATGAAAGCCAGCGCTTCTTTGGTCTGCCGCGTGATCTAGGGCCTTGTACAGAGAGGTCGAGGCATCTTTTACCGACGTAGTCTGGCGGTCTGCGACTTAAATGCCCATACCCCAGCTCGGACACTCCTAATTATCAAGTAATTTTGGTCACACATCGACAGACGGCATGTTGCACTTGGCATGTGTTAGTGTGCGTGTTATAAGGGTTGACAAAATTTATTATACCGGTCATAATCATTACTTAATTAATCTGGTTCTTGATTAAACCAACGTTTTAAAGTAGTTTACTGTAACTGAATAGTTAGAATACATTAGTTTGCATATTTTGTATGAATTTACTTACCGTCTCTCTTCACTGTGGAATCTAAAAAAGTTCATCCGTACACGGAACAGTATCTACCCATCTTTGGAACACAAAGCTTTATTATTTCCGTTACACTGGGAAACGCGCGCGCCATACCCGCTAAGTGTACGCTCAATGTGGCCCACAATCCGGCGCGGAGTGTGACGTTTGTCGGACTGGGGAAGGGAGGTGAATGTCCATTCTGTATGTAGTACTATTATATATTTTCTGCCCATACCATCGAAAACGACTTTCTATTGTTGTATGTATACTAAGATTCTGTGTCACTTTCATAAGTATATCAAAGTTGAGAAAGTGACAGCGCTACATGTGCGCTAAATATGAAATATTTTTGCCAAAATCTAGGCACTTTCGGTCATTATTGTTGAGTTAGACTATGTAGTACCTACTATTATATATTCTGTGGTTAGAGTAAGCATTTTTTTTAAAATGTGGAATCTTTTAATTGAGAGAGAGAAAGGGATGGCGTAACAGTAACTGCCTCCGTGGTCTAGTGGCTAGTGCCATGGACTCCCGATCCGGAGGTCCTGGGTTCGATTCCCAGGGGGGAAACACAAAGTTGATATTTGAGAATTTATCACTTTGTGAATTTTTCCCCAGTTTGGTTAGGACATTGCAGGGTGAATCACCTGATTGTCCGAAAAGAAAAAAAAGATTTCGTGCTTCGGAGGGCACGTTAAGCCGTCGGTCCCGGTCGCTGTCTTTGATAGTGGTCGTTGCTCAAACCATGTCAGAGGCCTGATAGTTGTGCTACAAGGCGGTTTAAAAACTCTGACACCAGGGTTCATCGGGCTCGATACCCACTCGACAGAAGAAGAAGATTATAAGATTTTTCTGATTTTCCTTCCATAATGATTTACGCTTATATTATTTATTCTTGTGTTACAGATGTAAAGCAGCCCTAAGGAAACACTCCTACCACTCACACAAAGAAAAGACCGAACAGTGCCCCTTCTGCAACCAACAGTACGCCACTAAGGATTCACTCAAAGCACATTTGAGAAGGTAATTTAACTATATAGTATTTCCAACTCAGTTCTAGAATAAAGGTAAACAAAGTTTCATGTCTTTTTATTCAAATACACATTTCAAAAATAAATGATACGTACTGTTTCTACTATTTTAGTTATTATATTACTAAAACTACTATTTCGTTATGTTGTCATCCCTACATAGTATAAAACAAAGTCGCTTTCTCTGTCCCTATATCCCTATGTATGCATAAATCTTTAAAACTACGCAACGGATTTTGATGCGGTTCTTTTAGGATAGAGTGATTCAAGAGGAAGGTTTATATGTATATACATGCATAATATAGTAGAGAAACACTGATGATTTCCGTGCGAAGCTGGGGCGGGTCGCTAGAGTATCTTATAGCTAAAACTTATTTTAGAAACAAGATTTTCGATTAAAAGATATGAAACTTTGTTTACCTTTATTCTAAATCTGAGCTGGAAATACTATAGTCTTCTTCTTAGTGAGAGGGTTTTCGAGACGAACAACGAACCGATGAACTCTGGTGTCAGTCTTGAAGCCTAGTTAGTACCAAACAGGTGATTTAGTCAGCATTGTTCTAACCAAACTAGAGAAAATCTTACAAAATTATAAATTGACAAAATACCACTCGCGTATTTGACATTTGTGGTCCCTATCGTTCTGGCTTTCGCGATATGTACATTTTGTGATTCTTATATTTAAAGAAAAGAAAGAAAGAAAAAGCATTTATTCGGAACCAATTATCACAATTAGACAACTTAAAACTAAATAGCCTAATAGTTACATACATACATAGAATCACGCCTTTATCCCTAATGGGGTAGGCAGAGCGTAAACGACCTAAACAAACGTCGTTGCGCCACGTCTGACAAAGTTTTGAGGGTTATTTAAGATAGATTTGTAGGTATATTGCTG
The DNA here is from genome assembly GCA_949820665.1 of Scrobipalpa costella. Classification (NCBI taxonomy): domain Eukaryota; kingdom Metazoa; phylum Arthropoda; class Insecta; order Lepidoptera; family Gelechiidae; genus Scrobipalpa; species Scrobipalpa costella. Next base: position 4,201,919 of record OX463320.1, on the reverse strand, counting down.
TAGTGATAGGTTGTAAGCCCATCGCCTAAATTACAATATACTGAAACCCTCAGATCCCTTAGCTGGTTTTTACAGCATGCCCGGGAGGAAATGCAGCTGGCACATTCTATGTTTTCCTCTTGCTCCCTAACCTAACCTAACCATGCTGTTAGTTACATTCAACTCAAGTTCGTGATTTGGACATTTCGCGTTTAGAGCATTTTGCGATAGGTATGTGGGAGGCTCCAGACTGTACGTGTCCCACTTTGTCCTTGGAGAGTGGCGACGGAGGAAATGAGACAACTATATAACTTTCACTATTACGACTATTTATTAACTTTATTTACTTTTCACTGATTCAATACAAAACAGAATTGACCTAGGGTCTTATATACAAGTGCCGTGAACACAGTCATACCGCGTTCTAAAAAGTTGTTAGCGACATCTGTTGTTGCGTCAAGGGAAAGTCGCGTTTCAAATTCAAAGATGACATTCCATGGTGTTTTGCTTTTCACATAACATAACATAAAAATACTTTATTACAAGAATACAAATCATACAACACAACAAAAAACAAGTACAACATAGGCGGCCTTATTGCTAAGGTAGCAATTTCTTCCAGGCAACCTTTGGGTGAAAGAAAAATGCGTAGCGGTAAGCGGGATTCACGTCGCATGATATCGCTTATCACAAAAAGGTTTATGCGAAGGAGTCGCCACAGGTTTATTGCGTCCTGGAGATTCTGCATTTGTACTTCTTCTGTCGAGTGGGTATCGAGTCTATGGACCCGATGAACCCTGGTGTCAGAGTTTTTAAACCGCCTAGTAGCACAACTATCAGGCCTCTGACATGGTTTGAGTAACGACCACTATCAAACACAGCGAACGGGACCGACGGCTTAACGTGCCCTCCGAAGCAAGAAATCTTTTTCTTTTCGGACAATCAGGTGATTCAGCCTGCAATGTCCTACCCAAACTGGGGAAAAAATCACAAAGTGATAAATTCTCAAATATCAACTTTGTGTTTCCCCCCTGGGAATCGAACCCAGGACCTCCGGATCGGGAGTCCATGCCACTAGCCACTAGACCACGGAGGCAGTTTGTACTTATTTTGCTATTTCCGCAGACAGCATCCAGTGGAAGTGTCTTCTCCGATGCCGATAAAGAAATTCGCGTGTACCGAATGCGGGAAAGCCTTTGAAACCCCCTCGCTACTGAAGATACATGGTGCTAAGCATTCAGTACAGCGGGACTTCTATTGCGTCGAGTGTAATAAGTAAGTTAACGCGGGGTGTAAGGGACAGCTATCCGCATAAAACTGATAGGGGCTGATCAGTCAACGAGACTGAATAAGTTTTACCAGAAAATTCTTACAGGTATTTAACAAAATACAAAATGACCACGGTGAAAACCTATTTTTTTTTCTTTTATTACCTTTATTATTCTGCGGAAAGCTGTCCCTTACACCCGGAACATACATACACATAATCACGCCTTTGTCCCTAATGGGGTAGGCAGAGCTTCAACGACCTAAATAAACGTTGTTCGAACCCAGGACCTCCGGATCGTGAGACCACTAGACCACCTAGGGAAATCATCATCATCATCTCCCTAGCCTTGTCCCGTATCTCACGGGGTCGGCTTCCTAATCTAGGGGATTGAACGAGGGTACTGGTTTTTACACAGAGCGACTGCCATCTGACCTCCGCAACCCAGAAGGGAAACCAGACCCAATCCTAGATTAGGTCAGAGTTATCAAGCCGCCAATGCTTAGCACTGGCCTCTGTAAGGGCTTAACGACTAATATCTACGGTATTAAACGATATTAACCGGGACCAACGGCTTAACGTGCCTTCCGAAGCACGGAAAAAGCACCGAATAAACGTACATATGAAATTCGAAAACCGAAAAACACATTGGTACGTGGTGGGGTTCGAACCACGTCCTCCCGCTCAGGAGGCAGCGGTCCTATCCACTACACCATCGGGCTCTCCGTGCACTTTATCCCTATTGGGGTAGGCAGAACGTAAACAACCTAGACAAAGGTCGTTCCGTCACGTTTGACAAAGTTAGTTATTTATTGTACACAAATAACATGAGAAAGACAATTTTGTATTGTATTTACTTATTATCTTTTTTTACAATACACAAGGAATATCGACACAACAGTTACAGCTTATTTCTACTAAGAAATTACTTCCACCTCACCTACGGAAACTTAAATTGAGAGGCAGATTAGGCGGTATTTAATACATATTGTGTTTTCAGGAGTTTCAAGACGCACGCCAGCCTTCAGCAACACCTGAAAACAGTGTCAGTTCACATCAAAAGCGACGATATGAAGTAAGTACGGCTATTGAATAAAGAAATACTTATTTTAAATATAAATTTCCATGCTGGCCTGGGAGCGAGAGAAAAACATAGAATGTGCCAGTTGCATTTCCTCCCGGGCATGCTGTAAAAACCAGCTAAGGGATCCGAGGGTTTCAGTATATTGTAATTTAGGCGATGGGCTGACAACCTGTCACTACAGAAATATACCTACAAATATTTCTTAAATAACCCTCAAAACTTTTTTAGACGTGGCGGAACGACCTTTGTTTAGGTCGTTTACGCTCTGGCTACACCATTAGGGATGAAGGCGTGATTATATGTATGTATTTGCTCTGTTTCAGACACCCCTGTCCGCAATGCAACAAGCTGTTCTTCACCAAGTCCCACGTGGACAGACATCTCAACGATATCCATATTAAAGCAGCCAGGTTCTGCTGCGACCAGTGTGGGAAGGTAAGTCTATAAATAATTGTAAGCTTAACCCTGCCAGGAATTAAATAATAAATAAATAAAATATTATTTCTGAAAATATTAGAAATACCAAATCAAAGATTCGACTGCTGACGGGATTTGAACCCGCGTCTTTGGAAAACCGACCCAACGCTCTAACCCGCTAAGCTACAGCAGCTATGTCCCGAGTGACGAATTTGTGATCTGTTATTTATTACTCGTCATGAGTGGACGCTAGCGACATCTGTTGTATAATATTACAACTATACTATTATAACTAGTTCTCTTTGCAGAAGGAAATCAAGACAATGAATGATACCGCTACACTTTTATAAGTTTCTAATAGAGTGCTATGTTATTTCTGAAAATGTCCCGTCAGCGGTCGAATTTTTGATTTGTTATTTCTAATATTATCAGAAAAAAAATAGCACTGCACTCATCATCTCCCTAGCCTTATCCCGTATTTTACGAGGTCCGCTACCTAATCTAGGGGAAGCACTGCACTGTGAGTGCAAAAATCTATTAGGAAAAAATACGGTTTATTTTTTCCAATAATTTTTTAATACAATTCATAGTAAATTAATAAGAAAATTTGGCAGAACAGGAGCATAAACTAGGAAAACCATGTATCTTAGGACTCTGGACCTCCCCATTGTACATGGATCCATCATTTTACTATACAGTTAGATGTAATTATAATAATTAATGTATAATTAGACCTATTGTAGCTCGTTATTAATGTACCTTATTAATTTTGATATTGCAATAAACATTATGAGTGTGAGTAATTAATTAAAAAGACCTGCCACAGAGAAAGAATAAGAGAAGGATTTATCTTCTTCTGTCGTGTGGGTATCAATAGTCGATCGACCCGTAAACCCTGGTGACAGAGATTTCAAACCGCCTAATAGCACAGCTAATAGGCCCCTGACATAGTTTGTGTAACGACCACCATCAAAGACAGCGACCGGGACCGACGGCTTAACGTGGCTTTCGAAGCCCGGAATCCTTTTTCTTTTCAGACAAAAATCCTAACCAAACTGGGGAAATCCTCTCAAAGTGATAAATTGTCAAATATCTGGGAATCGTACCTAGGACCTCCGGATCATAAGCCCACGGCTCTGACCACAAGATATTATTTACTATTATTTATTTACAAACTTGATTTTTGTTTTCCTATTCCCAGGAGTTCAGTAGCAAATACAAGCTAACTGAACATTCGCGTCAACACTACGCCCACGAGAGCCCGAGGATATTCTTATGCCACGTGTGCAATAAAGGATTCCGCGTAAGTACAAAAACGTCATAATTAAGGCTGTTTAAAATGACATAAGTGGTAAGATTCTCTATATTGCCGATAGGTGGCTTTTCAGAAGATGAGCTGTGAATGTCAAGCCACAGAATATATAATAGTACTACATACAGAATGGCAACTCACCTCCCCTCCCCAGTCCGATATACGTCACACTCCGCGCCGGATTGTGGGTCACATTGTGGGTACGCTTAGTGGGTACGCTTAGTGGGTACGCTTAGTGGGTACGCTTAGTGGGTACGCTTAGTGGGTACGCTTAGTGGGTACGCTTAGTGGGTACGCTTAGTGGGTACGCTTAGTGGGTACGCTTAGTGGGTACGCTTAGTGGGTACGCTTAGTGGGTACGCTTAGTGGGTACGCTTAGTGGGTACGCTTAGTGGGTACGCTTAGTGGGTACGCTTAGTGGGTACGCTTAGTGGGTACGCTTAGTGGGTACGCTTAGTGGGTACGCTTAGTGGGTACGCTTAGTGGGTACGCTTAGTGGGTACGCTTAGTGGGTACGCGTAGTGGGTACGCTTAGTGGGTACGCTTTGTGGGTACGCTTTGTGGGTACGCTTTGTGGGTACGCTTTGTGGGTACGCTTTGTGGGTACGCTTTGTGGGTACGCTTTGTGGGTACGCTTAGTGGGTAGGCTTAGTGGGTACGCTAAGTGGGTATGGCGCGCGCATGTTTCCCAGTGTAACAGAAATAATAAAGTTTTGTGTTCCAAAGATGGTTAGGTACTGTTCCGTGTACGGATGTCTTTCTACCACAAGATATGACTCCAATAGGAACTTTTTTAGATTCCCAAGTGATGAGAGACGGTACTTACCGTTATAAAAAATATGCAACCTAATTAACTGTGCAGTTACAGTGAACTGCTTTAAAACGTTAGCTTAATCAAGAACCAGATTAATCAAGTGATGATTATGACCGGTATAACGAAATTTGTCAACTCTTCTAACACGCACACAAACAAATACATGCCAAGTGCAACATGCCGTCTGTCGATGTGTGACCAAAATTACATTGTAGTTACGAGTGTCCTAGCTGTGGTCATGCTTATACTAGCAGGTCCACAGCAAATAGCAGGTCATATTTTAGAGTTTAATTCTACACATGAAACCGAACAATTTTCCCCAAGGAACATAGGTCGAAATATGAACTACCCTTCCATACAAATGGTATAAGAGGGCTAATCTTGTTTCATATTTCGACCTATGTTCCTTGAGGAAAGTTGTTCAGTTTCATTTCATAAGTAGAATAACACCTTAAAATATGACCAGCTATTTATTTTTTACTCCCGGTAGTCTCCTGTTACCTGTTTGCATTTGGAGTTTTGTCCTACTTTTCACAGAAGATTCCCAAGATAATTTCTATTTTCACGTGGAGTTTATACATGGGTATACAAAAAAAAACGCGTATACGCTCGCGAAGCATTGAACACTTAATTCAGATTTATAGAATGCCGCCGACACAAGGCACTATTTATTATTTTGTGCCGAAACTAAAATCATTGAATATTTCATATTCTACTAGACTTGTATAGTTCGTTGTTTTAACGTTGAGTTATCTATACCAACGTGTTTTACGACCAGTAAATAGCTTAGCAAAGGTTAATATGTTCAAAATTCGGAACCGCAGACGATAATCTTGTTACAAACATATGTTTTGCGGTTGACTTTCTTTATAATTGTAAAGAATAAACAGTTTATGGGCCGTAAAACAAGTTGGTATCGATAACTACGTTAAATAAACGAACAGAATGTTTGTTTACATATTTATTTTCTTAATTTTCCAGTCAAAACCGGTCCTAGAAGTGCACATTCGCATCCACACGGGTGAGAAGCCGTTCCAGTGCCCCGCGTGCCCGGCGCAGTTCAAACAAAATGGCAGCCTGTACAACCACAAGAAACTTGTGCACAAGATCATAGGGAAAACCAAGAAGGAACTCATCAGCAATGATGAAGCTACCCTGAATAAGTCCAGCCCTAGCATGCTTGCGGAGGCAGTAAACTCGGTTCTCACACTACCACGCTCGATCGAGCAGACCCTGCCGGAGTGAACGTTATTGTGTTGTGTGTCCTAGATTAGGTAGCCGACCCCGTGAGATACGGGAGATGATGATGCGTCGTAGGATGATTTGATGATTCGAATCTTCGGGATAGTCTGATTTTTAGACAATGTTGAAGTCATTGTCAAATCATACTGGAAAAAGTCAGGTTATTTGCGAAAAACATTGTCACCCTAACATTTGATGTCCTTATCTCTGATTGGCTAGATTTTTACTTACTAATTTAATCCAACATGACATTTATGATTGACATTTAAAACGTCAACCAATCAGAGGTCTTGTTTTGGGCGCGGTAACTGACCAATCAGCGTTCTTGTTTACGGATATCAAATGTTACAAGGACGACGAGTTTTTTCGCAAAAAAATTGTCGTTTTCCAGTAAGATTTGACAATAGTTTCATCATTTAATATGAAAGAAAGAAAATCCTGCCAGAAACGAATTTATTATTTTCTTTCTTTCATCACTACATAGCATAAAAGAAAGTCGCTTTCTCTGTGCCTATATCTCTATGTATGCATAAATCTTTAAAACTGCGCAACGGATTTTGATGCGGTTTCTTTTAATGGATAGAGTGATTCAAGAGGAAGGTTTATATTATAATACATGCATAATATAGTAGAGAAACACTGATAATTTCCGTGCGAAGCCGGGGCCGGTCGCTAGTATTATATGAAATAAAAATAGCATTGAGAGTGCTAAGATCCTCAAAAATAGTTTCATTATTGTCAAATTATCCGTGTTTTCGCAAAATCCCTAGGTTTTTCGCGAAGATTCGAATTTTCAAGTCATCATTCGACATATGAAGCAGGAAGCCAACAATGATGAAATTTCCAGCCCCATTAGCTTGTATGTAGTAATTTGCTATTTAAATATTGAGACCAGTTGGCTAATATGGCCAGGGGACCGAAGTCCAACCAAACATATTTGGAACTTGTATACTTATCTACAAACTAACTAACTTAACTGCCTCCGTGGTCTAGCGGTCTGAGCCATGGGCTCTCGACCCGGAGGTCCCGGGTTCGATTCCCGGCGGGGGACAATGACTTTGTGTTGTTGTTTCTAATTTGGTTAGGACATTGCAAGCTGATCACCTGATTGTCCGAAAAGTAAGTTGATCCATGTTGTCGGATGGGCATGTAAATAGTCGGTCCTGCGCCTGATTTCTCTCTGGTCGTGTCAGTTAGTCTGTCCCATCAGAATAAGAGATTGAAGGAATAGAGAGTGCACTTGTGTGTAGCGCAAACACTTGGGCACTAAAAACAAGTCCTGCGCAGTTGGCTTATCTCCGGGAGATTGGCCGCCATCACCGAAAATCGGTGGGAGGACTATTATTACTTATCTACAGTATGTTATGTAAATTTCGATACAGTTTTTTTGTTATGGCGACATCTATCGCTACAGACGTAAAAGAGGTTTGTAAAACAATTAAAAACATGTGCACAAAATCTAGTACTAAGTATCTATGTACCACTTGGTAGATTTACTGAATAAATAATTATCTTATTTATATCTCTAAAATGAGTATTTATTTACTGAACCAATGACACAAAAATTAGGACACTTATTAGACATGCTTTAGGATTTTTTTGTCAAACAAAGTTGATAAAATGACAGAAATAATTTGCCAGTTTCACCGATATATTCAGACGTTAAAATAAAAAGTATGTTTCCGCCCGGGATCGAACCGGGGGCCTTCTGCGTGTTAGGCAGATGTGATAACCGCTACACCACGGAAACTATATGTGGACCGGCGAAATTACACATCGGTTCCTTACGTAAGTATACGGTCAGTGAAAGGTAAATCGAACTAATAATAAAGATAGCGGCTTATCTAGATTTTTTTTACAACAATAATTACAAGATGCGTTGATAGACCGAATTTATAAACGGAAAAACTTTATACAACATGTAACAGAAATGCTGCTCTTCCATGCTGGACTGGGAGCGAGAGATAAACATAGAATGTGTCAGCTGCATTTCCTCCCGAGCATGCTTCTTCTTCTGTAGAGTGGGTATCGAGGCTATCGACCCGATGAACCCTGGTGTCAGAGTTTTTAAACCGCCTAGTAGCACAACTATCGGGCCTCTGACATGGTTTGAGTAACGACCACTATCAAAGACAGCGACCGGGACCGACGGCTTAACGTGCCCTCCAAAGCACGAAATCTTTTTCTTTTCGGACAATCAGGTGATTCAGCCTGCAATGTCCTAACCAAACTGGGGAAATGTTCACAAAGTGATAAATTCTCAAATATCAACTTTGTGTGTTCCCCCCTGGGAATCCAACCCAGGACCTCCGGATCGGGAGTCCATGGCACTAGTCACTAGACCACGGAGGCAGTTGCATGCTGAAAAACCAGCTAAGGGAGCCGAGGGTTTCTGTATATTGCAATTTAGGCGATACGCTGACAACCTGTCACTACATAAATATACCAACATTTCTATCTTAAATAACCCTCAAAACTGTCAGACGTGGCGCAACGAGCTTTCTTTAGGTCGTTTACGCTCTGCCTACCCCATAAGAGATAAAGGCGTGATTATATGTATGTATGTAATAGAAATGGTATATGCACCCTAGAGGATATGAACCAGCTCATGAAACTGAACAACTTTCCCAAAGAATTATAGGTCGAAATATAAAAAAAAAAGCTTCTGATGCATTTTGAATGGAAACTATTTATTTTCGTATGTCGACCTATGTTCCTTTAGGCAAGATGGTCAGTTTCATGGGCTGGTTCATAACCTTGCGGGTGCAAACCGGGTGTAAGGGACAGCGTCCCGCAAACTTATATGGGTTGCTTCGTCAACAGAACTGAACAACATTCAACAGGATTTTTTCCAGGAGGTGAAAACAAAATTTTGCTTTCCCATACAAAATGACCACCTCGATCAAACAGATTGTATGGAAAAGCAATTTTCTGAAAGAATTTCCTGGTGATATTATATATTATATTACGTTCTGCCTACCCCATTAGGGATAAAAGCATGATTTTTATGTATGTATGTATGTTTTCGAGTATACACGATTTTAAATAAGGTTGTTCAGGAATATTATTATCAACAAATATGAATATCACATTTTTGTTAAGTATCAAAGTATTAGAGAGCCCGATGGTGTAGTGGATAGGGCCGCTGCCTCCTGAGCGGGAGGTTGTGGTTCGAATCCCACCACGTACCTACTAATGTGTTTTTTGGTTTTCGCATTTCATATGTACGTTTATTTGGCGCTTTTTCCGTGCTTCGAAAGGCACGTTAAGCCGTTGGTCCCGGTTAATATCGTTTAATACCGTAGATATTAGTCGTTAAGCCATATCAGAGGCCAGTCCTAAGCATTGGCGGCTTGAAAACTCTGACCTAAGCTAGGATTGGGTCTAGTTTCCCTTCTGGGTTGCGGAGCTCAGATGGCAGTCGCTCTGTGTAAAAACCAGTACCCTGGTTCAATCACCTAGATTAGGTAGCCGACCCCGAGAGATACGGGATAAGTCTAGGATGATGATGACATTTGTTAAGTATCAGATTCAGTTTTGTTTTGTGAGGTAGAAGGCATTTCTTCTGATCTTGGTTTCTGCAATGTCACGCGACCTGGCAAAAAATATACTGAGTGTAAGGGACAGCTTCATATATTCAAGTATACTGATAAAGGGGTTACTCCTTATGGCGTTTGTGCATTCATCCATATCCTTACGTCGCAGAACGTGACTTTCGCAAAAAGCCCAATTTTTGATAAATTTTGTGCAAATCGTGAGCTTATTAAAAAGACTTAGAAAATGTCCCTCAGTCCCAAAATGTCTTTTTCTCAGAACGTGTCTTTCGCAAAATGCCAATTTTTTGATAAATTTAGTGAAAATCGTAGGCCTACTAAAAAGAAAATGTCCCTTAGTCGTGTCCCTTAATTGTCCCTTTCGCAAATTGACCTTTTTTGATACATTTAGTTCAAATAACAAGTTAAATGACAGTATCTGCACATGTGCAAAAATCTAATAAAAAAACTGGGATTCTTACCCGACCCCTCATATTTCTGTTTAATATGCTCAAGAACAGGCAGCAAAGATATTTCTTTCACTTAATTTTTTTTCAAACTGCCTTGAAGTGTCTTCGATAGTTGTATTAAACGTTTGTAAGCTTTTTTACGATTAAATGTTTTATTTGACGAACTGCTCGCATCTGTTATGGTTTTTGAAGTGCCTATGTTTACGTACTAAAAAGACTTAGAAAATGTCCCTTAATCGCAAAATGTCCCTTTCTTAAAACGTGTCTTTCGCAAAATGCTTATTTTTTGATAAATTTTGTGCAAATCGTGGGCCTACTAAAAAGACTTAGTAAATGTCCCATAGTCGCAAAATATCCCTTTAGCAAAATTACCTTTTTATGATAGATTTAGTTCAAATAATAAGTTAAATGAGAGAATCTGATCATGTGTAAAAACTATAAAAAAAAACGGATAACGGATCTCATCCTTACCTGAACCCTCATACGAGTATTTCTGCTTAATATGCTCTAGAACAGGCAGCAAAGATATTTCTTTCGCTTTCATCTTTTTCACACTCTCTTGAAGCGTCTTCGATAGTTCTATTGAACGTTTGTAAACTTCCTTACGGTTAAATGGTTTATATGACGAACTGCTTGCGTCTGATAGGGTTTTTGATGTATCTATGTTTACATCTTTGCAAACGGAATCGCTTTCATCTTTGGTCTTTCGTTTTTTCAAAAAGCCTGGCATATGTCTATAAATACTAGATTTTGGTATTAACATTCTCTGTCCTTAGTTCTTGTTTGCTAAATCTGTCGGCCTTTTTAGGGCCTTTGCTTCTTCCAATCTTTTAAGTGTTTCTCGTTTCTATATCTCCTTATCTTGCGGTAGTTTTCTTCTTCTGTCGAGTGGGTATCGAGTCTATCGACCCGATGACCCCTGGTGTCAGAGTTTTAAAACCACCTAGTAGCACAACTATCAGGCCTCTGACATGGTTTGAGTAACGACCACTATGGTTTGAGTAAAGACAGCGACCGGGACCGACGGCTTAACGTGCCGTCCGAATCACGAAATCTTTTTCTTTTCCCTGATTGTCCGGTGATTCAGCCTGCAATGTCCTAACCAAACTGGGGAAAAATTCACAAAGTGATAAATTCTCAAATATCAATTTTGTGTTTCCCCCCCTGGGAATCGAATCCAGGACCTCCGGATCGGGAGTCCATGGCACAAGCCACTAGACCACGGAGGCAGTAAGTCGGTAGTATTGGAAGTGGGTTTATTATAACTTTTTCTTGTATATCTGTCTCCTCATCTGTTGGAATATTTTCTATGAAGCTTGTTCTTTGCAACAACAATGTTTTTAGTATTCCTCTTTTCTGTATCTCCTTATGTTTCTGTAAATAAAAAAGAAAAAGGATTATTTTTTCTTCAACATAAATTTCATGGAATACATAACATACATACATATAGTCACGCTTCCATCTCTAATGGGGTAGGCAGATACTTAAACAAAGGTCGTTCCACCACGTCTGACAAAATTTTGAGGGTAATTTAAGATTGATGCATACATACAGGCAGAGCGAAAACGACCTAAACAAAGGTCTGACAAGTTTAGAGCGTTATTACAGATGATTATGATGTAAATTTCTATAGTGACAGGTTGTCAGCCCATCGGCTAAAAATGCAATACGCTATAACCCTCGAACCCCTTAGCTGGTTTGTATAGCATGCCCGATAGGAAATGCTGCAAGCACATTCTATGTTTTTCTCTCGCTCCCAGTCCAGCCTGGAAGTAATACCATGGAATACTTATAGCTTACCTCTTCACAACGTTACAGCAGTGGGGAAGAAGCGGCGCAAGAAACACGCCCAACTTTCTAAAATACTTTACTTTACAAAGTCTTTCGTTTTTTAATATAGGTTTTTTTTTTACAATAATCCGTCCGAATCGGTCTGTTTCTAGTGCTGCGCTGAATTGTTTCTTCGCAGAATGGCCCTTTCTCATAATTTTCCGTTCGCAAAACGTCTCTTTCGCATACTGTCCTTTTTCGCAAAACGTTACTTTCTCAAAATTATAATAATTTATTTTTTTCACTTTTTGATTTAGTTCAAATAGAGGGCAGATATGAAGACTTTCAAAGGGACATTTTGAGAAAGGGAAATTTGGCGAAAGGTAGATTTTTCGAAACGGACTTTATGAGAAAGGGACATTTTGCGAAACGGACATTATGAGAAAGGGACATTTTGCGAAACGGACATTATAAGAAAGGGACAATTTGCGAAAAGGACATTATGAGAAAGGGACATTTTGCGAAACGGACATTATGAGAAAGGGACATTTTGCGAAACGGACATTATGAGAAAGGGACATTTTGCGAAACGGACATTATGAGAAAGGGACAACTTGCAAAACGGACATTATGAGAAAGGGACATTTTGCGAAGCAGTCTTTATGAGAAAGGGACATTTTTCGAAGCAGTCTTTATGAGAAAGGGACATTTTTCGAAACAGACATTATGAGAAAGGGACATTTTTCGAAACGGACATTATGAGAAAGGGACATTTTACGAATCGGACATTATGGGAAAGGGACAATTTGCGAAACGGACATTATGAGAAAGGGACATTTTTCGAAACGGACATTATGAGAAAGGGACATTTTTCGAAACGGACATTATGAGAAAGGGACAATTTGCGAAACGGACATTATGAGAAAGGGACATTTTGCGAAACGGACATTATGAGAAAGGGACGTTTTAAAGTTACCCGCTGGATTTACAGCTTTCCATACATGTGCCTGTACTGTGACTTGTTCCGTCGTTTCCTTTCTCCGTGTTTCTAATAGCTGGCCATTTGAATGTATGTATCGTAGTCTGACTTGGTCCGTCATTTTTACAGTGGATACTTTTCCCCACGGTAGTACTATTATATATTCTGTGCCCCGGCTCGACATGCATACATACATAAATCACACCTTTATCCCTTACGGGGTAGGCAGAGCGTTTAACGCCTCGGTAAAAACCAGCTAAGGGAACCGAGGGTGTCTGTATATTGCAATTTAGGCGACAGGCTGACAACCTGTCACTACAACAATTTACCTACAAATCTATCTTAAATAACCCTCAAAACTTTGTCAGACGTGGCGGAACGATCTTTGTTCAGGTAGTTTACGCTCTGCTTACCCCATTAGGGATAAAGGCGTGATTATATGTATGTATGTATTAGACAATGCTCTCACCGGATTCCGGTGCCAAACAGCTTGCTGTGTTCCGTCGGTGCGTGAGATTGCCAGTGCCAGAACAGGCATCTTCTGGGTGAGCTCACTTCATCGTCGACTCTGTCACGGTCATCCCTGACCTAGTGTCTGGAGTCGAGAGGAACCCATTTCTAATTCATAAAAATAGCGAAGATTCGAATCATCATAAGTATATTCCTACCACATATACAATGTTCGCGAATGATTTTTCATAAAAACGCTCTACTACGCAAATTGCGTCAACTTTTAGAAAATAAGATTCTATTACCATACATACATACATAAATCACGCCTTTATCCCTTACGGGGTAGGCAGAGCGTTTAACGCCTCGTAAAAGGCGCTTTCGCCACGTCTGACAAAAATTGAGGGCAATTTTAGATTGTTATATGTATTGCTACTGTGACTGCCAGGTTGTCAGCCCATCGCCTAAATTACAATACATACCTCGAGTCCCTTTTGCTGACTTCAACAGGAGGAAGGGCAGCTGGAACATTCTATGTTTTTCTATCTCTCCCAGTCCAGCATGGAAGCAGCCCGGCTCGACAATTAGGATATTTCTCGCGTTAGCTGGGATCGCATGACTAGTCTGTAACAAAGATTTAAATTGAACTGTAATTGAAAAGTATTTTTTTTTTAGTCTCTTACGTCTTTAAATATGACGATGCTCAATAAGGGCAATTTAGTAAGAATAAGACTTTAAATATGACGATGCTCAATAAGGGCAATTTAGTAAGAATAAGACTTTAAATATGACGATGCTCAATAAGGGCAATTTAGTAAGAATAAGACTTTAAATATGACGATGCTCAATAAGGGCAATTTAGTAAGAATAAGACTCTAAATATGACGATGCTCAATAAGGGCAATTTAGTAAGAATAAGACTTTAAATATGACGATGCTCAATAAGGGCAATTTAGTAAGAATAAGACTTTAAAACATCTGAACTATAATAATTATAGCCGTCCCTTTCTGTTCCCTCATGATAGAAAAAAAAAATTGACATTTTCATTTGCAGCGCCCTATTGCACTAATTAAATTATCACCCAAATAAATAGCAACATACACACACACACACACACAAATAATCACGCCGCCATCCCTAATGGGGTAGGCAGAGCGTAAACGACCTAAACAAAGGTCACTCCGCCACGTCTGACAGTTTTGAGGGTTATTTAAGATATATTTGTAAGGTATATTGCTGTAGGGACAGGTCACCTAAATTGCAATATACAGAAACCCTCATATATATATACAGAAAATTTAAAAAAGGTACATTTTGCTAAAGGGACATTATGAGTAAGGGTTATTTTGAGACCAAGGGACATTTTGCGAAGTTGCGATTCAAACTGCATCTAAACTGTAATTTGGCAGTCGGATTGCAGTCGGCGGGTCTCGAGTCTTGGGAGAATCGAAACCTTAGTTTAGAGCTTGGCACATACATAATTATACCACTTACGACATTTTGCCAAAGGATATTTTTCGTCTTCACACCTAAACTTCATCGTCCGGAAAAGAACTAAACACCATAAAGACTCAATCCCACACTCGACCGTCCTGCACCATGTCTGTTCTCAGATATGCACCACACCACATTTGTATGTTACACGCTTTTTACAGTAATGTGGTATTTTCTTCCATGCTGGTCTCGCTCTCAGTCCAGCATTGATACTTCCATGCTTAACATTATGACGCTCAATAAGGGCAATTTAGAAAGAACACGACTTAACAAAATCTCAATTCAAATTTCTGCTGTCCCTTTCTGTTCTCTCATGATAGAAAATAACTTACATTTATTTTTTTAGCACCGAATTGCACTCATTAAATTATCACCCTAATAAATAGCAACATACGTAAAATCTAATATTCAATTTAGCTGTCCCTTACACCCGATAAGACACTGAACAACTTACACCACGAAATTCTTTCAAAGTGACAGTTTCAACCCCTATTATTTCGGTCCTTTGGGAATCAGTTCTTATGGACCGGAAGGTTAATTTTTGGGATGCAGTCCCTTACACGCCGTAGAGAAATTAGACTAGATAAAAATATAAGAAAATTATCTGAGACAGTGCTATTTGTTTCCGAACAGTGTCAATGAATTCCACCCCATCTCGTATTATATCTAGCTCAGACTCATTTTGAGTACCTACTTATTTCCGAATCAGACTCATCTATACTCCGTTCTATTTTAAACAATATTTGATAGGCAATCATTTTTCCGCCATCTCCCCTGATGGGAAGTGTTGATGCAGACTATGATGGAGCATGGTTGCCTAGATAATGCCTGTACACTCGCGCCTTGAAAAGGCCCAGGTTACAACGTTCCGGAAACAGATCCGCTGGCAGGGAGTTCCACTCTTTGTCTTCATCCGTTCGCATTAAAAATATTGAAGCGTAGCGCTTTGTGGAACTTGGGATCCCAACCGGCGTCTCGTGCCCCGGAGATGGAATAGATTTTTTTTTTTATGGTAAAAAAATTAAGTCCAAATACAGTCACTGCGGGAGTGAAACAGGGCTGTTTACTGACTCCACTGCTTTTCTTGATAGTCTTAAAAGTCAGTTTCTTGAAAGTCACTATTAGATAGGAGAGAGGAATACCCTGGTTGCATGGAAAGACTCTCGAAGATATAGACTTCGCGGATGACCTTTGTTTACTCGCTACATCCCGTGAACACCTTCAATCCAAAACCTACGACCTCGAAAACGCTGCTGCCAAAGAAGGTCTGCAGATCAACTGTGGGAAGACCAAAGACATGCGCCTAAATACCTCTGATGCAGCACCTATTTATGTGAACGGAGAGATCGTGGAACAAGTGCAGCGCTTTACCTACCTGGGCAGCATCATGGGCCCGCTAGGGGGAGCAGAAGCAGATATAGAAGCGCGCATCAGTAAAGCTAGAGCAGCATATGCGCAGCTGAAGCCTGTTTGGACGTCTTACATAATTACTCGGCGTACGAAGATCAGAGTATTCAACTCCATTGTCAAGTCAGTCCTCCTGTACGGATGCGAGACTTGGCTCGTCAAGAAAGAAGTAACCGGTGGACTTTAGGTGTTCGTGAACAAATGTTTGCGGCGCATGCTGGGTATCTACTGGCCACGAACCATTTCTAACGTCAGACTGTGGGAGTTGACCTCAGTGACTGACCAAAAACCCATAGACAAGGAGATCCTTCTTAGGTAATGGCGCTGGATTGGACATGTGCTGCGGAAACCAGACAACCATATATCCAAGCAAGGGTTGTCATGGCAAGCGTATGGAACACGAAGACCGGGCCGCCCACGTACCACCTGGAGGCGCTCAGTCGAAAAAGAGGCCGCATCAACTGGTCTCGGCTGGGAAGACCTAGAAGTTACCGCGCAAGATCGAGAGCAGTGGTAATCCCTTCTTCGAGCCCTATGTCCCTGATGAGGTATAACAGGACTTCATCATCATCATCATTAACAAAAATGAAGCGACGCTGCGCATTCTCGAAAATGTATTCTGTAGAACACCGACAGGCAAGCTACTTTGCAACGGTGCTCGAGGCTCTGCAGCTTTGCCTCTACCAGTGACGTGTCAGCTTTGATAAACAATAAACTAACTAGATGCACAATCTCACTCAAAAAGTGTCCGCGGCAAAAATCTGCCCATCACGTCAATCGGGGAGAATTTTCATTCAGTATCTATCACCTTGCTGTGCCACAATGACGAAGTGCTCAGTCAAAATGATAGTATGTGCGAGTGCTATTGATATTGTACCCTTTCTCTCACGCGTTAAGGTCCAAATTTGAATGAATATTTTTATATAAATATAACAATAACTATACGTATGTGCAGTGCGGCTCGGACATTTTTTGGTCGGGGTTTCTTCGTGATTGTGCATCTAGTTTGTTTATTGTTTATCAAAGCTTGCTTTAAAAAAAAACGTCTTCCGTTTATTTTTACCAAAATGAAATTTGGTTTAAAATGTCTTCAGTTTGCATATTTTCCTTTTCATTGTAATTTAATTTTAAAGTCCTCAGTATTTAATTTATCCATTTCCTACTAATATCGCTGGCGCGGCGGTTCAACGGAACGAACAGGCAGAACACCCACGCAGAACATCTAAGTAACGCCATCTGTAGTAGAAACTGAGAAGTCAGCAGCAACAGCACCAGAGCAGCACTTTACTTACGTCAGTGCATGTCAGTAGTTAACGTCAATATTACATAGATGGCTCTGTTGAAAATGTTTTTATAAGTTCGATTAGTGAATTTTGTAAATAAAATTAAATTTTCTAAGTACTTAGGTAATAGTTACACCTAATATTATTTTTAATTTAAATTAAAAACTCTAAATAAGGTACTAACTATGTTGACACTCATGCATGAATGTCATAAAACTTTGCACACTGATTATTTGTTTTTAAGATCTTTTGTTATTTACATGTATTCTTGCCAATAAATGCCTTATCTTATCTTATCTGAATACTTTTGGAAGAGGGAAACTTAGTGGGAAGAAACATTTTCATTCCGGTTGTGCTGTGAATGGTTCTGCTAAATATTGTGGTAATTTTCAGCGTACCTAGTATTTCACTGGATAAGGATTAGGTATTCTAAAAATAATCAATTTATTTATTGAATGAAAAAGCTGAAAAATCAAATGAAAGGCTTGAAATATTATATAATAAATATTTCCTGTTTTTTCCAGAACTTAAACTTATAAAATCTTTTGACTTACCGACTGAAAAAAAAAACAGCTTATGAGTCCGAGGGTTTCAGTATATTGCAATTTAGGCGATGGGCTACTAACCTGTCACTACAGCAATATACCTACAAATATGTTATATATAACCCTCAAAACTTTGTCAGACGTGGCGGAACGATCTTTGTTTAGTTATTATTATTATGGATAAAGGCGTGATTATATGTATGTATGTTTTTTATTGCTGAATTGGTAGCGGCAAAAAAATAGAATTTACCAGCTGCTTCTCTTCTCGGTTATATTGTGAAAACCTGTTAGAGGGGAATCCAAGGGTTGCATTGCAATTCAGATGTTAGTCTAACAACAAGGACACGTAAGGATAGGGACAGTACTAGTGGATATACGGGTCTGTAATGCTGGGTGTAAGGGACATAAATTCACACACACATTTAGAATGTCATAAAGTTGCAACTTATAGTTCGTTATAGTTACAGATGGAAAATTTGCGATGAACGGCCACTTTCAGCAATTATTAATTTATAATTCTTAAAATAAACTTTAGTAACTATGCTTTCATCTGATCTACGAATTTTCGATTAATTGCGTTTTCAGTGAGTTATATTTTTTTACTGATGAAGATCCCCTTAAATCTTGTTTTTTTTTTTTAAATAGATCCAAAAAATGACTTAATTAATGATTTGATAGATTGTCTAATCTAAACTCTAATCTAATCTAAACGTCATTATTGACTTTTTAATCGAAGCAGTGATGCCATCAGATGAAAATATATTTTATTAATTACTCCTCTGTCACATTACCCTATACAATTTTATCTTTTTCGGACAATGCAGAGCAGAGTTATTAATACGAAAATACATGAAGTTTGTTTTAAAATTATTATGTAGCTATTCTAAGTACAATTTGTAATATTTTTAGCGAACGAATTAAATCTTACAAAGAGAAATAAATCCCATCAGAGTCTAATTAAAAACAAAAGCAAGAGAAATTTTCAAGAGAAAATTTGAATAAAACAGAAACACTTTTCTAGCAATTCATTCTGAATGCTGGATTTAATAAATGCTTAAACGAGAGAGCACTGTTATTCCCCTTTTGCGAGTGGCCAGAGAGAATAGTAGAAGAAAAATAGTGCCCCCCAGGTAGGGAAGCCATGCGTCAGAAAAAAGTAGGACATAGACATCATCAGTTGCAACAGTCCATACTGATATATTATGAGCTTTGTGGCGATAGGTAGCGAATAAAATACCGAGTTTTAGGACATGTCTGTAATGTCAGGTCTCCAAATATAGAATGCTTACATTAAATACTTAATGATAAAATGTTAACTAAACTTATTGCTAGCTCAAGCAATATGCATCGCATGTCGCAGTCAGTATGAAATATGCTGCGGTGAAACTATTAATCAGGTATTTTCTACCTTCACTCCAACACCTAGAATAGGTATATCTTGGGGGCAAATGGGATGCGTATAAAAATATATATATGTATTTATTTTCAGACAATACAGCCAGTAACAACTTATTACACTATGTTAGATACTTATAATTATTTATTGGTAAAAGATAATATTAGGTAATATAAAAGATAATATTATAATAAAAGGGATTCGAGGGTTACAGTGCATTGTAATTTAGGCGATGGGCTGACAACCTGTCACTATAGCAATACACTTTTCAATCTAAAATTGCCCTCAATTTTTGTCAGACGTGGCGAAAGCGCCTTTTAGGAGGCGTTTAACGCTCTGCCTACCCCGTAAGGGATAAAGGCGTGATTTTATGTGTGTATGTTTTTTATGTAAAAGATAATATTTATCTGCATTCAAACTTTCATTTTATTGTATTGTATTGGACTTATTAATCACTACATAGTATAAAACAAAGTTGCTTTCTCTGTCCCTATATCCCTATGTATGCATAAATCTTTAAAACTAGGCAAAGAAATATGGTGCGGTTTCTTTTAATGGATATAGTGTTTCTACAGAAAGGTTTATATACCTATATATAATACTTGCATAATATTGTGGAGAAACTCTAATAATTTCCGTGCGAAGCCGGGGCGGGTCGCTAGTTAAGTTATAAAATAGTTACCTTCTAGATTTTGCGCGACCTAACGAGATTTCCCGTGGGAATCAGATATTTTTCAGCGGTAAAATGTAACCTATGATACTTAAGGTGAACGTAGTTTTCTAATGGTGAAAGAATTTTATTTATGCGAGCCCCAGGTAGGCAGATGTCGCACTAGAAACACGAGACCTATGCCCTGTAGTGGTTAAACATGTGCTGAAATGATTATGATGATCTTCCATGCTGGAGTGGGAGCGAGAGAAAGAAATGCATGCTGTAAAAACCAGCTAAGGGATGCAAGGGTTTCCCTATAAGGCTTTCTGCTTGTACAATTTCTATACCCAAAGGTTGCCTGGTAGAAATTGCTGCTTTAGCAATAAGGCCGCCTATAGTGTACTGTCACGTTTGTTCATTTTTATTTCTGTTGTATGTGTTTCTTTGTGCAATAAAAAAAAATGTATTGTATTGTATATTGCAATTTGCAACCTGTCACTACAGCAATATACCTACAAATCTATCTCAAATAACCCTCAAAACTTTATCAGACGTGGCGGAACAACCTTTGTTTAGGTCGTTTACGTTCTGCCTACCCCATTAGGGATAAGGGCGTGATTATACGTATGAAATGATGATGATAGCTCAAAGACTTGCGATCAAAGTCAAACACGTTTTAATCTTCTTCCAATGCTGTGGTCTTCTTTCCGGCTTTTTCTACTGCATTTGGTCCGGTCTTTGGCATCCACTGTGTATCCACTTTCACAACGTCTAGCCAGCGCTTCATTTATTTATTTATTTAACAATTTATTGTACACAAAAAACATCATAAACACAGGACATAAAAAAAAAAACTAAGACACATGTTCATGGGTTTGCCGCGTGATCTAGGTTCTTAGACAGTTGGGATCATTTTCCTGATACCGGGTGTAAGGGACGGCTTCCCACAAACTGGTAGAGGATGCTCAGTCAACGACACTGAACAACTTTCATCGGGAAATTCTTTAAAATCTTTTCCATACAGATTGTCTGACCGAGGTGGTCATTTTGTATAGGAAAGTTGTTTTTTGATTTCCTGAATAATTTACTGGTGGAACTGGAACTAAATTAAGTTGTTTAGTTTCGTTAACTGAGCAACCCCTATCAGTGTGTCTCTCACATCCCGTATTTTTTTCTTTACCTAATCACTACATAGTATAAAACAAAGTCGCTTTCTCTGTCCCTATATCCCTATGTATGCTTAGATCTTTAAAACTACGCAACGAATTTTGATGCAGTTTCTTTTAATGGATAGAGTGATTCAAGAGGAAGGTTTATATATATAATACATGCAAAATATAGAAGAGAAACACTGATTAATTCCGTGCGAAGCCGGGGCGGGTCGCTAGTATGATAATAAAAAAGAAAATCCCTTCTGGGTTGCGGAGGTCAGATGGCAGTCGCTCTGTGTAAAAACCACCAAACAACCATCTGTACTGTTTCTATGCGAGAAGTTGAAAAAAATATTACGGCTATTAAATCTAACGCTGAAGGCCTTGGCGGTATCAGTCGCAGGATGACCTTACTGAGTCTCAGTGTGATTCTACCTATCCTCAGTCACATTTCCAACTTCTCTTTTAGCTTTGGCACTGTCCCTAATTGTTGGCGTCATGCTGCAGTTATTCCTATCCCCAAAATTATTAACCCATCCAGTATGTCACATTACCGTCCTATATCAATTTTGCCCTTCCTTTCAAAAGTTCTTGAACGTCTTGTTCATCAACAGCTGAATCACTTCATTTATTCCCACAGTTTGCTCAGTCCTTTCCAGTCCGGTTTCCGCCCTGGTCACGGAACAGTAACCGCACTCACCAAAGTATCGATGATGTGCGAATAGGTATGTCAAATCAACAGGTCACGGTTTTAGCTTTAATTGATTATAGTAATACCTTTAACGGTTGATTTCGATATTCTTCTTGCCATGTTGCGCTCGCTGCACATCTCGGATGGGGTTATTGACTGGTTCTCCGGTTATCTTGTTGGAAGGCAGCAATGTATTCGCGTTGATAGTAAAGTATCTGCTTTCGCCAATATAACTGCGGGTGTGCCTCAGGGTGGAGTACTCTCTCCTCTCCTTTTCTCAATTTTTATCAATTTCCTTTACTTCTCTTCTTTCTTGTTCTTTTCATTTATATGCGGATGACCTTCAAATCTATACCCAAGCATCTATTAACGAACTTGACTCAGCCATTACTGCTCTTAACCATGATCTTGCAACTGTCCTTCAGTGGAGTCAATCGCACGGCCTTATGGTCAATCCCAACAAGTCGCAGGTCATTGTTATAGGCGGTCCGAGACAAGTGATCACACTAAATTCTGACGACGCACCACCTCTAACCTTCGATGGTGTCGTTCTACCCCACAGCAAAATTGTTAAAAACTTGGGTGTTTTTTTTGATGCCACCCTATCATGGTCACATCATGTATCACAGGTTAGTCGGAAACTTTTTGCTGCATTGGGGGCACTAAAAAGGTGGAAGAATTTGCTGCCTATAAAGACCAAGATTGAACTTGCGCAGTCACTTTTAGTTCCTATACTTGACTATGCAGATGTCTGCTATCTTGACATCAATGAGGATCTCCTCAATAAACTGCAACGTCTACAGAACATCTGCATACGATTCATCTACGGACTGCGCAAGTTCGATCATGTGTCGGAATAAAGAAAGCTGCTTAAATGGATAACCCATTAGACAGCGCCGTAATGAACACGTCCTTCTTCTCCTTTACAAAATCCTATTAATTATTTCTTCCATGCTGGCCTGGGAGCGAGAGAAAAACATAGAATGTGCCAGCTGCATTTCCTCCCGGGCATGCTGTAAAAACCAGCTAAGGGATCCGAGGGTTTCAGTATATTGTAATTTAGGCGATGGGCTGACAACCTGTCACTACAGCAATATACCTAGAATTCTATCTTAAATAACCCTCAAAACTTTGTCAGACGTGGCGGAACGACCTTTGTTTGGGTCGTTTACGCTCTGCCTACCCCATTAGGGATAAAGGCGTGATTATATGTATGTATGTACAAAATCCTATACGATCCTCGTTCCCCTCCTTACCTGAAGGAACGTTTTCATTACTTGGGTGAAGAACATAGCCGGAACCTTCGCTCAAAGAGTGATAATTTACTCAACGCTCCTCCTGATCTCTCTAAATCTGGCTACTCTAGAGAATCTTTCGCTGTAAGGGCTACTCACTTGTGGAATGAGCTACCACGTGATATTCGTCACTCAGAATCTTGCCATTTTTAAATTTGGATTACACAGTCATCTTCTTACTGCATCTGGTTGCAATTAATCTTATTTCATCCTATATGTTTAGTATAAATGTTTATCTATTTATATATGTATATATGAATGTAAGTATGTGTATGTTTGTATGTTATATACATGTTTAATTTAATTTATTTATTATAAATAATTATTTATTTATATTCGGAATTTTCGTTTATCTATGTATTTAATATGTACTATTATGTAGATCTTATGTTGGAGGTTTTTTAAGTGTTTAGTTCTTTCTTTGAGGTTGCCGCAGCTACTTGCTATGTATAATTTTTCTTTATTAAATGCAGGGTTGTCTGGAAGAGATCGCTTGAAGCGATAAGGCCGCCTTTGCGAACACTGTTATTTTTAAGTTTTTCTAAACTGTACGATTTATGCGCAGTAAAGAGTTTATCTATCTATCTACCCTCGTTCAATCACCTAGATTAGGTAGCCGACCCCGTAAGATACGGAATAAGGCTAGGGAGGTGATGACGACCTAATAATTAAAAGAAAAGCCTGGCCACCCTACACCCAAGGGGTGGCCTCCTCGCGGAGGTTGCCCTGAATAAAGAAAAGTTAAAATTTTCTTAACCCCCCGCTCCGGGGTGGCTCCTATCTATCTTCGTTTAAGTATTGGCAAAAATGACCCCCCGCCTTCACCCCTCTCTTTCTAACGATGTCATTGGTCGGTTTTTATAACGGTTAAGCGTCGATGGTTGTTTTTGATTCCTTTCGCTTTTTTTAGGTTTATTCTTTGCTAGGGCTTTTCGAGTCGAACAACGAATCGATGAACCCTGGTGTCAGAGTTTTCAAACCGCCTAGGAGCACTGCTGTTAGGCCTCTGACATGGTATTAGTAACGAGCACTATAAAAGACAGCGATCGGCACCCACAGCTTAACGAGCCTGCAATATCCTAACCAAACTGAGGAAACCACACAAAACATCAACTTTGTGTTTCCCCCTGGGAATCGAACCCAAAACCTCCGGATCGGGAGCCCAGGGTTCAGAGCACTAGACCACGGAGGTAGTTTTTTAATGAAAATTACATAGTAAAATATAAAGAGACAAAGGTAAGTCTTCTTAATGTGATACTAACTCGTTTATGTTTAATGTGTATATATATCTAAGATCCATTGTAGTACCCTGTATAGACGAGTATATACATACATACATATAGTCACGCCTTTATCCCTAATGGGGTAGGCAGAGCGTAATCGACCTATACAAAGGTCGTTCCGCCACGTCTGACAAAGTTTTGATGGTAATTTAAGATAGATTTTGTAGGTATATAGCTGTAGTGACAGGTTGTCAGCCCATTGCCTAAATTACAATATACTGAAACCCTCGATTCCCTTAACTGTTTTTTACAGCATACCCGGGAGGAAATGCAGCGGGCACATTCTATGTTTCTTTTTCGCGCCAAGTCCAGCATGGAAGTGACGAGTATATCGGGTGTTAAAAACACAAAGCAACACGTCTTCAAACAGGTGGTTAACTTATGCTAAGTATCGTCAGCAAAAACACCACAGCATTTTAAAATTAAATACTTACATCTATTTTTAGGATATATACCCGGTATAAGGGACATCATCCCATAAACTGACAGGGGTTGCTATAAAAATGATTTTCCATGCAAAAAGTCGACCTCGGTCAGACGATTTCTATGTTTTTTTTTTTCCATTTCCTGGTGGAAGTTGTTCAGTGACGTTGACTGAGCCCCCTATCAGTTAACGGGACTGCCTCCGTGGTCTAGTGGCTAGGGCCATGGACTCCCGATCCGGAGGTCCTGGGTTCGATTCCCAGGGGGGAAACACAAAGTCGATATTTGAGAATTTATCACTTTATGAATTTTCTCCAGTTTGGTTAGGACATTGCAGGCTGAATCACCTGATTGTCCGAAAAAAAGAAAAAGATTTCGTGCTTCGGAGGGCACGTTAAGCCGTCGGTCCCGGTGTCTTTGATAGTGGTCGTTAATTAAAACCATGTCAGAGGCCTGATAGTTGTGCTACTAGGCGGTTTAAAAACTCTGACACCAGGGTTCATCGGGTTGATAGACTCGATACCCACTCGACAGAAGAAGAAGACGGGACGCTGTCCCTTACTCTCCGTATAATATGAAATTCGTAAACCGAAAAACACACTTTTATCGATGCGGTTAAGTAGGGACAGGACTTAAATAAATCTGAATTAAAACTATTGTCGCCGTTTTCTGTTATCTCATGCCACTATCTTTCTTCTTCCATGCTGGTTTGGGAACGGTAGACAAACGTAGAATGTGCCAGCTGCATTTCGTCCCATGCTGTAAAAACCAGCTAAGGGATCCGAGGGTTTCAGTATATTGTAATTTAGGCGATGGGCTGATAACCTGTCACTATAGCAATATATCTACAAATCTATCTTAAATAACCCTCGAAACTTTGTCAGACGTGGCGGAACGACCTTTGTTTAGATAGTTTACGCTCTGCCTACCACATTAGGGATAAAGGCGTGATTATGTTTAAGTATGCAGAAAATGCCACAGGTATGATTACGGTCAAAATTTTGATTTTGTGTCATCCGAACCCCCTTGCCCCCTTTGGTTCGTGGTGAGATTTTATTTGAACCGCTACCTCCCGCCGTTTTTGCTGACGCTACGGCAACTGTGTCTAAAGTTAATACGATTAAAGTTGGGTTCTTTGTGAACTTGGCTTATTTATACTTACGTTTCGTCACATCTCCTTTCCTGTGTTCAAATACATACATACATATAATCACGCCTTTATCCCTAATGGGGTAGGCAGAGCGTAAACGACCTAATCAAAGGTCGTTGCGCCACATCTGACAAAGTTTCGAGGGTTGTTTAAGATATATTTGTGGGTATATTGCTGTAGTGACAGGTTGTCAGCCTATCGCCTAAGTCGCAATATACAGAAATCCTTAGCTGGTTTTTACAGCATGCCCGGTAGGAAATACAGCTGGCACATTCTATGTTTTTCTGTCGCTCCCAATCCAGCATGGAAGTATGTGTTCTGATATTTCTTAAAACAATGAGAAAAACTACAAAGACGGCATTGTATACAACTTTTACAAGGCGTTTGACGCTCTGCCTACCCCGTAAGGGATAAAGGCGTGATGTTATGTATGTATATATACAACTCAGAAGTGGTGTCCTCCGAAGCACGGAACAATTTTAGGGCCGTATTTATAATCAGCCCTCATGAGTGACAGCGAGTTTGAGTTCGTATCAGAAATGTCATTTCAGTTCAAACTGGCCTGTCAAATCCATACTTGATATTGCTCTCAAGTTTGATATCGCTTCATGTATACGAGTCTTAATACTGTGATTGCTGAATCATAAAAGAAAAAAGAAAGAAAGAAAAAAACAAGCGGTTGCATCGGCCTAATCGAACTGGGAAAAAACTTCCAGTCATAAATTGACAAATATCAACCCAGAACTACCAGATCGTGAGCCCATTGCTTAGATCACTAGACCACTATGGCTCGTATTTATAAAGCGATCTCCAGATTGAGAGCAATATTAAGTATGGAATTGAGAGGTTGTTTTGTACCTAAATGACATTTTAGATACGAACTAAAACTCGCTGTCCGTGTCAATAGCTGATTATTAATACGGGCCTATGAAAGACGAAGTACTAAACATACTTACATCACATATATGTTTTGTAAGTACGTATACGTATGTTTGTATCATAGGCCCGATGGTGTAGTGGATAGGGCCGCTGCCTCCTAACCGGGAGGTCGTGGTTCGAATCCCACCACGTACCAATGTGTTTTTCGGTTTTCGAATTTCATATGTACGTTTATTCGGTGCTTTTTCCGTGCTTCGGAAGGCACGTTAAGCCGTTGGTCCCGGTTAATATCGTTTAATACCGTAGATATTAGTCGTTAAGCCATATCAGAGGCCAGTGCTAAGCATTGGCGGCTTGAAAACTCTGACCTAATCTAGGATTGGGTCTGGTTTCCCTTTTGGGTTGCGGAGGTCAGATGGCAGTCGCTCTGTGTAAAAACCAGTACCCTCGTTCAATCCCCTAGATTAGGAAGCCGACCCCGTGAGATACGGGATAAGGCTAGGGAGACTGACTGTATCTGTACTTTTATCTGTTGGTACGAGTATGTTTTCTAACTAGCTTTAGACTTAAGTTCAAATGCCTGGTATTATCTTGACATATTCCGTCAATGTGTAAGTTCTTCCACGCTGGCCTGGGAGCGAGAGATAAACGTAGAATATGCCAGCTGCATTTCCTACCGGGCATGCTGTTAAAACTAACTAAAAGCTAAGAGGGTCCGAGGGTTTCTGTATATTGTAATTTAGGCGATGCGCTGACAACCTGTCACTACAGCAGTATCTACCTACAAATCTATCTTAAATAACCTTCAAAACTTTGTCACACGTGGCAGATTGACCTTTGTTTAGGTCGTTTCGCTCTGCCTACCCCATTAGGGATTAAGGCGTGTTACATCTATGTATGTGTAAGTTCTTTCGTTGCATCGTTGACTCTGTTTCTGTCACATTTGGCTAAGAGAAACCCCATTAAAAATAATACCAAATTTAAGACTGAGTAATACATACATACATATAATCACGCCTTTATCCCTAATGGGGTAGGCAGAGCGTAAATAACCTAAACAAATGTCGTTTCGCCGCGTCTGACAAAGTTTTGAGGGTTATTTAAGATATAATTATAGCTATACTGCTGTAGTGACAGGTTGTCAGCCCATCGCCTAAATTACAATATACTGAAACCCTCGGATCCCTTAGCTGTTTTTTACAGTATGCCCGGGAGGAAATGCAGCTGGCACATTCTATGTTTTTCTCTCGCTCCCAGGCTAGCATGGAAGTAATTTTTTGTTTAACTTGTGGTTTTAGGCGTTTTATGGTACTCTGCCTTGCCCAGTAGTGTTTTGATTCTCGATCTTCGTGTGTCTGATACACTAAGTTGATATCTATGAAAATAACCACTTAGTGAGATTTTTTTGAATTCGCATTTAAGAGTGTCAGCCTAAATTAGGTAACCGAAAGTAAAAAATGCATTTCCATACAAAATTGTGACTCAGCTGTCATTTTATTACTTCCAAGTAAGTAAGACTGAGTAAAATATATAAAAACCCTATTCACGCTTCACTAAGTACATAATACAGAAAAGGGTTCCAAATTTGTATTCTAACGCTAAAATAAGGGATAAGAAGAAACAGACTCCGTGTATTTAAACAAAGAAATTTATAAACAACAAAAACACTTTGTTATTCTACAAAGCAAGAAATATCCAAGAGGTCCGACTGATGAATACAATTTTCTTTTAACAAAATTGAAACCGGGCCGCTGGAAATTTTAATATCTCGGGGGGGTTTAGGTAGATAGCGGGGCTATTTATATTTTTCACTCCCCCCCCTGTTTCTTTTGGCGATTATTATTCTGTGTTCCGATGGTAGGGGGCGGGCGCCACCCCTTTGGACTCTTTCCTTTTTGCTTCTTAAGTCCATCTTGAGACGGCACAGCGAAAGGCCTGGAATAGACATAATAATGTTTATTTTTTATAAATTATTTTATTTTCATCTCTTCTTCTTTTCTTCCATGCTGGACTGGGAGCGAGAGAAAAACATAGAATGTGCCAGCTGCATTTCCTCCTGGGCAAGCTGTAAAAACCAGCTAAGGGTTCCGAGGGTTTTAGTATATAACAATTTAGGCGATAGGCTGACAACCTATCACTATGGCAATATACCTACAAATCGAACATAAATAACCCTCAAAACTTTGTCAGACGTGACGGAACGACCTTTGTTTAGGTCGTTTACGCTCTGCCTACCCCATTAGGGATAAAGGCGTGATTATGTGTGTGTGTGTTCTTTTCTTTTGGGTTTTGTATGTTGACCTGTTGTATTGGGATGTACTTTGGTGCCAGATTTTTTAGGCTCATATTTATAAAGCGATCTCAAGATTGAGAGCGATATTAAGTATGGATGTGACAGGCTGTATTGTACTGAAATAACATTTCTAAAAGGAACTCAAGCTAGCTGTCAATCTCAAGTGCTGTTTACCAATACAGGCCTTAGTAACGAAATGATGACAACAAACTTGCTGCATCTCTCCCATATTCTTACGAATATAAATACATACATACATACATATAATCACGCCTTTATCCCTAATGGGGCAGGCAGAGCGTAAACAACCTAAACAAAGGTCGTTCCGCCACATCTGACAAAGTTTTGAGGGTTGTTTAAGATAGATTTGTGATGTGATGATTGATGTAGTACATGTTGTCAACCTATCGCCTAATTTGCAATATACAGAAACCCTCTTGCCCGGGAGGTAAAGCAGCTGGCACATTCTATGTTTTTTTGTCGCTTCCAGTCCAGCATGGAAGAATCTTATAAATAGGTCACGCTCTAATCGTGTGATTGTTGAGATACTCACTGCCCAGCATGTAGTTGAAAGAGCATTTTATGACCTCTCTATGACGCATATAATAATATTTTATTTTATCATTTATATATCATATAAATATATTTATATGTATTAGTTTATTATAGTTTTGTTAATATGTGTACTAGTATTATTATATGTCAATTTGTAATTAAATTATACTAACTGTGTCTGTTCCCATGAATTTCCCATCTTTTATCCCCATTAGGTTGGCTGGAAGAGATCTCTTATAGAGATAAGCTCGCCTGTTGTTTTTTTTTTTTAAGTATTTTATTATTAAGAACTGTATTTTTAATTTTAAAAACAATAAAGAATATATAATAATTAACCTTGTTTAGCATAATCAGATGCCCTCAATATTTCTACCGAACCATACTGAACAAAAAACTTTTTTTTCTATTCTGATCGGCTATTCTGGACGCTTCTGGATGGCTTATCTTAATCTGACTCCTCAAGCAAATACAATAAAATACAATACAACATTCTTTATTGCACAAAGAAACACGTACAACCGAAATAAAAAGGAACAATCGTGACAGTACAATATAAGCGGCCTTATTGCTAAAGCAGCAATTACTACCAAATCCAAAAATCCCTTATATATTTAGGTTCTCCACCTATAGACTAGCTACACACTTTTGCGCACAAAATCACAAAATATTGACTAAAATCGTTACATGTCATTATCTATCATGGGAGAACAGAAAGGGACAGCAACAATTTAAGTCAAGATTTAGTTATGTAGTGTCCTCAAGCAATCGGTACCATTGTATAACAAATTGTTGGTCTTGGGCGTTTATCAATTCAGCATATGGAAGAATCTTTGACATCTAATCTGTCGCCTAGAGAGTGACTAATAGAAAGTGGGTACCACTTCAGTAGCTGAGGTTGCAGAGCGATGGAACGGCATTACAAAGGTCGCCGGTTCAAATCTGCTCGGGAGGAATTTTTAATTTCTTATTTTTTTTACTACAGAGAGTAAAAATTTTCGCTACAGATATTTCGCAAGCGGTACAAAGCAAAGATAAATCTATTATTTATTGTAACAACTGCTTCTACGTGCTGTTTCCATGACAGATGTGCGTCCAGTACAATACCGAGGAATTTTGTCTCAGCGGACTCCAAAATTGGTATGTTTTCGCTCGATATGGTCAAAATCTCTGGTTGCTTATTTCTATTTACAAACTTTATGAATGTGGTTTTGTCAAGATTAATATTTAAATTATTACATTTTAGCCAAAATACAACTTTGCTAATAGTTAAATTAATTTCGTTTTCGTAATCTAGACCAGGAGTCCCATGTATCACTATGGATAAGTCATCTGCGAATAGTATACATGGGTAATTTGTGATAGCCGGTAGATCATTTACATATAAAACAAACAGCAATGGTCCTAGAATTCCGCCTTGAGCAACTCCGACGTTATTACGTTTAAAATCTGACCTGTAATTGGTTGTTTCTGGCTGGTCGTTAACAGTATTCAATTCAACACATTGCGATCTTTCACTGAGATAATTTTTAATGAGTTTATTAGCTATGCCTCTAATCCCATACCTGTCTAGCTTTCTTAACAGGATGAGGTTGATGTTTGTTGGTGAGATTTTTTTAAACCTTATATAGAATGTCGCTACTCCACGCCACTCGCTATTCCCTGCTTCTGTCACTTACCCCTTTTACTGGAAAAACCGTGGCACCTACCCGGAAGGGGTTCGATATTTAAATATAAGAAGAACACCCCCTTTTTTCAAGGGAGTCACCCCCTACCCCCTGGATTTATGGATCTCTCCGAGTGGCTGCGTAATTACTTATCTTTAGAATACAAATCAATCGGAGTACAAATCTAAAAACTGTTTGTTCTACGGCTACTTGTGTTCTTATTGGATTTTATTGTGATGTTATGTGCTAGGTGATATGTATTATAAAACTTTTTTCACATAAATATAAGTTTGATTCATATTACTCCCATGCTGGCCTGGGAGCGAGAGAAAAACATAGAATGTGCCAGCTGTATTTTCTCCCGGGCATGCTGTAAACACTCACGATACAAATGGGGTAGGCAGAGCTTAAATGACCTAAACAAAGGTCGTTCCGCCACGTCTGGCAAAGTTTTGTTGGGGTTATTTCAGATAGATTTGTATGTATATTGCTGTAGTGACAGGTTGAAGCCCATCGCCTAAATTGCAATATACTGAAACCCTCAGATCCCTTGCCCGGGAGGAAATGCAGCTGGCAAATTCTATGTTTTTCGCTCGCTCCTAGTCAAACATGGAAGGTAAGCATCACTTTTATTAGTTTTACGTAGAATTTGACCTCAACAAATTTAAACCACAAATAGGTTTTTTACTAGGGTTTTTAGGATATAGTAATAAAGAGGTAGGTACTAGGATCTTTGGATAGCACTTAAAGGATGACTGACTATTAGCAAGTAGGGCTGCAAGTTTAATACCTACGTGGTCTACTAGTCTGAGGCTCCCGATTCGGAGGTCGTGGCTTCGATTCCCTGTCTACAAGTGTAAAAAAGTGTGCAATTAATTTAAAGTATTGTGTACCTAACCACCCTCAGTAAATATTCAAGTCTTTGTAAATTCAGTATGATTATTTCTTTATGACCAAGAATTATGATGTCTCAAGAGCCAAGATCAAGACTGTTTGATTTGTTTAAGAAGTACATTATTATAGGCTTGATTCCGTACCAATTTAAGTGACTATTTACTAAGCTCTTAAGACGTTAATGGATTCCTTCATATAAAGTCTTGTGTGTGAAATATTATTGGCCAAAATAAATCGTATGCTTCCAGTCAAATGTTCACTTTTGAATCTGTTTTAAAGGCTATAGCTATTATGGCTCGTATTTATAAAGCGATCTCAAGATTGAGAGCGATATTAAGTCAGGATTTGACAGGCCATTTTGTACTGAAATGACATTTCTGATACGAACTCAAACTGGCTCTCACTCTCAGGTGCTGATTATAAATACGGGCCTTATAAATTAATATTGTTTTTATAAAAGACTTTAAAAACGCAGAAAAGGAAATCAAAGTTTCTGCGGATATGTTTACGAAAGTTTCAAAGTATGATTAAGAAAGTGAAAGTCGTAGCCGCGTAGCACTTTACTACGTCGTAGGCACTATAGGTACTATTAAAGGTCGGACTACACTAGGACGTAGCTGCAGCCGAGCGGCGCGGCGCGACACAGCGCGACAAAATCTGTCAAAATGTATGAACTGACATTGCCGCGCCGCTCCGCTGCAGCTTCAGTGACACTTCAGTGCGTTACCTCTAATACATTTTCATACAAAGAATCAGCTACGTCCTAGTGCGATCTGACCTTTAGATGTATTTTTTGTATTTTTTCAATACAAATCATGTCAAAGGCCTAATGGCTGTGCTACTAGGCGGTTTCAAAACTCTGACACCAGAGTTTTTCGGGTTGTTGTTCTCGAGAATCCACTCGCTAAGAAGAAGAATACAGAGTATGATTGAATAAGTGAAAGTCGTAGCCGCGTAGCACTTTGCTACATCGTAGAGATCGCGTAGCTTAAACTCGTAAAGTTGTAGAAACTATACTGCTGATATACCTATTATCTTTAAACTATGGTGCACAGTAAGGGCCATAAATATTGCACATCGGCTAAGTTTATGTTTCAATGTGCATTCGACTCGAGAGTCCACTCGCTAAGAAGAAGAATGTGCAACTTTAAAACTGTCGTTCATGTAAACGTAGTAACATTTTCATACATATATTTAATCACGCCCTTACCCCTAATAGGGTTGGCAGTGCAAAAACGACCTAAACAAAAGTCGTTCGGACAAGTTTTGAGGGTTATTTTATCACAGATGATATTAGTATTATATTGTTATTGTGACAGGTTGTCAGCCCATCGCCTTAATTACAATATACTGAAACCCTCGGATCCCTTAGCTGGTTTTTACAGCATGCCCGGGAGGAAAAGCAGCTGGCACACTCTATGTTTTTCTTTCGCTCCTAGTCCAGCATGGAAGAAACTTTACTTTTACTTACTTACTTTATATACCTACTTATTGTATTTATTACTTTTTAAATTACGAGTTTATTTACTTAAATAAATATTAAAGCGTCTCTCCTTTGTGTATTTATTTATAAAAGATGGCGGGATGAAACAATGGAATAGTGAGCGAAGTGAAATAAAACGGCGTCTTATAAAATAACGGGGGGGTGTTGGGGGGTAGGGGGGCAGTCAGCGGACCACTTTTCTTTCTCTCGCCAAAGCCATTCTCGAAGGCGCGAAAGTTTCTTGTGGACATGACGAATAGTCGGCAACCATTCACAAACGAAACTGATCAACTAAAAATATTATTTTTTGGAAATGGAAAATACTTTCTAAAAACTTTGCATAAAATGTCTGATCAAACTCGTAATTTTGTATGGAAGTCATAAATTTATAGTCCTCAGTTGTTTGTTAAATTAAATGTTAAACTTAAGATAAGATAAGATTTTCAAAATAAGTGTACCAATGTTTTTAAAATTACAAAAATGTACGCCTTTCTATTTCAATCTTCTTATTCTTCTTCTGTCGAGTGGGTATCGAGAGTCTATGGACCCGATGAACCCTGGTGTCAGAGTTTTTAAACCGCCTAGTACCACAACTATTAGGCCTCTGACATGGTTTGAGTAACGACCACTATCTAATATTTCGTGCCCTCCGAAGCACGAAATCTTTTTCTTTTCGGACAATCAGGTGATTCAGCTTGCAATTTCGTAACCAAACTGGGGAACAATTCACAAAGTGATAAATTCTCAAATATCAACTTTTGTGTTTTCCCCCCTGGGAATTGAACCCATGACCTCCGGATCGGGAGTCTATGGCACTAGCTACTAGACCACGGAGGCAGTTTCAATAATGATATGAGATGACAGCAAAGGGAACGATAGCGTTGGCGCTAAACATACCGAGTGTAAGGGCTGCTCTCGCAAACTGATAAGGGCTGCTCAGTCAACGAAACTGAACAACTAATAGGAGGATCTTTTTTTCGTGAACTAAAAAATATCTTCTTTTTCGTACAAGTTGACTCATCGAGGTGTTTTTTTTTTTGTATGGAAAGGTCTCTTTTCATTCCCTGAAAAATCCCTCATGAAAGTTGTCTATCAGTTTGCGGGAAGGCGTGGGGTTACACCCGGTATCTATTTATTTAATTATTTCACGAAAGGTATTTATAAAATATATATGTTACATTCTCGTCAAACTGCGAGGGCAGTTTGTTGGCTAGGTAGCACTCGTTATATAATTGTTAACAAATACCTATCTTATGTTTTACGTTTGTATAAGTACTAAACTTGAATTGTTTAAGTTTGTTAATATAAGTTAATAGATATATATATGTTGAGTCGTTGACAAACTATCGGGTTTAACGACACCGATTGTCATATGCATATATATTTTTTGCAACTAAATAAATAAATTAAAATAAAAAAAAACTATTTATCAATGCTGGACTGGGAGCAAGAGGAAAACATAGAATGTGGTGCAAGCTGCATTTCCTCCCGGCCGTGCTGTAAAAACCAGCTAAGGGATCCGAGAGTGACAGTATATTGCAATTTAGGCGATTGGCTGACAACCTGTCACTACAGCAATATAACTACAAATATATCTTAAATAACCACAGAAGAGTAAAAGCTAGCAGCGACTTCTCAAATCAGTGTAAATAACCCTCAAAACTTTGTCAGACGTGGCGGAACGATCTTTGTTTAGGTCGTTTACGCTCTGCCTACCCCATTAGGAAAAAAAAGGTTAAAAACTGTTAGTTATGGAGAACGGCGTATCCATATGAAGCCAACGTGGAGGCGCTGGGCGGTGTTTTTTCTCGTTTTATATTAAAATCGGGTGAGCGTGGAAATTGTCAGTCAGATAGGAAATTGCCCGCGTCGGGAGCCGTGACCCGGGCAGTCACTGCCTCAACTACCTTGCTTCTACCTATTCTGCCATGCTGGACTGGGATCGAGAAAAACATAGAATGCTACAGCTGCTTCATCTTCCTGGGCTTTTATTTAAATATTTATTACATCATTTGAATAGTCACTCCAATCTACATGACAACCTGTCACTACAGCAATATACCTACAAATCTATCTTAAATAACCCTCAAAACTTTGTCAGACGTGGCGGAATGACCTTTGTTTAGGTCGTTTGCGCTCTGCCTACCCCATTAGGGATAAAGGCGTGATAATATGTATGTATGTATGTCCAATCTACATACGTGATGCATTGACAGATAGACTGACATCCAAATAGACTGATACCTACTGTAAAAAATCAGCAAGAGGGAAATTAGGGTTTCAGTGTATTGTATTTTTAGGAAAAGGGCTGACATCCTGTCACTATTTTCATTTCAATCTGTAGGTAAATTATTCCCCATATTTTGTAAGACGTCGGGAAATGGATTTTATTTAGTGCAACGTTCTGCCTACCCCGTAATGGCTGAATTGTCAGTCAGATAGGAAATTGCCCGCGTCAGAAGTTGTGACACGGGAAGTAAGATAAGATAAGATAAGATAAGAATATACTTTATTGCACAGAAAAGACACTAGTGAAAATTAAATTAAATGAAACAAATAGTAGTACAAATAGGCGGCCTTATTGCTATGCAGCAATTTCTTCCAGGCAACCTTAGGGTACAGGAAAATAAAAAGTTGAACTAGTGGGCTGGTATACATTTTAGGCAATATATTGTATAGGTAAGTAAATAAGCTACTTAGGTGTATTTATATAATTAATAACAATAAATAGTCATACATATAAATTACTTATACCTACATAGAAATACATAAATACTATAATACATATATAAATATATATAATACTAATGAAAGAAAATGTTACAACCAAATTATTCCGGGAAATACGCAAGTGCAAGCGGTTAAGGTAGATAAAGATAGTGAGCTATAAGGTGTTTTTTAAAAGAATCTAATGTAGAAGCTTGTCTTACAGACGCAGGCAATAGATTCCAAAGCCTTACTGCACGAACTGTAAACGAATTAGAGTAAAAATTGGTAAAATGAGATGGGATAGTAAGAGAGAGGTAGCGCGAAGGGCGAAGTGTGCGATTAAGAGTAACAGAGTGGAAAGGGAATCTTTCTTTAAGATAAGGCGGAGACATAGGATTGAAGAGAATAGAATAAAGAAAAGATAAAAGATGGTAATCTCTACGAAGGCGAATGGGAAGCCATTTGAGTTTAGTTCTGTAGGCTGAGACATGATCATATTTTCTTAGGCCAAATATGAAACGAATGCAGACATTCTGCAATCGCTCCAGTTTATTGAGCAACTCTTCTGTCAGATCGGGATAAGAGATATCAGCATAATCAAGGATAGGTAAAAGCAAGGCTTGGGCAAGAGCAATTTTAGTATTAGTCGGCAAAAGACTACGAAGCCTCTTCAAAGAATAAAATGAAGCAAATACCTTTCTGCTGTCCTCAGCAACCTGTTGTTTCCAAGAGAGTGTTTTGTCAAAAATTACACCAAGGTTTTTCACTGTATCGCTATATGGGATCTGAACTCCGTCGAATACTACTGAAGGAAGCTGTGCAAAGTCAATTCTCGAAATAAAACCAGGACTGCCTATAATTATGACCTGAGTTTTCGTGGGATTAACCCTGAGTCCATGAGTGCGACTCCAATCAGAGACACGAGCCAAATCAGTGTTCACTTTGCGAACAGCTTCGGAAAGCTCAGGCATTGAAGCTTGTGAATAAATTTGAAGATCGTCTGCATATAAGTGGTAAGACGAAGTAAGAGAAAAAGATATCGAGTTAATGAAAATTGTGAAAAGAAGAGGGGACAAGACGCCACCCTGCGGCACACCTGCAGAAGTATCACACCAAGTGGAGAAGGAATCTTCAACTTTGATGCGCTGCTTGCGACCGCAGAGATAACTCTGAAACCAGTCAATAGTCTGTGGAGATGTGTTAAGAGAACGCAGCAGCCCCACCAAGATGTCAAAATCCACAGTATTAAAAGCATTGCTAAAATCTAGCAAGGCTAGCACCGTAAGCTGCTGATTATCCATTCCCCAACGAATGTCATCAGAGATTTTGACAAGAGCAGAAGTCGTACTATGACCAGAGCGGAAACCAGACTGAAACGGGTTAAGGAGATTGTGAGAATCAAGAAAATGGTTCAGCTGGCGGTGGACAAGGCGCTCAAGGACTTTGGAAAGGAAAGGGAGGATTGAGATAGGACGATAATCGGAGAAGGATGAAGGCTTAGCCTTCTTAGGGAGAGGAATAATCTGAGCTTCTTTCCACGCAGAGGGGAAGACACCAGAGGATATGGAACGGTTAAGGATTTTGGTAATGACAGGAGTGACAATATCTAGGATAGGAATGATCATATTACGACTTATGCAGTCACTGCCAACAGCATTCGAGGAAACAGACAATATGCTCTTCTTAACACCACAATCAGAGAATTGACAGAAACTGAAAGATGGAAAGTTGGGCAATGGTAGTGATGAAAGATTGTGCAAAGTATTTGACTTAGTATTAGCGTCAAGAGATGAAGTAGAGGAAAAATGATTATTAAGAGAGTCAAGATTAATATCCTTAGGTATGGAATCATTACGTGCTTTACGACCAACGCCCAGTGTACCAAGAAATCTCCATACATGGGTCACCATTTTCAACATTGATAAGAATATGGCGTCTTTGAGCGTCCCTTACCACCATATTGCAACGATTCCGTATTGCGT
Source organism: Scrobipalpa costella (assembly GCA_949820665.1). Lineage (NCBI taxonomy): Eukaryota > Metazoa > Arthropoda > Insecta > Lepidoptera > Gelechiidae > Scrobipalpa > Scrobipalpa costella. The sequence goes on along the minus strand of OX463320.1, from coordinate 4,163,372 downwards.
TATACCTGTCTCTGTTCCTATCAGAAGAGTCACATTTATACCTAATCTTAGCGTTATTCTTCCTTTCCATTAGTGATTTTATCTCTTGATTTAACCAAGGAGCAGGAAGGTGTTTTACTCTAATAGCGCGAACAGGAATGTGAGTATCATAAAGTTGGGTGATATTCGAGTTAAAGAGTGCCACCTGTCCATCAACAGATTCAACGCGATCAATTGCCGACCAATCTATATTGCGAGCATCTTCAAGAAGACGCGAGAGATCCATATCCTTGAAATTACGCTGGAAGAGAGTACGGGGTAACTGCCTTGCTAGTACCTATTCTTCCATGGGATAGGAAAACACAGAATGTTCCAGCTGATTATCTTCCCGGGCAGTATAAATCAGTAGAGGAAGACGAGGGTTTCAGTCTATTGTAGTTGCCTCTGTGGTCGAGCGATCTGAGCCTTGGGTTCTTGACCCGCAAGTCCCGAGTTCGATTCCCGGCGGGGGACAATGACTTTGTGTTGTTGTTTTTAGTTAGGACATTGTAGGCTGATCACCTGATTGTCCAAAAAGTAAAATTATCCATGCTGTCTGATGGGCATGTAAATAGTCGGTCCTGCGCCTGATTACTCTCTGGTCGTGTCAGTCAATCTGTCTCATCAGAATAAGAGATTGAAAGCATAGAGAGTGCACCTGTGTGCAGCGCAAACACTTGGGCGCTACTACTAAACTAGTCCTGCGCAGATTGCGGATCTCTGAGAGATTGGCCGCCGTGACCGAAAATCGGTGGGAGGACTATTATTATTTCGATTTAGTCGTTATTTTGTATAAGTTTTGTTTTCATGGTTTGCTCTGTGTTTCAATGGCAAACAAGGACAATGTTAGTCAGTTTCTTCAGTAGAAACACCCTTCTAACGGAAGAAATTTCATCTCGGCGCTTGAATCTGTAGGCATCATTCTGCTTGTTGTAACCAACAACTTTCAACAAGGAACTTAGGTCGACCATAATTATGACTCACTGATCACTATGAAGAATCACTATCACTGTGGTTGCTAACTGGAACAAGCTACCTCAAGATGTAGTGACAGCACAGAATACAAATGTCTTTAATAAACAAATTGGACAAATACCTACAAAACTTCAATAAGACAAGCAAATCGTGAACAGTGGGACACAGGCACTATCAGTTGCTACAACTGCCTGGCTTATTAAATAATATAATAATAATAATAAGAAAGAAGAAATCGACAATTTGGATTTGCAAAGATAAATACTATCTTTGGGAAAATTGTTACATACATGTAATCACGCCTTGATCTCTAATGGGTTCGGCAGAGCGTAAGCGACAAAGGTCGTTCCGCCACGTCTGACAAAGTTTTGAGGGTTATTGAAAGTCGAGTCTCTCACGCATAAACAAAAACACGAAACACGAAAATTTTTCGCAACAGAAAAAAAAGTCTTTTGATTTCTTTAAACTTATAACTTTGAACTTTAAACTTTTCAGTAAAAATAAATACTAAAATAAAGACTACTTAGTCTTAATAAGTACTTTATTTTTGTGGCATACCGTAGTTAGTATGACGATGGGACAAAATTTTGATGTGTTGTTATTAATGTAGTTAAATAAAGTTGCAAAGGTTATTTAAGACCCAATAAGCTTGCAATAATTTTGTTCCATCGGTGTGTAGGAATTAAGTAAGGTCGCACCATCGTGGACTCTCAATCGCCTCTTGTATCGTATCGTAGCGTATCGTTAAAATTATCACTTCTGTAGGTCTGCTGTAAGAAATTTCTTTTTAGAAATAAGTAGTGCCTGTTGTGTCTTTGTTTTTTATGTCCTGTGTTTATGATGTTTTTTGTGTACAATAAATTGTTAAATAAATAATTTGATTAGAGACAAGAGAAAGAAAATGATTACCAAATATTTTTTTGCCCCGTAAATCTCAAGGCTGCTCCGTCTATAGTCTACAGAATCAAGACAATATAAATGGCCCATCTTTTCTGACCCCTGGTTCCTTCACTCCGGCTCCGTGGTGTAACTATTTTCTCTTGAGCGAGAGGGGGGGTGGAGGTCTGGAATAACTGGTCGGGTATTTATTTTATTTGGGAGAGTCATTTTTGCCCAAGCTCCCCTTTCGCGGATCGTTTTTGTAGGGCGTCCGGCGGTGCTAGTGATGTGCCAGTGTTCTGAAAAAAAAAAGGTTAGTTTTGAAGAATACTATAATAGCAAATTATTTAGAGTTAAGATTATCATATTTCGCTAGTTCTTTGTAGAGATCGCACTTAAACGTTTTTTTTTTTAATTTTAGTAGGCGAAACAATCCATCAATTAATTGTTTCTATTTGCCTCCGGCTGCCATCTTGGTTTTGTACGATGTAGCTAAATATTGTGCAGAGCGTAAAAGTAAAATCTTATTATATTAATATAAGAAAATATTTGTTTTCTTATATATTTGTAATCGACAAACTCTAATAGGAGAGAAGTCGCTGAAGATTGTCTAAAGACCACACAAAAAAGTGGTATGGTTACGTTTTTATTCCTTACGGGGTGGGTAGATAATAGAGCGTCATAATAAGGCATTTAGGCTCGTATTTATTAAGCGATCTCAAGATTGAGAACGATATCAAGTATGATGAGATGACATTCCTGATACGAACTCAAACTAGCTGTATATCTCAAGTGTCGATTATAAATACGGACCTTAATAACGTACGATGTTTTTTTTATACTTAAAATGGGTTTGCTTTTGACTCTAGACACAAAGGTCAGGGATGACCGTGACAGAGTCGACGATGGAGCGAGAGATGCCTGTTATGACACTAGCAGTCTTCCTTACCGACGTAACACAGCAAGCTGTTTGGCGCCGACTCCGGTGGTCCGGTGGTCGCGAGCCAGGCGGCCCCTTGCGGAGCCTACCACCGCTTTGTTGGGATCGTTCAGCCGGACTTATTCACATGCAAGCCTGTGTTGCCGTTGCCCGGGGTAGACCACTAGGAGGTAGATCCCATCTTATGCTAACTATACTGGGAAATCTGTATCTTATTCTTCCACGCTGGACTGGGAGCCCAGCTAAGGGATCCGAGGGATTCAGTATATTGTAATTTAGGCGATGGGCTGATAACCTGTCACTACAGCAATATACCTACAAATCTTTCTTGAACAACCCTCAAAGCTTTGTCGGACGTGGCGGAACGACCTTTGTTTCGGTCGTTTACGCTCTGCCTACCCTATTAGGGATAAAGGCGTGATTATATGTATGTTTGTGTTTAAAAAATAATTTGAATTATGCGATACAACCGCTATTCCCATCCCTACAGACGTCCAGCCTTCCTATCTTTTTGCGAGACTTTACTTTCTTCAAATAATTGTATAGATAACGCGGGACAAAGAAACGAAACCCCCCTTCCCACCCCCTCACGGGGGGAGGGGGGAATTTTTACCGCCTTCAGACCCCTTTTGATCGAGCTACATTTTGACGGAACATTCTTTTTAATTAAGTATCTGCGGAAAAAAATACTTTTCTTCGGTTGTTTTGCAGTTTTCTTATAATTTTTTGTTAACATACATACATATAATCACGCCTTTATCCCTAATGGGGTAGGTAGAGCGTAAACGACCTAAACAAAGGTCGTACCGCCACATCTGACAAAGTTTTGAGGGATATTTGAATTTGTAGGCATATTGCTGTAGTGACAGGTTGTCAGCCTATTGCCTAAACTGCAATATTCTGAAACCCTCGGATCCCTTGGCTGGTTTTACAGCATGCCCGGGCGGAAAAGCAACTGGCACATTCTATATTTTTCTCTCGCTCCCAGGCCAGCATGGAAGTAATTTTTTGTTTATTTTGTGGTTTTAGGCGTTTTATGGTACTCTGCCTTGCCCAGTAGTGTTTTGATTCTCGATCTTCGTGTGTTTGATACACTAAGTTGATATCTATGAAAATAACCACTTAGTGAGATTTTTCTGAATTCGCATTTAAGAGTGTCAGCCTAAATTAGGTAACCGAAAGTAAAAAATGCATTTCCATACAAAATTGTGAATCAGCTGTCATTTTATTCTCCACCTATGTAGAGTCAATCTGCCAAGCTGAGTACGCCAGCTGCATTTCCTCCCGGGCATGCTGTAAAAACCAGCTAAGGGATCCGAGGGTTTCAGTATACTGTAATTTAGGCGATGGGCTGACAACCTGTCACTACAGCAATATACCTACAAATCTATCTCATATAACCCTCAAAACTTTGTCAGTAGTGGCCGAACGACCTTTGTTTAGGTCATTTACGCTCTGCCTACCCCATTAGGGATAAAAACGTGATTATATGTATGTAGGAAAAAAAAAACTGACCGTCCCATACAAAATTACCACCTCATTCACAAAATTTGTATGGAAAATAAAATATATTTCTTCCTGAAAAAAACTTCTGCTGATTGTTATTTAGTTTTGATAACTGAGGAACCCCTATCAGTTTGCTGGACGCTGTCCCTTACACCCCGTATGTAGAGTATTTTTTTTTTGTACACTACTTCGACTCGAGATGTTTCTTAATATTATGTTGTTACTTATAGAATTCATTTAGGTATCTTCATTAATCTCTATTTCTTCTTTATCTTTATTCCATAACTAGGTACACATCACCCTTAGCAACAAAAGTAAAAATACTAATGAAAAATACAAGTTCTCAGGAAACTAAATTCTTCAAGTGTTTCAAGAAAATAAATTCTCCAAGTCTTGTCATTATCATAGCAAAGGAACTGTCACTCACTTTGACCCCCGTAGTAAGACTCCCGATCAACCCTATTTTTCACTCTAATGCCAGAGAGAGACAGCAATATACTAGACACTAAAGTAAGAAAGAGACAGCCGGTGGCCGTTCGTCGAATTTTAATTTTCTTACCGTTTGAATTGTAATTTTTCGCAACGCCATTCGCCCTTCCTGTCTGGCAAAGATGTTCTGTTTCTTTCTTGATGTTTTTTTTAAGAGGGGTGGATTTGATTACTGGTGAATTATAGCGTGCTTGGTTATATGAAGTTGCTGTTTTATAAATATTAAATTGTTTGTGTTCTAAATAAATATAACTGTTTTAGTTAGCTAATATACTCTTTATTGTTCTTTTATTGTTGTTCTTTTATATTCTCGATTACGCGGAAAATCAGCGCTGTGGCGGTGTTTTACACGTGACCCATTTGTCGCTTAAGAACACTTAAGAACTTTGTAACCTTTAAAATATTTAATATTTGTAAATTCCATTCTTTTTTAGAAAAATACGCGTTAGTTTTTTTCTCTGTGTTAGGAAACCGTAGCTGACAAGCCATCCAGTTTTTTTATGCGACAAGATTAATCATGCTTTGTTAATACTAAAATATTACAGGCCTCATATCAGAGCGTTTTCATCCACGTCTGACAAGTTTTGATCCTCCCTTACGGCAAATGATTTGTTTTCTTTTTAGTCTCCCAATAAAACAATGGCGTTGTTTTTCTTAAAAACAGTGTCAATAAATCAGCGAGTGCGTAAGGCGGGCGGGAAGCGCATTATTTCGCGGTGCCGGCGGAAGCGATGTCGGCTGGACCCGAGCCAACGATGCCGATGCGCGTCTACAATGAGGCAGATCTTATGGCTTTCTTTTTGCTTTTATGTCTTGGTTTGTTCGTGGTTTTGTTCTTATACTTCTTTCTATAAAAAAAGCGTTGTTTTTCTTAATACTTCCATACTGGACTGGGAGAGATAGAAAAACATAGAATGTTCCAGCTGCCCTTCCTCCCGGGCATGCTGTTGAAGTCAGCTAAAGGGACTCGAGGGTTATAGTGTATTATAATTTAGGCGATGGGCTGACAACCTGTCACTATAGCAATACAATCTAATACTGCCCTCAATTTTTGTCAGATGTGGCGAAAGCGCCTTTTACGAGGCGTTATACGCTCTGCCTACCCCATAAGGGATAAAGGCGTGATTTATGTATGTATGTATGTATGTTTTTCTTAAAAACAGTATTAATAAGCGATGGCGGCTCGACCAGCGCCAACGATGCTGGTGCAAATCTAGGTACACCACGCAGATCTTATCGCTTTCTTTTTGCTTTTATGTCTTGGTTTATCAAGGTTTTTTTTTATTCACCATTCCTATAAAACTGTATGAATAATCAGTGCGTACGTAAGACGGGCGGGGAGCGCATTATTTCGCCGTGCCAGTGGAAGCGAAGCCAACGCAGATCTTATGGCTATCTTTTTGCTATTATGTCTACGTATTATGTCTTGGTTTGTTCGAGGTATTTTTTATCAAGCCAGGCTGTAAACGCTTATTGGTATTGTAGTAAGGTCTTCTTCTTCTTGTCGTGTCGATCGTTTTGGCGTTTTTATATTAATTTCGATCAGTAAGGTATTATTCTTTACCATTGCGAAGGATTTGTCCCTAAATTAAGAACAGCGGAATAGAATAGAATTCGTTTGCTCAAAAATATGGTACGTAAATATAGTACATTTTTGGTTCTTCTTACACATTTCTACCTTGGTAAGGCATGCATTTTTTTTTATAAATTATGTATGTAGGCGTTAAGAGATCAGGTGACTGGTCCATGCAAATTATATCAACAAGATTTTATCAATGGCTTTCTACACAAAGCCATGTCAGAGGTGATAGTTGTTAAGTTTCTTTGACTGAGCAACCCCTATCTGATTGCGGGACGCTGTCCCTTACACCCAATGCTTGTAGGTACCTAACCTACCTTACTGAACTTTTTATTAGACAATTACAAGGGTCAATTATACAATTTTCATTATTATAAGAAAGAAATGTCATCTAAAACGTCACATCGAGGCAGGGTTCCCAGGAGGAAGGCAGCATTGCCTCTCTGGATTACTAAGCTTATTCTTTGGGAAAAGAGACTGCCAGCACATACATACATATAATCACGCCTTTATCCCTAATGGGGTAGGCAGAGCGTAAACGACCTAAACAATGGTCGTTCCGCCACGTCTGACAAAGTTTTGAGGGTTATTTAAGATAGATTTGTAGGTATATTGCTGTAGTGACAGGTTGTCAGTCCATCGCCTACATTGCAATATACTGAAACCCTCGGATCCCTTAGCTGACTTTTACAGCATGCCCGGGAGGAAATGCAGCTGGTACATTCTATGTTTTTCTCTCGCTCCCAGTCCAGCATGGAAGAAACCAACCAAACCAAGCACCACAAGCCAGCACCTACCTTACTTGTATTTACGTAAAGATCATAAAAGTCACCTAAAACTCTTCACCAGCGTATATAATTTTACGTCCTCTGCAACAATTTACAAAGAAATTGTGTCTGAGTTTGCAAATTATTTTTCTTGTAGCGTCGCGGTGTCGCAGACGGCAATGTCGTTAGATTAAAAACAATTACCAAGACGGAGAGGCCGAGATGAAAAATTAAGACAATTTCGACCCTCCCTCCCTTTAAATAACGTCTTAAATGCTCTGCTGGACATAGTAGGCCTAGGAATAACCTAACAAATTGGGCTTATTTATTTTGTTAATTTGTTAGGGTCTTGTTTCTTTTTAGAATAAAAAGTTAGTTTTATTTAGGTTTTAGGAGTCTGCGTTACATTACAAGTGGTTCAGTGCAAACTGGTTACTATAAGTAAATATACTACCATCTAGCACAACTTGACCTACATGCCTCAGTATTAGCACTTATCAAAATGAAGAAGAATCTTTCGTAGAGATCAAATTGTATTGGATGTTGCGATTTTTTCTTCATAACCAGCTTTTCACGGTGTGACTCAACGGACTCATTCTATGCTGAACTGGAAGCGATAGAAAAACATAGAATCGTCCCGGTGCTTCTCTTCCATTCCGCATTATCGAAAAAGCCATGGGGCAACTTGAATTCATATAAAGTTCACTTCAAATATTATCCTATAACAATATAATCTTCTTCCATTCCAATCTGGACTGGGAGCGTGAGAAAAACATAGAATGTGCCAGCTGCCTTTCCTCCCGGGCATGCTGTAAAAACCAGCTAAGAGATCCGAGGGATTCATTATATTGCAATTTAGGTGATAGGCTAACAACCTGTCACTACAGCAATATTCTACAAATCTGTCTTAATAACCCTGAAAAATTTGTCAGACGTGGTGGAACGACCTTTGTTTGTTTAGATCGTTTACGCTCTGCCTACCCCATTAGGGAGAAAGGCGTGATTATATGCATGTATGTACAATGACCTAAAAATATTGACACAGATAGTCAAATCGATTACATTTTAAAAGAAGCAAAAAGTTCCCTCGTATCTAAATGAAAATGTCATCCGATATTTCCTCCAAGACGCAAATTACATAGCTATAGCTAGGTACAGTTACCTAAAGGGGAGTTATTATAAAGTTAAGGAGAGCGAGTTTTTACAAGGGGTAAGCACCCCATTTTATTTTTTATCCGAGGTACCGAACGATCAAGAGATGGGGTGGCGGAAAGTTTTGCGACCGAAAAATATTACTTACCAAGTTTTATGCATGTGTAACTTGAAGGTAAAGTCTACAGCCTTAGCACGCGAAAACATGTTTGATATTTATATTTAAAAGCATTGTGATGTGACAGTTAATTGGAATAGCCAAAAAACGTATGTTTTACGTTGTTTTAGATGAGTTTTTATTTTGATTGAATTTTTTTAGTAACTCGAACCATTTCTAGTAATCCTTCCCTATAACTAAAAGTTTTCGTAACTCAAGACAAGATCGACTTTATCAGCTGTTGAGTAAATCTAAATATACTTACGAAAATCCTAATAGTATTTCTTTTATAGACTAGAATCCTGTTTTTCCCATAAGGATTCAAGTAAGTAAGATAGCCAGTTGAAAGAAAAAGCAGGGCGACGCCGAATAATTAAATATATTTAATTTGGGCAAGAAAAACAACTATTCCGTTGTGATGATTATGTCATAGAGTTGTGTCACAGACATCTGCTGCTTTTATATAAGAACTAATGCTAGCAATTCTCTTATATACACTTGAATTAACATGACCCCCCTAATGCATACAGAGACTGCATGGAACAGCTTAAGATTTGTTATGCAAGTTAAATAAGCGAATTGCTGTGGATATCCTATTTTATAATTAGTTTTTTTTTAAATAAATATATTTTCTAAAATACCCTGAACTTTCTACTACCCCACCTCGCGACATCCCTATTTAGGTGGCAACAGAACTTTGTCCCCCCGAAGAAGGGAGAAAAATAAATCTAAATTGGCGCAATCCTTTGAAATCCCCTAGTTTTTTACCGCCATTTTGAAGAATAATTGCCGTCGACTTAAGAAACTTTTCCTACCTATTTGGAATTTGTTTTATTCGAATTTCGACTCTAATAAGAGTGTCGTCCAGTCGTTTATTGAAAAGTCTGTAAATTGATTAAAAACGTTAATTTTCGTTTTTGGAAAATGTTTTTACTTATTATGGTTAAGTTTTTGAGAGATGGGCTTCGGTCGAGGAATTACGATTTGAGTGAGATATTTTGAAAATACCCTTTTATGGACTAGTATTGAGGTAGAAATTTCAATTTTACAAGAAGAAGCTTTTGTATTGTAGTTAAATGACATGTCAAGTTACTGTATCTCTGTTCGCTAATATTCTTATAAGAAACTTCTTTTCTGCACCTTAATACCCTGAATTTAAAGTTTTGTCCGGGCGGATGTGACGTAATAGGCGACCTCCGCTGCGACAGGAAGCACGTTAGCGGAAGTGCACAGTTTTCAATATGGCCGTTAATTTAATACACATCAGTTGTTTTAATAAGGTCACGTTGCCGCCATATTAAAAAAAAAACACTGGGTAGTAAATGCTATGAAATGTGAAATGTTGTATGAATTATAAAAGAATATTTTTGTCATTTTACAAAAGTTGCTGATTTGACTACCAGTCAGTTCAAGGTTGAGCTTAGTTTTACAAAAGTTAAAACAAAAGTTGTAATTAGTAATTAATTATCGCCAACTAAAACCATTCAACTATTCCCAAAGTTGTTTTAAAATCGGTAGAAAATGTTAAACGACAAAAGTTGGGTGGTGGAAAAGTTCGCGGCCTCGCTGAGAGTTCAGGGCGATGAAAAATTCGACTTCCGAACGCAGCCGTGCAAATTAAAAAGTTTGGAACACTTTCCCTCCAAGTGGAAACTATTCCACCGCCATTTTGGTTTCGCGTTTAACTTTTTAATTTCTGAACTCATCGCGCGGTTGTTTATTGCTTAGTTATTTTAAATTTCATGTAAAAATATGTTTATTTAGTTATTATGAAGAAATTCAGGAAGATTTACGTAATATTTCTATAACGAGCTTTCTAAGCATAAATGGCGTTTTATTATGATTATAAATAGTCCAGTAATGGGAAAGATGAATCTGACAAATGTGTATAATAGTTATTTTAAAGCACTAGGACACTCCGCATCTGAAGAGTCGAAATGAAGACGAAACAGTGGTCAACAAACGACGAATCGATGCGTTCCGTTTTCTTCGACATTAAGCAGAAAGATAAAATATGTTAATTACGCCCTAAGGTGTAGTGGATAGGGCCGCTGACTCCTGAGCTGCCGCTCAATGGTATACCATTGGTTCGAATCCCACCACGTGCCAATGTGTTTTTCGGTTTTCGAATTTCATATGTACGTTTATTCGGCGCTTTTTCCGTGCTTCGGAAGCCACGTTAAGCCGTTGGTCCCAGTTAATATCGCTTAATACCGTAGATATTAGTCGTTAAGCCATTTCAGAGGCCAGTGCTAAGCATTGGCGGCTTGAAACCTCTGACCTAATCTAGGATTGGGTCTGGTTTGCCTTCTGGGTTGCGGAAGTTCAGATGGCAGTCGCTCTATGTAAAAACCAGTACCCTCGTTCAATCCCCTAGATTAGGTAGCCGAGCCCGTAAGATACGGGGTAAGGCTAGGGAGATGATGATTATAATATGTTAATTTAGTACGTACCCTTTATAAAAGAACACGGTTAAAACATCTTGTAAGTACAAAATCAGAGCTCTCCCAAAAAACGGCATCCGAGAATATCATAATCACCTCAATTGAGATAACAAGAAACAAGTAAAAATAATTGAAGGAGGAGACGGGGGTAGGTTGTACACCCCCGCGGACTTTTTTGACGCCCACTACCCTTTTTTCCGAAGGGGGTGTTTTGCAATTTAAATTTTATCTCAACGTAATGAGGGAGCCGGAGAATTTTACCGGATTTAAATACAAATACAAACGGTGGATCCATTTTCTTGTTCGAGTTATCTTTGGGTGGATTTTTGAGTCTTATTGGCTTATTTAGCTTAGCGCAAGATGAGGGTCACTCTTAAAGTATTCAGATTTTTTTATAATGATAGTTAGGCAACATCTACCATGACTGACTTTATTAGATACATACATACATACATAAATCACGCCTTTATCCCTTACGGGGTAAGCAGAGCGTTTAACGCCTCGTAAAAGGCGCTTTCGCCACGTCTGACAAAAATTGAGGGCAATTTTAGATTGAAAAGTGTATTGCTATAGTGTCAGGTTGTCAGCCCATCGCCTAAATAACAATACAGCTGACTTTAACAGCATGCACGGGAGGAAGGGCAGCTGAAACATTCTACGTTTTTCTATCTCTCCCAGTCCAGCATGGAAGAAATTTATTAGATACAATTTAGATTATTAGATATAGAGACTTTATAAGATACTAGCGACCCGCCCCGGCTTCGCACGGAAATAATCAGTGTTTCTAACTTTCTAACTTTGATGCCCTGTTCAATCGAGACCAAAATAGTCGCTTGCCAGGCCATAGCATGAAATTGACAAATTGTTTCTCACACGAGCACTTTCTTTCATATAGAGTGGTTGCTAACTGGACCAAGCTACCTCAAAATGTAGTTACAGCACAGAATACAAATGTTCACTTCAATAAGACAAGCAAATCGTGAACAGTGGGATATAGGCGCTATCAGTTGCTACAACTGCCTACCTGATGAAATAATATAATAATAATAATTAATCGGAATATTCAGTTTATGTTTTTTATTAATAATTTATTACACATCCCCATTTATCTGAACGATGATGAGTGTCTGAAATAACTGTCAAATAAGTAGGTTGATTTTTAGGCCCTTATTTATAATCCGCACTTGAGATTCACAGCCAGTGTGAGTTCGTATCAGAAATGTAATTTCAGTACAAAATGGCTTGTCAAATCCATACTTAATATTGCTCTCAATCTTGAGATACTCGTAGCGTTACAAATACGAGCCTTAGTGACTGGTTGATAACCAGTTACTTTCACAAAAAAACGAAGGTTATTATTTTATATTGCTTCATCTTTTTCTGTGGCGTGGGCGTCGAGTCGATCCACCCGATGAACCCTAGTGTCAGAGTTTTTAAATCGCCTTATAATATGACCAGCTAATAGGCCTCAGTCTTGGTTTTGTGTTACGTCCACTGTCAAAGAGAGGGATCGGGACAGGCAACTTAACGTGCCCTTTGAAGCATCTCAATCAATCTTTTCTCTTTCAAACGATCAGGTGATGCAGCCTGTATTGTCCTAACAAAACTGAGGAAAATCTCACAAAGTGATAAATTGACAAATACTAACTTTGTACCCCCTAGGAATCGAAATCAGTACCTCTGGATCGTAAGCCCATGGCTCTGACCACTAGACCACGAAGGCAGTTAGTATATTATTTCCTTATCACGTTGTAACTGCCTCCGTGATCTAGTGGCTAGTGCCATCGACTCCCGATCCGGAGGTCCTGGGTTCGTTTCCCAGGGGGTCCTAGGTTCGTTTCTCAAAGTTGATATTTGAGATTTTATCACTTTGTGAATTTTTCCCCAGTTTGGTTAGGACATTGCAGGCTGAATCACCTGATTGTCCGAAAATAAAAAAGAATTCGTGCTTCGGAAGGCACGTTAAGCCGTCGGTCCCGGTCGCTGTCTTTACTCATACCATGTCAAAGGCCTGATAGTTGTGCTACTAGGCGGTTTAAAAACTCTGACACCAGGGTTAATCGGGTCGACAGACTCGATACCCACTCGACAGAAGAAGAAGAATCACGTTGTATACTCTATAGCAGTTCAAAAACGCGTGTCAATACATCAGTGCCAAGCGCCGGCATCTCCCGGCCTCGGTCTCAATTTGTCTCTAATAGGCACCATTTGTCTGAAAAACATCTCCGGAACTCTAAAGTCAACTTTAGACTTAACACTTCAGACACATCACAACTTTAGCTATTTATTTGCCGGCAGGTTTGTTGTTCAACGATTTAAGATGCCACTGGAATCTCTACATAGTATAAAACAAAGGGTTTCTATATATTGCAAGAGGGTTTCTATATATATCCTTCTGGAACAGACTCCAGGAGAGCCGGAACTCTATCCTTCGCAATATTGTCGAAGATTTTGATAACATCTTCTGTCGGCATTGGTCGAAAATTCATCTGGTGTCGAACGACAAGTTAAGATAGGACAAGTAATGTGTATTAATTAATTATGATGACTTTTTATTGTATTTTTTTTATATTTTAATTTAATTTAAATTTAATTTTGTATGGGTAACTGCCTGAAATAAAGATATTATCATTAAACGAACCCAGGACCTCCGGATCGGGAGTCCATGGCACTAGCCACTAGATCACGGAGGCAGTTACAACGTGATAAGGAAATAATATACTAACTGCCTTCGTGGTCTAGTGGTCAGAGCCATGGGCTTACGATCCAGAGGTACTGATTTCGATTCCTAGGGGGTACAAAGTTAGTATTTGTCAATTTATCACTTTGTAAGATTTTCCTCAGTTTTGTTAGGACAATACAGGCTGAATCACCTGATCGTTTGAAAGAGAAAAGATTGATTGAGATGCTTCAAAGGGCACGTTAAGTTGCCTGTCCCGATCCCTCTCTTTGACAGTGGACGTAACACAAAACCAAGACTGAGGCCTATTAGCTGGTCATATTATAAGGCGATTTAAAAACTCTGACACTAGGGTTCATCGGGTTGATCGACTCGAAGCCCACGCCACAGAAAAAGATGAAGGAAATATAACCTTCGTTTTTTAGTGAAAGTTATCAACCAGTCACTAAGGCTCGTATTTGTAACGCTATCTCAAGATTGAGAGCAATATTAAGTATGGATTTGACAAGCCATTTTGTACTGAAATTACATTTCTGATACGAACTCACACTGGCTGTGAATCTCAAGTGCGGATTATAAATAAGGGCCTAAAAATCAACCTACTTATTTGACAGTTATTTCAGACACTCATCATCATTCAGATAAATGGGGATGTGTAATAAATTATTAATAAAAAACATAAACTGAATATTCCGATTAATTATTATACATACATACATACATATAATCACGCCTGTATCCCGAACGGGGTAGGCAGAGCGGAAACAACCCAAACATTGGTCGCTCCGCCACGTCTGACAAAGTTATGAGGGTTTATTTAAGATAGATTAGTAGGTATATTGCTGTAGTGACAGGTTGTCAGCCCATCGCCTAAATTGCAATATACTAAAACCCTCGAATCCCTTAGCTGGTTTTTACAGCATGCCCGGGAGGAAATGCAGCTGGCACATTCTATGTTTTTCTCTCTCTCCCAGTCCAGCATGGAAGTAATTTAATTATTATTAATTAATTAATTATTATTATTACATTATTTAATCAGGCAGGCAGTTGTAGCAACTGATAGCGCCTATATCCCACTGTTCACGATTTGCTTGTCTTATTGAAGTGAACATTTGTATTCTGTGCTGTCACTACATTTTGAGGTAGCTTGGTCCAGTTAGCAACCACTCTATTTAAAAGAAAGTGCTCGTGTGGATTGTTGTGTGAGAAACAATTTGTCAATTTCATGCTATGGCCTGGCAAGCGACTATTTCGGTCTCGATTGAACAGGGCATCAAAGTTTTGAAAATTTGTAGACATTTAAAGAAGAAAAATAAAGTTTCGGGATAGATTCGTAAACTAATGATATCATGGAAATATAATAAATAAGATAATACTAATTAAATCAGCAGACTTGGAGATATATGATATTCGACCGGATTTCGGATTCTAGTGAAAAGAATAAGCAAGCACTCCAAAGAGGATTTAATGGCGGAATTATTTTAAAAACAAATGGCGAGGGCTCAAAGAAACCGGCGGATCATTTTCAAACTCTCCAAAGATGGCGGACTTCGGACGATGGGATAAAGGAACTTTTAATAGGACTTAGCAGAGTGGCAACTAAATTCCTCTGCATATTTCGGTGTGGCTAATTATTTGATAACTACTACTTCTTCTTAACGACCCGATGAACCCTGGTGTCAGAGTTTTCAAAACCACCTAGTAGCACAACTTTAGGCTTCATAGCTTTAGGACATAGTTTAAGTAACGACCACTATCAAAGACAGCGACCGGGACCGACGGCTTAGCGGCTTAATTTGATAAGTGCTATTTTTATAACTACATAGTATAAAACAAAGTCGCTTTCTCTGTCCCTATATCCCTATGTATGCTTAGATCTTGAAAACTACGCAACGGATTAGAATGCCGTTTATTTTTAATGGATAGAGTGATTCAAGAGGAAGGTGTATATGTATAATACATGCATAATATAGTAGAGAAACACTGATGATTTACGTGCGAAGCCAGGGCGGGTCGCTAGTTTAAAATAAAAATTGTTTTAATTTTATTATTTGCATTTTCTATCTATAAAATAAAATGTAATGAAATAAATAGTGGATTTATTTTCCAAACTGTTACTTATTTGAATATAACTAATTTTAAGCGAATTTAAGTAGTGTGGTTTTTTTTTAACATCATCATCATTTAACATACAAATACCATAATTGATTTCGTTTTAAACATGTTTATGTTTAGTACTTATTTTTAAACGAAGCGATATTTTGTGTGATTTATAGTAGTTTACCTTAACCGTCTTTTCTTTAAAATTGGTTGATATACGATTTTCATTTTGTATCCAAAACTCTACTAGAGAAAAATCTAAAACTACATAATCTTTCGAATTCGCCAGTAATAGAATTTCGTTAATCCACTTTTTCTCCCCGCTTCCCCAGTCGGATGTCAGCCATCATTAAAATTTCGGAGAAACTCGGTCCCTTCTTAATTAAAAAATCGTGTCGACTGAGGAACAAAATCAATCCCCCCCCCCTCATCCCCCCAATCGGAGGAGTTTTTCTTCCCTTTCACCTTCACTTTGGAAGTTATTATGTTTCTTTAACGAGCGAAAAGTTTTTAAAGGGTGCTGTTTTGTTTTAAAAAGTTGTGAAAGCGGATTTTTTGATTGTCCTATTTAAGTTACTCGTATGTAGAGGAAAGATTTTTTAACTTGTTTGTAAAATTGATAGGATCTAAAATTTATACAAATTACTGATTTTAATCAATCTTATAAAAATAACAGAAGGTAATTTTCATCTTCGAGGTCAGGCTATACCGGGTGTAAGGGACAGCGTCCCGCAAACTTAAACTTAAACTCAGTCAATGATACCGATCAACTTCAAGCAGGATGTTTTTCAGGAAGAAAACAATTAATGGCTTTCTCATACAACATGTTCACCTCAATCGGACAATTAGGATGGAAAATCATTTGTTTTTTAATTGAAGAATGTTCCTGTTGAAAGTTGTTTAGTGTCATTGACTGAGTAACCCCTATCAGTTTGCGGGACGCTGTCCCTTACACCTGGTATAAACAGGACTAACATACATACATACATATATTCACGCCTGTATCCGTAATGGGGTAGGCAGAGCGTAAACGACCTAAACAAAGGTGTCCCGCCACGTCTGACAAAGTTTTGAGGGTTATTTAAGATAGAATTCTAGGTATATTGCTGTAGTGACAGGTTGTCAGCCCATCGCCTAAATTACAATATACTGAAACCCTCGGATCCCTTAGCTGGATTTTACAGCATGCCCGGGAGGAAATGCAGCTGGCACATTCTATGTTTTTCTCTCGTTCCCAGGCCAGCATGGTAGTAACAGGACTAAACATATATTAATTTGAATTAGTTTGAAACACTCTATGCATCTAAATTCAGACTACTTTACAAATGTAGTGCTTTCTTTTAATTTATACCTAGGATGAAATTATTAGAGATCCATAATTATCTCTAAAATATAAAATACTAAGTAGTCAAATAAGTATAGAAATATTGTGATAGCTTTCAGGATGATTAAAGTCGGTTCAGAAGTACAAGAGTTAAACATTACACACAAATAAATCATTCTTCTTTATAAAGTAGTATGGCGTTTGGATATTCTAAACCCGGCATCTTTTATTCAAAAATTCTCTTTTCACGAAAATCGAAATCACGATTCGTGCTTTTCAAGAGGAATTCAATAAATTTAATCAATTCGTACTTAGCGGGCGTCTTACAAACGATTTCGAATAGACGCCAGTGAAGATGAAAAGTATTAAAATTCGTAAATTTAAAAGAAGGGGTGGGAAGTGGCCCCCATTTTTAAGAAACGCCACCCCGGCCGCCCCCTCGCCGCCTACGATAGAAAAAGCTTTTGAATTTCGAACAAAAATGCTCCCGCGGACCAATCAGCGAACGGCGGGATAAAAATGCGATCGGCGGGGGAGGCGCGGAGGTCGCGAATCATTCAAAAAAAGAACGAATTTTACTTTTAAATAGTTGAGACAGGTTGAGGGAGAAAAATTTAGGGTGAAAAGAAATTTAAAGCGTCAATGGCGGGGTTTTTATGCAAATTTGGCGATTAGCATTTCTTATTGTGGCTATTTGAGAGCCGCGGAGGATAATTACTTGGATGATACTTTAAGTTTCACATTTAAAATTGAAATTGGTTTACTATGCCAGGTTTTATTTAGATTTTATTCTAACATTTATTTTGATAAATTAAAATGACTAATTATTTTTCGATCCGAAGAACCCTGGAGTCAGAAGATTTTAAAATAGCACAGCTGGCTTGGCAATGGCTTATGACATGGTTTGGGTAACGGCCACATCAATAACAACGACCGGATCGGATGGGTTAACGTGCTCTCCGAAGCACCTATAATAAGTAAACAGATAAAATTTAATTTAGGAAGAAAACTAACTTACTTTATAACTTAAAAACACTGAACAACACAACTTTATAACTATCACACATCATGGTCAAAGTTCAACTGATGTTGTTAACCCTTCCGATACCGCGGGTCAAACTTGTCTTACCAGTTATCTTGCCGTGGGGCGAAAAGATGGGGTACCGGTCATAATAGGCCCCGTACGGTAATAATAAAGGTAAATGTATTGTAATTTTTGGACCTATTTGAGTACCCGAAGGGCTATTGTGATTTTTGCGAAACTGACCTAACCGGTTTTTGGCGTGGGTTAGTTGTGTCTAGGGATGGGATTGTGACTGTTGTACTGTAGGATAGCTCAAACATCGATAGATTTGCCTAACGTTTACCTGATTTGATTTGATTGCTTCTGTAAGAAATGTTTAAATTAATATAGCGATGGTGTAGTGGATAGGGCCGCTGCCTCCTGAGCGGGAGGTCGTGGTTCAAACCCCACCACGTACCAATGTGTTTTTCGATTTTCGAATTTCATATGTACGTTTATTCGGCGCTTTTTCCGTGCTTCGGAAGGCACGTTAAGCCGTTGGTCCCGGTTAATATCGTTTAATACCGTAGATATTAGTCGTTAAGCCATATCAGAGGCCAGTGCAAAGCATTTGGCGGCTTGAAAACTCTGACTTAATCTAGAATTGGGTCTGGTTTTCCCTTCTGGGTTGTGGAGGTCAGATGGTAGTCGCTCTGTGTAAAAACCAGTACCCTTGTTCAATCCCCTAGATTAGGTAGCCGACCCCGTGATATAAGGGATAAGGCTAGGAAGATGATGATTTAGTTAATTTAATCTTAAAGTATTTAGTTTTTTTAAATTTATTTAATGTAATCCGTAGGTCTGACCTAGAATAAACACGTAATTTGGTTGATTTACTGACAAAGAGCTAGTTATAATTTAACACAAACAAATTAAGCTTTTCTCTTCTCTGCGAATATCTCCTCCTCATAATATTAAGTGCAATTCATTTTATCTTTAAAAATAATATATTTAAAGCTTTCAATTTAATGTTCATTTGTGCTTTTACTTTGTTCGTCATCATGTCCACAGAATTATCATTGTTATTTTTGTCCTAGATAGATATACGCCCGTATCGATAACAGGACTTGAGACTGACAGTTAATTTGAGTTTGTATCGGAAGAGTAATTTCAGTACAATGTAGCCAGTCACATCCATACTCAATATCGCTCTCAATACAAGCCTTAGACTGCTTCGAATTACCTAAACTCAAGTCGTTTATCGAATACCTACTCGATAGAAGAAAAGATTTTTTATAGGGAAAGTCAGGGTTCGCATAAAGTTGGTTGAATCGCTATATTTTCTTCCATGCTGGACTGGGAGAGATAGAAAAACATAGAATGTTCCAGCTGCCCTTCCTCCCGGGCATGCTGTTGAAGTCAGCAAAAGGGACTCGAGTGTTACAGTGTATTGTAATTTAGGCGATGGGCTGACAACCTGTCACTAAAGCAATACATATTACAATCTAAAATTGCCCTCAATTTTTGTCAGACGTGGCGAAAGCGCCTTTTACGAGGCGTTAAACGCTCTGCCTACCCCGTAAGGGATAAAGGTGTGATTTATGTATGTATGTATGTAGAAGAAAAGAAGCGAATGTAATTTTATCGACATCCCTCCACCCTACCTTCTCCACACCTATGACAGACCGTTGGCTAAACAATTGTCCGTGGTCACAAAGACCGAATTAGCATAGTGGCCGGACCGGTTCTCACGCAGGGGTCGTTCGGACCAGGACGCGTCTTCGGCCTCACAGCTTGCCGGCAGCGGAAGGGTTAACGTATGCAGATTTAGGATTTGTTAATGATATATTTTTGGCGGGATGACTGAGCTCTTCATCAATATTTTAGTTTTTGGTGTTTTAACATGTTACTATATCAGTATCATGTTACTTTAATATTAGAATCTAAGGCCCGAAATTATAAACAGTACTTGAGACTGACAGCTAGTTTGAGTTCGTATCAGAAACGTAATTTCAGTACAAAGAAGTACTTAATATTGCTCTCAATCTTGAGATTGCTTTATAAATACGAGCCTAATAAATTTAATTGGTTTACCTGTAACTATACTAGATTTTACCATTTCTGTTATCAAAAAATACCTTATATAGCTAGGTACGTATAGGTAAAAATCCAGTATAGTTATAGGTAAACCAATTATTACATCCATACTGGACTGGGAGCGAAATAAAAACATAGAATGTGCCAGCTGCATTTCATTTCTTCCATACTGGACTGGGAGCCATATAAAAACATAGAATGTGCCAGCTGCATTTCCTCCTGGGCATGCTGTAAAAACCAGCTATTGGATCTGAGAGTTTCAGTATATTGCAATTTAGGCGATGGGCTGACAACCTGTCACTACAGCAATATACGTACAAATCCATCTTGAATAACCCTCAAAACTTTGTCAGACGTGGCGGAACGACCTTTGTTTAGGTCGTTTACGCTCTGCCTTCCCCATTTGGGATAAAGGCGTGATTATATGTATGTATGTATGTAAACCAATTACATCAAATTTTATTCGACACCATGTTCTACTTCTTCTTCTTCTTAGCGAGTGTATTCTCGAGTCGAACGGCCTGATGAACCCTGGTGTCAGAGTTTTCAATCCGCCTAGTAGCACAGCTATGAGGCCTCTGACATGGTTTGAGTAACGACCACTATCAAAGACAGCGACCGGGACCGACGGCTTAACGTGCCCTCCGAAGCACGGAACCATGTTCTACTAAAGTGTGAGTAGTAACTATGAAAATAAAATTTTGCAGAAAAAAACTTTTTTTTTTTTATAAATTAATAATGGGTTTGCTCTTGACTCCAGTCTAGGTCGGAAACGACTGAGACGGAGTCGACGATGGTGCGAGCTCACCTAGAAGATGCCTGTTCACTCTAACTTTGAAATGTTGGGGGTTGAAGGCGTTCGGTTCTTTTGCCGTGCGCATTACAAAAGAGTTTATATTCCATTTATTTTGCCTAATTGGCGGCCCCCATCAGTAAAATACATAACTCACTAAAAACATTAAGAATCGAAAATCCGGTTCAACATACTCAAGTTATAAGGATAATTTGAGCTTTATAATTTAGCGATTCTTAGTTCGTTGTAGTGACTGGTAGAAATATCGCCGTTGGTGGCCGTTATTCGATTTTTTTCTACCTGTTACTACAACAAACTATGAATCGCTAATTTATAAAGTTCTAAATTATCTTAATTACTATAACTTGAGTCTGTCGGACCGGTTTTTCAATTCAGTGCGATTTTAGTGAGTTTTGATTTTTTTACTAATTGCCACCCTGAACCCTTAAAAAAGCGTAGGTATAATTTATACTTGCGATTGGTGAAATTCCATTGTATGATGATATTGTTGTTATAAAAACACTTGTACTTGTTTCGAGCGTAGGTGTTCTACGGGTAACGTAGCAACTCTGTAGCAGAGTTACGAGACGCTACGAGAATCGAAGCCTAGACATTTAATATAATTATTAAATAAATAAAAAATATCTATGTGATCACAATTCTAGATTTGCTGGCTTAAACTAAAATTAAAAACTATTTGTCACATTCAGACTAAAAACATTGGAAAGAGACAGGAGATCTTTTTCTCCGGTTTTAGATTAATAGTCGGTGGTTTTATGCGTTATCTGTCATTTTTATCCGCCGTCATATGATATGGCGGATAAAATTGACAGACATACTGGGGAAACGTTCAAAAGCGCATCACAATCTAGCGGACGAATCTAGTGTAAAACCATGGAGTATAAATCGCCTGTTCTTTTACAATTTTATTTTTGAAAGTGACAGGTATATTTTAATTTTAGTTTTAGCCGGTGGTATCTAGAATCGAGTCCATTGGTTACTGTAAGAACAATTTCTTCAATGTATGTTGTAATGTTTTTAAACAAGTATAAACTACCTGTCACTACAGCAAAACACATTACAATCTAAAATTGCCCTCAATTTTTGTCAGACGTGGCGAAATCGCCTTTTACGAGGCGTTAAAAGCTCTGCCTACACTGTAAGGGATAAAGGCGTGATTTTATGTATGTATGTATAAATAATATGACCGAATCTACAGTATTGTCTCTTGCTACTCCTTTTGATACTACCCAAGCAGTTGAATACATATTATAATCACGCCCTTATCCCTTACGGGGTAGGGAGAGCGTCAATAACCTCATAATAGGCCATTTGTCAAGTTTTAAAGGTCATTTAAAAAGTTCGAGCCGTATTGTTAATGATAGGTTGTAAGTCCATTAACTAACTTGCAATACACCGAATCCCTCGTTTCTCATAAATACATACATATAATCACGCCTTTATCACTAAAGGGGTAGGCAGAGCGTAAACCACCTAAACATAGGTCGTTCCACCACGTCTGACAAAGTTTTGAGGGTTGTTTAAGATACATTTGTTGTAGTGACAGATTGTCAGCCCATCGCCTAAATAACAATATACTGAAACCTTCGGATCCCTCAGCTGGATTTTACAGCAAGCCTGGGAGGAAATGCAGCTGGAACATTCTATGTTTTTCTATCTCTCCCAGTCCAGCATAAAAGCAAAAAACTTTTTTCTCCTATAATTATTACGATTACTAACCACCTGAAGACGTACGTATTGTCTCTTGGAACCCCTTTCACACTGCCCAAGCAATTGTTATTCAAATTAATTGCAGTTATTACGTCTCGCAGGGGACCGAGATAATGTTTTCTTAAAGAATAATAGCGAAGATCTATAAAAATGATGGACAAAGGGACGGGATTTTTGTTTAAAATAAAAGATTGTATAGAAAGAGGTCACCTTTGTATTGACCTTGGTAGTTATTGTAAGTGTGTGAAATTTTGCTTCCTGTAACACTGGTTTTTTATACGGTAGTAGTTTGTTGGAAGATATTTCTATAAATATACATACATACACATACATATAATCACACCTTTATTCCTAAAGTCCCTCTTTCGCAGAGCGTAAACGACCTAAACAAACGTTCCGCCACGTCTGACAAATTTTGAGACTTATTTAAGATAGATTTGTAGTGACTGGTTGTCAGCCCATCGTCTAAATTACAATATACAGAAACCCTCGGATCCCTTAACAGGTGTTTACAGCATGCCCGGGAGGAGATGCAGCTGGCACATTCTTTGTTTTACTCTCGCTCCCAGGCCAGCATGGAAGTGAAATATAAATATAATACCTACTATGATTTTTTGCAAGGATTTCTAGAATCCAATTACCACCCGTATTTGTTATTTTGTAATAAAATATAATACGTTATTTCACTACATAGTATAAAACAAAGTGGTTTTCTCTGTCCTTATATCTTTTTATGATTTTGATGCGATATCTTTTTATGATTTGGATAGAGTGATTCATGAGGAAGGTTTATATGTATAACACATGCATAATATAGTAGAAAAACACTGATAATTTCCGTGCGAAGCCGGGGTGGGTCGCTAGTATACAATAAAATTGATATCATAATAACTCTAAATATGGCTTTTACTAACGGTTAATATCTTAATGTTATTTGTTTCGAAATACTTTAGTGTATGTAAATTGTTTAAATGTAAACTGAACTAACTTTAAAATGACTGGGAGAGATAGAAAAACATAGAATGTGCCAGCTGCATCTCCTCCCGGGCATGCTGTAAAAAACAGCTAAGGGATTCGAGGGTTTCAGTGTATTGTAATTTAGGCGATAGGCTGACAACCTGTCACTATAGCAATACACAGATCTATCTGAAATGGCCTCAATACTTGTCAGACGTGGCGCAACGGCTTTTGATTGGGTCGTTGACGCTCTGCCTACCCCATTAGGGATAATGCGTGAGGATATGTCTGTAATTTAATTCAATACAAATCAGACGCAAATCATATTAAAATACGTAATTATTATTTTTAATAATATTTATGTATGCAAAACTATTTTTATATATTTTTTACGTATCTTTCAATAATGTAGGTTGTCTTTCTTGGTAAAAATAAAACACTTTTAAATTTATTATTAGAATAATTTATTTTGATGAGTAGGATCTTCTGAATTAGGTGACCCAATTTTAAAATACAAGCCCCAATGGACATCAAGTTTCATCGTAATTATATTTTTAGAAAATTGAAGAAGACGTTTTTGGGTCAGCGATCAAATGTATTTTAATCATTAACTCTTTACTTATCTTATTTGCATAATTGACCGAATAACAAAATTACAAACAATAATATTAAGCACTAAACAAAATTAATGCAACAATATTAAATAAAATCTTGTAATAAATATTTATAAATAAAATAAAAAATCTACTTCTAAACCAAACTTCAAAATAAGTGGCATCCCACCCAAGGTACAATACAACTTCTACAATACAATTCCTAAGTTCTTCATTGCACCCAAAAGAAACTTACAAATAGAAAAAGAACATAAAATATAGGAACTAGGTACATACTTTTATATCGTTTAAATACACTTTACTAATTATAATAAATTAAAATGTTTGTGAAAAAAGTTAATAAACAACAAACCGAAACTAGCAAAGCAGAGTGGCTTGATGTTTACGTATTGTATGGTCTACCCCTCACACTAGCGTTCCAAGTGGCGAGTAGCGGAACTATTTAGTGACATCTGTTGTTAAGTAGAAGTACTAATAACAAAGCGCCATGTAGTATCAAGTAGGGTAACTAAACGTGTAAGCGCCATCTGAGAGACAATAGCGCAACTAATTCTATCGCAGCGACTCCTGGTGTCGAGCAGCTAAACTACATTAAATATAATTTTACGCGTTTGAAATTAATTTTACGCGTTTTAAATAATATTTTGGCGTAGTAATAATATTGTAAAGGGAATCTTGAAGATATTTCATAAATAAGTACATGCAGGTAAAATAGAAAGTTAATAGAATATTGTTTCTGCTTCTTGTTTTAAGATGGCGCTACATGTATTTAGACATCTATAAAAATATTATTATCTTCCATGCTGGACTGGGAGAGATAGAAAAACATAGAATGTTCCAGCTGCCCTTCCTCCCGGGCATGCTGTAGAAGTCAGCAAAAGGGATTCGGGGGTTACAGTGTAGTGTTATTCAGGCGATTAGCTGACAACCTGTCATTTCAACAATACACATCGATACAATCTAAAATATGCCCTCAATTTTTGTCAGACGTGGCGAAAGCGCCTACGAGGCGTTTTACGTTCTGCCTACCCCGTAAGGGATAAAGGCGTGATTATATGTTTGTAAGTATGTATCAAAATATTACAGGTAGTTTATTGCTAAAGCTGCTTGTGTGGTCCAGTGCTCTGAGCCTTAGACTGTCAGTCTGGAAGTTGTGGGTTCGATTATCTAGTTGAAAACAGAGAGTTGATACATACATTCATACATATAATCACGCCTTTATCCCTAATGGGGTAGGCAGAGCGTACCTAAAAATAAGGTTTTTCCGCCACCTCTGACAGTTTTGAGAGTTATTTAAGATAGATTTGTAGGTATATTGCTGTAGTGACAGGTTGTCAGCCCCTCGCCTAAATTGGAGTATACTGAAACCCTCGGATCCCTTAGCTGGTTTTTACAGCATTCCCAGGTGGAAATGCAACTGGCACATTCTACGTTTTTCTCTTACTCACGCATCCCAGTCTAGCATGGAAGAGAGTTTATAGGTTTTAGAATATGGTTTTTACTCATTTTTGTACTTTACAATACGGGATGGGGACAGTGACAGCGTATCTGATAGAGGTTGTTCAGTCAACGACACTGAACAACTTGAACCAGGAAATTCCTTTAGAAATAAAAAAAAAATCTGTCTTCGATCAGATAGTTCGTATGGAAGAGCCATTTTGATTTTAAATTTTCTGAAGGAATTTCCTTGTTGTTCAGTTACGTTGACTGAGCAACCTCTACCAGTTTCTGATACGCTGTCCCTTACCCCCGGCATAGAAGAGACAAAAAAAAAACTAAATACGCATATCATATTTTATTATTCTTCCATGCTGGCCTAGGAGCGAGAGAAAAACATAGAATGTGCCAGCTGCATTTCCTCCCGGGCATGCTGTAAAAACCAGCTAAGGGGTCCGAGGGTTTCAGTATATTGTAATTTAGGCGATGGGCTGACAACCTGTCACTACAGCAATATACTTACAAATCTATCTTAAATAACCCTCAAAACTTTGTCAGACGTGGCGGAACGACCTTTGTTTGGGTCGTTTACGCTCTGCCTACCCCATTAGGGATAAAGGCGTGATTATATGTATGTATGTATTTTATTATTTTGGTTGTTGATTTTATAATATAGGGCACACATACATATAATCACGCTTTTATCCGTATGAAAAATTAAAATGAAAAATATATTCATTAACAAATGCAGAGTACAGAATTTGCGAAAAAATGCTCTTATCTATTACACTTCACTTTGTACATTTTGGTGTGATAACTACATAAAGTTTAATCATGGTCCCCACACTAGGCAAGCCTGTATCGCAGGGTCCCATTGAGTGTTAAATATTTTAATTTAAGCCTACAGTCAACATAAAAAGAAAATAATTTACTTTGACTTAAATACAAAATCAATATATAGAAAAAAAACTTAACCTATTAAGAGTCATTAAAAATTATTACATATATATGATTACATGAATTTACACTCAATACATATATAGTAATATAATATAGTATAGGTATATCATAAATATGTAATATTATGAATATTATAATAGATATTAAACATACATACATACATATAATCACGCCTTTATCCCTAATGGGGTAGGCAGAGCGTAAACGACCTAAACAAAGGTCGTTCCGCCACGTCTGACAAAGTTTTGAGGGTTATTTTAAGATCGATTTGTAGGTATATTGCTGTAGTGACAGGTTGTCAGCCCATCGCCTAAATTACAATATACTGAAACCCTCAGATCCCTTAGCTGTTTTTTACAGCATGCCCGGGAGGAAATGCAGCTGGCACATTCTATGTTTTTCTCTCGCTCCCAGGTCAGCATGGAAGAAACAAGTAAAAACAAGTAAACAAGTAAATATATATACAAAATACAGATCCATACGTGATTAAACATTCATTCAGAAATTTTTCAATACAGTAGTGAGTAGGTATAGGGCAATATTTGTGATATCTGATCCTTGGTAGATTGGTACAGTTTTCCAAGGTAATGATGTCAACTACTTCTCAGCTCACCATAACATAGAATACATACATACAATCACGCCTATATCCCTAATGGGGTAGGCAGAGCATAAACGACCTAAACAAAGTTCGTTCTGCCACGTATGACAAAGTTTTGAGGGTTATTTAAGGTAGATTTGTACATTGCTTTAGTGACAGGTTGTCAGCCCATCGCCTAAATTACAATAAACTGAAACCCTCGGTTCCCTTAGCTGGCTTTTACAGCATGCCCGGGAGGAAATGCAGCTGGCACACTATATGTTTTTCTCTCACTCCCAGGCCAGCATGGAAGAACATAGAATAGAACAAATTTAGTAGTATTTAAATTTATATTTTTTATAGTTAGGTACATTTGTTTAAGTTTGGTTCGGTCTTTCTCTAAAATTGTTATAAATTGAGACAGAAATACAACAACAGTTTGATTGTAGCTGTTGCAGTTGTTTGTAAAAATTTAAATATTTACACCTTTTGAATCATGAATATCAGCTCACTTTTAAAATGCCCCATCGTGAAAATAAAAATAATAAAAAGGCTGTGTAAACTGGAGAATAAAAACCGGGAAAACAGACCGGAACATGTCCGCCGAGAGTGTGAAAATAAAAACATGTAATGTTGGTTCCGAGCAGAAATAAAAACACGGTCAAACATCAACATGTTAGCATTATGATACAAGATGAATACTAACAAACAGTGTAAGGGGTGAATTTACATTAGAAAAGTTTTTTTTTTATATTTTTACTATTTATTTAGAAAACATACAGTTATATCATAAAAATATCAAAAAAAATAACATGTTTTCTTTCAAACACAGAGTTTTATATTTTTCTATCTACTTAGAAAACATGCAGCTATATAATAACAATATCAAAAGAAATAACATGTTTTCTTACAAACCTAGAGTTTCCTTAATTATAAAATACCATTCCATGCTGGACTGGGAGCGAGAGAAAAACATAGAATATTCCAGATGCTGTAAAAACTAGCAAAGGGATCCGAGGGTAATTGCAGTATATTGCAATTTAGGCGATGGGCTGACAGCCTGTAACTACAGCAATATACCTACAAATCTATCTTAAATGACCCTCAAAACTCTGTCAGACGTGGCAGAACGACCTTTGTTTATATTGTTTACGCTGCGCCATGATTATATGTATGTATGTATATCTATTAGAAATTTTATGACCGGACAGTCCATGACCTTCTATACACAGAAACCCTTCCCGTCTTCTGCTCTACAATATACTTAAATCTACTTAAGAAGAAGCAACTTATTTTTTTATCGATCTCATTCGTCATCATCATCCTATATCAGTCCACTGATGGACATAGGCCTCTCCCGTGACACGCCACTCAGCTCGGTCTTCAGCCTTTATCGTCTTATTTCTGTCGCTCTCATTGCAGTATGGAAATATAAAGAGATACTTTTATCCAGATTGAATTACTCTATGGCCATTCAGATTAATGTCGAAGAACACGAAACGCATCGGTTCCCTGTCCACCACTGTTCGTCTTCAACTCGACTCATCAGATGCGTAAGTGTCCGCATGACAGTTGGTTTGCAAGTGTTTTGCTCTTGTGAGCTTAGCTTGTTTGGATCGGCATTCATCAGAAAGGCTATGTAGCCTTCCACTCTTGACAAACGCATTATCTCGACAGAGATACAAGAGGGAAAGGGCGAAGGACCACTCTACGGAGATCATGCCTAACGGCTGCTTCTGAAGAGTTGGATTCCGTTCCGATATAAACCAGCTAACCTCACAAGAGCAAAGCACTTGCAAAAGATTATTTTATGTTTGTTTCATCCTCAGTCCAGTATGAAAATTTCTACTATATAAAAATTTCTCATAATTAACACGCCCTCTGATGCCGAGTTTATTTATGTAAACAAAATGGCGTTAAAAAACTCCGCGGGATAGAGTCGCCGTGTCGACCACAAATTGCCCGGCAAATTAGAGCAAGGATGGCCAGTCTGTAACTGTTACTAGTAGGTACTAGTATTGGTTACTCTGTAACAGGTATAAAACAAACTCTGCGGGATAGAGTCGCCATTTCAGCTTAAAATTTCCCAGCAAATTACAGTAGGGATGCCCAGTCTGTAATTATTATAAGTATTAGCTACTTTGTATTAGGTATAAAAAACTCCACGGGACAGACTCACGTCTATTTCCGTCGTCGATTTCCCTGACAATTACAGTAGAAATGTCCAGTCTGTAGCTGCAGCGACACTTCTAGTGTAAAAAGATATCTGTTCAGCTGAGAGCATCGCCATTAATTAGTTTATCACTGAATTTCTGTCAGCGTTCCCAAAGCTAAATATTAGTTTCAAATTTCGCCAGCTGAATATCTATTCAGATAACTCGTCGGCGACAAGTTGTGGTGTTTTTGGCTGTACACAAGTACAAAAGTTGTTTTTTTAAAGGGTTGTGGTTTGTGTCTTTTGAGTGAGATACTAAATTACTGACCAATAAAAATAAACTATCACAAATAATAGTAAAATTAAAGGGTTTTACTGTTAATAATTTTATTTCGAGACAATCTTACGTCTATTGTTCAGAAGACTGACAGCCATTTGAGCAGGAAAGTCCTCAATTGGTGAGGTGAACATAGACTGGAAAACCGCGAAGGAATTTTCATAATCTTGGCAGGTGGGTTGTCAATTGGTTGAAGGTTGCAAAAAGCCTGTATGCAATCCGAACGATCAGCGTGGAGGTGTTTGGAAAGGCTATGTCTTGCAGTCGACGAAGATTGTACTTCACTTTATATTTTCAATGGTACATTAATAAATTCTGTTATCGTTTTTCATATATCATTCACTTTTTTATCTTCCATGCTGGACTGGGAGTGAGAGAAAATCCTAGAATGTGTCAGCTGCATTTCCTCCCGAGCATGCTGTAAAAACCAGCTAAGGGATCTGAGGGTTTCAGTATATTGTAATTTAGGCGATGGGCTGACAACCTGTCACTACAGCAATATACGTACAAATCTTTCTTGAATGGCCCTCAAGACTTTGTCAGACGCGGCGGAACGGCCTTTGTTTAGGTCGTTTACGCTCTGCCTACACCATTAGGGATAAAGGCGTGATTATATGTATGTATGTATGTATTCACTTTTTTTGTAATTTTAATAACAATGATTTCCTGCTACAGCTACTCAAAGAACAGGTTAGGTTAGCAGTAGCAGGAAATCATTGTTATTAAAATTACAAAAAAGTGAATACAAATAATACATCACTAAACTCACCCCTGAAAAAAGCAAGAAAAATGCTTTTCAACCGTTTAACAAGAGAGTCAACAGGGAATTAATCACCATAATAACCCCGGGGGCAAAAAATCTGTTAGCCTTCCCGGGAAACTGGGATTTTTTCCCGGGACACTTAAAAAGCCATTTATATTCCCGTCCCGTACCGGAATGGGGAAGGAAAAATGGACAAAAAATATGTTAAAGGGGATGTAACAAGTGGCAAGGGTTTTGGGGCGGAAAAGAAATAAATAATTGTTTCCTTCCATGGTGGACTGGAAGCGATAGAAAAACATAAATAGTGCCAGCTGCGTCTCCTCCCGGGCATGCTGTAAAAACTGCTGTTTCAGCACATCGCCTATTTCGCCTGTCAGATCTATTTTAAACAACCCTCCAAACATGTCATACGTGGCAGAATGGCCTAATATGGGTCGTTGATGCTCTGCCTACCCCATTTGGGATAAAGGCGTGACTTATGCATGTATGTATTTTAACTTTATTTATGTTTTAATTAATAAATAATTTGCCAAATATGATGTTTTTTTCCTATTTGGATCCCGATAAGTTTTCATATCGTACAAATAAAAAGGATGAAATATAAATAATTGCTTTAAACTTGCTCTTTTGGTATTTGTTTGGGTCTGCCTAGATAGTATTTATCTATCTAAATACTATTTAGGTGGACTTGGGTCCACCAACATACTAAAAAGCAAATTTACTGCAATTTTTCTATATCGAATGTAAATATGACTGGTCTATTAGGCCCGTATCGATAAGCATCACTTGCGATTGACAGCTAGATTGAGTTGGTATCAAAAATTACATTTCAGTACAAAATGGCCTGTCAGATCCATACTTAATATTGCTCTCAATCTTGAGATTGCTTTATAAATACGAGCCTTGGTTTCCAACTAGTAGATTTTTTAACTTTCCTTGTGTTTTCCCATTTACATTCCTTCTACTATCTAACAGCTTTTCATTTCCTGATTTCAAAAAGATCCGAACTTGAATCTCCTGCTTTCAAAATGCGACCCATATGCACAGTGTATGTAAAAGCAATATGTTTAATAAATACATAGGCAAAGGGATGTGTTATACAGCCTCCGTAGGCTCGGCTAGATCGTAATCTATTTAATTGGAAATTTCCTTTGATTACAGAAGACGTTGTTACAAGTTGACCTAATAAAACAGGTACGGTTAGCAAAATAAGTTCAGGACAGTTATGAAATTCGTAAAATTCATCTCATCATCTCCCTAGCCTTATCCCTCAATAGCTGTATCTCACGGCGTCGGCTACCTAATCTAGGGGATTGAACGTGGGTACTGGTTTTTACACAGAGCGACTGCCATCTGACCTCCGCAACTTCGAAGGGAAACCAAACCCAATCATATATTAGGTCAGAGTTTTTAAGCCGCCAATGCTTAGAACTGACCTCTGACATGGCTTAACGGCTAATATTTACGGTATTAAACGATATTAAATTCTTAAAATTCATGTATCTTCGTAAAATTACATTTATTTTGTTTAGCTGTGCTTTTTTCTTCTTCTGTCTTGTGGGTACTTCCATGCTGGTCTGGGAGCGAGAGAAAAGCATAGAATGTGCCAGCTGCATTTCCTCCCGGGCATGCTGTAAGATCCAGCTAAGGGATCCGAGGGTTTCAGTATATTGTAATATAGGCGATGGGCTGACAACCTGTCACTAGAGCAATATACCTAGAATTCTATCTTAAATAACCCTCAAAACTTTGTCAGACGTGGCGGAACGACTTTTGTTTAGGTCGTTTACGCTCTGCCTACCCCATTAGGGATAAAGGCGTGATTATATGTATGTATGTATGTCTTGTGGGTCGATACCCATCGGGTCGATTAACACGATGTCAATCGACCCGATGAACCCTGGCCTCAGAGTTTTTTTAAACCGCCTAATAGCACAGCTAATAGGACTCTGACATGGTTTGTATAATGCCCATTATCAAAGACAACGACAGAAGCACGGAATCAGTTACCTTCTCAGACAATCAGGTATTTTTGCATTGTCCTAACCTAACTGGGAAAACCTCACATAGTTATAAATTGACAAATCCCAGATCCCCCCTGGGAAATGACAGATCCCCCTGGGGATCAAAGTTGTTTAAAACGCTCATACGTGTCGTAGGAATTGGATACAAGATTTTTTCTGAGTCCATCATTTGCTAGTGTCAGTCCGCTTTTGGAATGGACAAAGCCGCTTCCAAGGTGCATTACTAAGCCCAGGCTCCGGCTTTTTGTGCGCAGTTCCTGTTACCGTTACCCATACAGGGTGTCAGGGACAGCGTCCCGCAGAAACTGAACAAAGTTCTCAGCAGCCTTTATTGTTATTTTTTTTTCTTTTCCATATAATTTGTCTGATCGAAATGGTCATTTTGTATGGAAAGGTATTTTTTTTTTTCTTCCCTCGAAATAATTTTCTGAAAGTTGTTTAGCTTCGTTGACTGAGCAACCTGCTATCAGTTTGCGGGACGCTGTCCTGTCCTTTCCAACCGGTATTTACTGAGCTGTATCGCGCCTTGTTTTGCCGACGCTCCTCAACTCCGTATATCTTAAAATTTCCACCCAGTGAATCTTGCGGGTTCTGAGATTGTACCAATAAAATTTATGTTCGCTCGCATAGCTTCGCTCGCTATCCAACTCCCGAACTTTGGCCGCGATATACTAATAATATGGCCGGGCACGAGTTGGCTTTGTTCGATAAACGTTTGATCTAACATTGTTTTGTCTAATTTCATTACATCGAATACTATTTCATCGAATACTATTTATTCCATGCTGGACTGGGAGCGAGAGAAAAACATACAATGTGCCAGTTGCATTTCCTCCCAGGCGTGCTATAAAAGTCAGCTAAGGGTTTCAGTATATTGCAATTTAGGCGACGGGCTGACAACCTGTCACTACAGCAATATACCTACAAAACTATCTTAAATTACCCTCGAAACTTTGTCAGACGTGGCGAAATGACCTTTGTTTAGGTCGTTTACGTACCTATCTCATTAGGGATAAAAGCGTGACCATATGTTTGTACGTTTCATCGAATTTTATTTCATAGAAAGTCTGTCCAACTTTGGTTGGGATATCTTAATATTATGGCCGGGCACGATTTGGTTTTGTTCGATAAACGTTTGATTTAATATTGTTTTGTCTAATTTCATTACAATTGGAATATCATTTCATCGAATTTTATTTCGTAGAAAGTCTTTCGAACTTTGGTCGCGAGATACTAATAATATGACTTGGATTGGAATTATAGGTTTAATAATGTGCCAGTTTCGTCCGCTATCCAACTCCCGAACTTTGGCCGCGATATACAAATAATATGGCCCGACACGAGTTGGATTTGTATCGAAAATCGAAAAATCGAATATTGTTCCGTCTCGTATTATTTCGAAAGAGGAAGATTTTAGAATTTCAGTTCCTATAGCTGCTAAAAATGTGTTCAAAGCTAACTTACAAACCACATTTAGTCAAAAATAGTTTTCACGGAAGATTTTGTCCGCGATATTTCGACCCAATACTAGGATTTTCTTCAGAATCGGGAAGAGAATGCACCACTTTGCTCGTCTGGTGCTCGCACTGTTGTCGACACTGGTTCTTGTATTGGTGTCCTAGGTTCATCACAATGTTTGAACTCACGACACTGGATCTTGATTCACTTTGCATTTGAAGTACAAATGAATACATACAGGAAATACAAATCATAGCATCTGTTTCCACAATTGCGATAACAACCACCCACTTGTCAATACTGAAATTTAGGCGACGGTTTATTTTGATAGCTTCTCGTATTTTACGGGGAATGAAAACCTTTTCTGGCTATCACAACTGTGTTGCTAAAACTCATCTAACGAATGTTCCCAGTAAAATACGATATGAGAAACTATCGAAATAAGCTGTCGTCCAAATTTCAACAGGCTTCATTTAGATAAATAATGGGCTAAATTCTAGATACCACCAGCTAAAACTAAAATTAAAATCTATCTATTACTTTCAAACTAATCAAATAGAAAATATCATATAATGGCGAAAAACCGTAGACAGTGGATCTTCTGTCCTTTTTCAATGTTTTAAGTCTGAAAGTGACAGATATATTTTAATTTTACGTTTAGCCGGTTGAATCTAGCACTAAGCACAATAATTCGGTAAAACAACAATCGGTCAAACGTTGTAGGCTATCTTATATCGCGGGTTGGTGTAGTATCCTCGGCTATTTCATACATTTTGGTGGAGAGTTTAGTAGATTGGAGTTATTGGCCTGAGAGATTAAAGAGAACATTCTACTAGACAATTTATAAAAAAGCTTTAATTACAGATGTTAATATTAATTAATTTCTTCAATGTGCCAATCGCTTTCCTAACGGGCATGCTATAAAAAAAGTTAAGAGATCCGAGGGCTTCAGTATATTGTAATTTAGGCGATGGGCTGACAACCTGTCACTACAGCTATATACAAAGTTATCTTAAAACTTTGTCCGACGTGGCGGATCGACATTTGTTTAGGTCGTTTACGCTCTGCCTACCCCATTAGAGATAAAGCCGTGATTATATGTATGTATGTATTTGCGTACTAATGCAAAGTGTAAATTATATAACACATTTTACAACTTTTTTAGAAATTCTATTTGGAAAGAACAAATAAATAACATCAAACAGCAAATTTAGATCATATTGTGCTAAAATAGATTTGAGTCAGTTCATTCACATTCTTTTTTCAAGGATAGGCAACAATGAAAAATATTCCTACATACTTACAAAACTATTTTTTCATAAGATACTCATTCTGTAAATTACGGAAACCTTTGAAAATTAAATCAAAAATTATGGTTTCTTTTATTTTTCGAATGATGGCAAATCGTAGCTAATACAAATAGATTTTAATATACCCCTTACAGTCATTCATCCATGTACAGTAAGTAGATTACTTTTTTCAGGAAATATAAGTTCAGTTGACGCACTAGGTATCTAACTCAGAAGCAAACATGCCCGCTATAAATTATATACCGTCTAAGCACATCATAAACAAGCACATAAAACTGCTTAATTCCTCCTTGAATATCACATAAAGCGCCTGCGTAATCCTCCATAGCAATTCTCCAACATAGACACAACACAACATAAAACTTCATCATATAAGGAGCTTCCCAAGGCAATATTAATATTAAGATTACACCCCGCAGCCCGGGCAGAGCTAAACTAGCGCCTTATGAAACTAGAATAGCAAAATGGTTCTTCGCGCGTTGTATTTACGGCTTGAAGTTGCTATGCGTTTTCGAGCAGGCGCTCCAGTGGGGTGGGTATACTTGAGGGTGAATGTAAAAACCACCCCCGCGATCGACTTATATGCTGTATCAAGACACGCACGCGGCGTACAGCGAAGGACGTAAGGGGAAATTTGTAAGGTGTCTTTATTTTAATAAATCAGACGCCATCTTTGTTTTTTTATAGAAAAAGTAAAACGTCAAATTCGAAAAGGTTAGAGAATTGAGAAGGCCCTAGGTTAAAAATACAAATAAAAAAAAAACGAAATTAGAATAGCAAAATAGCTTTTCGCGCGTTGTATGTACGGCTAGAAGTAGCTATGCGTTTTCAAGCAGGCGCTCCGGTAGGGTGGGTATACTTGAGGGTGAATGTAAAAACCACCCCCGACTTATGTGCTGTATGAAGACACGCATGGGAAATTTATACGCCATTTTTGTTTTTAGATTTTGTGGTAATGGATTTAGCGTATTGATAGGGGCGAATAATGTGAAGGAAATGGAATTTTGTTTTTAAGCTGACGATGATGATGTTTCTGTTTGGTACTGAATTAAACGTATGAAAAAGGGGCAAATGACGTAACTGGAAAAATATTTAGTTTTTGAAATGACGTATTTTTTGAGTTTCGAGGAGGTGTGTAAAGTTTTCATGGAAACAGCAGATTTTATGAACTTGTTTTAGTTTGTTTTTTTTTTGAGACGAAGAAGTTCATCATGATAATTATAAGGAAAAAAGAACTTGAAGTATCTTTATCGGTCACTTACAACAAAATAACAATAACTCTCTATCTTGTTTTTCTTTATAACGACTTATGAAAATTTTCACTTACATCTTTCTGCGCGGTGTCGAAGGTGGCGCCCCCTCAAATTTTACCTCGGCTCGTTTTGCGCTTTATCACTCGCGCTACATAACTACTCACATAAAGTCACGCCTTCCTCGCTTGCAGGGTAAGCTGAGCTTTTCATAATAAAATAGTTTCGTAATATGTAAAAAATTGGGATGTTTTGGAGTAAGTAACTAAGTTACTAGAATAGAAGTAAGTGATTGCGGAATATTTTAAGTTTTTCGGGCTTACCGACTAGCAAGACCAGAAGGTGTATAATTTACCTAGTTGATGGTAGACAATGAAATTAACTAGAAAGAAACGTTTTTGTATTGAAAATAGAAATATGGCCTAAAACGTTACTCAAGTAGATTTTATTCTGGGGTGATTTCAAAAGAAAAACTAAAAATCTTGTATGTCCCTTGTCGGTATCATATTTGAAAGCTCAGCAAAAACTATTTTCCTATTTGGCCGGGAGCCAAATAACAAAACGCCCGTTTTTAAGAGTCAACCGTTTCATATGCGGCGCACGTGGCCGAAACAAAAACGTACACCTTTACCGGAATCCCCGAAATCAAAACTAAACCGCGCGACCCGCATTCCAAATTCAAAATTTCAAACCCTCGCACTACAAAAACACCAATCAGCGCGCCGCATTTATATTTCGAATTTCGAACAAGGTGGCCAGGTATCGGCAACCCTTGGTAAGAATTTTGCAAAAATATATGAGTAGTTATAGCGGGGAGGCGCAAGGCGGTGTAGGGTGACGGAAGTGGGGTCGAAGTAGCGACGTAGCGGGGGGAAGGGGTGTCTCCTAAAAACGGTTAAGTAGCTCCCCTCCCCTCTATAACTATTTTATGCGGTCCCCTTAGAAAGACAGCGGTGGAGAAGGCCCCGCGATATGTATAGGCGTTTTAGGGAAGTGAAATTTTAATATGTCTAGTCGGTTAAGAATTCATGTCGGATTTGAAATTAAATACCTAATTAGGGTAGTGCAATGTTTTGTTCGTGAGAGGAATTTTAACTTGTATTATTATGGCGTTTTGGTTTGAGGGTTTTGTAAGTACGGGTTAGATTAGGGATAAAGGAGATGAAATATATTACTAAGGGTATGACCGAATCTGTGATAGAACTGTTAATCACCTTTTTTTAAACATTTGAGTACTGGTAGATAGGTTCTTCCAAGATGGACTGGAATCGAGATTCTTCAATGCTGGCCTGGGAGCGAGAGAAAAACATAAAATGTGCCCGCTGCATTTCCTCCCAGGCACGCTGTAAAAACCAGCTAAAGGATTCGAGGGTTTCTGTTTATTGCTATTTAGGCGATGATCTGACAACCTGTCACTACAGCAATATACCTACAAATCTATCTTTAATAACCCTTAAAACTTTGTCAGACGTGGTGGAACCACCTTTGTTTAGGTCGCGCTCGCCTACCCCATTAGGAATAAAGGCGTGATCATACGGGATGTAACTAAAAGGGGATGCTTAGTCAACGACACTGAAGAACATCCACCAGGAAATTCTTTCAGGAAGTAAAAAAGAAAATTGGCTTTTCCATATAAAATGTCCACGTCGATCGAACAATTTGTATGGAAAGGCCATTTTTTTTAACTTCCTGTCCTGGTGGAAGTTGTTCAGTGTCGTTGACTGAGCAGCCCCTACCAATTCGCAGACGCTGTCCCTTACACCCGGTATGTATGTATATACAGGAATGTATTTTTCCTAGACATGACTTACTCCTAGTAATTAGGTGATAATTATTTGCCATACTTACCATTATTGGCAAGAGGTTTGGTGAAAGAAGTGGAAGATGCAATGACTGCAAGGAATGCTGCTGTTATTTTGCCGTTGTCTTCTTTCATCATCATCATCATCATAAACTTAAGAGCGCTGCTTTTGTTGGTCGAGTATAAAATAGATCTCATTTTTTTGTTTACTTTTTATTTTACACAAGTAACATGAGAAAGACAATACACAAGGAAAAACGACACAACAGGTACAGCTTATTTCTACTAAGAAATTTCTTTCAGCTGACCTACGGAAGCGAGACTTAAATTGAGAGATCTTTGTTCTTCTTTCACCCATCGAAATTTAACTTTTATATTTTCAGGATTTACCTAACACTTCTTAAAATAAAAACACAAAATCTTCACTAACAGAAAAAAAACTATCTCTTAAGTCAACTTCACTACTAGCAAGACGATGAAGGTCTAAATCCAATTTCATAATAAATTTGTTCCCCAAAATTATTCAATACACCTGTATTAAGAAACTAAGTATAACAGGTTACAAATACAATAGTAACTCCACACAATAAATGTCTTCTTGACCAAGTAAGATTGTCAAGTGTGGGCTCTTCGTGGGAATGTAAGGGGAATTTAAACCTGTTTTGAATTATGTTTAGATTGAGATACTAGTGTGACTTTAACTATAAATCTTTAGGTTTTTTTATGTTCCATATATTGTACAAAGAAAATAATAAAAACACAATAATACTATTTTTTTTCATTGTTTTATTTTTTATTTTACAGGCGGCAGCGACGCTACTTTGCAGGATCAGCTCAAGACCAGATCCTGGATCTTGGAGGAGTTTGAGGTGAAAACATCCTTCCATACATTGGATTGTGTAGCACCATGACAAACCGATACTTGGTTTAATGGTGTTAAGCTGTATAAATTAATGTTTTTCTTTGTATGTTCTGAATAATAAATAAATAAAAATAAATAAATACAATAAAAAAATGAGAGATCAACAAAATTGTATGAAGACGAACAATGGCGGAAAGGCGAAAATATTTACGAACCAAGACGGATAAGACTATCTAAAATATACAAATTCTGTATCATGATAACTTATTCTAATTTAAATCCCACGCTAACATTACAATACAAAACTCCATATAATCAAAATACGACTGTCCAAAAACTCGTCTTTAAGAAAACATGTTTTTATGAGAATTTCCAAAATCGAACAGGTTGTCTACCCCTAATTCCAAATTTGAAAAAGTTCTCATCAAACTTGAGTTTTCTTACTTTTTCAAAACCTGTCGCGACTAGGATGGACAAGTAAGGACAAGTTCGTAAAAAGAGAATTAGTTTCGATTCAAGATTTTGATACAATTTTGAAGACTTATAAAAAAACTGGTTCGCTTGTGAATGGGGTGATCTTTTTTTGTTGGTTTGTGAACATCTTATTGATGTGGATTTTATGGAACAAAAAAACAAGTTTTCTTCCAAGTTGGGGACAGAGGGGTAAATTAAACATTATTTGTACAGACTTTTTGGTTTGCTTGTAAATTCATAGAAAATGTTTTAAGAAATTTTTGGTTTTAAGCTTTTATGTTCCGCCTCTTGAAAGAATAGCGATATTTGAAAATGAAAAAGGAAAAAATACGTTTATTTGATTTTAGAACCACATTACATAATTTGTTACATCTGCCAAACTTATTTAAAGTTTGTCGTCAGCAATAAATACTCCTATTTAATTAGGCTCTAAACTGTAATTAGTAGGTATCTACTTACAAAATAAGCTAAAGTAAGATAAGTTATGTTTCTAAATATTATGTAATAAGTAATTAGTGTAAATGAAACAGACACAATTTCACACAGTACTTGTATGTTAATCTTTGCAAAGTTTTAGGCGTATATTTTCTAGTAGATGTTATTTAATTTTATTTTTAAATGAACCTTTTGTTTTACAATTCTTAATTTCTGCCGGTAAATCATTTATAAATTTAGGGACTAGGTATTTTCTACATCTTTGGCCAAAATAATTATTAAATTTAGGCATAACAAAAGTAAAATATAATTTGGAGATGGTACGAAAGCAGAAAAGAGTAAGTCGGAAAACGAAACTAAAAACTTTCAAAAATCTCTCTGAATACGTAATTAGCTTTAGTAAATTTTCTCCCCAATCATGCAACCAAAAAAAAAACAACAGCCATCTTCCTCTTACTTAATTCTAAAAACAACCCCTACTTATCGATCATCCCTCACTTCAGACTTCAGACGGCAGCGAACAAAGTTTCCCCCTTGCTTATAAACCAACCACGCTTTAAATGAACGCGGCAAAAAGAGAAACTAACGCCGCCATCTTGAGATTTCATGGAAATCCTTATATTTTACATATATAACACATAAAATCACGCCTTTATCCCTTACGCGGTAGGCAGAGCGTAAAACGCCTCGTAAAAGGCGTTTTCGCCACTTCTGACAAAAATGGAGGGCAAATTTTAGATTGTAATTATTTGTATTGCTGTAGTGACAGGTTGTCAGCCCATCGCCTAAATTACAATACACTGTAACCCTCGAATCCCTTTTGCTGACTTCTACAGCATGCCCGGGAGGAAGGGCAGCTGGAACATTCTATGTTTTTCTATCTCTCCCAGTCCAGCATGAAAGAATTTATATTTTATCACTAAATAATCCTAATTCTAGTTCTTAGCTAGCGCCGTCACTTTCTTAACTTTGACATAAGAACAGGATAATAAGTAAACACATGACTTTGACATGTCTTATTTCACGTAAGTCACTTTAAATAAGAACTGAGCATAGAGCATGCTTCCTTATTTTACGTCAAATAAGCAGTCTTATGTCAGATTAGGAATGTCAAAGTCATGTGTTTATTTGCTATCCTGTTCTTATGTCAAAGTTAAGAAAGTGACAGCGCTAGCAAAGAATTAGAATTAGGATTATGTCGCGAGAATCCACACTAATGACGAACAAGTGTTTTTCATACTGATAAATAAACGACTCCTCAATT
This sequence comes from Scrobipalpa costella, assembly GCA_949820665.1. NCBI lineage: Eukaryota > Metazoa > Arthropoda > Insecta > Lepidoptera > Gelechiidae > Scrobipalpa > Scrobipalpa costella. The sequence goes on along the minus strand of OX463320.1, from coordinate 4,122,057 downwards.
GTTTGTTTTCACAGAGGTGTTACTACGTTTCGACTCTTTACGAGAGTCTTCTTTATAGAGAGTGAAAATCACACAACACCTGTTTTCAGTCGAAGATCACACACGGCGGGCGGTGTCGTGTGATTTTTACTCTCTATGAAGAATACTCTCGTAAAGAGTCGAAACGTAGAGGTCTAACACCTCCGTTAAACAAACAAGTGAGTAGTCGTTAATTTATCAGAAATCCTTACACTCCAGCGCCCCCGTCCAAGTGCATTGAGAATCGCAACGTACTGTATATCCATGTAAAAAGGCAACGTCTAAGGCGCGGAGGAGGCAGTGTGAGGGGGGAGGGTTGCACACACCTGATGCATGCTTGTGGGCGTGCGGGGTGGGAAATGTATTGCGTAAGGAGCACTGAAGTTTGTTCAGGAAATAAGAATAATATGGAAGTATTAAGTACTTCACTACACGTTTTAGGCTGAGATTCAGTCGACGTTAGGACATCTGCCTCTTCAATAATGGAAACTAAGTGATTGCGATGGTATAGAATCAATTAAAATTCTAGTTATCTACGTATGTAGGTGTGACATAGGGACATGTCGTCCCACACTTCTCTGTTTAAAAGACCCACTGGACCACCCTATATAAGAGGTGGTAGACTCCACGGACGGGTTACGCTTGGTATGGCTAAACGGCTTCTTTTTCCATCAGAAGTATCTATGTGATTGGTCCTTATTTACACGAAATATGGTCAGTTTCACTAACAAAATGTAACGGATAAAATATACTAAGTACCAGGCCACTCAGAAAGTATTGCGATAAATAGTTTTTATATATGGCAGACTGGCCGGTTAGAATCTTTTTTGAAAATATGATTACTTGTAAGTAAAAACATGTGTGTTCCATTTTCAAAATTTCCCTCCACATTTTTTGCGAGCCAATTCAAAGTATCGTGTCTTACTGAAAAATGGATCTGCGCCGGGAACATTTTAGAGCTATGATTTTTTACGATTTCAAGTGTCGCCTGAAACCGGATGAATCGTTCGATAGACTTCAAATGGCATTTATGGATGAAAGCCCCTCCAAGGCAACCGTGTATCGTTGGTATAACGAATTTAGGCGCGGTCGACCAACCTTGGGGGATGAAGAAAGAAGCGGTCGCCCTTTGACGGCTATTACGGAAGAAAACGTGCTAGCAGTGAAAAATTTAATCCAAGATAATAGGCGAATTACATATCAGGAGATTCAGCACATATTAAAGATTGGATCGGGAAGCGTTCACGAGATTCTACATGGGCATCTTCGCGTGAGGAGGATAGTATCGCGCTGGGTGCCGCACTACCTCACCGACGCTCAGAAGCAGGCCCGGGTGGAATGGTGCCGTGATATGCTGAACAAATTTGAAGCAGGCTCGTCTCGGCGTGTTTACGACATCGTAACAGGTGATGAGTCCTGGATTTATCAATACGATCCAGAAACCAAGCGCCAGTCGACAGTTTGGGTGTTTCAAAATGAACCAACGCCTACCAAAGTGAAGCGATCTTGAAGCGGGGGGAAGATTTTGATCGCCAGCTTTTTTAATTTGACTGGCCATTTGGCCTCAATTCCCTTACGAGATCAAAGAAGCATTAACGCCGAATGGTATACTACCAAATGTTTACCAGAAGTTTTTTCTGTTGTGAGCAACAAGCGACCAAACACAGGGCTCCGCGGACTACTGCTCCACCACGACAATGCGCCTGCACACACCGAGCTCAAAACGAGGGACTTCCTGGACAGCACACCAGTCAAACTCCTGGGTCACCCTCCTTACAGCCCTGATCAAGCACCGTGTGACTTCTTTTTATTTCCAAAAATAAAAAATCAGCTCAAGGGGATACAATTTTCGTCGCCGGAAGATGCGCTGGCTGCGTTCGAGCAGGCTGTAAACGAGGTGTCTACGGCGGACTGGAAAAAGTGTTTTGAAAACTGGTTCAGACGCATGAATCTTTGTATAGAGGCTGGTGGAGAGTACTTTGAAAAGATTTAATAAAAATATATGTACCTGTAGAACAATTTTTTTTAGTGTCGCAAAACTTTCTGAGTGTCCCACGTATAGTTCCAAAGCCACCAGGCTCAACGCCCTCTAGACTGGAAGAAGATTGTATGAGCTACAGTCGTTACATTTTTTTTAAGCTGACGCTGCGACTTAAATAATGCCGCTTCCATGCTGGACTGGGAGAGATAGAAAAACATAGAATGTTCCAGCTGCCCTTCCTCCCGGGCATGCTGTTGAAGTCAGCAAAAGGGACTCGAGGGTTACAGTGTATTGTAATTTAGGCGATGGGCTGACAACCTGTTACTATAGCAATACACATTACAATCTAAAATTGTCCTCAATTTTTGTCAGACGTGGCGAAAGCGCCTTTTACGAGGCGTTAAACCCTCTGCCTACCCCGTAAGGGATAAAGGCGTGATTTATGTATGTATGTATGTATGCTGCGTGGTTCATTTTGTGTTAATTAGTGTGCAGTAACACACGTCCTATCTTTGTGTAACTTAAACTGTGCACTCAAACTATTATCTAACTAAAAGGATACGAGTCAACAAACTGTGGCTCATACAAAGATCATCCCTATCCTTCCGCAATACCTAAATCACGGCGCCTCGCGCGATTATTCGTATATTTTCATTGAGATAGTTTTTGTTGTTCGCTCGTAATTGTATGGTCGTGAGTGCGAGTGTGTGAGTTAATGCCGTATTTATTCACCGGCCGGGAAGATTTTTTTTATCTTTAAAGATAAAAAAAATCTTTACTTCATCTTAAGATGAGAGTGTAGAACGAGTTAACTGCCTCCGTGGTATAGTGGCTAGTGCCATGGACTTCCGATCCGGAGGTCCTGGGTTCGATTCCCAGGGGGGAAATACAAAAGTTGATATTTGAGAATTTATCACTTTGTGAATTTTTCCCCAGTTTGGTTAGGAAATTGCAGGCTGAATCACCTGATTGTCCGAAAAGAAAAAGATTTCGTGCTTCGGAGGGCACGTAAAGCCGTCGGTCCCGGTCGCTGTCTTTGATAGTGGTCGTTACTCAAACCATGTCAGAGGGCTGATAGTTGTGCTACTAGGCGGTTTAAAAACTCTGACACCAGGGTTCATCAGGTCCATATACTTGATACCCACTCGACAGAAGAAAAAGAAGAAGAACGAGGTTTCTATAAACATACATATATAAAGTAATGCCTTTATCCTTAACGCGGAAGGCAGAGTGTAAAACCTAATAAGACGCATTTTTGCACCGTCCGCAAATATTAAGGATAATTTTAGATTGAAATGTATATTGCTATAGAGACAGGTTGTCAGCCTATCGCCTATAATACACTGTAACTTTCGAATTCCTGTGCTAGCTTCTATATCATGCCTTTCTTACACGGCAGGATATAAAAGCATTTGGCACATTCTATGCTGTTCTATCGCTACCCATTCAACATGGAAGTTAATGATTCCTCCCGTAATACCTAAACGCCCGCTGTTCGCGCGAATATTCGTATATTTTCATTGGGATAGTTTTTGCCGCTCGCTCGTGATCGTGAGGTCGTGAGTGCGAGTGTGTGAGTTAATGCCGTATTGATTCACCGGCTGGGAAGAAACTTTATTATATCCAAGAAGGGAGTGTAAAACGAGTCTTCTATCGAACGATCCGATGAACCTCTCCGGCACAAGAGTTTTTAAACCGCATATTCGTAATAGCTAATGCTCTGATATGGTTTGTGAAGTATTAAAGGTCTTTTAGTAGGTAGCAGTATTAGGCTAATAAGCCTCTGACATGGTTTGTATAATGACCACAATAATATTAGCGACCGGGAAAGACTTAAAGTGCCCTCCGAAGCACGGTATATTTTAATTGGGATTGTTTTTGCCGCTCACTACTCGTGAGAGCGAGTGTGTGAGTTAATGCCGTATTGATTCTCCGGCCGGGAAGAAACTTTATTATCTCCAAGAAGGGAACGGAACGGGAACGGGAAGGGAACGGCGTGAAGAACGTGTTTTCTATAAAACAAAATATTTATTTTTTATTTTTGGCTGACTGGTGCTTATCTGGTGGGGATCATTTAATTTGTAGTGACATCTTCATTGTTTCAGGGACATAATTTTTCCATGCTAGTATGAGAGCGATTTTTCCATCCTGGACTAGAAGCTATAAAATACTTAGAAGTGATAGAAATACATAGAATGTTCCAGCTGCTTCTTCTCTTGGCTACGCTGTAAAAACCAGCACAGGTATTCGAGAGTTACAGTGTAGCAATCAATACTGACCTTTATAGGTTAAATATTAATGCCTTTAATATTTTATCATACTTACGTGACGTAAACGACTTATACTAGTAATTTTACAGTCTACCCACACCGTAAAGAACAAAGGCACAACTTTATATAGATATGTATGTATACCTTCAAGGCTTAATATTAACACACGAGCAATATTCCCAAGATTTCAGCTGTCATTACCTAGCAAGTTAATAACTGCGCGTATGTAATTATGTAAATAAGTAAATGGTGAAGTAGCGAGTTATAACGTGGGGGGGGGGCAAACCCCCCCGCCACCCACGTCTTAAGAGCGCCCCCCCCCACCGCGCGAAAACTAGCAGCGATATTATAACTTCGTGTGCTCGGAGGTCGGAAGTATGGAGAAGGACTGTTTTGAGTATAACATATATATTTATGGTTGTAGAACATAATATATTGAGTGTAAGAATTCTCTGAGATCTTATCACATAGTGCTACCGATTAGAAAGTATTGACTGTGGAGGGTATGTTTGTATGTGTGGTGGTGCCTGTGAGGATGCATTTGTGTCACTTAGTATGTAGGCCGGTTTAATGCGATCTATCGATACCGTGACGTTCTTTCCGTTAACAAAAATAGTGAAAACCTTATCTCCGCGCTGGATGACTTTGTATGGCCCTGAGTATGCAGGTTTCAACGACCCACCAACAGTGCAGTCACGCAAAAATACATGAGTGCAAGTGGTTAACTCTTTGAAAACGAACGTGGAGCCTAATCCACCATGGCGAGAGGCCGGTACTGGCTGGAGTTTTTGTACTGTACTACGTAGTCTTGACGTAAACTCTGCCAAGTCCAGTGTACTGTCTATTTTACTATCAAAAAACTCACCAGGTAATCGTAACGGTTCGCCGTAGACTAACTCTGCGGAAGATGTCTGAAGATCCTCTTTAAAAGCACTACGTATGCCTAATAAGACAAGGGGAAGTATGTCAACCCAATTGCTATTATCGTGGCAGATTATGGCAGACTTCAAATGCCTGTGGAATCTTTCCACGAGTCCATTGCAGGCTGGATGGTACGCAGTAGTTCTGCGATGATGAAATCCAGCAATTTGGGATAAATTTTTAAATAAGGTTGACTCAAACTGCCTGCCACGATCTGTCACGATATCAGCAGGACAACCAAACCTCGAAATCCAACAGCTAAGCAACGCTTTTGCTACCGTCTCAGCAGTCATATCCTCCAATGGTATTGCCTCAGGCCAACGCGTGTAGCGGTCGACTGCTGTGAGGCAATATCTATAGCCCTGAGACAATGGTAATGGTCCCACCAAGTCAATGTGTACGAATTTGAACCGAGCTGACGGGAGCTTGAAGGAACCGATGGGAGCAGAAACATGGCGTGTGATTTTGGAGCGCTGACACGCCAAGCATGAACGAACCCATTCCCTACAATCCTTTCTAAGTTCGGGCCACACGTACCGCTCTGCAACTAGTTTTGCCGTGGCGTTTGTACCTGGATGACTTAAACAGTGGAGACTTTCGAAGACTTTCCTGCGTAATGTCTTTGGAACAAAAGGTCGTAATGAGCCGGTGCTAGCATCGCAAAATAATTCGATGTTTGAACCCGGAACTTTGAACATTTCGATCTGTAGAGATGTTTCCTTAGAAATTTCCCTAAGCTCTTGATCAGCGTACTGAGCTGCAGCTAGCTGCTCGAGATTAACCGGCTGAACTATTTCCTCAATACGCGAGAGGGTGTCGGCAACCACATTGTCCTTTCCTGAAATGTGACGTATGTCAGTAGAAAACTGCGCGATCAGGTCCAGGTGACGGAACTGTCTTGGCGAGCAATTTTCTTTACGGTTGTGGAAGGCGAATGTCAGCGGTTTGTGGTCCGTGTAGATGACGAAGTCGCGAGCCTCGAGCATGTGCCTGAAATATTTCACGCTCTCATAGATAGCGAGGAGCTCTCGGTCATAAGGAGAATACTTCTGCTGAGCAGAAGTAAGGGACCGCGAGAAAAACGCTAGGGGTTGCCAGGTGTTATCGCTCTGCTTCAACTGTTGCAGCACTGCACCGATAGCCTTGTCAGAAGCGTCCGTAACGAGTGCTAATTTGGCGTCGCAACTGGGATGAGCCAGCAAGGCGGCCTGACACAGACCTTCTTTGCAGGCTTCAAACGCTTCAAATACCTTTCCTGTGATCTGGACCGGGTGCGAACCCTTCACCGACCCTGTCAGTAATGCATTCAGAGGAGCTTGGTGCTGGGCTGCGTTGGGGATGAATCTCCTGTAAAAATTTACCATGCCCAAAAATCTGCGCAGCTCCTTGACAGTTCTAGGCGCAGGGAATGTCTTTATGGCCTCAACTTTGTCCGGAAGAGGTGAGGTACCATCGGCTGAAATACGGTAACCCAAGAAGGTCACCTCAGAAGCCCCGAACACACATTTTGACGTGTTTACCACCATCCCGTACTCTTTCAGCCTGGCGAAAAGCTGATGAAGATGCTCTTCGTGGGTTTTGTGGTCGCTGGAAAACACTAAAAAGTCATCTAAATAGGCATAGGTGAAATCCAGACCCCGTAGCATCTCATCGACGAACCGCTGGAAGGACTGTCCGGCATTACGAAGCCCGAATGTCATGTACGGGAATTCGTAAAGGCCGAACGGCGTTGTAATGGCGGTCTTCGCGATGTCTTCTGGATTTACGGGAATCTGGTTATAAGCCTTGACCAGGTCAATGGTTGAGAATATAGTGCAACCTGAAAGACAATGGGAAAAGTCATGAATGTGCTTGATAGGGTACCTGTCGGGAATGGTACGGGCATTCAGCATTCGGTAATCACCGCAAGGACGCCACCCGTTATCTTTCTTGGGGGCGAGATGGAGAGGTGATGCCCATGCTGATTCCGACGGTCGACAGGTACCTATCTGTAGCATAGATTCAAATTCTGACTTGGCGATCTTTAATTTGTCAGGAGCAAGTCTGCGTGGAGTACAAGATACCGGTGGCCCAGGTGTAGTGCGGATGTGATGTGTGGTGTTGTGACGTGGAGTGCGGTGTATACCATGCGGACGAGTAACTTCGGGATACTGAGCGAGTATGTTGTGGTATACTGAGTTACCAGAAATTACCTTTACCGAAGAAATGCTGTCGTCCTTAGGAGCGGGTGAAGCCACGGTCGTGAGCATAGTGCTACCGTCAATAAGGCGTCGGTTTCGAAGGTCTATAAGAATATTATAGAAAGAAATAAAATCTGCACCTATTATCGCCCTTGTAACGTCGGCCACGATAAAACGCCAAGTGAAGTCGCGGCGCAGGCCTAGGTTTAACACTAAGTTGTAGTAACCGTATGTAAATATAACCGATCCATTAGCCGCACACAGCTCATAGCTTGTCTTAGCACGCATGTCTTTTAAATATTTTCTAGGAAAAACGCATACATCACTACCTGAGTCCACTAGGAATTGCACCTTAGTCCTTTTATCTGTCACGAATAAGCGACCGGTGGATTGACAGTCGTCGGCCGCCATCATTACCGACTGCCTTTTGCGTTTCCCGTATAGTCGCAAGGTTTGACGCATTTGCTGGCATTACTTCCGAACTTCGCATGGAACCAGCAAACAGGAAACTTGCGGTAACTGGATTGGGATCGCGTACCTGATGAACGTGAACGATTGCCGCTGGAAGAACTGGTTCTGGTCCGCGATCTCGACATCCTGTCAAGCTTTGTAGACAAAGAATGCACCTGCCGGGTCAGTTCGGCTATCTGACCAGCCATCATGCTTGATGGACCTGCTTCTGCTGCTGCTACCTGGGGGCCGACTGAAACGACGTCGTGAATTTGGTCGGCCAGCTCAGCTACCTCGTTCAGGGGCAGCTTGGCTTGCGACGCTATTATAGTTTGTGTATGGCTAGGTAGCCGGCTGCTCCAAATAGACCTGAGAAAGTCATCCGGGACGTCTGGTCCTGCTAAGTGTTTCAGGTGCCTTAGAAATTGCGATGGCTTTCTATCTCCGAGCTCTTCGCGCGTAAGTAGCTGATTTACCTTTTTTTCACGGGATGCTGAAAGTCTCTTCACCAGCTCTGTTTTCAGCTGCTCGTATTTATTTGTAGCAGAAGCAAATGAGGGATTAGTAACCACGTCTTCTACTTCGGCAGCGTAAATTGGGTCCAATTGTCCAAAGGCGTAGTGGAATTTGGTACTATCCGCAGTAATACAGGATAAGACAAATTGACTCTCAAGCTGACTGAACCACAGCTGAGGTTTTTGCGGGTAAAATGGCATTACCCGCACGCCTACTCGGTGTAACTCTGGCTGCCTTTGTTCTCCTTCCGGCGGTGGCAAATCATCTCCAGCCATTGTGAACGTGTACCAACGGGGTCACCACTGAAGCTTACGTGCGGTATGTATGTATGTGATGAAGGCTTGTAGATGCAGGAATCAAACCAGTTTTTCACTGATACACTAAAATAGTTTATTGAAGCAAGATAAGCACAGTAAAGCTTTGACAACAGTTCACAGAAGGTTAGAGGTGAAGATGAAAGCACAGAATGAAAGCACAGAAAGCAAGCGGAAGAAATGACTTAGAATTAGCAAAATATCGCGTAACATATAAGCGCGGATATGAGGCAAATGGTCATGCGCTCGGCGGCGTATCAATGCTTTGACTGCCCGTGCGACACCGGTCAGGCGACAGAGGGGCGCCGCGCGGTGGAGCGGGGCGACGGCCTACCCGAGGTGCGTGGACCGGTTTCTCGGTCCAGGCGCATCGGTAGTGTTACAATTTAACTATATAAAAATGTGACCTGTATGTCGGACGGACGATCAAAAATATTTTAACTATTACAAATTTTAGTACAAAAGTATATTAGTTAGTTGTAAGTAATGTTTTAGTTAATTGTACATATTTATACCTTAGTTATAATTTTACATACAAATTTTACTAGATTATGATCTTTACAGTTTTAACATATTGATTATAAAGTTTTACTTATGTTATTATTTACTACTACTTATTACTAATGTTTTTACTATTGTTATTAAGATTATGTAACAAGGAACAACTTATATACTAAGTTCACCACAAGTGCATTTATACCAGGTGTAAGGGACAGCGTCCCGCAAACTGATAGGGGTTGCTCAGAAATGACACTGAACAACTATCAGCAGGTTCTTTTTTCAGGAAGTTAAATATTGGCTTTTCCATACAAAATGTTCACCTCGATTAGAAAATTTGTATGAAAATTTTTTCACTTTAAAAAGATCCTGGTGATATTTGGGTTACATATTACAATGTCAGAAAACATAATGCCTTTACTTAAAATGCATGGGCCCAAAATACCCGAAATCTTAATACCGTATTATTCATAATACCTTAATCCAGTACATCTTACTCTACAATTCCGAATTTTTAAATACTAATAATTATTATCTCAGTTTTCAAAATTCCGAATGTGTAATTTATCAAATTTTCAATTATCCTTAAATTACAAAACCAAAAAGAAAAAAATAATAATACATGATGTGTCAATGTCATAGTTGATATTATATTTGATTTACTTATATTAAGAATTCTGTCAGTTACTCATCGTATCGTTTACATCTATCGCTGGCTTGACGTCGTAAAAGCGGACATGGAAGAGAACGATCTCACACCCTGCGGCTCGGTCGCTCACTTCGTTCGCTCCAAAGGGTCACTACTCTAACCTAACCTAACCTACTGAGTCGGATCTGAGTAGAATGTTTTTATTTTTTATTGCGGGGGGCTGCGCCCCCCGAGCCCCCCCTAACTTCAAGTTTAGTCTTTTATGGTTAAATATTTTAGGGTTAAGTATTTAGTACATTTAATTTTTGGGTTTCGGTTATTCGACCGTAAGGTACTTTAAATCATTGGTATTCTACATACTTGTCATTTTGAACATAAAGTATTTCGATTTCGGGTATTTTGGGCTCATGCATTTTAAGTAAAGGCATTATGTTTTCTGACATTGTAATATGTAACCGATATTTGTTCAGTCTCGTTAAATGAACAACCCCTATCAGTTTGCGGGACGCTGTCCCTCACACCTGGTACATTATGCTACCAGGAGTGCGAAAAATCATTTCCTTCAATTTCTTCCATGCTGGTCTGGGAGCTAGAGAAAAACATAGAATGTGCCAGCTGCATTTCCTCCCGGGTATGCTGTAAAATTCAGCTAAGGGATCCGAGGGTTTCAGTATATTGTAATTTAGGCGATGGGCTGACAAGCTGTCACTAAGCAATATACCTACAAATCTATAGTAAAATAACCCTCAAAACTTTGTCAGACGTGGTGGAACGACCTGTGTTTAAATCGTTTACGCTCTGCCTACCCCATTAGGGATAAAGGCGTGATTATATGTATGTAGACTACAGAAAAAAAAAAATTACATTAAAAGATAGACCGCACTATGGCGTAACTGCAGAGGAGCGGACCGGCGCGGCACGACTCGGCACTAAGCGATTAAATGTGTTAAAATGTATGAACCTGACATTGCCGCGCCGTGAAGCGTCGTGAAGCGCCGCGCCGCTCTGCTGCAGCTCCAGTGCTGCTTTAGTGCGGTACCTCTCATACATATTAATACAAAGAAAATATTGTCGTGCAGAGCCGCGCCGCGCCGCTCAGCTGCAGCTCCCGGGCATGCTGTTCAAGTCAGCAAAAGGGACTCGAGGGTTACAGTGTATTGTAATTTAGGCGATGGGCTGACAACCTGTCACTATAGCAATACATATTACAATCTAAAATTGCCCTCAATTTTTGTCAGACGAGGCGAAAGCGCCTTTTATGAGGCGTTAAACGCTCTGCCTACCCCGTAAGGGATAAAGGCGTGATTTATGTATGTATGTATGTATGGGATTAGCCGTTAAACTGACGAATAAAAGGTCTTTTCATTTGATCGACTGGTGCAATTATTGAAAAGTGATCTTGAGCACAAAGAGTTAAAAGGTTTTGGTAAGTTTTCTTGAAGTTATTTGTTTCGAAGTAGCGTTTCATGGTCTTAGTACTATTATTCTGAATCGTCCTGCAGAGCAAATCTCTCTCCTTTCGTACACTAATTATCATAGGAAAGCCCTTAGGTAAATGTTAATATTGTTTTCGAAAATTTTCTCTCCATACTAGCCAACCCGCGCTCGCTCTAAGAAGTGTAGCAGCCATCTTGAATCTCATCTGGAGCGTTCGTTACTTACACGCCGCAAGATAATGTATTAAAACGCTGTCTATACGTACCTATAGGCATTTATAGGTATACGCGCGTGTATGTCGCTTCTGTACATACTTTATCACTTGTATATGTGTCATGTGGCAGCAAGAGTGAGAAAACTGGAATTTTTCATATCGTGTGAGGAAATAATAGAATAATTTAATAGCCTTTGCCATTTATTCTGGCACATCATGACACGACTATCATCATGGGACAATACATACATACATATAATCACGCCTTTATCCCTAATGGGGTAGGGATAACGTAAACGACCCAAACAAAGGTCGTTCCGCCACGTCTGACAAAGTTTTGAGGGTAATTTAAGTTAGATTTGTTGATTTATTGCTGTAGTGACAGGTTGTCAGCCCATCGCCTAAATTGCAATAAACTGAAACTCTCGGATCACTTAGCTGGTTTTTACAGCATGCCCGGGAGGAAATGCAGCTGGCACAGTCTATGTTTTTCTCTCGCTTACAGTCCAGCATGGAAGAAATAATAATAATAATCTTAGTTACTTTAAGAAATTCCTGAATTCCTCATCTACCTGCGACATCAACGTCAATACATGTAGCGAGTACGTTATAATTTATTGAGTTGGAGGCTGAGCCTTGTGGCAACATTATCCTAGTTACATACATTCATACTCTCACGCCTTTATGGGGTAGGCAGAGCGTAAACGACCAAAACAAAGTTCGTTCCTTCACGTCTGACAAAGTTTTGAGGGATATTTAATCCCAGTTACTTTAAGAAATGCCTGATTTCCCCATCTACCTGCGACATGAACGTCAATACATGTAGCGAGTACGTTATAATTTATTGAGTTGGAGGCTGAGCCTTGTGGCAACATTATCCTAGTTACATACATTCATACTCTCACGCCTTTATGGGGTAGGCAGAGCGTAAACGACCAAAACAAAGTTCGTTCCTTCACGTCTGACAAAGTTTTGAGGGATATTTAATCCCAGTTACTTTAAGAAATGCCTGATTTCCCCATCTACCTGCGACATGAACGTCAATACATGTAGCGAGTACGTTATAATTTATTGAGTTGGAGGCTGAGCCTTGTGGCGACGGAATCCTTGGTAGTTGCGGTGAACGTTGCTTCGTACTGATTACTAGGTTTCCGAGGAGTTCCTTTGAGGTCTAAAGGTTTCTGATATCTCTATCTAATGTTTACCTAAAATTATTTCTCCCAAGAAAAACGCTACCAGGTAAAATTATTATCTTTCCCTAATAATATAGGGCGACATAATGTAAAATGTTCGTTTTATCCGCGTAACATTAAACATTTTCACTTCTAACATTAAACATTCTCTACCCGCCCCCAATGGAATGTAGGCGTAACTATGTACTATTAATTCAAGTATACAAGTAATAAGGCCAGCAGACGTTCAGTTGCTGTTTTGTCATTTCAATATTGAGAAGGCTGTTTTTTAAACCTTTGAAGCTCTACCAGCCCCGAATGGGATCCAGGCGTAACTATACTAATACAATTTTTAATATAATTTTTAATATTGATACAAAATTTTGAGAAAATGACTAATATTTTTCTTATCTTATTCATGTAATTCGGATTTTTTTCATTATTTAAAAACATGACATAATTAGATTTTAAATATTAAGACAAAATTGTGAAAAACCCTATCATAGTTCTCACAAGAACTATCCTAGTACTTAAGATCTTTTAAAACACTATATGAATGCATGAATAAATTAATTATGAACTATTATTCATTTAAGCTTACAAGTAATAAGACTTGCAGAAGTTCAGATGTTGTTCAGTCATTTCGATGTTGAGAAGGCTGTTTTTGTAACCCGTTGAAGCTCTACCAGCCCCGAATGGTATCCAGCTGTAACTATGTACTATTCATTCAAGTACACAAGTAATAAGGCTAGCAGAAGTTCAGTTGTTGTTCAGTCATTTCGATGTTGAGAAGGCTGTTTTTGTAAACCGTTGAAGCTCTACCAGCCCCGAATGGGATCCAGGCGTAACTATGTACTATTCATTCAAATATACAAGAAATATGGCTTACAGAAGTTCAGTTGTTGTTCAGTCATTTCGATGTTGAGTGCTCCTTAAGAAGCCGGAGTTCGTTCTCAATCTAACTTTACTCTGGCTTGCTTTCTTGACATATAGGGGTGCGGAGCAGTTATAACTTCGTGATGAACCCTGGTGTCAGAGTATTTAAACCGCCTAGTAACATACACGTTAAGCCTATTTGACAGGTTTCTGCAACATCCACTAATATCAAAGATGGCGACCGCGACTGACAGCTTAACATACCATACAACAACAAAAAACAAGTACAACATGGCGGCTTTCTTCTAAGACAAAAAATAAATTACATTTCGCGTTGTCAAGATCGTCATATTGATGCTGATAATAGTTCTGCGTCGTAGCGTTCGTAGGAATGTTTTGACAACACCACCGGTAGTGTGGTTAGAAATGTGCCTCGGCAGAAGGTTATCGGTTGTATTCTTGGTCGATTAAAAATATTATCACAACATAACATAAAAATACTTTATTGCATGTAAGAAAACAAATCATACAACACAACAGATAACAACAAAAGACAAGTGCAACATAGACGGCTTTATTGCTAAGGTAGCAATTTCTTCCAGGCAACCTAACCTAGGTAGCATTATCTGTGTTCCTGAGTCTAAATGTTCCTTATGTGTGTTTCCGTATATCCATGGAATTTAGTGTACGCAGGCATACCACAGTCGGGGTATGAAATGTGTTTTTTCTTTAATCCTATTGGTATCTCGTTTAAACTGGATGACACCAAGGAATTTTCTATCTAGTCTACACTTGGCAACCCTGCTAGTTCGAAATTCAAAACGAATCGCGAAGGCGGCGTCCCCCTTACCCTCAACCCCCCCATTTCCCCTCCAAGGAAGTACGTGTCTTCAACTTCGCGCGCCGGTAGATTTTGTACTTGTATTAATTTCCTGACATTCATAGTGGTCGTTACACAAACTATGTCAGAGGTCTATTAACTATGCTATTAGGTGGTTTAATCTCTGACACCAGACTCTGGCCAAATTACCTGTTGTAATAGGCGGTTTAAAAACTCTAACAGGGTTCATCAGGTCGTATGTCGACTCAAAATTCCCCTAGATATGAAGAAGAAGCTGGCAACCCTGGTAGTTCGAAATTCAAAACGAATCGCGCAGGCGGCGTCCCCCATCCCCTCAACCCCCCCATTTCCCCTCCAAGGAAGTACGTGCCTTCAACTTCGCGCGTCGGGAGATTTTGTACTTGTATTAATTTCAAATGTATGAAGGCACGATATATACTCGTGGTGGCGTGTGAAATGAGAAACCTGTACGTATTAGTAGGTGTTATGTAACATAGGGTGTGAGAGCCCGATGGTGTAGTGGATAGGTCCGCTGCCTTTTGAGCGGTTGGTCGTGGTTCGAATCCCACCACGTACCAATGTGTTTTTAGAATTTCGAATTTCATATGTTTGTTTATTCGGTGCTTTTTCCGTGTTTCGGAAGGCACGTTAAGCCGTTGGTCCCGGTTAATATCGTTTCATAATAGGGATAGAGGCGTGACTATATGTATGTAATACTGTAGATATTAGTCGTTAAGCCATATCAGAGGTCAGTGCTAAGCATTGGCGGCTTGATAACTCTAAACAAACCAGTCTCTTCTGGGTTGCGGATGGCAGTCGCTCTGTATAAAAACCAGTACCTCGTTCAATTACCTAGATAAGGTAGCTGACCCGTGAGATACGGGATAGGGCTAGAGAGATAATAATTTAATACAGGGTGTAAGTATAGAGGAGCATAGATAAATAGTCGTCCTTAGTTAAATTTTAAGAGAACATAGAAATATAAAATAAAATATATCTTAAAAAATTTAAAAAATGCGTCAAATATGGCGCAACGGAACGGTCTTTGTTTGGGTCGTTGAAGCCCTGCCTACCCCATGAGAGATATAGGCGTGATAGTGTGTAGTTATTTATGTAATTATGAGTTTAAATAGGCTTAATATGTTGTTTGATTTTCTTTTAATTAATATTTTTAGTGTATTATTATGTTACATATGGATCATAACATAACTCATGAATCAGAATAACTAACTAAATACCTCATATCAGTTTTAGGCCCGTATTGATAAACAGTACTCAGATTGACAGCTGGTTTGAGTTTGTATCAGAAATGTAATTTCAGTACAAAATGTGACAGGTCCTCCATACTTAATATTGCTCTCAATCTTGAGATCGGTATATACATAAGGGCATTACACACGGTATACATAGCTACTTTGTTCAGTTTACTTAAAAGCATGTTAGCGTTGTGTGAAAAGCACTACTCTTGATTCCTAAGCACGTGCGACTTAGTTACTTTCATAATAGAAGGTATTTGCACTCCTTGAATATCGTACACCTATTAAATTAATTAATACCTATAGACACTCAAATTAATACTTAAAGAGCCTAATGGTGTAGTGGATAGGGCCGTTGCCTCCTTAGCGGGAGTTCGTGGTTCGAATCCCACCACGTACCAATGTGTTTTTCGGTTTTCGAATTTTATATGTACGTTTATTCGTGTTTTTTCCGTGCTTCGGAAGGCACAGTAAGACGTTGGTCCCGGTTAATATCGTTTAATACCGTAGATATTAGTCGTTAAGCCATATCAGAGGCCAGTGCTAAGCATTGGCGGCTTAAAACTCTGACCTCATCTAGGATTAGGTCTGGTTTCCCTTCTGGGTTTCGGAGGTCAGATGGCAGTCGCTCTGTGTAAAAACCAGTACCCTCGTTCAATCACCTAGATTAGGTAGCCGACCCCTTGAGATACGGGATAAGGCTAGGAAGATGATGAGAGACTCAATTCTAGACACTTTATAAAGTTGAATTTATAGGATGACAGTTATTCCTTTGATGGCATACACCAGCCGTTAAAAAGGACTTAGTGAAGCATGTGTATGTTCGATTTTTGACACGCCACAAGCTGTTTTCGCCGGCCGTAGGTAGGTAGATATTTAATTTTACATACATACATACATAAAATCACGCCTTTATCCCTTACGGGGTAGGCAGAGCGTTAAACGCCTCGTAAAAGGCGCTTTCGCCGCGTCTGACAAAAATTGAGGGCAATTTTAGATTGTAATGTGTATTGCTAATGTGTAGTGACAGGTTGTCAGCCCATCGCCTAAATTACAATACACTGTAACCCTCGAGTCCCTTTTGCTGTCTTCTACAGCATGCCCGGGAGGAAGGGCAGCTGGAACATTCTATGTTTTTCTATCTCTCCCAGTCCAGCATGGAAGAATATATTTAATTTTATACTTCAATTAAACATCAAGTCACGTGTCCATTTTAAATTTCATTATTACAAAGACCTATTTTAAATTTTGCTTTAGATAGTGACATCCACAATTGAGCTTTTTGTTACAATTTTCGTTTAAAAAGATTGTCGATTCATAATTTATGGAACTTTACTTACACTTGGTACAAAGTATCTACATTTTAGTATTTATCTTCTAAAGTCTTGACCATTACTACAACAATGTAACCTAAAATCTTGAATGCTCACATTAAGACATACAAAGTATCAATCCTAGCAATAATACATACATAACTATTATTAACACTATACCCATTAAATCTAAACTTATACAAGAGACATAACGGTAAAACTTGCCCCGTAAAACTAATTAATGTTCCACATCCCCTTTATATAAGCGAAATTTTGAGTGCCTTCGTCTTAGCGGTGTCTCAGGTGGCTGGGAAGGGGGAAACCCCCCCGGGTGGGGTTGAGGGGGGGTTGGGGTTTGCCCCCCCTCGCGAAGCGGCTCTATTTTCGCGGCTCCCGGGGAGAATAAATAACGTGGTATAACGCGCTATGTGTTATGTATAGTTGTATGTTCGTACTTGGTAAGAAGTTATTGATTTTCTTGAGACGCTGCGCGGTTGGTGGGGTGTAGGGGGGAGGGGCGAAGAAAATTGTAGGTAAGTATGGGAAAGATGCGAGAAAATGGTCTTTGTGGATTCTTATTGGTTTGATATTCTTTTGTAGGTTATTCCTATCCTTAGACCGGTTTTAATAAGTGCGCTACCTAAGGTCGACCACCGGTGCGGTAGTGCAATTTTCTGATAGTAGGTAATTCAGTTACGTTATCCATTTTTGAACAAAAATATGAAAAACTTATGATTCATTAAATTTTCAGATTGACCGCGATAAAGTTGATACAAAATTAAGTGTTTTCGCCGTAATCTAAAAGAGAAGCAGTCATAGTAACTTCTATATTGAAAACTTCTATATACCACCGATTTGCGGTGATGGCGGGCAATCTCCCAGCGATCGGCCAACTGCGCAAGACTAGTTTTTAGTGCCCGAGTGTTTGAGCTGCAAACACAGTTGCACTCTTTATTAATTCGATAACTTATTCTGATGGGACAGAATCACTGACCGACTATTTACATGTCCATCCGACAGCATAGATCATCTTACTTTTCCGACAATCAGGTGATCAGCCTGCAATGTCCTAACCAAGCTAGAATTAATAACACTAAGTCATTGTCCCCGCTCAAACCGCTAGACCACGGAAGCAGTTATTATCATTTCTGATGAGATTAATATATTCTGACATAAAAAAAACTTGGAATTACTTGTAAATTATTGGATGCACAATATGCCTTTTCAACGATTCCATGAAATTATGACTTTATTATTATTGTATGACCTGTTGTTAGCAAGAAAACTAAGGCCCGTAATGATAATCAGCATTTGAGACTGACAGCTAGTTTGAGTTCGAATTAGAAATGTCATTTCCGTACAACTTAATATTGCTTTCAATCTTAAGATGGCTTTATAAATACGAGCCTTAAAGGCTGATGAAAAAGAATGCTGAAACAAAGGTTTCTTTATGCCAATCTACTCAGCTCATCAGTACAATTTCAGACTTGGAAATTGAGAACCGAAGTCCAAGGTTTTTTTTCTTGTCCTGAGAGTCTTGTAGGTAGTTGCACATTTGCTCAAGCACATGTTAACACAATTAAAACGCCATCTCACTACCCCCCCTCCCTTCCCCCTTTACCTGTAATTTATTACCGTGCAGCTTAAGATACTTTGGCGGGAGACACATCCAAGATGGTGGCATTAATTAAATTTTAATCAACCTACCCTCGCCCTGCGGCCGCGTTTATGTCGGAGATAGGGTTAAGAAATGGAAATTATAACATCCACGTGGAGGTACTATGAATAAAATATTTCCAATTAGTATTTGCGAAAAGTTTTGAGAGAGCCCGATGGTGTAGTGGATAGGGCCGCTGCCTCCTGAGCGGGAGGTCGTGGTTCGAACCCCACCACGTACCAATGTGTTTTTCGGTTTTCGAATTTCATATGTACGTTTATTCGGTGCTTTTTCCGTGCTTCGGAAGGCACGTTAACCCGTTGGTCCCGGTTAATATCGTTTAATACCGTAGATATTAGTCGTTAAGCCCTTACAGAGGCCAGTGCTAAGCATTGGCGGCTTGAAAACTCTGACCTAATCTAGGATTGGGTCTGGTTTCCCTTCTGGGTTGCGGAGGTCAGATGGCAGTCGCTCTGTGTAAAAACCAGTACCCTCGTTCAATCCCCTAGATTAGGAAGCCGACCCCGTGAGATACGGGACAAGGCTAGGGAGATGAGTATTTGCGAAAAGGGAAGGAACTGTGGTGCAAAAGTTTGGCTGTTTTGTATGCGTTAATGCGCTTTACATGTATCTTTATTCAATAGTTATTAAATGAAGATCGATGAAAATCACGCTTTTATCCCTAATGGGGTAGGCAGAGCTTACCTAAACAAAGTTCGTACTGCCCCATCTGACAAAGTTTTGAGGGTTATTTAAGATAAATTTGTAGGTATATTGCTGTAGTGACAAGTTGTCAACCCATCGCCTAAATTATAATATACGGATCCCTTAGTTGGTTTTTACAACATGCCCGGGAGGAAATGTAGCTGGCACATTCTATGTTTTTCTCTCGCTCCCAGGCCAGCATGTTCTATCGTAAGATATCATTTATTAGTCGACCCGCGACCACGACTATTGAAAAATAGTTGAAACGTCGGGATAATAGGTAAATTCCTATATGTTTTTACCATTTTACCACCAAAATTAAATGCGAGAGACTCGGATAACAAGTAAAAACTATAAATAAAACTCTTTGATCGGATAAATGTATTGTCGTTATTCATTTAAGACCTTTTTGTTCATAATGAGTGGGTTTTTGATACGACTGACGACCCAAAAGATCCAATACTTTAAAAAAATCGACACGTAGGCTCGTATTTACAAAGCAATCTCAAGATTGAGAGCAATATTAAGTATGGATTTGACAGACAAATTGTACTGAAATTACATTTCTGATAGCTGTCAAGTGCTGTTTATAATTATGGGCCAAAAGTAAGGGCAAAGATTTTTTTAGGTAGAATCAGACATGTTGATCATTTGTCAAAACTTCGTAGATTATAAATTTCTATGTATAAAGAATATATAAATACATTGTTTAAAGTTATTAACGTTAAACTGTTAAAACACACAATTTATTCAAATGACTTTGACTCAATAAAGACGCATATAATCGGGATTTGATTTTAGTTCATATATGTCTGAACGAATCAAACATAGGTTATGTTTGATTCAAATATTTTTGGTCAAATAATTATGTATGATTTTTTTTTCACTCGTACGTATAGGTATGTCTGAGGTTTTTTAACCAGAAATTGGTACACTGTTTGCAAACTTATACCACATAATGACAAAGTACCAGGAGTAACTGTAGTAAGATCACTTCCATGCTGGACTGGGAGTGAGAGAAAAACATAGAATGTGCCATTTGCATTTCCTCCCAGGCATGCTGTAAAAACCATCTAAGGGATCCGAGGGTTTCAGTATATTGCAATTTAGACGATGGGCTGACTACCTGTCACTACAGCAATATACCTATAAATCTATCTTAAATAATCCTCAATACTTTAAAAACCTTTTTTTGGATTGTTTACGCTCTACCTGCACCATTAGGGATAAAGGCGTGATTATATGTATATATGTAGTAAGATCAAAGCAAAAAGTACGTCTTTAAGGGGAGCGCTTCCATCAATTCCTCCTTGAGGGGCGCAAAACGACGGAATTTCATAAAGGCACTTACCGGAGCGAGGCGACACGGGTATGTACTTAGTGAAGAAACTGCTACGGCTCCCAAACTTATTTATTTATTGTTTATTATACACAAATAACATGAGAAAGACAATAAATCAATTTTGATTTTTGATTTTAATACACATGGAATAACGACACAACAGGTAGAGCTTATACTAAGAAATTTCTACTAGCTGACCAGATGACAGACTTAAATTAAGAGGCAAATTAGGTGTGCACAAATAAAGCATAATGATACCTACATAAATAATTGTAATTAAAAAAATAATTACATAAATAAATAATTATATAAATACATAAAATCATAATAATAATATATAATGAATATATATAAATACATATATACATACTAATATTATACGAAAAGTGAATGGTAATTATCTTTTACTCCTTTTTTAAAGACAGCGACAGTAGGACTGATTCGCCAGAGATTTGTATAAAAATTACAGACTGATTATTTTTTCAATTATCAACAAAGTTACGGAACTTTCGCGGGTTCATAGACTCGATACCCACTCGACAGAAGAAGAAGAATACAAATCTCTGGGGAATCAAATTATACCGGGCGGTCAAATATTATATGCGACAGCGTCCCGCGAGCTGATATGGGTACTCAGACAACGATACTGAACAACAGTCGCCAGGAAATTCTTTCAGGAGATACATACATACATACATGTAATCACGTCTTTATCCCTAATGGGGTAGGCAGAGCGTAAACGACCTAAACAAAAGGTCGTTCCGCTACGTCTGACAAAGTTTTGAGGGTTATTTAAGATAGATTTGTATGTATATTTCTGTAGTGACAGGTTGTCAGCCCATCGCCTAAATTACAATATACTGAAACCCTCGGTTTCCTTAGCTGGTTTTTACAACATGCCCAGGTGAAAATGCAGCTGGCACATTCTAAGTTTTTCTCGCGTTCCCAGTCCAGCATGGAAGAAGATGAAAAAGAAAAACTTTCCCATACAAAATGTCTACCTTGATCGGACAGTTTGTATTGAAATTCAATAAAAAAATATGTCTTGAAAGAATTTCCTGGTGATAGTTGTTCAGTTTCGTTGTCTGAGCAACCTCTATTAGTTTGTGGGACGCTGTCCCTTACACCCCGTAGTCACCTGATGGTAACTGCACAACATTGGTCAGTATGACGAGAGAGACTTAAAAATTGTAGGTCAACAAAGTTTGGTACTCAACCTGACATCATCGGAATGACAGAGTCAGACAACGAGCGAAATATGAAGACATACTGCCATTCCATTGAGCCCGATGGTGTAGTGGATAGGGCCGCTGCCTCCTGAGCGGGAGGTCGTGGTTCAAATCCCACCACGTACCAATGTGTATGTCGGTTTTCGAATTTCATATGTACGTTTTATCGGCGCTTTTTCCGTGCTTTGGAAGGCACTTTAAGCCGTTGGGCCCGATTAATATCGCTTAATACCGTAGATATTAGTCGTTAAGCCATATCAGAGGCCAGTGCTAAGCATTGGCGGCTTGAAAACTCTGACCTAATTTAGGATTGGGTCTGGTTTCCCTTCTAGGTTGCGAAGGTTAGATGGCAGTCGCTCTGTGTAAAAACCAGTACCCTCGTTCAATCACCTTCATTAGGTAGCCGACCCTGTGAAATACGGGATAAGGCTAGGGATATGATGACTGCCATTCCATTCTGCTGTGCTATGAATTCATGATAAAAAAATAGGATTTATATAAATTTATTTAAGTTACTTAACTTAAGTACGCTTAAGGTTAGACCGCACTATGGCATAGCTGCATCGGAGCGGAGGGGCGCGGCGCGGCGCGGCACGGCGCGACAAAATCTGTCAAAATGTATGAACCTGACATTGCCGCGCCGTGAAGCGTCGTGAAGCGCCGTGCAGCTCCGCTGCAGCTCCTGTGCTGCTTCATTGCAGTACCTCTCAAACATTTTCATACAAAGAATTATTTATCGCGCAGTTTCTCGCCGCTCCGCTGCAGCTACGTCCTGATGCTGTCTAACCTTAAGAATTGAGGTCTATTTTGCTTTTTTTTTAGGAACTATAACTCTGTAATTTCCATGCTGGACTGGGAGCAAGAGAAAAGAGAGCGTAAACGACATAAACAAAGGTCGTCCCGCCACGTCTGACAAAGTTTTGAGGGTTATTTAAGACAGAATTGTAGGTATATTGCTGTAGTGACAGGTTGTCAGCCCATAGCCTAAATTACAATATATTGAAACCCTCGGATCCCTTAGCTGGATTTTACAGCATGCCCGGGAGGAAATGCAGCTGGCACATTCTTTGTTATTCTCTCGCTCCCAGACC
Source organism: Scrobipalpa costella (assembly GCA_949820665.1). Lineage (NCBI taxonomy): Eukaryota > Metazoa > Arthropoda > Insecta > Lepidoptera > Gelechiidae > Scrobipalpa > Scrobipalpa costella. The sequence goes on along the minus strand of OX463320.1, from coordinate 4,099,127 downwards.
AGCATGGAATAATTATATGAGGATATTGGCGTGATTATATATCTGTATGTACATAACTTAAGTACGCTTACGAATTTAAGCCTCTTTCCCTTTTTTGCAATAACTCCAAACCAAGAAAACAGTAAAAGTTTGAGCACCGCAGTTCGGAGTGGAAAGATGAGACGACGTCGTTAAGGCGCTCCGTCGGCTGATTAGCATTTTCATGTGGTGGTAGCGCCTTAAGCTTCGACAGACTTGTATACTGTATAGATAGGGAACTTTGTTACGTTTGGTTACGTTAACACTCGATGGCTCAGTTGGGTATGGCTGCGGCATGGATTCTTGAGGTCATGGGTTCGACTTTGATCTATGTATAATTTTTTTAGCAGTTAAATAGGTAAAAACTAGTACGTCCTCGTTTAATCGCCTAGATTAGGTAGCCGACCCCGTGAGATACGGGACAAGACTAGGCATATGAGAAAGTACCTACTCGTTCTTAAATAAAAATCTATCGGTGAGCATTAAAGTCTATCTTTTATAGATTATACGTAAGTCGTTTTGATTGAAAAGGCTATAAATAAACGGCTTAACTTGTTTCTTATTGAAAAACAGCAATCAATAATAATACAAATAAAACAATAGGCATGATGACTGGGTAGCTAAAAAAAATACGTTTGTACCTAAAAATACTGCGGATCTCATTTATCATAAAAAAAACACATTTAAATTTAAAAAATAAATAAATATTGAAGTTATTGATTTGCATTCATACATACATATAGTCACGCCTTTATCACTAATGGGGTAGGCAGAGCGTAAACGACCTAAACAAAGTTCGCTCCGCTACGTCTGACAAAGTGTAAATGTTATTTGAGATAGATTTGTAGGTATATTGCTGAAGTGACAGGTTGTCAACACATTGCCTAAGTTGCAATATGCTGAAACCCTCGGATCCCTAAGCTGATTTTTACAGCATGCCCGGGAGGAAATGCAGCGGGCACATTCTATGTTTTTCTCTCGCTCGAAGTCCAGCATGGAAGAAATTTGATTATTGATTTGAGTAGTCAATATTTACTTGCGAGTCATAACCCACTATTTACATACAAAAAAAGCATATTTGTCATTTCATAAAAAGTTGCTGATTTGACTAGTTAAAAATTATGTAGCAACTATTAGCAACCATCTTCAGACACTTACTAAACACCCAAACTATCTAAACTTATCTAAAATGTTTATTCCAAATAAAACATTTATAATTCCCTGAATAGACAAGCGATACCCTTTTCATTACCCCCCTCTCTTACCCCCTTCTTCCCCGAACACCCCCTAGCCATTAATTATTGGTCTGTCCAATAGTTTTCCGAAAAGCTAATATCTTTTGATTAATCGCCGTTTTGGGCACCTTAAAAATATTGCTCTTGGTGAAACTATTAGTATTTGTCAAGTAGGTTTAAACTAAAATTTTAGTGAGGAAAGTTTTGTGTTTCTGTATATTCATAATAAAGAAACTCAAAAACTAGTAGATTTATTTTATTAACAATTTTTTTATCTAAATGATAAACGGGAAAAAATACTTTTTATAGGTACATATGTAGAGCAAAAAGTAACTCTTTTAATTAACCTCTTGGGTGAAGAAACAATAAAAAACGCTACTGAAAATAAGCATTCTAATATCGAAAATCTTGCATTAGGTACTTTCAATTTATTATTGATATAGAGATCGAGACCAGTGGAAAAAGAAAGGGGAGGCCTTTGCCCTGCAGTGGGACATTTCAGGCTAAGTAAAAAAAAATAATATATTATTGATTATTTATTACAAACATTCATATTTGCCTGTATTCACAGTTTCTTCCTAAAATACGAGTATGTAGACAAAATACTGTTGACAAAGACCATCTTATTCTCACGATATTTAATAAAACGAGTTTTGATATCAAAAATCTGAATGTTGTTCAAAATCAACTAGTTTCCGACAAATATCAAACTAGTTTTCAATTTGACTCCCTCTACATACTTTCTTCATTCTATCAATAGACGTATTTTGACCCTATTTTTTGAGAATTCGGACCCCTTTTCGAAAATTCTCAAGATATAGCTAGTCCGACCTGTTTCTGTGTTGGTTCCAACCTGTTTCTACAATTGCTATGAAATCGTTGACCGAGAGGTCGTGGGTAGATTTTGGTATCTATTTTATAGGATAGACTAGTTTGGTGTGAAATTTTTGAGTTGTGCTCGGAAATCCAAGTTTTGGGGCTCAGTATTGTGTTGGTATTTTAAGTGTTACCTACTGGTGTTAATAAAGTGACCAAAAGTGTAAACGTGTATTTAGCGAAAGTGTTACTACGTTTTTTATTAGTGTACTTACTCAATAAATACGAACTGCTGCATTTTTTAGCTCTAGACCTAATTAAAAACCATTTGTAAAATTCCAGAGTGAGTTAATTTTCAAAATGTTTAAGCAAATCTTTTCCTCATTTGTTCAATCAACCAAAAACCATCAAAAACTTTCCCACATTATCTTATCCCAAAACACGCCCAAAATCTCACGTCAAACCCTCTATTCAAACTCCAAACACCCTGTATTTATATACAGGGTGAGCTAAACAAAACGCCCGCATAGAACCTCCTTCAGAACGAAAGGAAATTGCCCAAGACTGATAAGAACTCATCGTGAACGTCTGAGAAGAGTAATGTCTCCCCCTCTCCCCTTCTTTCCCCTGCAGAGGGGTTCCAAAAGGGCTTATCGTACAAAAGGTATCGACTGAGAGAACTCCCCTCTTTATAGAATTTTCGGGCTTGCCTCTTAGTGGGAGGGGGTGGCACCCCCCTTTTTGCGACGTACATTTTCATTTCCTTCATCTTTCTCCGCTTGCGAGGTGCAGGGATGCACTCGGGTGGGTGGGAAATATATTCCAGTTAAGTAAGATATTACTATGAATATTATATGAAAATTACTTTTAGATATTACATAGGAACATGTAAACATGATGTCTATGAAGCAAAATATTAACATTTCCTCCCGGGCATGCTGTGAAAAAAAAGGGGGTCCGAGGGTTTTAGTATATTGTAATTTAGCTGACAACCTGCCACTACAGCAATATACCTATGAATCTATCTTAAACAACCCTTAAAAAACCCTCCCTTTGTCAGACGTGGTGGAACGACCTTTGATTAGGTCGTTTACGCTCTGCCTACCCCATTCGGGATAATACATACATATTATACATACGTATTAAGATTTATAGTAGTAGTTGTAATAGAAAAAGCCTATCTCATAGCGCAATTTTGAATACTATTTGTAGATAGTTACGATATCCTTTTATAACAAAACAAAATTACGGTTTAATACTCATATTATTTTCAACGACATTAACATTTTTAATCAGCAAACGAACAAAATAGTATGTTTATCAAGCTCTACGTAGAATTTTACATACATACATACATAAAATCACGCCTTTATCCCTTACGGGGTAGGCAGAGCGTCAAACTCCTCGTAAAAGGCGCTTTCGCCACGTCTGACAAAAATTGAGGGCAATTTTAGATTGTAATGTGTATTTCAGCCCATCGCCTAAATTACAATACACTGTAACCCTCGAGTCCCTTTTGTTGACTTCTACAGCATGCCCGGGAGGAAGGGCAGCTGGAACATTCTATGTTTTTCTATCTCTCCCAGTCCAGCATGGAAGAAGTAGAATTTTATTTGAGGTATAATCCTCAATGTCACTACTTCTTAAATGTAAATGAATAAGCCGTAAAATCCAACTTAAAACATTATCACACCATTTCCCCCAAGTCCGTCCCTGCACCCAATTCCCCGTCTTACAGGCAACCTTAGACACCCCGACCGCACCCCCCAACCCCCCCGCGCTTCGTTAGCAAAGTTCCATACTTTGTAATATGCTAATGCAGTCTACAGCCGCGCTAGGCATCTTAAAATGAATTAATGCCGCAGGTGGGGTTTCGGGGGGAAAGGGGGGGGCAAGTGGGAAAATCTCCCCCCCACGTAAGACGTTACCCCGATATTAAGAGTCGCAAGTTTCGGGGTAATTTTGAATTTCGTGAGCAGGGTCTGACTGGTTTTCTACTAAATGGTAGTTGATACGAGTATGTACGTATATTTATTCTAAAGGTAGGCGTAGGGAAGTGTGACTATTTTAAGGTAGTTTTGAGTTGCTAAGTGATTAGAAATCGCTATTGATTCGCGAAACATTTCATTTGCATACATACATATAATCACGCCTTTATCCCCAGTGGGGTAGGCAGAGCGTAAATGACGTAAACAAAGGTCGTTCCGCCACGTCTGACAAAGTTTTGAGGGTCATTTAATAGATTTGTAGGTATATTGCTGTAGTGACAGGTTGTCAGCCCCTCGCCTAAATTGCAATATACTGAAACCCTCGGATCCCTTAGCAGATTTTTACAGCATGCTCGGGAGGAAATGCAGCTGGCACGTTCTATGTTTTTCATAGTATAATATTATTGTATAGTAATATTTTATTTCCCTGTGACATTTAAGTACATTTTAGTATATTATCATTGCAATATTTAATTTTCGTTGTTATCTACTGCAAGATTTCTTAAAATAAAACTCAATCATTGTAAAGTTATCTAAAGAGTTGTTTATTAAGAGATTTTTTAAAGTATGATATCGTATAACGTCTTATTTTATTCATTTATTTAACAATTTATTGTACACAATAAAATACATGAATAAACACAAACACAAAGAAAAAAGACAAAACAAGCACCGCTTATTTCTATGAAGAAATTTCTTACAGCAGACCTACAGAAGTGAGATCCGACGTCGAAAAGCGGATATACCGTGCACATCTAAAGAATATTACGATAATATAAAAATAATTATACTTTGTACCTTATAGGATAATTTATAAAACACATAATAATTTACTCGTAGCTATAGAATGCAACGACTGTTACGCCGCTTTAGTAGTACCTTTGATCGCAATATTTTTTTGATGGGAAATGCAGAGTTAAATAAAAACTATATAGCTAAATATAACACATCCAATAAAATAAAATGTCGGAGGCCAAGATCCACTTTGGTTCGTTAAAAACATTATATGTAAAGTCTTTTCGCCGTAAAAAGTAGTGAAATTATGGTGAGCCAAGTCAATTGTGTTTGTGTTCTCTTTGACGGTAATTTGTTCACTGATCTCCGTAGTCTCTATAATTTTAGTTAAACCATACTGGTGACTTGGCAATTACGCAACGTGAAAAAAAAATTACACTTGCAGTAATAGAAACACTATATTTTATTCTTATTAAATAAGTAATAAAATAAAAAAATAAGCTTGAAGTTGACGTTATAAGGATTTTTGAAGGTGGTAATCGTAGTAAGACTGTCCGCAGACGTACATTTTTGCTTCTGATAGGATAACAAAATCAAATGTTTATATTAAAAAAAACTGCATGCTACTTGAAATAAAATGTTACTCAAACCTCTCTTCCTTGAACACCGCCTCGCATCGACGCGCCGTCGCGTCGCCGACGGTACTTTAGCTTATATTCAGGATCTTAAACTTATCTAAAATAAAATATTTTTTATATTGGTTATAAAATTATCCAAAATTGAAAGTAAACTGAAAAACTCAGAAACTGGAAAACATCGGGACAAATTGTTTCACATAATATTGAGGTTTTTAGTCCAAGTTTTAGGTTAAGTCTTTCCTTGCAATTTTTTAAAATCATTTACATTAAAAGGGTATAGAAAATTAACTAATTTAATAGTTTTCAAAGAAATAGGACATGCTGTGTTAAGTGTTTGAAATTCTTCAATATAAAACCAAAAATGCGTAATTTCAGGTGTCATTTGTTACTCTATCAGTAGCTAATATTCGTTTTTTATCCCTTTACAATTTCTAATTTAATAAATGTTAAAACTGAATTATTTTATTTTAAATTATAAAAAGTTAAAGTGAGAGCTTTCATTCTTTAAAATAAGCAGGTACTTACAAATTTAAAACAATTAGATGCCTTCCGAATAAGGTACAGAAAATGTTTTGAGCACTTCGAAGAATAAATACGATAGATATTGGAGTGATCTGACCTGTATGAACCATTCATTTAATAGTCAATTTTACAGGTAGAATCGTCTGGAAGCTAAGATATTCTCAGGAGAAGCTTGTAGAAAAAGTCAAAACAACCGAATCTGTTGAGTGATTTTATTGCACTAAATGATAGCTATGTTATATTAATGTTACTTACTACACACAACTATAGAATTATTCATGTATTACATAAGTGTAAGTTACAAGCTCAGCATGTCACGCATTATCACTAAATAGTATATAACAAAGTCGCTTTCTTTGTCTCTATATCCCTCATCTCCCTAGCCTTATCCCGTATCTCACGGGGTCGGCTTCCTAATCTAGGGGATTGAACGAGGGTACTGGTTTTTACACAGAGCGACTGCCATCTGACCTCCGCAACCCAGAAGGGAAACCAGACCCAATCCTTGATTAGATCAGAGTTTTTAAGCCGCCAATGCTTAGCACTGGCCACTCATATGGCTTAACGACTAATATCTACGGAATTAAACGATATTAACCAGGACCAACGGCTTAACGTGCCTTCCGAAGCACGGAAAAAGCACCGAAAAAACGTACATATGAAATTCGAAAACCGAAAATCACATTGGTACGTGGTGGGATTCGAACCACGACCTCCCGCTCAGGAGGCAGCGGCCCTATCCACTACACCATCGGGCTCTTTTTCTCTGTCTCTATATCCCTATGTATGCATAAATCTTTAGAACTCGCAACAGATTTTGATGCGGTTTCTTTTAATGGATATAGTGATTCATACATAATATAGTAGAGAAACACTGATGATTTCCGTGCGGAGCCGAGGCGGGTTGCTAGTTGTCAATAATATGTAGTAAGCAAGTCGATGACCTGCGCGACATGCTGCGTAAGATGGTTCAATATCGCTCAAACGTCAACAACGGATATCAACTTGACAATCAAACATTGCAATCAAAATCCTTGGATAAACTTTGCTCAAATAATATTGTATTAAAGCAGACTGTCCCAAATGGAATCCTAATCGGCCATTTGGCTGTCAATGAGATTCACGCTCTTAGCTGCGGCACTGACTGATTGTGTCCACACGACGCCCCTACCATTGGGCTTCAATGCGCTCGACTCTAGATTTGCCGGCAAAAACTCAAATTAAAATCTATTTGTCACTTTCAGAGTAAAAACATTGAAAAAGTACAGGAGATCTATTCTCTCCAGTTTTTGTTTTATAGACAGTGGTTTTATGCGTCACCTGTATTTTTTATGCGCAGTCATATGACATGGCAGATAAAATTTATAGAAATACTGGGGAAACGTGCAAAAGTGCGTCAAAATCTAGCAGACGAAGTATAAAACCGTAGAGTATATAAATCGCCTTTCGTTTTTCAATTTCATAATTTTGAAAGTGACAGATAGATTTTAATTTTAGTTTTATCCGGTGGTAATATCTAAGTATATTTGAGAATTTGAAATGTGCAAGTGCCTAATTTTTTTCTCAGACTCTATTTCGATGGTGATAACATAATATTTGAAGGATGCTACGGTTTTAAAACTGATGACAGAGTTTAATAGCAACTCTTTAATAGCAATTTAGAACTACGCCTTTTATAAAAGTACAATGTTATTTCTCGTTTTTACTTTACTTTTCATCGGGTTAGGTGGCTTTTAGCTAAATTGGCGAGCGATCTCGTATAAACGCTGAAATTTTACATTTTAGGCACAAATTATATTGACGTAGGATGGACTTAAAAACAGCCAAGCTGTGTCCACACCTGTCCTGTTTGTTATGTTATTCTTGATTGTGTGTTTTTATTTTAATGTGTTTTGTGGAAATAAAATGATTTGTATATTCGGTCGGAAAATTTTGCAACCGCCTCTTTTTTTGGCGTATAAATATACTTTGCGCCTTACGAACTGTATGTTTGACTGTGAGCGATTTTAACATAGAATCTACTTGCTGCTTTTTTTCCCGGGCATATCGTAGAAATCAGAAGATGAGGATAACGTTAATGTGAATTGCAATTCTGACGAAACTATCACAACTTTTATCGATATACAGTGTGTTTTTCAAAAATTATTGTCGTAGCGAAAATGCCCTATTATGAGGTCTTTGAAGCTCTGCCATAAGAGATACAGGCAAGACTAAATCAATCTAGTCTTCTTTTTAGCCAGTGGACAACGACCGAATAACCCTGGTATCAGAGTTTTCAAACCGCCTAGAAGAACAGCCATTAGGCCTCTTACACGGTTAGAGTAACGACTACTATCAAAGACAGCGACCGGGATCGACGGCTTAACGTACCCTCCGAAATACTGTATCCTTTTACTTTTCGAACAATTACGTGATTCAGCCTGCAATGTCCAAACCAAACTGGGGAAAACCTCACAAAAGTCATAAATTGATAAATATCAACTTTACGTTCACCCCTTGGGAATCAAACCCAGGACCTCCAGATACTAAGCCTATGGCTCTGACCACTAGACCACGGAGGTAGTTAATCTAGTATCAGTTGAAGTGGTGATGTCGGTATCTATGTGTATCGTGGGTCTGGCCGGCTACCAGCTAATTGCCGAGCGGTCTTCGCATGTAATTGTACAGATTCTACACTTAACATACATATACCATGCATTTATCCCTAATGGGGTAGGCAGAGCCTAAACGACCCAAAGAAATGTCGTTCCGCCACGATTGACAAAGTTTTGAGGGTTGTTTAAGATAGATTTGTAGGTATATTGCTGTAGTGACAGGTTGTCAGCCCATCGCCTAAATTGCAATATACAGAAACCCTTGGATTCCTTAGCTGGTTTTTACAGCATTCTATGTTTTTCTCTCGCTCCCAGTCCAGCATAGAAGTAACACACACTTTACTGTATGCTAAAACATAGAATGTACCAGCTACTTCATATTAGGGGCATATTTTATAAATCATAGTTGATGGGGACAAAAGTGTACTTACGTTTTGCAAATCAGACGAACGCTGACAGAAATATTACTGCTTATAAATACCTACACAATTCTTTATTTTTTTATTATTGACCATCAAAATTTTGAGATTATTGACGCTCTGCCCACTCCGTAATACAGACGTGACCTATATTATCTATCTAGTTCGACTAGTAGTGGTGATCTCGGTCCGGCCGGGTACTAGCTAACTGTCGAGCGGTCATCGTGTGTAAACGCTGAGATTGTACATTTCTTCTCCTACCCGATGAACCCAAGGCCCGTATTTATAAAGCGATCTCATGATTGAGAGCAGTATTAAGTATAGACTTGACAGTTCATAATGTACTGAAATGACATTTCTGATACGAACTCAAACTCGCTGTCTGTCTTCTTTTTCTTCTGTCGAGTGGGTATCGAGTCTATCGACCCGATGAACCCTGGTGTCAGAGTTTTTAAACCGCCTAGTAGCACAACTATCAGGCCTCTGACATGGTTTGTGTAACGACCACTATCAAAGACAGCGACCGGGACCGACGGCTTAACGTGCCCTCCGAAGCACGAAATCTTTTTTTATTTTCGGACAATCAGGTGATTCAGCCTGCAATGTCCTAACTAAACTGGGGAAAAAAACACAAAGTGATAAATTCTCAAATATCAACTTTGTGTCTCGGAATCGAACCCAGGACCTCCGGATCGGGAATCCATGGCACTAGCCACTAGACCACGGAGGCAGTCTGTCTCAAGTACTGATTACAAATACAGGCCCTAGAGTGTTTGGACCGACTTATGGCCTTTACCAAAGTTTATGTGACGATTTTCAAAGAAAGCAAACGCAGCGGACGTTTCTCCGAAGCACGGGATTTTTTATAAAAACAGGCAATCCAGTCTGCATTGTCCTAGCCAAACTGAGGAAAATCTCACAAAGTGATAAATATCGGTATATATACTTTATTGCATAAACACAAAAGAAATGTAATTTACAAACATAGTGTGCAAGGGCAAACTTATATCTATAAAGAGATCTCTTCCAGCCAACCCAATGGTAGTAAGAGAAAGTGAATAATTTTGAGGGGACAAGAAAATGCAACATTAACAGAGACTAAAAAATACTTACATACCTATATAATAAATACCTACCGTATATCACTATCTATAAACGAGCCCGATGATGTAGTGGATAGGGCCGGTGCCTCCTAAGCGGGAGGTCGTGGTTCGAATCCCACCACGTACCAATGTGTTTTTCGGTTGTCGAATTTCAAATGTACGTTTGTTCGGTGATTTTTCCGTGCTTCGGAAGGCACGTTAAGCCGTTGGTCCCGGTTAATATCGTTTAATACCGTAGATATTAGTCGTTAAGCCATGTCAGAGGCCAGTGCTAAGCATTGGCGGCTTGAAAACTGACCTAATCTAGGATTGGGTCTGGTTTCCCTTCTGGGTTGCGGAGGTCAGATGGCAGTCGCTCTGTATAAAAACCAGTACCCTCGTTCAATCCCCTAGATTAGGAAGCCGACCTCGTGAGATACGGGATAAGGCTAGGGAGATGATGATATTACTATCTAGTTACATTAGTAATGGTGGTGTCGGTATGTATGTGTAGTATGGGTCCGGCCGGCAACTAGCTAATTGTCGAGCGGTCATCGCGTGTAAACGCTGAGATTGTACACTTTACGGTTACGGACTGTAAAGTCAGTGATACCACCAGTCAGGAACTTATATGCCTAATTGGGAGCAATAGAAAGTCATAGAATGTTAAGAGTTTAAATATTAAAATATTTAATGAAATGAAATGAAATTTATTAATTGTGAATCATAGGTACAATGGTGTTAAATATTATAAAAAATAATTAATTTAAACCTTAGATAAAAAGGTTAGATAGAAAATCATGAAACTTGTTATCTTTTTATTTTTGAAAAACATTAACACTGTAAGTGTCAATTTCCAATAAAATAGAAGATAGAAAAACAAAAGACTATAATATGTACCTCTTCGAGATGGTAAACACGTTAAATTTTAGATGATAGCGACATAAATAATAATTAATCTCTGCTATCTTATTTTTAATTTATTCTTTCGTCTTTCTTTTATTCATACAAAGAAAAGGGTATCATGAAATTAGTTTAAGAATCTGTTTAGCTACCTTAACTTTTATTCATATTTATCGCCTTTCAAATGTAGTCTGCCAATCACATACATATAAACACGCCTTTATTACTTACGGGGTAGGCAGAGCGTAAACGACCTAAACAAAGGTGGTTCCGCCACGTGTGACAAAATTTCAAGGGTTATTTAAGACAGATTTGTAGGTATATTGCTGTGGTGACAGGTTGTCAGCCCATCGCCTAAATTGCAATATACTGAAACCCTCAAATCCCTTAGCTGGTTTTTACAGCATTCCCGGGAGGAAATGCAGCTGGCACATTCTATGTTTTTCTCTCGCAAGAAATCACATCTTTCTAATTTAAACCCCAACAGGCGTAACTCCAAAACAATACATATTTAGGCTGGTCCGTTATCTACCTTGTACTCATTTGCCCCGAGAAGGTTGCCCCCAGGACCTATAGATCTAGAGCTGGCAGCTTAAAATCCACGTCATTTTATTGTGGAAGAAAATCTGATATTTTTTATTTTGACACTTAAAACCTCTTTAAATGCACCTATTGAATATTGTCTCAGAACCATGTAAGTCTGTGGGTAACATCTAAGTCGTCCTTTTCTCACTCTTCATCCTATCTCAAAAACATATTGGTACGTGGTGGGATTCGTACCACGACCTCCCGCTCAGGAGGCAGCGGCACTATCCACTACACCATCGGACTCTCTTTTTTTTGCTATATCATATCACCATTTCCAGATCCACGATTAAATATTATAGGTACAGTCTGAAAGAGATTTCGTAATGTCCTGTTGCACCATACATGTTGTGTGTTTCCGATTTGCTACGTCTAAACTCTAAATTACTTTTTACGTCAGGATTTAGATTTCTTGAGATTTTCCGATAGCATCTTTTAAAATAATAAATACATTTAGCTAGATTCGCTGCCAGCTCTTCCCCCTACACTTCCCCCAGAATCTATTTGACCCAGTCAAGGCCGGCCGATGGCTAATAGAGACCATAATTGTCCAATACTTTCATTTCCAGGTTCCTAAATCGTAAGCAAAATTGGTAATAAAATGACGTGTACTTCAGGCTGCCAGCTCTGAATCTATACGTGCCCCCAGAATCTACTTGGCCCGGTCAAGGCCGGCCGATGGCCGACAGACCATAATTGTCATTCGTGACACGCTGCCCGAAATACTCTAATACAGGGTGGTAGCACCATTAGCACATATAGGGTGTTTTTTTTAACCAGTGATTGATAATTTAATATTATACTAGTTGATAATGACAATAAAACAACTTTCCTCAAGGCTTCATTATAACGAACTAGATTTAGAAAAAAACAGTTCGTTATAACATAGAAATCGATCGATGTCTATATGGAGACCTTTATGCATTTTATCTATTAACTGCCTCCGTGGTCTAGTGGCTAGTGCCATGGACTCCTGATCCGGAGGTCCTGGGTTCGATTCCCAAGGGGGGAAACACAAAGTTGTTATTTGAGAATTTATCACTTTGTGAATTTTTCCCCAGTTTGGTAAGGACATTGCAGGCTGAATCACCTGATTGTCCGAAAAAGAAAAAGATTTCGTGCTTCGGAGGGTACGTTAAGCCGTTGGTCCCGGTCGCTGTCTTTGATAGTGGTCGTTACGCAAACCATGTCAGAGGCCTGATAGTTGTGCTACTAGGCGGTTTCAAAACTCTGACACCAGGGTTCATCGGGTCGACAGACTCGATACCCACTCGACAGAAGAAGAAGATCTACACTGCGAAGTTGATAAGACATATAGACAAAGTATATTTTATATTAACTTCGCCTAATTTTAATGGTAACTAGCTAACTATGTACCTAATCCCGCTATTACGTTAAAAATAAAAATACAATTAAGAACTACAAACATGGAACTATAACCTTGTTCGGATTATAAATTTTCTATAAAATAAAACATATTTTTTAAAGACATGTTTGCTACAGCTTCTAAACAACACTTGTTTTTTTCTTAATCTTGTGAATGGAACCCTCTTAAAAGAATACAGAATGTGTATTTATCTGCTTACTTGTTGTAGTTTTTAATAGTTGGTTAGCCTGTAATAATATTTTTTCCAACATCATGATTTTATTTATTACTAGAAGTAAATTTGTGTTACTACTATTGTTTATCAATCGCCTCCAGGGTTATCTGTCCTATTGATTTTAGTAGAACCCATTACTTATTTGTGTAGGTTTAGATAACAATGCAATATGTAGGTAGTATTATAATATTTTCGTTTACAAGTTAGGTAGAGCATGCATGCAGCATTTCTTCCATGCTGGCCTGGGAGCGAGAGAAAAACATAGAATGTGCACGCTGAAAAACCAGCAAAGGGATTCCGAGGGTTTCGGTGTATTGCAATTTAGGCGATGGGCTGACAACCTGTCACTACAGCAATATGCCTACAAATCTATCTTAAATAACCCTCAAAACTTTGTTAGACGTGGCGGAACGACCTTTGTTTGAGTCGTTTACGCTCTGCCTACCCCACTAGGGATAAAGGCGTGATTATAATATGTATGTATATAGAGCATCAATGGAAATTAAGAAACATAGTTATATCATTGCAAAATGAAAATTATAATATTTTCTATCTTTTTACATACATGCAAATAATCACGCCATTATCCCTTCTATCTTTTTCCGCAAAAAATACGGTAATGTAGTATGTTCCTTTTTTATTTAGATCCTAAGGGACTGTTTCGTATAAATCTTTTTATATTATATTTGTGACATTCTTGATTATTCACAATTGAACAAATTGTGTGTTAAATTAACAATAGCTTAACATAATTAAAAAGGAAAAAGATGTCTTGAAAAAATATAAGGGGTAGTCCGCACCCTTCCAAAAGAAGCTACAAAAAATACCTGTTCGTAGCAACAGGTTCACAAGTTGTCCGAGTGTATCTCACCCCTAAATTCTCACAAGAACTTCGAAATCAGAACCAGATCAAACTGGCCAAAACTGGATTTTTATCGTTTTTGATTTGTATTTTGTACTCAATTTATAGAATAGTGGAAATTGGATTAACAAAAGGGATTTTTGAGGTCAAAGAAGTCATGAGAATAGATGGTTGATAAAATACTTGTAAGTAAAGAAAACTGGTTTTCAAGATAATTGTAAAAGTACAATATGTATTGTTAGTATTTTATCTTCCATACTGGACTGGGAGAGAATGAAAAACATAGAATGTTCCAGTTGCCCTTCCTCCCGGGCATGCTGTATAAGTCAGCAAAAGGGATTCAAGGGTTACAGTGTATTGTAATTTAGGCGATGGGCTGACAACCTGTCACTACAGCAATACACATTACAATCTAAATTGCCCCCAATTTATGTCAGTCGTCGCGAAAGCGCCTTTTAGGAGGCGTTTTACGCTCTGCCTACCCCGTCAGGGATAAAGGCGTGATTTTATGTATGTATGTAGTATTTTATCAAAACCGAGCAAGATAATCCTAGAATTGGGGTCGCCAAAAATGTCAAGTGGAAATTCAAATGCAAATTTTTTTAACACCTACTAGACAGAAGGACTAAACCAACATTTCTCCAACCGCAAAAGCCTGGAAATAACTATGCAAGTGAATATTCCGCTGCAAAGTAAAAACATCTCATTAGATGGTCCAAAAGTTGCTTCCGTACAAAATTAAATAAAGCGCCGTAGCGGCTGTGAGGTGGAACTATTATATCCGTATAAAATAAACACCACCTATTCCTCCGAGAAATTTGAATTCCGAACGCCTCTCGCCGCCATCTTGCGCAAGACGTCGATAGAGAATAACTAGTCACCGCGTATTTTTTTTCAAGAACGTCTTATGTTGGCCATTTTTACGCCACTATAGCTCTTACGGCGTCATATTACGTTAGCGATTCGCTCGCGGAAAAATGTTGCTCTATTCCGTCTTGAGGTTTGTTCTAAACCATCCCAACTTTACCTTCACCACATTTAATTCCAACATTATTACCATCCAATACACTCTGTACTCAAAATTCAGTAACTTGTTACTTACGCTCCTTTTACTTCACAGCCTATAAACTATAATAACAATGCACACGGCAACTATATTTCTATCTCGTGTCTTAGGATAGCCGCTTCACTCGTTAGAAAGGGATAGCTACAGATTATTAGTAGTGCTAAAGGGGCGTGGTTTAAATAGTTGAAATAGTGGTGCAAGTTCGGAAGAAGTTTGGAAGAGGGTACCGTTATTGGATTTTCGTTTGGTTTCGTTTCAGTTCAGTAATGGGGTCGGAAAATTTGTCATTAGAATTTCAAGATGTCTGCGTTTCCGTGCGGGTTTATCGAAATCTGAATTTATAATTTGTTTTGACACCTTTAATGTCTTCCTTAAATGTTAGAATTATTTTAATTTTATCCTATGTTCTATTGTCATTGGGAAAATTGCACAAAATTCAATTCATTGCTCCTTCCTGTTATACAGGTTATAAAATGAACTAAGTATAATTTTTTCCTTTCTATAATTTTAACTAGCTACCATATATAATATTTTTTTAAATACATATAGATTTCTGTTTAATTTTGTTACTCAATATTAGCTGAGCACATTTTTCAAATACACTTTGTGATTAAAATTATTTTTTAATTTACAAGTACTACAAAATTAGGAGCTCAAATTTTTTATATTTTTTGCCTAATGGAGAAAGTATCAATAAATTTTGATTTAATTTTAGAAATATTTTTGAAATAATATTTTACATACATACATATAATCACGCCTTTATCCTTATTGGCGTAGGCAGAGCGTAACCGACCTAAATAAAGGTCGTTCCGCCACGTCTGACAATATTTTGAGGGTTATTTAAGATAGATAGATAAACTCTTTATTGCGCATAAATCGTTCAGTATAGTTTTTTTAAAAAACAACAGTGTGCGCAAAGGCGGCCTTATCGCTTTAAGCGATCTGTTCCAGACAACCCTGCATTTAATAAAGAAAAATTATACATAGCAAGTAGCTGCGGCAACATCAAAGAAAGAACCAAGCACTTAAATAACCTTCAACACTTAACAGATAGATTTGTAGGTATACTGCTGTAGAGACAGGTTATGAGCCCATTGCATAAATTACAATATACTGAAACCCTCGGATCCCTTAGCTGGTCTTTACAGCATGCTCGAGAGGAAACGCAGCTGGCATGTTCTATGATTTTTCTCGCTCCCAGTCCAGCATGGAAGAATTATTAATGAATAATAATGTAATGTTTTAAATGCGAAAGTTACTCTGTCTGTCTGTTACTCTTTCACGCCTAAACAGCTGAACGGATTTTGTTGAAATTTGGTAGAGACAGGAAAGCACAAAAACTATTTTTTACCGGAAAATACCATATTCCCACTAGAGGAGGAGAAACTGCGGGCGTACATAATTTTAGGAATTGACTTCACATTGACAGCGCTCAAATCAGGTATTTATTTTTATCCCTTGTATATTTCTGAATATTGTATATTAAGTATATTGCAATTTTGGCGATGGGTTGACAACCTGTCACTACAGCAATATACCTACAAATCTATCTTAAATAATCATCATAACTTTGTCAGACGTGGCGGAACGACCTTTGTTTAGGTCGTTTCCGCACTGCCTACCCCATTAGAGATAAAGGCGTGATTATATAAATGTTTGTTATATTTCTAATATGAAAATAATACAAGGCTAATTTCCCAAAAGTAAATCTTAGTAAATCAAAGATTTGGACAAGAAGTGGGTGTACATTAAACCAGAGTCCGAATGAGGCAATATTGTTGTTATTAGGTGATTGTTGTGAGCTCAGAATGACACATTCCCTTCTGCCCCCAACTGGACAGAGAAATGCATGAAGCGGTTTCTGTGCTAGAATTATTTTAGAATATCATCTTTGGTTTGTCCTTGAGTCGGTAATTATGATCAATAATATTTCCAACTCAGTTTCAGAACAAAGTTTCATGTCTTGTTATTCCAAAACACATTTCAAAAATACATGATACGTGTTGGCAAATTAGTTAAATTACTAAAACGACTATTTCATTATGTCACATCTAACAGCTAAAACTTATTTTAGAAACAGGTTCTTCGATTAATAGTCATGAAACTTTGTTTACCTTTATTCCAAAACTGGAGAAATACTATAGGCTTGAGGTAAAGTCCGTTCCCTGAAATACCGTTGCCTTTGTAAATGCCGCATCTAGTCAAAAAATGCCGCCGCGACAATAAGGTACGCCGCATGTGACGTACACGCGATCGTGTATTTGTCATTTTGTATCGAGGCGACACAGTATCAATCATACATATAATCATACATATAATCACGCCTTTATCCCTAATGGGGTAGGCAGAGCGTAAACGACCTAAACAAAGGTCGTTCCGCCACGTCTGACAAAGTTTTGAAGGTTATTTATGATAGATTTGTATGTATATTGCTGTAGTGACAGGTTGTCAGCCCATCGCCTAAAATGCAACATACTAAAACCCTCGGATCCCTTAGCTGGTTTTTACAGCATGCCCGGGAGGAAATGCAGCTGGCACATTCTATGTTTTTCTCTCGCTCCCAGTCCAGCATGGAAGATTATCAATAACAGTATCAATCAACATACAAGTATTCCGTTCGGGTGTACCGACGCTATCTAAGCGAACGGACTTTAACAGAGACTGAGACGACGGTGAAGGTTACTCACCCAGAAGCATTAGGCGCATGATATACATACGAGTACCTACAGGAAGAGGTTAGGCATGGCGGCCACAGCGGCGTGCCGATTTTGTATGGAAATTTGTTTCTTCGTAGCGCAACTTGATTTGATTTTTATTTTAGGTCACTAAGGCTCATATTTATAATGCGCTTTCAAGATTGAGAGCCATATTAAGTGCGGATTTGACAGGTCACATTGTACGGAAATGACATTTCTGATACGAACTCAAACCAGCTCAATCAAGTGATGTTTAAACATACGGGCCAAAAATTCCTACAATTATGTGACACCAACCTGAACAAAGGCATAGGTAGAACCGCTTTTGTCCATATATTTAGATTTTTTTTTTATTTCAGGCGGTTTGATAAGCCCCCACAAGTAGCTTATAAGTTTATGGTGTCTCAAATACAAACATTTTCATGTTTTTTTACGTTTTGCGCAAATCGCAAGTAATTCTTCATTTTGTGGTCCTTGTATTTTGTAATTCAACTACCTTTGAATATCGAGAGCACGTTAAGCTGTCGATGTCAGTTTCTGTCTTTGATAGTGGTCGATAGTCAAACCACGTCACAGGCCTAATAGCTGTGCTACTTGGCGGTTTTAAAAACCTGACACCAGGGTTCATCGGGTCGTTTGATTGAAGAATCCACTCGCTAAGAAGAAGAAGAATATAATAGTAATAACTTGTTTCAGGTTGGGTTTATATAAGGTGCACAGACAGGAGATAATCACCATAGTGAAGAAACAATATCACTCCATTTCCATTTGTGGAGTACTATTCTCCTTCAGTGGTACTTCCTCGAAGATTATGTTGTCCAGAACAGGAGCCGTATTTTGAATCACTCTCACTTAAATGCGCATACGCAAGAAACTTTCGCATGCATTTCTCATAATATTTGGCTTGCGACTGTTGCCTTTCGTATACAAATTTTGATTTGAGTGACACATAAAAACAAGATTTAAGGTTTAGGGAAGGCAGTGAATAAGAGTAATTGTACAATCAATCAGTGCGTTTTTTCAAATTGAATAAATAACACAAATAGATTTCGTGGAATTCTTCGCTCGGTCAGTCTGTGACGCATGCCTCGATGCGACGACACACAGTCATATAATCACGCCTTTATCCCGATTGAGGTAGCCAGAGCGAAAATGACCTAAACAAAGATCGTTCCACCACGTCTGACTAAATTTGGAGGATTATTTAAGATAGATTAGTAAGTATATTGCTGTAGTGGCAGGTTGTCAGCTCATCACCTAAATCGCAATATACTGAAACCCTTGGATCCCTAAGCTGGTTTATATAGCATGCCAGAATAACCGAGAGGAAATGCAGCTGGCACATTCTTTGTTTTTCTTTCGCTCCCAATCCAGCATGGAAGAACACGAGTCTAGCAGTCAAAAGTCCAGCAGTCCTTATTGACACCCTTAGTTATACAGAGTCTTACAAATAATTAAATATTGTAGTAGTGTTGAAGTCTCCACGCCTTTCGTGAAGGTCACCGCTCGGTCAGTCTGTGACGCGTGCCTCGATGCGTCGAGCTACGATTGACACCCTTTGTTATACAGAGTCTTACAAATAACTAAATATTGTAGTAGTGTTGAAGTCTCCACGCATTTCGTGGAGGTCATCGCTCGGTCAGTCTGTGACGCGTGCCTCGATGCGACGACCCACGATTGACACCCTTTGTTATAAAGAGTCTTACAAATAATTAAATATTGTAGTAGTGTTGAAGTCTCCACGCATTTCGTGGAGGTCATCGCTCGGTCAGTCTGTGACGCGTGCCTCGATGCTTCGAGCTACAATTGACACCCTTTGTTATACAGAGTCTTACAAATAATTACTTCCATGCTGGAATGGGAGCGATAGAAAAACATAGAATGTGCCAGCTGCAGTTCCTCTCGGTTATGCTGTAAAGCCAGCTAAGGGATGCGAGGGTTTCAGTATATTGTAATTTAGGCGATGGGCTGACAACCTGTCACTACAGCAATATACCTACAAATCTATCTTAAATTACTCTCAAAACTTTGTCAGATGTGGCGGAACGACCTTTGTTCAGGTCGTTTACGCTCTGCCTACCGCATTAGAAATAAACGCGTGATTATATGTAGGTATGTATGTTTGTTTTTGTTTTGTTTCTGGAGAATTGGTTATTACTTTTAGCACGTTCGTATATAAGGTCATTTTAAATCAAGTGCAAATAATAAAACACGTAAATCTACCCATGAAACTGAACAACTTTCCCTAAGGAACATGGGTTGAAAAACGAATAAAAAAATTGGACCTTCCATACAAAATGCTCCAGCTGATAGCGCACTTAGCATGGGAAGCAATTTTGGTTTTTCATATTTCAACCTATGTTCCTTAGGGAAAGTTGTTCAGTTTCATGGTTAGATTCACACGTTTCAATATTTGCAGTTGATTTAAAATGACTTTATATATATAATTTGAATCAGAGCGTCTAAAATTTCCTAGAAAATATAGCTAATCATGACGCACCTACAATAGGGGTCCTTGTAATCTACTTTAATCGTTAACCCACGTAGCTTTTATTTATTACATTTTATTAAAATATTCATAGAAACTCATTAAACATAAAACTATTCAGTAGCTTCAAAAAATATTTTCAGATGTCCTACGAAACGGAGGGTTGAACTGGAGGGTTTTATTAATGTCACTACTCGATACGAGATGGCGCGATGACGAACTAGTTTTAGACGCATCACATAGATGGCGCTCTCTGGTTAGTTCTGCTATTAGAAAATGGATGGCGGTAATAACACTTTTCTTGTTGGACGTAATAAATTAATTTTCTTATTGGTATAAGAAGTTCTCTGTGTTGTGAATTAATATTATTGGAATATAGATTCAAATTAATATTTTATTCTTAGTAGAAAATATAAATTTGTATATTATATTTTTATGGGGAGCAGTTCCACTTTTCATCAACAGAGAGCGCTGTAGTTGTGATGGTCTCTTCGACACGAAAACATTGTGTAAAATGAAAATACCGCTAAAATATGTTCATTTCTCCTTCTTCCGCTGCATTGCAAGCATCATACACTCGACGTGCAAGAAGGAGAAATACATACATACATGTAATCACGCCTTTATCCCTTATGGGGTAGGCAGATCGTAAACGACCTAAACAAAGGTCGTTCCGCCACGTATGACAAAGTTTTGAGGTTTATTTAAGATAAAATTGTAGGTATATTGCTGTAGTGACAGGTTGTCAGCCCATCGCCTAAATTGAAATATACTGAAACCCTCCGATCCCTTAGCTGGTTTTTACAGCATGCCCGGGAGGAAATGCAGCTGGCACATTCTATGTTTTTCTGTCGCTCCCAGGCCAGCATGGAAGTATTTGCCATACTTAAGGTGGTAAAGGATAGACTGCACTGCTTGGCTGCACTGGGACGAAGCAGCAGCAGAACGGCGCGACTTTAAGCGACAAAATATTCTTAGTGTGAAAATGTATAAGATGTACCGCACTGCAGCGGCGCGACACGGCGCGGCAAAAACGTCGTGAATGTAAGGTAACAATATTTGTGAGAAACTAAGTTCACAACCAATTAAGCACCTCCTCCATTTTGTTATTTCCATGCTGGACTGGGATACTTCCATGCTGGACTGGGAGAGATAGAAAAACATAGAATGTTCCAGCTGCCCTTCCTCCCGGGCATGCTGTTGAAGACAGCAAAAGGGACTTGAGGGTTACAGTGTTTTGTAATTTAGGCGATGGGCTGACAACCTGTCACTATAGCAATACATATTACAATCTAAAATTGCCCTCAATTGTCAGACGTAGCGAAAGCGCCTTTTATGAGGCGTTAAACTCTCTGCCTACCCCGTAAGGGTTAAAGGCGTGATTTATGCATGTATGTATGTCCATTTTGTTTTAGAAGTCAGTTAAAAATAAATTCATTGTAAATTAGATTTAAAAGTTAATACGCAAACAAAGCTTGCCGTAGCATGTCTGTAGCAACGCTACGACGCCCTACGAAGAACGTAGCAACGTACTACGGTAGCTTCATAAAAGCTAGACCGGAAATCAGTAATACTTAACTACAAAAATTACTTTTTTGTAAGCATAATTTTTTTTTATCGTATGGCATAGTATATTTTGTAGGCAATTAGAGATCTACATCAAGCTAAAATAATGGCGTCTGCATAATTATGCTTACATCTTTTACAGGGGAGGCATAGCATCACGGGTTTATTAAGTCCGTTACAAGAAATTACAGTTTATTGCATTAGCAGTTATATTCATACATGGTATTATTATAGCGAAGATTGGGAATCAATAAACCGGATGGCAGAAGAATTTTTTACAGTATACGCGGGAAGAATAGCAACTAATCACACAATTATTATTTTTATGCTGCAAACCAGCATTTAAATTAAAAAACCTGTTTAAATTTTTACTATACCCGCCTATCTCAGTTATTCGTAACTATCATTATCATACAATTTCTCAAGAAAGTATAATAAAAACAGGTTTTAACCCTTTCCTTGCCGGACCTATTCCCACGCTGACCGCTGACCGGTGTCTTCAAGACTATTGTCAATAACTTGCTTGACCACTAGGGTGATAAGTAATCTTGGAATTTTTAATAGAATTTCAAATTGCTGGTCAGAGCCATGGGCTTACGATCCGAAGGTCCTGGGTTCGATTCCCAGGAGAGGAACACTAAGTTGATATTTGTTAATTTATCACTTTTTGTGGTTTTCCAATGCTGTTCCTCCCTGCTGGACTGGGAGCGCCTGAAAAACGTAGAATGTGCCAGCCGCATTTCCTCCCGGGCATGCTGTAAAAACAAGGAGCAAAGAGATCTGAGGGTTTCAGTATATTGTAATATAGGCGATGGGCTGACAACCTGTCACTACAGCAATATACTACAAATCTATCTTAAATAACCCTCAAAACTTTGTCAGACGTGGCCTTTATTTAGGTCGTTTACGCTCTGCCTACCTCATTAGGGATAAAGGCGTGATTATATGTATGTATGTATGATTTTGTCGGGTTTGGTTATGGCATTGCAGGCTGAATCACCTGATTGCCCGAAAAGAAGATTCCGTGCTTCGGAGGGCACGTTAAGCCGTCGGTCCAGGTCGCTGTCTTTGATAGTGGACGTTGCTCAAAACCATGTCAGATGCCTAATAGCTGTGCTACTAGGCGGTTTGATAATTCTGACATCAGGGTTCATCGGGTCGTTGTTCGACTCGAGAATACACTTGCTAAGAAGAAAAAGAATTACCGGTTAAAAGAGCTTGTCAATTTTTTCGTTAAAATATCACATCACAAATATCATATCATCATCATTACCCCGTAAGGGATAAAGGCGTGATTTTATGTATGTATGTATGTAATATCACATCAGGACCCTAAGTTTTCTCTGGATATCTAACCATACATGACCATCCCTTCAGAATAGGTTTGTTTGAAGAAATAGAGTTAGGCTCAGGCCCAAAACAAATCCTGTTATCTGATTAGTTCCTGCAGGGCTAAGTGTGACCTACTGATATTTTCTAATACGTACATACATACATATAATCACGCCTCTATCCCTAATGGGGTAGGCAGAGCGTAAACAACCTAAACAACCTAAACAAAGGTCGTACCGCCACGTCTGACAATGTTTTGAGGAAGATAGATTTGTATGTATATTGCTGTAGTGACAGGTTGTCAGCCTATCGCCTAAATTGCAATATACTAAAACCCTCGGATCTCCCAGCTGGCTCTCACAGCATGCCCGGGAGGAAATGCAGCCGGCACATTCTATGTTTTTCATTCGCTCCCAGTCCAGTATGGAAGAATATATTTTCTAATACTTGATTCAGAAAGATTATCCTATTTAACTTTTCCAGTTAATGATACTTCATTTGTTTTTCATTGCTTTTATATAAAAAACTAAATGTAACCAAAATTTCAAAGAATAAAGTAAGATTTTGCTTTCAAATAAACAGTACTTTGAGGATGTTTCTGTACTTTTCTTATTGTAGCCTTAATGTATCTGTATATGTATCTGTTCCCGTGAATTTCTCATCTTTTATCCCCATTACGTGGCTGGATGAGATCTCTTATAGAGATAAGCTCGCTTGTTGTTTATTTTTTTAAGTTGAACTGTATTTTTAATTTTTTAAAGAATATAACTATAGTAGTTCTTCCATGCTGGACTGGGAGCGAGAGAAAAACATAGAATGTGCCAGCTGCATTTCCTCCCGGGCATGCTGTAAAAACCAGCTAAGGGATCCGAGGGTCTCAGTATATTGTAATTTAGGCGATGGGCTGACAACCTGTCACTACAGCAATATACTTACAAATCTATCTTAAATAACCCTCAAAACTTTGTCAGACGTGGCGGAACGACCTTTGTTTGGGTCGTTTACGCTCTGCCTACCCGATTAGGGATAAAGGCGTGATTATATGTATGTATGTAACTATAGTAACCCTTTCTTTCCCCCCTTGTTCCCACGCTGTTGGCCGATGTCCACTGGTTGTCCACTATTGTCATCACCTGCTTTGTGAACTCGCTTTAAATATTTTAAATAACTTGGGGTGATAAATTGGCTTAAGAAATTATTTTATCGTTTTAAGATTTACATACATACATAAATCACGCCTTTATCCCTTACGGGGTAGGCAGAGCGTTTAACGCCTCGTAAAAAGCGCCACGTCTGACAAAAATTGAGGGCAATTTTAAATTGTAATATGTATTGCTATAGTGACAGGTTGTCAGCCCATCGCCTAAATTACAATACACTGTAACCCTCGAGTCCCTTTTGCTGACTTCAACAGCATGCCCGGGAGGAAGGGCAGCTGGAACATTCTATGTTTTTCTATCTCTCCCAGTCCAGCATGGAAGTAAGATTAAGATTTAACTTTATAAACTTAAACATCTCTTCATATTTTCCAAGACGCCTGTCATATTGTGAAATAAAACTTAATGGGACGGGACGGAGACGTGCATTAAAAAGTTTAATTGAATTTACATGACAAGTGTATTCTCGAGTAGAGAGCCCGGTGGTGTAGTGGATAGGGCCGCTGCCTCCTGAGCGGGAGGTCGTGGTTCGAATCCCACCACGTACCAATGTGTTTTTCGGTTTTCGAATTTCATATGTACGTTTATTCGACGCTTTTTCCGTGCTTCGGAAGGCACGTTAAGCCGTTGGTCCCGGTTAATATCGTTTAATACCGTAGACATTAGTCGTTAAGCCATATCAGAGGCCAGTGCTAAGCATTGGCGGCTTGAAAACTCTGACCTAATCTAGGATTGGGTCTGGTTTCCCTTCTGGGTTGCGGAGGTCAGATGGCTGTCGCTCTGTGTAAAAATCAGTACCCTCGTTCAATCCCCTAGATTAGGAAGCCGACCCCGTGAGATACGGGATAAGGCTAAGGAGATGATGATGACATGACAGGTCAAGAGTACCCTAAACCGACGAGCATGTATGAAAAGATTAATGAATGTGGATGAAGCGAAAGAAGTATGTAAGGATCGTAGCAAGTGGAAAGTTGTGGTCTCTGCCTACCCCTCCGGGAAAGAGGCGTGATTATATGTATGTATGTATGTAATTTATCTACTTCTTATTTAAAGGTTTTATTTAAGCCTAAAGGTTAGACCGCACTAGGGCATAGCTGTAGCGGAGCGGCGCGGCACGTCACTGCAGCAGCGCGACACTGCGCGACAAAATCTGTCAAAATGTATGGACCTGACATTGCCGCGCCGTGAAGCGCCGTGAAGCGCCGCGCCGCTCCGCTGCAGCTCCAGTGCGGTACCTTTCATACATTTTTATACAAAGAATCTAATAATAAAAAAAGCAAATTGTAATTCTAATAAAGTTTCAATCAATCAGTGGTCAATCAAGTTATTGACAAAAGTCTTGATGACAGCGGTTAGCAGTTAGCGTGGGAGAAACTCATTTGTCGCTTAGTGTCGTGCCGCACCGCCCCGCTGCAGCCTTATGTGGTCTGACCTTATGTTGGTTTAGAAAACTAAATTTTAGTTCCATTTATTTATACCCTCCATGCCAACTTTTTTTTTTAACGACACTTTTAAAACTGTACAATTTATAATCTTTTGAAATACTCGCACAAGTCTTATCTTTCATACTTTTGTTATCTTCTAAAGAAAGTCATCTAAGCAGATCAATATAACCTAACCAGATGTTCTAACCCTTCTCCACCCTAAATTACCTTGACCAACGTCCACTACCCCACAATGGACGTTTTTCCACTGCAGCGACGGTGCCGTCACGATGCCGTGGCTCTGTGTTTCCCACAAGACGGCACGGCAACGTCTCGATAATGTCCACCTAGTTTTAATCTGAACGCACACACACATGCGTATGCTTCTTACGAATGCAAAACACATGCACTTTGGCAGGCCTGCGACGGTACCGGTCGGAATCAATACCGTGCCGTTACCGTGCCGGCAAGTTGAAAAAAAATAATAAAAATAAGTAGTTTATTGTACAAACATCTTGCCAAATTATATTAAAGGTACAATTTAGGTGGTTTAAAAAGGCCACAAGAAAAAGTTGTGAAACTCACTGCACTAGTTTGCACTGTATCGCAGTGGGAATCGCTTCCATTTTAAAAAAAAACGCGTTCCATATATATATATATATAATATATATATGGAACGCTTGGGTATGTTATACATATATATATCCATATATATGTATAACATACCCAGGAGGAAATGCAGCTGGCACATTCTAAGTTTTTCTCTCGTTCCCAGGCCAGCGTGGAAGAGATAATCTATGAAAATCAATTTTATTATATATATATATATCTCTTATATATATATTTCTATTATATATATATATATATATAAAATTGATTTTCATAGATTATCTCTTCCACGCTGGCCTGGGAACGAGAGAAAAACTTAGAATGTGCCAGCTGCATTTCCTCCTGGGTATGTTGTAAAAACCAGCTAAGGGTTTCGAGGCTTTCAGTATATTGTAACTTAGGCGATGGGCTGACAACCTGTCACTACAGCAATATACCTACAAATCTATCTTAAATAACCCTCAAATTTTGTCAGACGTGGCGGAACGACCTTTGTTAGGTCGTTTACGCTCTGCCTACCCCATTAGGGATAAAAGCGTGATTATATGTATGTATGTATGTATGTATATCTTCCACGGTACCGTTGACGGTGCCGTGTCGTCACTGTTGCCGTTACCGTGCCGTCTAGTCGAAAAACACCGTGGCCAACTTGTTTACCATAAGAACATATTCTTAGGGGAATCCAAACCTGTTTGGATTGTGATTTGATTCTTACAGTGGATTTTGACGTCATTTATGGACGGGCAGTTGAAGTGTTAAGAAATCAGTTATAGATTGAGAAGTGTTTTGTGAATTGTGTGGGAGAAAAGTGAATTATGCATGGTGACGGTTAAGTGACCATTCTAATAAAGAAATATGGATAAAAGTGGTTTAATACATACATACATACATATAATCACGCCTTTATCCCTAATAGGGTAGGCAGATCACAAACGACCGAAGCAAAGGTCGTTCCGCCACGTCTGACAAAGTTTTGAGGGTTATTTAAGATAGATTTGTAGGTATATTGCTGTAGTGACTAGTTAGTATTTTTTGAGCCTTATTTGGGTATAAGTTTAAAAAAATTGCCACAAGATATATATTTAATTATTGAGACGATAAAACCACTTTTGCTTCCATACTGGACTGAGAGCGTAAGAAAAACATAGAATGTGCCAGCTGCATTTCCTCCCGGGCATGCTGTAAAAACCAGCTAATGGATCCGAAGATTTCAGTATATTGCAATTTAGGCAACCAGTCACTACAGCAATACCTACAAATCTATCATAAATCACCCTCAAAATTTTGTCAGACGTGGCGGAACGACCTATGTTTAGGCCGTTTACGCTTTGCCTACCCCATTAAGGATAAAGGCGTGATTTTATGTATGTATGTATGTATCTGTCAGTGTGTTGGAACGTCAGGTGCTTTCCACGTGCTGAATCGTTGACTTCTCTTCTTTTCGTCGTCGCCAATGGCCTGGAAAAAAAGAGTAATCTCACCGCAAGAATATCCCTGGAAATCTTTATTGGTGAGTAGCAAATTAATTGCGCCAGATGTTTTGTAAGTTTAATGTAGAATGTTCCGAGCTTCGGAAGGCACGTTAAGCCTTTGGTCCCGGTTAATATCGTTTAATACCGTAAATATTAGTCGTTAAGCCATATCCTAAACTCTGACCTAATCCAGGATTGGGTCTGGTTTCCCTTCTTTGTTGCGGAGGTCAGATGGCAGTCGCTCTGTGTAAAAACCAGTCATTCCCTTGTTCAATCCCCTAGATTAAGTAGCCGATCCCGTGATAAACGGGATAAGGCTAGGGAGATGA
The DNA here is from genome assembly GCA_949820665.1 of Scrobipalpa costella. Lineage (NCBI taxonomy): Eukaryota > Metazoa > Arthropoda > Insecta > Lepidoptera > Gelechiidae > Scrobipalpa > Scrobipalpa costella. The sequence continues at coordinate 4,070,987 of OX463320.1, read as the reverse complement.
TGATGTTTTTTAAGTTTAATGCTGAGTTAATAGCAGCCAATTTCGACATGTTTTTCATTTTAACAAAAGCAGAACATCCCTCTTGTTTTATTAGTCTCAAATTGATTCATCGGCCTATTAAAATATTAAGTAGGCAACGGTCAGATCCTACTTAAAAGTAAAAAGAAATAACAACCATTCTTATCGTATACAATATAAGTACATCTAAAGCTATCTTAAGACAGTTCCACAGGAAATAGTCGGGTTTCTATACAACAAGTAGTGTTGCCGATCGATGGGCCATTATCGATAGCAGTCTATCGATATTAGGTATCCATCATAATTTGTGACCTTATATTGGACCTATCGATAATATAGCTACAGTTTTTTTTTCTACAGAAAGTAGCGTACAATTATCATCTCCCTAGCCTTATCCCGTATCTTTCAGGGTCGGCTAATCAAGGTGATTGAACGAGGGTACTGGTTTCTACACAGAGCGGCTGCCATCTGACCTTTGCAACCCAGAAGGGAAACCAGACCCAATCCTAGATTAGGTCAGTGTTTTCAAGCCGCCAATGCTTAGCACTAGCCTCTGAATTCAATAATTTATTTATAAAATAATAATTTTACACGTCACATAATGCATTATACTTATAACATAATTACAAAATTTGTTTTAGAATTAGTCATGTCATGTCGTTTTAAAATACAACATAATTAATTTAATTTATATAATTTCATCTATAATGGCTCAACGACTAATATCTACGGTATTACATACATACATACATATAATCACGCCTTTATCCCTAATGGGGTAGGCAGAGCGTCAACGACTCAAACAAAGGTCATTCCGCCACGTCTGACAAAGTTTCGAAGATCATTTAAGATATACTTGTACGTATATTGCTATAGTGACAGGTTGTCAGCCCATCGCCTAAATTACAATATACTGAAACCCTCAAGATCCCGTAGCTGATTTTTACAGCATGCTCGGGAGGAAATGCAGCTGGCACATTCTATGTTTTTCTCTTACTTCCAGTCCAGCATGGAAGAAAAAATCTACGGTATTAAACGATATTAACCGGGACCAACGGCTTAACGTGCCTTCTGAAGCACGGAAAAGCACCGAGCAAACGTACATATGAAATTTTAAAACCGAAAAACACATTGGTACGTGATGGGATTGAAACTACGACCTCGCTCAGGAGGCTGCGGCCCTATCCACCACATCATCGGGCTCTTATATCGCTACTATATGTGTACAATGCTAATCTTAAGTATTGTTTTTTATGTTAGTGTCCTCTGTATGTTCGTGTGTGTGCAATAAAAGCTAAATAATAATGAATAATAATAATATCGACAGTTATAACTACAGCACCAATGCTATCTAATCAGCACTATTGATAGTACTAGATTTCTCGGTAGCAAAAATTATCAAAAGTACATACATACGTATAATCACGCCTTTATCCCTAATGGGGTTGGCTTACCTTACCTTAACAAATTACAATATTCTGAAAACCTTGGATCCCATAGCTGGTTTTTACAGCATGCCCGGGAGGAAATGCAGTTGGCACATTTCTATTCTATGTTTTTCTCTCGCTCCCAGGCCAGCATGTCAAATCAATCAAAAGTTACTTTTGGCTATTTTTGCTACCGATACTATTGATGAACCTATCGATATTTTAGTTAGCCCAACTATCGATATCAATAGTTCGGCAACCCTTAGTCAAGGCGAAGTGAGGTGAGGCGTGTAGGCTACAAGAGGTGTGCCCATAAATCGTGGAGCGCTAAACGAGAAAACGTAATGAAACGGCTTGCATTTTCTCGAGGCGGCGGCATCAGTCAGCCACGGTAGGAAGGAGAGGGACGATGCTGAAAATTCTAATAGTAATGTATTTATAAAAATAACTAGCTGACCCGGCGAACTTTGTTCCGCCTTAGATGCCATAAATGAGCAGATTTTTGATTTTATTAAATATCTTCTTTGACTATATTTGCAGCACGCATTCAGTCAATTCTATTTCAAATGTCTTAAGGTTACATTAAAAAAGTTTAATAATTTTATATGGTGGTTAAGTAATTTTAAATTTTCTAATTTTCCGCGCAATTTCCTTAATTTTTTCTTTCATAAGAATATATATCCTGATAATAACGAACATAACAAAAAAAGAATTAGCGAAATCGGTCCAGCCGTTCAGGCGTGATGCCGTGACCAAGGGAAATAGGGATTCATTTTTATATATATAGATATGATAATAACAAACAGAACAAAAAAAGAATTAGCGAAATCGGTCCAGCCGTTCAGGCGTGATGCCGTGACCAAGGGAAATAGGGATTAATTTTTATATATATAGATATGATAATAACAAACAGAACAAAAAAAGAATTAGCGAAATCGGTCCAGCCGTTCAGGCGTGATGCCGTGACCAAGGGAAATAGGGATTCAATTTTATATATATAACTAAATACGGTCGCTCACTTACTAGTTTCCCTTCTGGGTTGCGGAGGTCAGATGGCAGTTGCTCTGTGTATAAACCAGTACCCTCGTTCAATCCCCTAGTTTAGGTAGCCGACTCCGTGAGATACGGGATAAGGCTAAGGAGATGATGATGACGGTCGCTCACTTACTTCGTATGTCTCACTGAAGTTATAAAAGGTGAAAGTGTAATCATACTAAATATTTCTATTTGTGTGTGTGTGTGTGTGTGTGTGTGTGTGTGTATGTTTATTTGTAACAAATAAACTAAAAAAACTAAACCAATAAAAAAAAAAACTTTTACCAATAGAAAGCTACTTTTACCCTGCGTTACATACGCTACTTTTTACTGACTGAGCGAGACGGACGGACTGGGAGCGAGAGAATAACATAAAATGTGCCAGCTGCATCTCCTCCCGGGCATGCTGTATAAACCAACTAAGGGATCAAAGGGTTTCAGTGTATTGTAATTTAGGCGATAGGCTGAAAACCTGTCACTACAGCAATATACCTACAAATCTATCTTGGATAACCCTCAAAAATTTGTCAGACGTGGTGGAACAACCTTTGTTTATGTCGATTACGCTCTGCCTTCTCCATTAGGGATAAAGGCATGATTATATGTCTTGTATTGTCTTGTCTAGCCGTTACTGTCCCACTGCTGGGCAAAGGCCTCTCTCCGGTCTCTCCGCGACTCTCTATCCTGTGCTTCCTCCGGCTAGTCCTCGAGGAAGGAGTCGAGCTCATCTCACTCCTCGATTATATGTATGTAATATAGCATAACGCTTGACAATCCACTGGTGTGAAGGTAGAGTATGGAAATTGTCTTGACCACTTAGTGAAAATAACAGACAAAAGCTTGATGGATGATCCTGAAAATATACAGAAAATGAATAAACTAATCGTTATTAATACAACCTGCTCTAATATTTTTTATGCCAATACCCTTATTCCTTTTTTTTAGGGTCAACAGACGAAATCAGAAAAATAATTTTCATCTTTGACACAGACATCCAGATGTTCAAAACTTGCACCTGTAGAAATTTTCACTTACCTCCTTACCATCCTTGCCCCCGTAAGCCAGCAGCTACAGAAAACAAATTACAAATCATCTGCCCCCACTCCCCTCTCGAAGACGCTCGCGCCAAATGACTCAGTTAGAACTAAATTGCTCGAGCACCAGATTGCCAGTTCCTAGCAAAATTTCCGTTAGATTTAAATTTCGAAGGCTGCGAACGGTTATTCTCGCCAGCCAGTACTAATGAAATTGTATCGATTTCGTTTGCGGATATCGAATCGATTCGGTTTTAATCGTTTTTGGTTAAAATGCTATCGGTAGGTAAATAAATTGGTTTGTGTTGGAAAGTTTGCGTCCTGGAGAAAGTTTAGTATGATAGAGGGCTCAGATTTCAGGCGATATATAATCAAATAAGATTCGGTTTTGAGCATCACAATTTAATTTATAGTTAAGTATTAGCAGAGAGACAATACTTAGACATTTTCGGCTTGTAATATAAATAATGAGGCTTACAGTATATTTTAATTTAGGTGATGGGCTGACAACCTGTCACTACAGCAATCTATCTATCTTAAACAACCCTCAAAATTTGACAGACGTGGCCGAACGACCCTTATTTGGGTCTTTGACGCTCTGCCTACCTCATTACGGATAAAGGCGTGATAGAATGTATGTATGTAAATATAAATAAGAAAAAGTGATGAATAGATTTGATTTTGTGATACTTATCTCTCTAAATAGAAACTTTGAACTCACTCAAGTCGAAGCTCAAGTACACATTCATTAAAATGTCAAATCCATTGAACCATACAAATCAAATGCAACATTTCTATCTTCAATTACCTCCCTTTTGTTACCAAAACAAAGCCGCCAAAAATTAATCGACACAACATACCTACATACCAAGAGCAATTCTATATTTACATAGCATTAAGGCGGCAGTAACTCACAGTAACACATCTTACTGTTTCTTCGGGGTCATTAGTAGAAACGAGACCCATTCCAAGGCCCATTTAGATAAAATGTCAGAGATTTGAACGAAGATTCCCCCCTCCCTTAACCCCCCACAATCTCCCCCCCGCTTCCCCCCCGCGAGTAATGAGACGCGAAGATTTTAGGGTGGAAATGTTTATATAGGGTGAGAATTTATGTTGTTCAAAATTTTGCGGCAAGTTTAATTGTAGTGGTAGTTCTGCTCCTAGATTGAAACGAAAATGTAAAACTTTAATTTGGGCTGTATATAATGAATGAAAAAAAAATGAAATACGTATATAATGAAAATCTTAGTCAGTATTACGCGTTTAAAAACGTTTACAGTTTCTTTCAAATCCACCTTTGTTTTTTTATTCAAATCTTACTTAGTATTTTTTCAACAACAAATACGATCACACTTATAACTCTTACAAAACTTATTGAGTGTAAACTTTTTTTTATAAGTGCTGTCGAAAAAAAACTCGATTGGAATTTCTGTTTATACCTACAAATCTATCTTAAATAACCCCCAAAACGTTGTCAGATGCGGTGAAACGACCTTTGTTTGGGTCGTTTACGGTCTGCCTACCCCATTAGGGATAAAAGCGTGACTATATGTATGTATGTATGTATATCTAAGAGCATTCTCGTAGCACGATCAGGTTTAAAAGTCTGTAGTATCGCGTGATTTTAGACCTCCGGAGGTCTATAACTGACCTCGGTTCTTCTTTCGAGTGGGTATCGAGTCTATCGACCCGATGAACCCTGGTGTCAGAGTTAGGGCTAAAAGCGTGAATATATATGTATGAATTTCTGTTTTCTTATTTCTCTAATTTTAAAAAGAAAAACCTATCAGCCTGTACGTAAAACAAATGCAGAAAACTCTCCTTCGTTCTATTTGCTTATCTTTTCCGTGTACTCGCGTCTGCCTCCTTTGAACCCCCTTACCCCCTAGATGCATTATTCAGGGGGTTGAAAAAAGGGGCCGATCTTTGCTCCGTAGGTATCCGGGTGGGGTAAGATGGGATTATTCTTTAAGGGTGGATGGGGAAATGAAGGGTTAAAATAGCTACTGTTTATTTAATTTGCCAGCATCTTTTTCGGTAAATAAGTGAGATTGGCTAAGAGCACACATACATAAAATTATACCTAATTACATTACGTACGGGGTAGGCAGAAAGATAACGGATAATTAAACAGTTTTTGCCACGTCTGAATTTGAAGTAAGTATATCTAAGAGCCCAACCTGTCACTGCAGCAACATACCTACAAATCTAAATTAAATAACCCTCAAAACTTTGTCAGGCGGTCTTTGTTTAGGTCGTTTACGCTCTGCCTTTCCCATTACGGATAAAGGCGTGACTATATGTATGTATGTATATCTAAGAGCATTCTCGTAGCACGATCAGGTTTAAAAGTCTGTAGTACCGCGTGATTTTAGACCTCCGGAGGTCTATAACTGACCTCGGCCAGTAGGCTAACTGAGGTCATTAGGTTCAGAAAGGTAGGCTAACCGCAAGGTCGATTGTAGAAATTCTACAATATAATAATAAGAATTTCTACTCGATGCATTGTCTTAATGAAACTGGAAATTATTATTAATTATTATACCAAGGCCATCCTTGATGGCAGATACAATTACACTTTTAAATTAAGTCTGTTATTTTTTTTCAAAATTAATCATAACTTAAATACAAATCACTTGATTCCCACAAAACACATTACAAAAATTTAAAACACACAACCAAGAATAACATAACACACAGGATAGGTAGACATAAAAGTAGGTTTAAACACAGTTTTGCTTTTAAACGATTTTTAATTTCCATGAAACCAACAGTGCCTCAGCATTCTATATTTATAAACAATTCTTCATCTTCTTACCGTGTCGATAGAACACGAAAAATTACATCATAGGGGCCCAGAATTCAAAGTAAACAATTTATTCAGTAAGCATTCCCATTAAAATCCTTCTAAAATTCTTCCACAGCCAAAGAACACATTAAACTACACCAAGTATCGACCGAGGCGGGTCTCAAAAACGTACCCTTTTCTATTCGTTTAATAATACTGTAACTACACTCACACTAGCCCGTTTCCCCCTCCACCCCGCGCCTTGGGGCAATTCTTCAAAGGGGTAAAAAACCACCCCACTCCCGCCGAGGCCCGCCTTTAAGTAATTCTTAGGGTGAAAAAAGGGGCGAGGGGTGGACTCCACTCTTGGCAACGAATTGATTTTTGTAGTTTTAAATGGTGTTCGATTTTCGAATGGGAATGTTTGTTTCTTTTTTGTTTGGCTGTTTAAGTTTGAAACGTCTTCTTTTTTTTTTGTTGGACTGCGATGTGTTTTGTTTCCTATTTATTTGGAATTTGAATTTGGATTGTTATTTTGTTCTTTTTTATTTTATAGGTAAGTCAGTTTTGTTTAGTGCCAGCATTGAATGTATATTTAAATTAAGAAAATGGTTTATTTGCGTTCTCTTTTTGCGATTAACATAGACTCATATCATCTAGATTAATACAACGTGAAGGTTTGAAATTAATATATTTTTTATATGAATTTAATTAAATTTCTTATCTCGTAGCTAATACTTACAATACTTATTGTCTGAAACTTTCCATTGTCATATCCACAGATTATCCCCCCACCCACCTACACAAATTTTACGCGTAAACCCAAAAGTTTTTGCTCGACTATAAAATTATTATTTTATCCCACTATTTAATTTCACCCTCATCGCTAAAAAGGTCCCCCCACACTCACACGTATAAAAATCACCCACTTTTCGGCCAGTTTTGGTAGAACTGAGACATTTTCTTTAGTTTCAAGCTAGACTTAGAACTAAGAAAATATAATGTTTCGACAACTAGATTTTTTCTAAACAGAAGTTCTATCTACTCTGTAAGGCATTTAGGCGTATGGGGCATAATGGGTACTTCTAAGATGATTACTTAAAAAAAAAAATTGCTAATACTTAAAATCACCAAATCAAAAAAGTTAATGAATGGAACTATCTCTAAAATAACGACAAAAACCTCTATTATAATTCTCTATGCAACACCTACATCACTCGTACAATAACCTAAAAAGATCTCCCAGGTACAACTCAGTCCAATTCATTATACGAATGCACTAATTAAGAACAAAGTTGTATTCGCGCTCTACTACAAAGGAGAGCTCTTCTTACAATGGTAAGTATGGAGTTATAACGTTAGCGAAACGTACACAGGCAAAAAACCTTAACTAGTCGCCCCCTACCCCCCTGGGGGGGGCGGGAGGGGCCCTCATATCCTTGCAGAAATTTTGTTTACTTCTCTCTGCAAGGAACCGGGAATCCGGGAAGCGTTTGAAATAGGAACTGTCGGGATTGCTTTCGCGTTCTATGTTTAAAATAAAACGCAGGCTGGCTGGTTGTGCTTTGTTTTCTTTTTTTGTAGAACTGGCGTTTCGTTTTAGGTGGTTTTAAGCAGGTAGAGTTTTTATTTGCAAGCAATTATCAATTAGACGAGATTAGAAATAAAAAATAAAGTAATTAATCAACAATTTATGAATATTGTTCAATTTTTTTGGAAACTACGAGTAAATGAACAAAATAATGTTTTTTGTTGCCTTATTTCTATATTGTAACATCTTCTTAGTATTTATTTGCATGTTTTTTTTTCACCTAACTGCTAAGTCAATTTAACGGGTGGGAATGGCTTGGGAAGCGTGATATGAAAACTCGTGCCTCGAATATGGAACGCGCTCGATTCAAACTTGAATTTAAACGTGGAACACCGCGTTCCAAGTTTCTGAATTTGAAAATTAAAGCGCCTTGCTCAGAATTAAATACAATATGGCGGCGAGACTCAATGCTTGAAGGAAAATCAGAAAATAGGTATTCTTGTCTTATAGGTATAATCTAGTCATTGGATTATTGATTGTAATTAATTGCCTCCGAATTAATTCTTTACCCTAACTATTATAGATTCTTAGCGATGAACTCTACGTCGACTCTACGCTGCCAGTACGCGCGCGTAGAGCGTAAGGTGACGCATGTGTGTGGTAGGCAATGCAAAAAGCATTGTCAGCGGTTTGAGCGCAACCTTGCGCGCAATAAGTGACGCCTGTGTGTTGCTGCCCTTATTTAAATAAAAAACTAAAACACTAATACAAAAATCTTAATCGCCGTTAAGTAGATGTTTTTGTATTTTTTGGAATTTGTTATTAGAGAAAATACGACGAAAATACAAACTCATTACATGTCTGTTGTGAAAGCAACTTCAATGCATTCGCAATTAGAAATACACGCGCGATTAAATTTCAAAAAGCAAGTTCCAAGACGCCGAAGCTGACGAAGATATTCAACTCAGGAATTTAAGATGTCAGTATTAAAGTTCAGAATCTAAAAAAGAAAACAAAAAATACAGTTAACAAAAAAAAATCGAAATAGAAACCTCACTCGAAATAAGTTAGACCAAATGGTGCCGTAATCAAAGTCGTGGTAGATCAGTCATAGTTGCTATGTTATTTCCACTTACGATACCGGCCGAAATACCCACATAACATAATATAAAAAACAAAGCAATGAAACTTTTTCAAATAATTATTATCGTCAAGAAAATTCATACGAACTTCAGTTTCAAAAAAAGCGAACTCCTTCCAAGATGGCGTCGCAGTTACAATGGCGGGAAATCAGTCACACTCGCGATCTGGTCCCGCTCAAGATTTCAAGACAAAAGTGCTGCATTTACTTACGACACTGACCGAATTAAAAAAAAAAACATGCAGGTATCAAATAACTTCTATTTATTTTTTCTTCATTCGAAATTCAAACGCGAATTGCGATAAGTTCCACTTTCATCCAATTTCAAAAAGCAAGATGGCGTCGCAGTTACAATGGCGGGAAATTAGTCGCACTCGCGATGCCATTCCGCTCACGATGTCAAGACAAAAGTGCTGCATCTAGGTCTGAACACCTCCTACGAACAAATTCAATAAAGTTGTGCCGAAACTGCGCAAAGGGGAATACATAATTTCTTAGTGTCTCTTTGTAAGGAACTAGGGCTGGGGTGTGGCGGGGATTTCTTTGGGTTGTTGTCGATACTTTCTTTACATAAGGTTACAATATTTTTGTCACGAAATATGGTTTACTTGCTTATCTAACTGCGGTTAAATGAGTTTTCCCGTGGGATTTAATATTTTTGTCATGGTAGAAAGTAACCGGCCAGTAGTTAAAGTGTAACTAAATAATCATTTATTCCAATACCCAAAATATTTACGTTATGTATGAAACGTCGGCTCTTTTGAGGAGAAAGGTTGGAAAACGATTGTGTATTTATTATTTCGACCAGTGATTATTCTTGCCAACAATATTTCTACCGCTTATTGAATCTAAATAAACCTATTTGATGGTCTGTGATTTTTATATTCACACACAACTGGATCTAAATATTTATGTTAACGTCAAAAGTCAGCATGAGAAAAACCTTGAATAAAAAAACGAGCTATTCCTGACAGGCATAAATTAAAGCGACGATTAAATATCTAAATACAAATAAAATCAACAGGTAATTCATCTATTATTTCTGATGAAACAGGCCAGTCAACGCAAATATCGATACAAAAACCATCGACAGCCCCAACACTAAGGTTCTCGCACCACCGGCGTTACTATTTAAATCTAGTTACAAGTTCTGAATGTATTTTGTTAATTACAAGTAAGTTTGCGCATGAAATTTTCTCCTTGGCTCTGTCGCAGGTGCGTCTTGCCTACGCAAGTAACCAAGTTAGGTATGGAAATGAGCCTTGGTCTTGAGATGGTGACTTTTGCGAAATAAATAAAAAAAAGTTTAAAATTTAAATATACGTAGCTTTTTTTTTTATAAATTCAATGTATTTTTGTATTATTTTGGGATTAATTTTGGAATCTGCATGATTTCATATCATTGGCCAATAGACCGGTTGGAAGTTGGTAGATCCCAAAGATATATTGTAGTAATACTATATATTCTGTGTCAAAGGGAACGTAAATTAAAAAAAACCACGAAATCTTTTTTCTTTTTGTAAAATTGAAAAAGTTTTAAGTTACGTACAAGTTTAGGTATGGCCGGGAAGACTACCTTTTTTTTCTTTAGAAAGTTTTAAAATATTTTTTACGATAAAATACGAAACAAGCAGATAATAGTACCTACATACATATACATAGGTACAAAAAATCACGCCTTTATCCCTTACGGGTTAGGCAGAGGAAACGCCTCGTGAAAGGCGCTTTTGCCACGTCTGACAAAAATTGAGGAAAATTTTAGATTGTAATGTGTATTGCTGTAGTGACAGGTTGTCAGCCCATCGCCTAAATTACAATATAATGTAACCCTCGAATCCCTTTTGCTGACTTCTACAGCATGCCCGGGAGGAAGAGCAGCTGGAACATTCTATGTTTTCCTATCTCTCCCAGTCCAGCATGGAAGAATACATTAGTACCTACATTCACCGCTATAACAATGAACAAACATTACCCAGTAATTTTACGAAACAGCCAAATAATATATGGCCGAATGGTACGAGAAAATGTGTTCTTATCGCTATATAGTGCTATAGAAATTACTCGTATTCATATCCTACAATTACCGCCTGTGGGTAGTCTTCCCCCAAAGGGGTGTTTTCTTAGAGGAAGTAAGAGTGACGTTTTAATTAAGAGTTCATTTCTCCCCGGCTTCCCCTCGCGACAGTTTTTTGGCGGAGTTGAGGGTATTTTGAAACGTGATTTTAGGGTGGAAATGTTTGCATCTATATTTCTATTCGTAATTCTACATAGGAAAGTTTGTTTGCGTCTGTATTCGCTATATTCTGTAAAAACTATATTTTAATAATTTCTTCAGCACCATTAGAAAGCTACATTATCCTGAATGAATAGACAATGCATACTTTCAAAATCAATCATAACTTGTGAAAGTTACCTTAAGATACCTTGTAACCATGCAAAGGGTGGTACTAAACACTTTAAATTGTATGAAATAGTAGATTTTATGCCGAGTGCATAAAGCAAGTCATTATTATCCGAGATCGTTATATCCCCGAGCCCGCAGGGCGAGGGCAGATGAAGAAGTCGAGGATAAAAATGATTTGTGCACGAGTTATAAACTCTGCTTTTCACTTCGATTGCGAGATAATAAAACAGTAACATAACATACTAACATTTATTTAATTAAAATTCAAAGTAAAATTTCACAGCTTCTTTCCCGCTACTTTACTTTTTTAAATTTTTGTGCATGATTTTCGGGCAAAGAATAAAATATATACAGCCTACTCTTAAATTATTTTGGAATATTTTTTTTTTAGTGATGAATATATCTTGATATTTAGTTACTTTTTCGTATTATCTTATTATAAACCAAAAATGCAAATAGGGAAGGATATATTATAAATTAGCAAGTTTTATCCGTGCACAATTTATTATGTTTGGCTGCATGGTCTAAATGGTCACTGCCTTAGTATAGATACATTTAAAAAGCTACTTTTTTGCCCTTGTGCATAAAGTTCAACTTTATGTCGCCCAGATTCTGCATAAAGACGAGCATGAGAAGTGAAAAAGTATTTTTTTCTTTTTGCCAAAAACTTTTTGACAAATAAAATCAAAAGAAAAATGTAAGATATTCCATTCGGCTAGCTACCAAATTTTTGAATTTGGACCAGGTTTTTAACCCATTCTTTACCACAGACAATAAATACATCCGACGACACTGGACAACGGTCACCGTGAGAACTATATAAAGGTACATCACTTTTAGTACAATAGGGTCAAGCAAGGGCTGACCAGATAAACCGGTTTTAACTGGACTTTCTTAAGGAAACCGGTTTGATTTTTGAGAAAGTTGGTTTTTATGGTGTGAGAAATTGTAACGGGCTAGTAACTTATAGATAAAAGTAAAATGATTTCGATATTGCTTCGTAGCTACACGGTAAATCGTGGTCTATTGCACATAGTCGACGGATGTTGTACCTAAGCATTCTAAAACATTTAGTTTAACACTTCAAATATAAAACAGATTTTGAAACAATTTGTTAATACCACCATAGGAACCTCTTGGCTTGAAAAAATAAATTCAAATTCAAATACATTTATTATTATTCAGATTACATGATTCATTGTTAGTATGTTCTTAGTTGTAGGTTAGATACATAGTATAAGTTAGTAGGTATGTAGGTTAGGTAGAATCACAGAATACAATACAATTTATGCAATAGTAAGCACGTTACGCATTTGATTATAAAACTGTATGCTCGCTAATTATCTAAATAATAATTATATTAAAGTGCCTAAACTAAGTACTTATGTAAAGTAAGTACTTGTATCTTAGGAACTTAAATTGCTGGGAAAATATATTCTAATGCTAAGGAATAAGATAATTAAATAAATAACAAAAGGTGACTAATTTAGTATTAGCTATATTAACATTATAGTCATCAAAATCTGATTGCGCCTGATTAGTTGATTATGTAATTACAGTCAGTAGGTTTTCCGTCTCTTCATAATCTTTAGTTTTTAGCCAATTGATTGCAATTTTCTTACATTCTTAACTACGTTTATCATATATGCATAATTCAGTATTTATCTTATTATAAAGATGAGGGCCGAGAAAGCAGAAAAATCTTCCCGTATTTTCAAAATGGAACACCTGGTCTCGAACACAGACAAAACCCCTACGATTATTTGCTTTATCTGGGTCATAAGGAGTCATAAGGTGCTGTTTGATAATTGTTTGTAAAATAAAAAGTTGTCGGACTGAGAGTACGTCAAATTCAGCTAGGAGCTGGGTCGTTGGGTAATAATTATTATTGAATGTATTTCTTTATTTTTCTCTTTTTATTATGAATATGTGTGGAGGTATTATTATTACCTATCTAATAAACCAGCTGGTAATTAATTGCCCGCATACAGTTTAACTTTATTGACTTATTCATATTGTGGTCAGTGATGTTGATGTGTTTGCTAAGTCAGGTGAGTTAAATCACTACATATTATAAAACATTTAACATTTCTTCCATGCTGGACTGGGAGAGATAGAAAAACATAGAATGTTCCAGCTGCCCTTCCTCCCGGGCATGCTGTTGAAGTCAGCAAAAGGGACTCGAGGGTTACAGTGTATTGTAATTTAGGCGATGGGCTGACAACCTGTCACTACACATTAGCAATATACATTACAATCTAAAATTGCCCTCAATTTTTGTCAGACGCGGTTGTTTAACGCTCTGCCTACCCCGTAAGGGATAAAGGCGTGATTTTATGTATGTATGTATGTATATTATAAAACAAAGTCGCTTTCTCTGTCCCTATATCCCTATGTATGCTTAGATCTTTAAAACTACGCAACGGATTTTGATGCAGTATCTTTTAATGGATAGAGTGATTCAAGAGGAACGTTTGTAATTATGTATACTACATGCATAATATAGTAGAGAAACACTGATAATTTCCGTGCGAAGCCGGGGCGGGTCGCTAGTTGAAAATAACTGTATGATTTTCTGCGTAGGCAGGCTGTAAGAATGAAATCTATGTTTTGTCAGCTCGACGGAAAGTCATATTAATTTCAAGCCTTTCACAAAACGAAACACATTGTCTTCAAAACATACACACTTTTGAGTAAAACGCGAACGCGCGCGTTAACGTTCGCCCCTCATCAGTAAAGCGAAGCATTAGTATGGAAACGTAGTCGATGGGAATTTCGGATACTGGCTAAAAAGGTTTTCATTAGTAGTTGGGCAGGGTGGTAATGAGAGGGGAAGAAATTTATAATGATCATTATCATTAAAAAAAAACTTTAATCAAACATTAATTGTTGTCGATAATAAATATACATATACCGGGTGTAAGGGACAGCGTCCCGCAAACTTATAGGGGTTGCTCAGTCAATGACACTGAACAACTTTCACCAGGAAATTCTTTCAACAGATAAGAAAAAAAAATACCTTCACATACAAAATAACCACCTAGATCAGATAATTTGTATGAAAAAACAAAATCCCTTACTAAAAAATACCTGCTGTCAGTTGTACAGTTGAGTTGAATAAACAACCTCTATTAGTTTGCGGGACGAGATCATTAACATCCTTATAATTTACAATAATTATAGCCTCATACTTACTTCCATGCTGGCCTGGGAGCGAGAGAAAAACATAGAATGTGCCAGCTGCTTTTCCTCCCGGGCATGCTGTAAAAACCAAATAAGGACACACTAATAACTGCCTCCGTGGTCTGGTGGCTAGTGCCATGGACTCCCGATCCGGAGGTCCTGGGTTGGATTCCCAGGGGGGAAACACAAAGTTGATAATTGAGAATTTTTCACTTTGTGAATTTTTCCCCAGTTTGGTTAGGACATTGCAGGCTGAATTACCGAATTGTCTGAAAAGAAAAAGATTTCGTGCTTCGGAGGGCACGTTAAGGCGTCGGTCCCGGTCGCTGTTTTGGATAGTGGTTACTGAAACCATGTCAGAAGCCTGATAGTTGTGCTACTAGACGGTTTAAAAACTCTGACACCAGGGTTCATCAGGTCGATAGACTAGACAGAAGAAGAACGACACAGATTTTTCTCTCAATCCGTCCCTGCCCACTCGGGTACGAAAATATAAATTGGGATTCATATATTTTAGTGCGGAGGGGGCTCAAAAGTGTTTTGAAAAGTAGTTCGGGGCTCCTAATTCCTTTAGTTTTACTGTCTTTTTGGGCGGTTTTTCGACCGTTCTGGAGGGGGGTATTTTATAAGGGTCACTGTTTGGTTAGGCAGACCTTTTTTAGCCACCCGGGACCGGATAGTTTTAGTTGTCGGACGTTAAATGTAAAATTTGTGAGAATTCCGTTCGAAAAGTTCGGGAAAGGTTTGTTTTTCGGTCCGTATTGTTAACTTTCTGACAGAGGATTTTATTGTATGTGGGATGTTTTCTGTTTTGGTAGCAGACGGTCTTTGATGCATTTTTGAAGGTACTTTAAGATTTTGATGATAAGATCGAAATAATGCAGGCTTGATTTTTATGATGATTATTATTATTATTCTTCCATGCTGGACTGGGAGCAAGAGAAAAACATAGAATGTGCCAGCTGCATTTCGTTCTGGGCATGCTGTAAAAACCAGCTAAGGGATCCGAGAGTGTATGTATATTGCAATTTAGGCGATAGGCTGACAACCTGTCACTACAGCAGCTACAAATCTATCTTAAATAACCCTCAAAACTTTGTCAGAGTGGCGGAACGACTTTTGTTTAGGTTGTTTACGCTCTGCCTACCCCATTAGGGATAAAGGCATGAATATATGTATGTATTATTATTATTCTTTTTATCTTTAGGTAATCTCTCCTTTCGGAGGTGAATTTATTATTATTATAGCTAGCCTACTAGATCCCACTGCTGGGCAAAGGCCTCCCCCGCGGTCTTCCCCTCAGCGCGGTCCAATGCAACCTCAGATTTTTATGATAATGGATTTTATTTTCTCAACAATATGATCAAAGTATTTTGAGTTACGTCAGCGTTTTGAGGTGCATTTCAGATAAATTTGTATATTGCTATTATGATCACGCTGTCTTTGATAGTGTTCGTTACTCAAACCATGTCAGAGGCCTAAATAGCTGTGCTACTAGTCGGTTTGAAAATCTATGACACCAGGGTTCATTGGGTCTTTCGACTCGAGAATCCAGTCGCTAAGAAGAAGATGATTTCATTATCTTATCTTTTTATCGTGAGCTCCTCTACCTACCGAACGGACTTAGATTGTACCGTCCCCAATCTAGCATGATAGTTTGACATATTACCAAACCAATAACCAATCAAAAACTACGAAACTTTCCCACCAATGGTACTAAATCCGTACCAAAAAGATTACCCCAATAATTTAATCAGACCAACCAAAAATGAAGTTGAAAAATTGATTAAAACTCCGGCACGGCTGTCGGTCTAGTACAAGTTGGAGGTAGTTCCACTCTGAAACGTCAAAGTTTCGAGGGGGGCGTGGGGGGTTGGGGGGCAAAAATGAACCACGAAGACGGATCGGGGAAGTTTAAATTTGGAACCCGTGTTTGAATTCTTTCCACGTAGCTGGCGTTAGTGTGGGTAGGTGGATGTTAATTTGTCGCTTTATGTACCTCTAGCTACTAAGTTAAAATATATTAAAATTATAGTGTTTCGTTTTATTCTGGTAGTTAATTCCTGGACCCGATAAATCGTGAGGTATCAGAAATTTTCAAATTGTTTGATTGACGACCCGCGCAGCCTAGTTGGCAGTGTACCTACCTGCTACGCAGAGGGTCCCGGGTTCGATTCTCGGCCGAGGCAGACATTTGAATGATGAGTTTAAATGTCTGTTTCTGGGTCTGGGTGTTATTTGTGGTTGTTTCTGTGTATGTCCATGGCACCCCGATACAGGGAATCCTCGTGGGGGCTATGAGTGTGATCGTGTTTTTTTTTTTTTATCCGGACCATTCCGTGGGAAGCATATAGCGCCTTAATGGCTTTATAGCTCAGAAGCTAGAAATATGAGTAGGAATAGTGAACAGCAAACCTGTCGATATATAAAAAATAAATGTGTAAATCCCCGTCATTACTGTATTGGGAAGGCATGTCTTCAAGTCATTAAACAATATTTCAGCGTTGCATTTTAAAATTACTCCTTTAATTATTCAAAAACTTTTAACAGTTTTTAATAAAATAAAACTCGCTAGAGCTGGCTGGATGTAATCCGAACGCCATCTTGAGGGATGTTCTAAATCCAAATTCAAATGAAGATTGTGACATCTGCATAACTTCATCATGTTGGCACCGGGAGCTGTTTTGGCTTGCTTTTCGTAAATGAACATGTATTGTTTCCAGTCAGCATTATCAACTTATTAAAAAAAATAAGTAGGACGCGGTCATTAGTCAATTTTAGCCAAGGCTAATACTTTCTACCTACAAATCTATCTTAAATAACCCTCAAAACCTTGTCAGACGTGGCGGAACGACTTTTGTTTAGGTCGTTTGCACTCTGCCTACCCCATTTGGGATAAATGCGTGATTATATGTATGTTAGTACTTTCTACTGGTTCAAATGTGTTTATTGACTACAGCGATTATCAAGTAACGTTCTTGAAACTTAATAATTTCTAGGAATCACAGGAAACATACTGTTCTTGAAGCAACAGTAAACACGATTATATACCATCTAATCTATACTACACTGCAGAGCTGTTATTGGTACTGGGTTTGTTTTCTACAAAGGTCGTATCACATTTAAAAAAATATGACAATGGAAGCAGTTGGGTGATAGAGTTTCTTATATCCGATAGTAAAATAGGACAAAAGAAGATAAACCTTTTTCAAAACTACCCTCCAAAATATAGTCTCAGACAAAAGACAAACTACTCAAGTGGGTGTTCGAGACGCGACTCCGGCAAAACTCTCGAAACAAAGGAAGGTAATTGAAAATTCTATCAAAACTTGCGCCGAACGAGCGGCAGTAGCGCGGGTGAATCGCAACTGGTGGCGTAGTGAGAAAAACGGACCCTAGAGGTTCTGAAATAAAGTAGGTTTTGTAGTAGAGTAGCAAAATATTATCAGTCCACTACTATACACCGGATTAGTGAGAGCTAAAGAGATGAGATGAGAACTAAAACGTATAAAGGAAAGCGGTTCAGGAAAGGGCTGAAATGAAGTAGATTTGGAAGTAGCAAAGGATCTAAATCTGAGAACTTGTCCCAAATGAGCATCGGTGGCTAAAGTGAATCGCAATTGTGTGCGTAGTGAGAAAACTGAGTTGAAAAAGAGCTAAAACAAATTAGAATTTGTAGTAGAGTAACGTGCAAAGGATAATCAGCCCGCTCTCATACACCGGATTAGCGTCTATGGTGCGTGTGAATCGCAAATGGCTGCATAGTGAGGCGGAACGTAGGCTATGGTGGTGTTAAAATAAAGTAGAAATCAATCTAGCCTCTTATTTAGCTTACATCAAGAGAGGGCAAAATATTAAATTAAAGTACCATGTAAATGTTATATGAAAGCTCGTGATCACGACTCTGAAGAACAAATACTGAGACCCGCAGAGATTAAAAAGTACAGACAGATATGTACATAACCTGCTATATCTCAGAGCAGTCTAATATGTGAATACGCAGAGTAATACTCAGATGGGGCATGAAATGGCTCAAGTCTTGCCTCTTGTTTGACAATCATTAAGTTGAGGCTTCATTATTTTGAAGAGAAAGATATGTACAAAACCTACTCTATTTCATACCCGATATTGTAAATACGCAGAGTTATACTCAGATGGGGAATGAAATGGCTCAAGTCTTGCCTCATGTACAAAACCTACTCTATTTTATACCCGATATTGTAAATACGCAGAGTTATACTCAGATGGGGAATGAAATGGCTCAAGTCTTGCCTCTTGTTTGACAATCATAAAGTTGAGGCTGCATTATTTTGCTTCCGTCTTCTACTGAATTTCTTGTTTGATATGATAATTGGAACCTAAGGCTCGTATTTATAAAGCAATTTCAAGATTAAGGATAGAGCCGCTGCCTCCTGAGCGGGGAGGTCTTGGTTCGAACCCCACCACGTACCAATGTGTTTTTCGGTTTTCGAATTTCATATGTACTTTTCCCGTGTTTCGGAAGGCACGTTAAGCCGTTGGTCCCGGTTAATATCGTTTAATACCATAGATATTAGTCGTTAAGCCATATCAGAGGTTAGTGCTAAGCATTGGCGGTTTGAAAACTCTGATCTAATCTAGGATAGGGTCTGGTTTTTCTGTGATTTTGGGGAGAACGTAATTTGGAATTCTAGGAGCTACGGGGGAGCAAAAAAAACAGTGCATTTTTGAAACATAGAAAGGTCATCTTTATTTACAAATCCCATAAAAAACTATGCATTTTTCGTGCCGTATAATTGCCGCCATTTTTATTTGCAAAAAGTATTCCGCACATTTTTCACAATCCCTTAGATTAGGTAGCCGTCCGCGTGAGATACGGGATAAGGCTAGGGAGATGATGAATACCTTGTCTAATCATCCAGTCGTATGACCCTCAAGACTTTGTCAGACGTGGCGGAACGGCCTTTGTTTAGGTCGTTTACGCTCTGCCTACCCCATTAGAGATAAAGGCGCGATTATATGTATGTATGTATAATTCAGTTGTGAATTTATGTTTATATGTACACAGTATGTTGATAAATAATATCTGAAGCTGGCAATCCTAGCGTTCGGAACAACCTGAGCTAATTTAAATTTCTATCAAAACTTGCGAGTAGCTAGCTCTGTCAAAGGCAATCACGATGTTTTATGTATACCACCTAGTATATGATTGTGCATACTGGGTATTTTAGGCCCGTATCTATAAACAGCACTTGAGACTGAGCTTCTTCTTCTTCTGTTGAGTGGGTATCCAGTCCATGGACCCGATGAACCCTGGTGTCAGAGTTTTTGAACCGCATAGTAGCACAACTATCAGGCCTCTGACAGCTAGTTTGAGTTCGTATCAGAAATGTGATTTCTGTACAATAAGGCCTGTGAAATATTTAATATTGCTCTCAATCATGAGATCGCTTTATAAATACGAGCCTTAATCTACTTTTCAGAATATACAAATATTCCTACTTCCATGCTGGCCTGGAAGCGAGATAAAAATATAAAATGTAGCAGCTGGATTTCCTCCCGGACATGCTGTAAAAACCAGCTAAGGGATCCGAAGGTTTCTGTATATTCCAATTTAGGCGATGGAATGGAATGGAACAAATTAGGGATGCCAACTTGTCACTACTGCAATATACCTACAAATCTATCTTAAATAAACCTTAAAACTTTGTCAGACGTGGCGGTCTTTTACGCTCTGCCTACCCTATTATTGATAAATACATGACTATATGTATGTTTTTGCACTTTATGCGACACCATCTTGTTCGTGGTATTTTGAATATTATTTTTAACGAATAAGTTTCGTCTATTTCACGAATGAAGCATGTCCTGGAGGAAATGCAGGAAATGCAAAATTGAAAATATTTTCTCTCGCTTCCAGTCCAGCATGGAAGAAACGTTACTTTAACAGTCTTAAATTTAGCTATTATATTGAGTTTAACATAAAAAATACAACTAGAGACGTTATAAATGTACCTATCTTATTTTCAAATCTGTGAAAACATCTAAAACTAACCGCTTACACGTGTTCTCTGGTACCGACAACAAAAAACGTAAATAATGAGTTTATTTTCGGTAGAGACAGCACGAAAACTAATTACAAACATTAAAACTAAAAACACGCCATGTCTCTTGCGTAGCATTAAAATGAATTTTCATTTGCATACACACTTAAAATCACGCTTGTATACTTTAAGGAGTGAACAGAGTTTAAACAGTTTAATCTAAGGAAACTATTTTTGCAGCGACTGAGAAATTTTGAGGGTCAAAAATAGGTAACTTGCGTAAACTAACGTAATTAACCGATTACAATAATTGGGCTCGATTCTAGATTTTCCGGCTAAAACTAAAATTAAAATCCATTTGTCACTTTCAGACTAAAACATTGGAAAAGGACAGGAGATCTATTTGTTCCGGTTTTTGATTTATAGTAGGTGGTTTTATGCGTTATCTGTCATTTTTATCAGCCGCCATATGATATGGCGGATAAAATTGACATAATACTAGGGAAACGTGCAAATGCGCGTCAAAATTTTGCGGACAAAGTGTGTGGACTATAAATAACCTGCCCTTTTAAAATTTCATTATTTTGAGAGTAACAGTTACATTTTAATTTTAGTTTTAGCCGGTGGTATCTAGAATCAAGCTTTTACAATTAGAAAGCTATGTTAATCAGAAGTAACGAAATCTAGACGAGTTCTTACTGTGGATAAATGTCTCGTTCCAACGGGAAAGCTCATAAAGTTACGGACCAAAAAGCATGTCGCAAAATTAAAAATATATTTTTGGAAACGCGAAAACTAATTATACACAATAAAACTAAAAACAAGTCGTGTCTCCTGAGTAGCGTTAACGGAATTCTCATTTGGAAACGCCAAAAGGTTGCTAGCGGGGCAGAAAATTCTAAATAGTGATGTGCTACGTAGAAATAGTTGTACTATCAGTGTAATATCCGAAATCACTACATGGTTTAAAACAAAGTCGCTTTCTCTGTCCCTATATCCCTATGTATGCATAAATCTTTAAAACTACGCAACGGATTTTGATGGGGTTTCTTTTAATGGATAGAGTGATTCAAGAGGAAGGTTTATATGTGTAATACATGCATAATATAGTAGAGAAACACTAATAATTTCCGTGCGAAGCCGGGGCGGGTCGCTAGTGTACTACAAACATTTCTGGGCAGTCTTCTTCTTTGCAATTATTCTCATTGGATGACGACAAAAGTTTGCTAGCGGGGCAGAATATTTTGATCAACTCGGTAACTTACTGGTCTACAAATATTTAAATTTTTTGATAACTTTGGAAATGGATTAAGTGTAAAATTCTGTATAGACAAAACAACTGTTTGGATATTTATCTGAAACGTTTGAAAATTTATTAAAATCATGAGTTCACCTGCTCAAATTTTCTCAGACAGCAACATTTCACTTCCGTTAGCACAATTCTACTTATATTATACCTACTCTACAAATAGTTCGTATAATATCCGAACATCCCACCCCCTCACTGGGACTACAGAAGACGGGGCAGCATTTATTAAAACGCCAGTTTTGCGAAGTTAAAATTAAACATGAAAAACGGGCCACCCTCCCCCCACCCCGCAGGGAGAAGGGGGGAGGGGGGGTGCGCGAACTATGCTCTACTTTATTTCAGCGCGAAATTTGTAAATTTATGTAAATTTCCCGTCTTCGTAGGGAAGTTTGTGTATAAGGTTCTATAAGGATGTAGCTTGTAGGTAACTCTTCTGTTGTATTAAGGAGTGTTCAGATCAATAGAGGTTTCGAAATATAATTTTAGAGGTACATACATATAATCACGCCTTTATCCCTAATGGGTAGGCAGAGCATAAACGACCTAAACAAAGTTCTTTCCGCTACGTCTGACAAAGTTTTGAGGGTTATTTAAGATAGATTTGAAGGTACATTGCTGTAGTGACAGATTGTCAGCCCATCTCCTAAATTGCAATATACAGAAACCCTCGGATCCCTTAGCTGGCTTTTACAGCATGCCCGGGAGGAAATGCAGCTCGCACATTCTATGTTTTTCTCTCGCTCCCAGTCCAGAATGAAAGAATGATATTGATAGACGCAAGTTCGAGCACTGCCCGAAACGAATTTATAATTTTCTTTTTTTTTCATATCATATGAAATAAAATAGCATTGAGTGCTAAGAAGAGCTAAATTAGCATTGAGTGCTAAAGGTCCTCAAAAATATTGATGGCCGCGGTCACACAAACCTATCTGTCAATTCAACTGTCACTCTCTGAAACTTAATCTTATATACTACGGAGTCGTTGACGCTCTACCTACCCTGGAAGGGGCAAGGGTGGATTCTAGTGTAAAAGCTCCTTAAGATGAGGAGTTTTACAACGAGGCAAGCGAAATGGAGTGTATATACGACAACTTAGATTAGTGTTGGTAATTTATTTGGCTACGGAGTCACGGCATTATTTACTGACGGCAGGTAAACTTGTTTTCAACGTTTAATACTGGGGGTTATGATCTCCGTTATCTTACATACATACTTTAAATCACGCTTCTATCCCATACGGGGTAGGAGTAAAAAACGCTTTCGTTACATCTGACAAATAATTGAGGGCAATTTACTGTTTTTACAATATATGTAATGTGTAGTGATGGATGGAAGAAATCTTCCTGCTGCTGAGATGCGAAAGCTTAGATGGATATGTGGAGTAACAAGAATGGACAAGATTAAGAATGAGTACATAAGAGGAAGCTTGAAAGTTGCGCCCATAACAGATAAAATGAGAGGAAATGGGCTTGTGGGGCATATAATGCGGAGGGATGAAAGTCATATAGGGGTTTTAAATTTGAATGTGGACGAATATGTTGGGAGAGGACGACCAAAGAAAAGATGGATGGACTGTGTGAAAGATGATATGTTGAAAACAGGTGTTAATGTCGAACTGACGGCTGACAGGGATGAATGGAAGAAGAAAACATACTGCGCCGACCCCAAATAATGGGATGACGATGTAATGTGTAATGCTGTAGTGACAGGTTGTGACCCAATCGCCTGAAATACAATACAGCATGCCCGGGAGGAAGGGCGACTGGAACGTTCCCTGTTCCCTGGACTGGGAGAGATAGAAAAGCAAAATAATACAGGGTGTAACAAAAAGGGTACATGCACCCTGTGGAGTGGGAATCTGAACAACTTTTTACAGGGAACATAAATCGAAAAATTAAAAACATTAGTCCAATGTAGTATGGAAAGTCGACAAAGTTTATTTTTCGCATTTTGAGTTGTTCAGTTTCATAGACGATGTTTTATACACCTTTTTTGTTACACTCTTTAGAATGGTGTATGTCGTAATATTTATCTCTGTAATAGAATTTTCTCGAACTTCAATCGGTGCTTTCTACAAGGAATTGACGGAAAATACTCCATCTGATCGTCTGAATATCTGATGAGGCTATTTCTCCAATATCTACACTTGAAAAGTTTCAAACTATCCAAGCTTGATGGGAGGGCATTATAGCATCTATATTGACAAGATGTTGACGTTCCATGCTGACCTAGGAGCGAAAGAGAAACATACAATGTGCCAGCTGCATTTCCTCCCGGTCATGCTGTAAAACCAGCTAAGGGATCCGAGGGTTTCAGTGTATTATAATTTAGACGATGGGCTGACAACATGTCACTACAACAATATACCTACAAATCTATCTTTAATAACCCTCAAAACTTTGTCAGACGTGGCGGGACGACCTTTGTTTAGGTGGTTTACGCTTTGATTAGGGATAAAGGCGTCATTATATGTATGTATGTAGAAAAAGTATCATAAAAATAGCTACCGAATTAAAACCAAACACAGAAAAAATAATTTACTTTCAGTCTCACCAGAAATTAAACAAACCATTATCATCACAATTAAGAGCCCGATGGTGTAGTGGATAGGGCCGCTGCCTCCTGAGCGGGAGGTCGTGGTTCGAACCCCACCACGTACCAATGTGTTTTTCGATTTTCGAATTTCATATGTACGTTTATTCGGTGCTTTTTTCATGCTTCGGAAGGCACGTTAAGCCGTTGGTCCCGGTTAATATCGTTTAATACCGTAGATATTAGTCGTTAAGCCCTTACAGAGGCCAGTGCTAAGCATTGGCGGCTTGAAAACTCTGACCTAATCTAGGATTGGGTCTGGTTTCCCTTCTGGGTTGCGGAGGTTAGATGGCAGTCGCTCTGTGTAAAAACCAGTACCCTCGTTCAATCCCCTAGATTAGGAAGCCGACCCCGTGAGATACGGGACAAGGCTAGGGAGATGGGAGATGGATATCATCACAATTAATATGTGTACATTCTGCCTACCCTATTAGGGAAAAAGGCAGTATGTAGATTGTTAAGTAGGAAATTTGGTTCCATGAACATTTATTTTTATGATAATCTTAATTTAAATTACAGTTTAAAAAAAATAAGCTGTAGACTGTAGAAAATAAGCAATCAAGAATTGAACCTTCTAAGAAACAGTGAAATTTCCATGAAAATTCGTACTAACTATATTTGAATTATCCTCTTAATGGAATTTTCTCGAACTTCAAACGAACAAATTGACGGAAAATACTCCGTCTGAACGTCTGATGAGGCTCTTTCTCGAATATCTACACTTGAAAAGTTACAAACTATCGCGGCTTGATTAGAGCGAATAATGGCATCGGGATTTTAGTTGCGAAGATGGAAATTTCCATCTACACTTTTACACTAATCTATAAAAATCTACATTTAAATCTACATAAGTATATTTATTTGTCTATTCCTATTTATACCATAAAAAATACATAAGTACTTAGATAAGTTTTATTAGAATCTTTATGACCAAAAATGTATACGAAACAATAATGAAAAATATACCATTTCTTGAATCTTTCAATATTTTAAAACGGCAAAACTGAACCGGAAGTCAGTAATATGGCAAAAGTATGACAAAAAGCAAATAAAATTAGCATACATACATATGTAGGGATAAGTACATACTTATAATCACGCCTTTATCCCTAATGGGGTAGGCAGAGCGTAAACTATCTAGAAAGGCCGTTCCGCCACGTTTGACAAAGTTCTGAGGGTTTTGTAAGATAAATTTGTAGGTATTTTACTGTAGTGACAGGTGGTCGGCCCATCGCCTAAATTAAAATATACTGAAACCCTCGGATCCGTTAGCTGGTTTTTACAGCATGCTCGAGAGGAAATGCAACTGGCACATTCTTTTATTATATTCTTTATTGTGTACAAAAAGTTTATAATATTTATTGTTTATTTAAACAATCTCAAATTTAGTTCACAAAGGTGAGCTTATCTCTATAAAGAGATCTCTTCCAGCCAACCTGTAAAATCTCATATTCAGATATGAGATAACAATATATACGGGGACAAGACTGTTTGTTGAATGGTTTTTTTTTAGTGCAGCATGAAAATTATCATAAATTGACAGAAATTGTGAACTAAGTGCATAAGGTATAGTTTCTAATGTCTTTCGCTAGTTTTAAACATTCATATTTCCCTCCCCACATAAAACTCGCAGCCATAACAACACAGAGTACAATTAAAATAAATGCATTAATAACAGAGGTTGAAGCTAAGCCGGTTGCCGTAAAACTAGGAATATTAAAACCCCTCTACGAGAAACGCCATTAAAATGCGTAATTGGTGGATTAGACCGCCCAAGATTCCTCTATTTGCCTCTCGAAATGCGTTCACATAACAACACCTACACGCCACAGATTAAAAAACCTCTTATACAAAATCTGTGATACTGGTAGTTAAACAATAGTACGAGAAGCAAATGCTCTGCTCTGTGGCATGTCCAAGATGGCGCGTGTTCCTAATTTGAACGGAAACCGTACCGCGACGTGCCGCACATACGTCATGAGCGGAGGTCTCAAGATTACGCGATTTACAACGGCTTTTTCGTATTTCGAACGCACGCCGTCTCTGGATTTTATGCCTTCGAGCACGGCTTCCGAACGCGCCTCTGAATTTAAATGGGCCCGCCGTAATTTGAAGCCATTTGAATTTGGAACGTGTAGTTTTCTTTTTAATTAGCGCCAGCTTACGTGAATGTTGTGTTTTGACTTCTGAAGTAGGGAGAAATAATGTTCATAGCGAGATTAAAATTCCTAATTAGCAAACTTAAAGTACGTACAAATTGCTACGAAAAAAGTTTGAAATAACATTAAAACTCTTTCATCCCTGACTCCCTAAGCGAGATAATAAACCGCTAAAATGATGTACCAACCTAACGGCGAAATAACCGCACACAAAAAACATACTAAAACATTAATAGAAGTGGGGTTGTAAAAACTTTCGCCACCCGCGGGGCGGTAACCCCCCTTCTACATCTACAAATCTATATGACGTCATTAAGAAAACGGAGCGCGACCGTCTTGCGTATACCCGTCTCTTTCCAACCCACTATTTTTTCCCGCGACTCGCCGGCCAGAAAGAGAGACACAACGTCTTATAATGAAAAGAAAAGACCGAGATGGATTTTCTATCTCTCTCCGCGCCTTACAACAGAGAAAAGACGGTGGAAATTAAATAATACTTTGTCGTTTAAATTGAAATTGGGGGGTGGTGGGGGGTAGTTTGGAAAATTTCGGGGAGAGAGGTAAAAAGGTATTGATTTTAGTTGGTAGATTAGACGCTTGCTTTTGTTATATTTTGCGGTCTTTGTTTAGTGGTCGGTTGTCTTGGCAAGTTTCTCTCTTGAATATTACTTTGTTGATTGTAATCTGCTGGCTGACTGTCTCTGTCTTAATATCCTTTGGTTAATTAAATAAGTTTTTTCACATAATATAATGTAAATTATAATTTTAGTGCCGTACTAACAACTACAACTGATTATACGTGTCAAAATTGTGATTTTAATACATCGCTGCTCTTTGCCTGCCCCGTAAGCGATAAAGGCTTGACCATTGTTTCTTTCTTAAACTTCTTTTTTAAACTGAGCAATGCTTTTTTTGTTACAGGTAGTAAACACTTTAAAAGTGACAAATAAATAACATATGCAGTTTATTCATCAGGCTCTACGAAGGTTCTACGAGATTGCTACTTGCTACGATATTACTACGAGACACCTACGATTTTGTATTTTATACAAAACGGGGCCCAAAAGATACGCATATGAGACGTAAAAAAAAAAAAAAAAATTGCATTAGAAGACAAAGGAACTACAAACAAAGATGAAAATTCAGTAAAATCTAAATAAATTGCGACATAATACTTGCAGTAATGTTTGTTGTTTGATTTAAAACCCAGACCTCAAGTCCTCCGGGACCGTCTGAGTCCTCCCCCGTCCCAAGGGTTGGACCTGAAGAATATAACCAGTCTGATGAGCTTGATATGTCGTGTTTCGTTGGGTTCTCATATTATTCTGCCCTCAGAAGAAAAAAAACCATAACTACAGATTTTAGCGAAATCTTAAAAACTATTCAAAATATGCAAAATCTATGTTAATCAAAAAATAAAAGAAATAAAATGCTTCCTTTTAAAACAAACCCTGTACCTTTAAGTTTATTTAACCAAAGGATATGATAGTCGAAAGTCTTTTGCATTTTACGCGCAACATGGTAGGATGCAGTTACGATTTTTCCTTCTGAGGGCAGTATTGTTGCAGTAAAGGTTAAGGTTAGATCACACTATGTCGTAGCTGCAGCGGAGCGGCGCGGCGCGTCACTGTGCGACAAATGATTCTTTGTATGAAAATGTATGAGATGTACTGCGCTGAAGCGGCACTGAAGCTGCAGCGGAGCGACGCGGCAATGTTATACATACATACATACTATTACGCCTGTATCCCTAATGGGGCAGGTAGAACATCAACGACCCAAACAAAGGTCGTTCCGCCACGTCTGACAAGTTTTGAGGGTTAAGATAGAATTGCTGTTATAGTGACAGGTTGTCAGCCCATCGCCTAAATTACAATATACCCTCGAATCCCTTGGCTGGTTTTTACAGCATGCCCGGGAGGAGATGCAGCTGGTACATTCTACGTTATTCTATCGCTCCCAGTCCAGCATAGAAGCTGGCAATGTCAATTCATACATTTCGACAGGTTTTGTCGTGCAGTGTCGCGCCGCTGCAGTGCCGTGCCGCTCCGCTGCAGCTACGTCCTAGTGCGGTCCAACCTTAAGTAGCTAAGATACAAAATTTTCAAGGTATACTGCAACTTATAAAAGTTGGTAAATGTAAGTTGAGTAAAAAATCACACGCCTACATGGGCAATTATATGTATTTTTAATTTAAATTTTAATCAATAATCAATTTGCTTTAATTTATCAACTAACTTTATTACCAAATAAAATGTTTCACTTATTATTACCAAATAAAATTCATTTAATATTATAAGTATTTCTTCAAAAAACTCAGCGACAAAAATAGAACTAACCCCAGCATCTCCCTATAGAATTTAATTTATTTTTAACGTACGAACTTCACCAACACACGTGTTCATCACTCGATACAATTTCAAACCAGTCCATCGAACGTTCCAGATACGAACAATAAAATAGATTCAACAAATAAAATTTTAATTCAGAAAAGCGAGTTTTCGAACGCGATCCAATCACGCGGCAATTTTTGAAAAGAGAACAGGTTCCAACCCTTCAATTCCAACTATCGGGAAACCAGTATATCTGGCTGGTTGGGAGTTTGTTGTAAAAAGAACTAGTTTTATTTGAATTTCGAATATCTATTGCTTTTTTGGTTCAATGGCCAGTTTTAATAGCCATGTCAAAGTTGTAAAAAAATGTTTCAATCGATTTTTTTAATAATAGAGGCAGTAAAGTAAGCCAGCCAGACTGTTCAATAGCTATGTTTAAATAAAAATTGTTCTATAGGTTCCCAAGCAAAAGCTAAAACTACAAAATAAACATCTAACTAAACACAATTTAGCTGTAATTTTACGCAAAACAGACCCCTTTAAGGCGCTATCTCCATCTTAACAAACAGCCCCAAAATCCGCTCGAATGCCAATTTTATCTCGCCGTTATCATTCTTCGACTGAATAAAATTGGCAATACAAAAGGGGGGGGGCTTACCCCCCTGACAAAGGCCGGGCAAATAAGCCATTAAAAGCGTAGCGACGGCACTGAGCTATAAAATCTCTGCTTCTTGCCCCCCTCTCACCCCCCAACGATAAACTGCTTTTATGCCGTTCCGTAGTATAATTAAAATGGCTTGACGTTTTCTGCCTTGAAGATAAAAGAGCCAAGATGGGACTAAATTCAATTTTATTACCCCCCTCGAGTTTACCCTACCTGGTGGGGGGAGGGGTAAGATTTTTGATTACGTTTCGTAAGTATGTGTGCTTAATTTATGGTTGCTAAGGCTGCGAAAGTTGTAAAGACCCGAAAGTTGAAGTAAGGAATACTTTGGGGTAAGTTTGAGTTAGTTAAGTGTTTTAATTATATTTTATATTATGATTTTAAGACTTATTCCGATAATATTTAAAGGTTTTTTTTTATTAAGAGAGCGAGTTTATAAGGATACGCGGTTATGCCAATGTAAAAAAATCTATATGAGTCAAAGATAAACTTCACATGAATTTAAAGTCATATTAAATCTGCAAAGTTGTGGGGTCATTTAAATGGGATACAATATTACTTAAATACTTACATATAGTCACGCCTTTATCCCTAATGGGGTAGGCAGAGCGTGAACGACCTAAACAAAGGTCGTTCCGCCTCGTCTGACAAAGTATTGATGTTGGGTTATTTAAGATAGATTTGTAGGTATATTGCTGTAGTGACAGGTTGTCAGCGCTTCGCCTAATTTGCAATATACTAAAACTCTCGGATCCTTTAGTTGGTTTTACAGCATGCCAAGGAGGAAATGCAGCTGGCACATTCGATGTTTCTCTTTGGCTCTCAGTCCAGCATGGAAATACACATAGGATTAAATATTTATCACTGATATTAAGCATATATATATACTTTATTGCATAAACACAAAAGACATGTAATTTACAAATATAGTGTTCAAGGGCGAACTTATCTCTATGAAGAGATCTCTTCCAGCCAACCCAATGGTAGTAAGAGAAAGTGAATAATTTCATAGCGTAAGTAGGATTGTAAATTCACTTCTGTTTTTGACTCTGATTCGGTCATCATCTCTATTGGTCTAGAAAAGAATTAAAAAAAATATTTAAAAGAAAGGGTGAATGAAGTAGGTACTTGTGAAAGAAGGAAGAACCAACCAGAAGTACTGGTATATAACATGCGGCGTTAATTAAAGCGATGATCAAAGAAGAGCGAGCTCTGCTATTGTGCTGACTTCCTGTTACACTCTACAAGAATAAGACGTACGTGAAAACAGACTAAGGATTAGAATTAACGTAAGTATTGCTTTCTTCTATGCTGGACTGCGAGTGAGAGAAAAACATAGAATGTGCCAGCTGCATTTCCTCCCGGGCATGCTGTAAAAGTCAGCTAAGGGATAGGAGGGTTTCGGTATGTTGTAATTTAGGTGATGGGCTGACAACCTGTCACTACAGCAATATACAATACAATACAAAATTCTTTATTGCATAAAGAAACACATACAACAGAAATAAAATGGAATAAACGTGACAGTACAATATACCTACAAATCTATCTTAAATAACCTTGAAAACTTTGTCAGACGTGGCGAAACGGCTCTTGTGTAGGTCGTTTACGCTCTGCCTACCCCATTAGGGATAAAGGCGTGATTATATGTATGTATGTACGTATTGCTCTGGAACCGTATTTTTGAACCGCTCGAATCGAATTTTCACACGAAAGACTAACATTCGCATGGTAAATTGTATGAATATCGAATGCGAAAGGTGCTATTTCGTATGCGCATTGGAATTCGGGTGATTCAAAAATACGGATTCTGCTACGTATCCCGACACATGCATACTAGGGCCCGTTATTATAAATAGCCATTGAGACTGTCAGCTAGTTTAGGTCCGTATCAGAAATGTCATTCAAAACATACATACATATAATCACGCCTTTATCCCTAATGGGGTAGGCAGAGCGTAAACGACCTAAACACAGGTCGTCCCGCCACGTCTGACAAAGTTTTGAGGGTTATTTAAGATAGAATTCTAGGTATATTGCTGTAGTGACAGGTTGTCAGCCCATCGCCTAAATTACAATATACTGAAACCCTCGGATCCCTTAGCTGGATTTTACAGCATGCCCAGGAGGAAATGCAGCTGGCACATTCTATGTTTTTCTCTCGCTCCCAGACCAGCATGGAAGTTATTGGAACATTCTAAGTCATTCAAAAGGTCCTGTCAAATCGGTAGTTAATATTGATCTCAATCTTGAGATCGCTTTATAATTCGAGCCTAAAAGACATGTGGACGCAGCTAATCAAAATGCTGTGATCCAACTTTTTGAGCGGATTAAATTTAATGAAGTAGAAGCAATGTGAGTACTTACATGTAACAATCTGCCTACCCCATTAGGGATAAAGGCGTTATTATATGTATGTATGTACATGTAACAACAGGAAGTAAAATTACTGTTGTAGGTTCACTGAGTATGCATTTGACAGGCCACATTGCACTAAAATTACATTTCTGATACGATCTCAAACTAGCTGTCAGTCTCAAGTGTTGTTTATCAATACGTACCTAAGAGCAGCAACACACAGTCAATGCTTTTTGCATTGCGCGCGTATTGGCAGAGCGATGCGCCGACGTAGAGTTCCTCGCTACGCGCGCGTAACGCGTAAGGTGACGCATGGGTGCTGTCATCATTTATGTGTGTTGTAGACAATGCATTAACAGCGTGTTGAGCGCAACCTTGCGCGCAGTAAGAGACATCTGTGTGTTCCTGCACTAAATTCTATTTGGGAGAGGAGGTAAGTAAAGTTGTACATACATACATACATAAATCACGCCTTTATCCCTTACGGGGTAGGTAGAGCGTTTAACGCCTCGTAAAAGGCGCTTTCGCCACGTCTGACAAAAATTGAGGGCAATTTTAGATTGTAATATGTATTGCTATAGTGACAGGTTGTCAGCCCATCGCCTAAATTACAATACACTGTAACCCTCGAGTCCCTTTTGCTGACTTCAACAGCATGCCCGGGAGGAAGGGCAGCTGGAACATTCCATGTTTTTCTATCTCTCCCAGTCCAGCATGGAAGAAAGTAAAGTTGTTGGTGTACGTTTTATAGATTATCTATTCAGAAGAGTCACTATGTCAAGTCATGCAAAAAAAAAAAAATTTTGGTGCGCAAGAATAAAGTATCCAGATCAACTATCATTTTGTAAATTTATTTTTTTACAATTTTTTTTTCTAAGGTTTTAAAAATATAGAATTAATTTCTCATAATAAAATAGTAAGGCTCGTAATTATAAACCCATCTCAAGATATTAAGTATGGATTCGACAGGCTGTTTTGTACTGAAATGGCATTTCTGATACAAACTCAAACCCGCTGTCACTCTTGAGAGTTGATTATAATTACGGGCCAAGGTACTCCTAAAACATTTTATTCTAATTCATCTAGCCTCCACATTAAAATTTACATTCCAACAATTAAATAGTAGAAGTCATTTACACCCTTCTACAAGCAAAGCGTGCATCTCCGCACGCCATCTTGAAGGAAAACACAAAGATGCTGAATGGTGAAATTTTCTTGTGTAATTTTCACGCTTTTCATCCCACCCCTCCCACTACCCCCTCCAGGCAATTTGTCTTAAAGCCAGCTTAGTAAGACCCCTCAAATCCCGCACTTTATCTCCTTTAAGGTACACCTCTATAGGTGTAGAGGGGGATGAGGGAGGTCATAGTAAAATGGTCGGCAACAAAAGCTCGAAGCATTTAATTTGAATTCACACAAGTGTAAGTTTTTAATTGATTAATAATTAATAGTGATCTATAATTATATTAATTGTGATGATAATGGTTTGTTTAATTTCTGCTGAGACTGAAAGTTAATGCATTTTTCTGTGTTTGGTTTTAATTGGTGGTCTTTTTTTATGATACTTTTTCTACATATAATCACGCCTTTATCCCTAATGGGGTAGGCAGAGCATAAACCACCTAAACAGAGGTCATTCCGCCACGTTTTTTGAGGGCTATTTAAAATAGATTTGTGCGTATATTGCTGTAGTGACAGGTTGTCAGCCCATCGCCTAGATTGCAATTTACAGAAACCCTCAGATTCTGTAGCTGGTTTTTACAGCATACCCAGGAGAAAATGCAACCGGCACATTCTATGTATTTCTCTCGTTCCCAGACCAGCTGAATACTTTTTCTGCCTCTAATAAAAAACATACAATCTACTTTACTGACTTATTTGTTTACTATCAATACAATAACTTACGTAGAGTCACTTCAGCAAATTTGACTGCCTCTGTGGTCTAGTGGCTAGTGCCATGGACTACCGATCCGGAGGTCCTGGGTTCGATATCAAAGTTGATTTTTAAGAATTTATCACTTTGTGTATTTTTCCCCAGTTTGGTTAGGACATTGCAGACTGAATCAGCCGAATGTCCGAAAAGAAAAAGGATTCCGTGCTTCGGAGGGCACGTTAAGCCGTCGGTCCCGGTCACTGTCTTTGATAGTGGTCGTTACTGAAACCATTTCAGAGGCCTAATAGCTGTGCTACTAGGCGGTATGAAAACTCTGACAACAGGGTTCATCGGATCGTTCGACTGGAGAATCCACTCGCTAAGAAGAAGACTATATATTTACATACATACATACATAAAATCACGCCTTTATCCCTTACGGGGTAGGCGGAGCGTAAAACGACTACTAAAAGGCGCTTTAGCCACGTCTGACAAAAATTGAGGGTAATTGTAGATTGTAATGTGTATTGCTGTAGTGACAGGTTGTCAGCCCATCGCCTTAATTACAATACACTGTAACCCTCGAATCCCTATTGCCGACTTCTACAGCATGCCCGGGAGGAAGGACAACTGGAACATTCTATATTTTTCTTTTTCTCCCAGTCCAGTATGGAAGGTACTATATATTTTAAAGAGATATATCAAAGTTAGTAACCTAAGTTACCATTCTTTCCGATAAAATTGTATACCGGGTGTAAGGGACAGCGTCCCGCAAACTGATAGGGGTTGCTCAGACAACGACACTGAACAACTTCCAACAGGAAATTCTTTCAGGAAGAAAAGAAAGAATGGCTTTCCCATACAAAATGTTCACCTAGATCAGACTCGAATTTGAAAACATTTTTTTTTACATACATATACATACATATAATCACGCCTTTATCCCTAATGGGGTAGGCAGAGCGTTAACGACATATACGAAGGTCGTTTCGCCACGTCTGACAATGTTTTTAGGGTTATTTAAGATAGGATTCTAGGTATATTGCTGCAGTGACAGGTTGTCAGCCCATCGCCTAAATTACAATATACTGAAACCCTCGGATCCCTTAGCTGGATTTTACAGCATGCCCGGGAGGAAATGCAGCTGGCACATTCTATGTTTTTCTCTCGCTCCCAGTCCAGCATGGAAGATATGTTTTTTTTTACTTCCTGAAAAAAAATCCTGCCGGTAGTTGTTCAGTGTCGTTGACTAAGCAACCCATATCAGTTTGTGGGACGCTGTCCCTTACACCTAGTGGTATACTCTGCGATATGGATTAGGTAAGTGACTTTGGTTTTAAAGTAAAACAATGGGTCGTTTGCGCTCTGCCTACCCCATCAGGGATACAGGCGTGACTATATGTATGTATGTAAAACAATAAAGAATTCTGTAGTACATAAATCACATTATTGCTTCCTTATTGCCTTCTTCTCAATTGTCTATATTATTGTCTCCTAATATGCCATACTAATACATAAATCAGCATATATACGAACACAGAATGTATGTACATATATATGTAGATGCAGAACGCCGCAAGCGGGACTCCTACAAGAAAATTAGTTATTAAAATTTCACTGACGCTACCAAATTTATCTCTGGCGCGGTGTAGTGCGACCGAACACTCTTGGTGCTTGGGTTACGTAATATTATAATAAATACATACATATAATCACGCCTTTAACCCTAATGGGGTAGGCAGAGCGTAAACGACCTAAACAAAGGTCGTTCCGCCACGTCTGTCAAAGTTTTGAGGGTTTTTTAAGATAGAGTTGTCAGCCCATCGCCTAAATTGCAATATACAGCAACCCTCGGATCCCTTAGCTGGTTTTTACAACAAGCCCCCGAGGAAATGCAGCTGGCATATTCTATGTTTTTGTCTCGCTCCCAGGCTAGCATGGGATTATACTAGTAAATTTTATCATAAAGAGGCCTACAATATTAACAATTAAAGAAAATACTTGTAAGGCGAATAACAGACAACGTACCATTAAACGTAATCCTTGAGAACTTAAACCAGTCTACAAAATTATAACAACTTGAAAAACCGGTTTTCACCAGTAAGGGGACACTGGACAATGAGTGACCAAGACAAGACGGCCCAAAACTGGTCAGCGGACAACGGTCAGTCCGTGGGAAAAGATGCTCGTTGCGATGAAGGGGTGAATTTTTGGCCCGTATTTATAATCAGCTCACTAGATTGACAGCGAGTTTGAAATGCCATTTGAGTAAAAAATGACCTGTCAAATCCATATTTAGATAATGTTGCTCTCAATCTTGAGATCGCTTTATAAATACTAGCCTATGTAGCCAGAGCTCAAGAATTTAAACGGATGGGTTATTTCGAAGTGCAAGAAAAATTACTTTTTCTTCATGAGTAATGGATTACACAGAATGACTACAACAAATATCTTAATAATGTAATATCGGTTTCCAAAGCAAGGCCGGAAATTATGTTACGCTGTGGCGGTGTTTTATTTTTTACTAGCAACCCGCCCCGGCTTCGCACGAAAATTTACAGTGTTTATCTACTATATTATGCATGTATTATATACAAATATACAAATAAACCTTCCTCTTGAATCACTCTATAAATTAAAAGAAACCGCATCAAAATACGTTGCGTAGTTTTAAAGATTTATGCATACATATGGATATAGGGACAGAGAAAGCGACTTTGTTTTATACTATGTAGTGATGTTGGACTATACTTCTCCTTAGCGAGTGGATTCTCGAGTCGAATAACCCGATGGACTATACTGTGAGTACGAAATAAATATTTTTAAAAGGCTGTCATTTTGATTTATTGTTATTATTAGAATTATTGTAAATCCATTTGTATCACTACATAGTATAAAACAAAGTCGCTTTCTCTGTCCCTATATCCCTATGTATGCATAAATCTTTAAAACTACGCAACGGATTCTGATGCGGTTTCTTTTAATGGATAGAGTGATTCAAGAGGAAGAAGCCGGGACGGGTCGCTAGTAATATATATTTTGTTGACAATTTGTAATTTTTGCGTGCAATATCAGCTAAGCAGGCACGATTTAATGCATATTTGTAACACCTTAATGTAACCCTGCTTATGGCAAATAAATTATTCAATTATATCCTACTGATTTTAATCAGGAAAACAAAATTAACTTGATGCTTCTCTCTCCCATCAGTTGCTGTAATAATCAACAGAGGAATTCGAGATTTCCAATTTAGTAGTTTAGGCGATAAGCTAATTAGCCTAATTACATCGATACTCAATCCTTACTGAACTGAGCCTCATAATTCGATGAAAGTAGCGGAAGCAGCATTTATTGGGCCATGATGACTAAATAATGAAGGTAAGCATAGTTTAATAGTTGTGTTACTAGGCGGTTCAAAAACTCTGACAACAGGGTTCATCGAGTCCATAGACTCGATACCCACTCGACAGAAGAAGAAGAATGTATAAATACAGTTCCATGTCACTTCCAGAATGTACCAGCTACATTTCCTCCCGGGCATGCTGTAAATATCAGCTAAGGGATCCGAGGGTTTCAGTATATTGCAGTCCAGGCGATGGGCTGACAACTTGTCACTACAGCAATATACCTATAAATCAATCATAAATAACCCTCAAAGCTTTGTCAGAAGTGGCGGAACGACCTTTGTTTAGGTCGTTTACGCACTACGTACCTATATGTATGTATAAATACAGATTTAACGTGAAATGGGAACTATATTTATACTATTACACTGCTGGACATGGGCGGAAACACACGTCTTGACACGAATTGGCAAGTTATCATCTCCTTAGCCTTATCCCTTATATTACGGGGTCAGCTACCTTATCCAGGTGATTGAACGAGGGTACTAGTTTTTACACAGAGCGACTGCCATCTAACCTCCGCAACCCATAAGGAAAACCAGACCCAATCATAGATTAGGTCAGAGTTTTCAAGCCGCCAATGCATAGCACTGGCCTCTGACATGGTTCAACGACTAATATCTATGGTGTTAAATGATATGAACCGGGACCTACAGTTTAACGTGCCGTCCGAAACACGGACAAAGCGCCGAATAAATTAATTAATTTTAATTGCATTGGTACGTGATGGAATTCGAATCACGACCGCCCCGCTCAAGAGGCAGTGGCCATATCTACTACACCATCGGGCTCAGTATCTGTACTCTGAAGATTCTGCCTCTTATTCGTAGTCTCACAACCTGTTTTTTTTAATAAACTATACCTGTTGTGTCTACATTCTGTATGTATTGTCTTTTTCATGTTACTTGTGTACAATAAATAAATAAAAGTCTGAACAGATGGCAAATATTTTACATATTCTTCCATGCTGGCCTGGGAGCAAGAGAAAAACATAGAATGTGCCAGCTGCATTTCCTCCCGGGCATGCTGTAAAAACCAGCTAAGGGATCTGAGGGTTTTAGTATATTGTAATTTAGGCGATGGGCTGACAACCTGTCACTACAGCAATATACCTTCAAATCTATCTTAATTAACCCTCAAAACTTTGTCAGACGTGGCTGAACGACCTTTTTTAATAGTTTACGCTCTGCTGACCCCTTTAGGGATAAGGGGGGGGGCGTGACTATATATGTATTTTATATATCCAAATACACCTGAAAGTATCAACTCGTCTCTCGCGGCGTGTACAGCGAAGACGCTGTTAAAGTTTTCCGTGCTACTTTCGCGGCTCTGCAGAAAGTTGTACCGGGCTCATTACGGCGCGCGCCTGAACCAACACACGATGAGTATAAACGCCGCGGTTTACCTTGAATTTGGGTTATGATGATGACAACTAAATATGGAATTAAAACAAAATATACATACATAAAATCACGCCTTTATCCCTTACGGGGTAGGTAGAGCGTAAAACGCCTCGTAATAGGCGCTTTCGCCACGTCTGACAAAAATTGAGGGTAATTTTAGATTGTAATGTGTATTGCCATAGTGACAGGTTGTCAGCCCATCGCCTAAATTACAATACACTGTAACCCTCGAGTCCCTTTTGCTGACTTCAACAGCATGCCCGGGAGGAAGGGCAGCTGGAAAATTCTATTTTCTCTATCTCTTCCATATAACAAAACATATCAACCAAAAATTTGGGGCGATATGGGTCCTACCTCCTAGCAGTCTCACACTAGTAACGAACGGTTGCACAGAATCGGATTGCCTCTCTATAGGGCTGCGATACATACATACATACATACATATAATCACGCCTCCATCCCCTATGGGGTAGGCAGAGCGTAAACGACCTAAACAAAGGTCGTTCCGCCACGTCTGACAAAGTTTTGAGGGTTATTCAAGATGGATTTGTATTTTGTACGTATATTGCTGTAGTGACAGGTTGTCAGCCCATCGCCTAAATTGCAATATACTGAAACCCTCAGATCCCTTAGCTGGTTTTTACAGCATGCCTGGGAGGAAATGCAGCTGGCACATTCTATGTTTTTCTCTCGCTCCCAGTCCAGCATGGAAGAAATAAAAATAGGGCTGCGATAGTGTGCAATTCTACCGGTATCCAGAGCCAAGGAGTTTTTCTTGCTTGCTTCTTCTTCTGTCGTATGGGTATTGTGTCAATTGACCCGAAGAACCCTGGTGTCTGAGTTTTTAAACCGCATAATAGGTCTTTGGCATGGTTTGTGTAACAACATTCAAAGACAGCGATCGGGACCGACGGCTTAACATGCCATCCGAAGCATGAAATTTTTCGTTCCAGACAATCACCCAATCTGAGAAAAATATCATACATACATACATACATACATAAATCACGCCTTTATCCCTTACGGGGTAGGCAGAGCGATTAACGCCTCATAAAAAGCGCTTTCGCCACGTCTGACAATAATTGAGGGCAATTTTAGATTGTAATATGTATTGCTATAGTGACAGATTGTCAGCCCATCGCCTAAATTACAATACACTGTTACCCTCGAGTCCCTTTTGCTGACTTCAACAGCATGCCCGGGAGGAAGGGTAGCTGGAACATTCTATGTTTTTCTATCTCTCCCAGTCCAGCATGGAAGTATCTATCTCTCCCAGTCCAGCATGGAAGTAAAAATATCATAAAGTGATAAATTAACAAATATCAACCTTGTGTTCCTGTACCTGCTGTAGATGTGCAAGAGTATCAGGACCTTTAAACATTCGGAGTAAGCAAGCTCTTACTTCGACTCATACCTGACAGAATATGTCCTGTGGGGACCTACAAGAGAAAATGGGAAAAGAAAAGGGTGTAGTAACAAGTGTTTTTCCATGCTGGCCTGGGAGCGAGAGAAAAACATAGAATGTGCCAGCTGCATTTCCTCCCGGGCATGCTGTTAAAACCAGCTAAGGGATCCGAGGGTTTTAGTATATTGCAATTTAGGCGATGGGCTGACAACCTGTCGCTACAGCAATATACCTACAAATATATCTTAAATAACCCTCAACACTTTGTCAGACGTGGCGGAATGACCTTTGATTAGGTCGTTTACGCTCTGCCTACCCCATGAGGGATAAAGGCGTGATTATATGTATGTATGTATGTAGTAACAAGAACAAGAAAAGAAAGAACTTTTTGTTTAATACATAAGATAAGTTTTAATTAACTTTAGATTTAAAGAATTAAAAAATAATATCTTGTAGTCGTATATTCTACATAGATCGGATCTACAACCTAACTCTAAAGTGTAACATTTAAATTAAACGCCACGTTTTTCCTACCCTGTGTACACCTCCCCTACATTTTCTCGCTTCTGTGCCCCGCGGCGTTTATATAACATCAAGCAGATAACTCCCAGTTATGTTATGTATTGACAGGGCCAATATTTATTACGCTTTTGTTATCTATAGTGTGCTCCAAGCCTTAATAGAGATTGTTTTAAGTTGCTTTGTGAAGTTATATGAGTTGTTCTGTTGTGTTTCTTGACAAATATTTAATACGGGGTGTAAGGGACAGCATCCCGCAAACTGTTAGTTGCTCAGTCACCGACTTCCGGAAAAAGAAGTACTTTTTTGGATTTTCCATACAAAACGTCCACCTCGATCTGACAATTTGTCTGGAAAAGATTAATTATATTTTCACTTCCGGAAAGAATTTCCTGGTGAAAGTTGTGCAGTGTCATTCATCTCCTATCAGTTTGTGGGGTGCTGTCCCTTACACCAGGTATTGGTACTTGCGTACATGAAATAATTCCTGATTTTCTGCTTACGGAACAGGCCGGTGTGTACGCAACGGTTTAGTAAAATACACGTCGAAAAAGCTCGAGGTATTTTTTTGTAAATAAGACGTAACTAAGGCCCGTATTTATAATATGCACTTGAGATTGACAGCCAGTTTGAGTTCATATCAGAAATGTAATTTCAGTACAAAATGGCTTGTCAAATCCATACTTAATATTAAATAGAAATATAAATTATTTATATAAATATTGCTCTCAATCTTAAGATAGATTTATAAATACGAGCATTAATCCTTATGTTTCTATCGGATTTTCCTTAGCCTTCAAGAAACGGCTGTTTGTCGTCCGTTATCAAACCACATAAATTCGCTTTATTTAGCTCTCATTCAACCTTTTAATCATAATAATCTTTATTGCTTTCATGTGGTAATATAATTTATTGCCGTATGAATATGGTAAGGACTAGATTTATGGAGTCTCAAAAGATAGTAATAGCTTTCTTCCTGCCTACCTAATAGATACATTTACTTTTATTGATAAATTTGGTCGCACAAAAATAATACGATCATTGTCATAGCCCTCCATGGAACAAAAACGGAATCAACCACTTGCAGTCAATTTTGACCCATAACTACAAAGGAAGCTGAGAAAGACAAACCCTATCAAACAAAAAAAACACCATGAGAATGATTGCCCCTTTATTACTGTTATTTCACTGCTAAGGAAGCTAAGAAAATGCCAAATTGAAAAAAATGGAATTGACCACAAAGAAATCGCTGTAAATTTAAGTAGTTTTAGTAATTTGTATTTTATATGGGCCCCGTAGAAGCCTGAAATAAAGATCTATTTATTTATTTGACCCATAACTACAAAGGAAGCTGAGAAAAACTATTCCATTTCAAAGTAAGATTAAAAAAACACCATCAGAAATTAATTCGCTTCACGATTGCCCTTTTATTACTGTTATTTCATTGCTAAGAAAGCTAAGAAAATGCCAAATGGAAAAAAACGGAATTAACCACAAAGAAATCGCAGTCAATTTTGACCCATAACTACAAAGGAAGCTGAGAAAAACAATTACATTTCAAAGTAAGATTAAAAAAACACTATCAGAAAGTAATTCGCTTCACGATTGCCCCTTTATTACTGTAACTTTACTGCTAAGGAAGCTAAGAAAATGCCGCAAAAAAGCCTTCCTCGAGCGAATCCTTCAAGAAACCGCCCGTCCGTCATGCCCCCTCCCCCGCGCCCCTTACCCCCTACTTCACCCCCGCGAGCGCCCCATTTATTCGCATTAATATAACTCGACTCGTGATAAATTGCTCCAGCCAGCCCACGTTTCTTACAAGTTACAAGTTTCGTGGTACAGGGTGGTGTGATCGGGTATTTTACTTTTATTTTGTGTAATTCAAAGCAAAGATCTAAAATTTGTTAAGTAGAAATTGACCTTCATTGTTCGAACAGATTTTGATTAAACTTTGCAAGACAATAGAAAGTGGGTATTTAAGAGACATGCCTTCACATCTTTGTCTTTCGAATACGTCACTTTGGGGAAGTATATACCGAAAAATATATTCACGCGGTCGCATTCACTAATGATTATGATCACATTTCAGTGAAATTTTGAAAAATATTGTTTTTATAGCAAGTAAAAAGAACTCGGCAAACCAGCTTTTATCACTATCACTACATAGTATAAAACAAAGTCGCTTTCTCTGTCCCTATATCCCTATGTATGCATAAATCTTTAAAACTACGCAACGGATTTTGATGAGGTTTCTTTTAATGGATAGAGTGATTCAAGAGGAAGGTTTATATGTATAATACATGCATAATATAGTAGAGAAACACTGATAATTTCCGTGCGAAGCCGGGGCGGGTCGCTAGTTTGTGGATAAAAGAAGCAAAATTAGTAAAAACTTTTTTTTTATTTTCGATTCGAATTAATAACACATGCCAAAGGAGCATCCTGTACATCTCCCGTCTGAGTGATTACGGCGAAGGCTTCACAAAAAACTCACACGCGCCCGTCTCACGCACACTTCGTATGCAGGATGTAGATAAATTGTCTTAGAAATGGGGTATGACTTGTAAGGAACTCTGGGGTAGGTAATTTGTTTTGTTGGCGGTGAGGGGCAAAGAGGAAGCTGGTTGTTTTTTTTTTAAAGAGAATCAAGAAAATAAGTTATTGACGATGGGTAAATAGAGTTAGCAGTCTGAGACTTTGTAAGAACTAAAATAATATTAAAAAAAAACCCCCAGACAAAACGCATTATAATTTTATTGCAGTTTAAAATAAATCGTTCGCGTTTTTTTTACAATTGAATAAAATGTATAAAAAAAGAACTGCCCGAATAAAAAAAAAGTATCTTATATACTTTAAGGGGAATATTTAGGTACCGCTGCATGTATGTGCTTACAGTATACAATTTTACTTGATAGTACGTATTATTTTATTTGATGTATTAAAATTTCTAGCATCCATTGACTTGAATAAGATTAAGGATTTAGATTGGATTTTCCTTCAAAGTCTATAAACGCCAATCTAGATTTAAAGACTAAAGTTTCAATGAAATTGATGAAGGTTGAAGATGATTTATAGTATCCAAATTAAATTTACACATTTTGAAGCAGACAATGATAAAGAAGTAGGTAACTGTTTAAATTTACAAAAAATAAACGTAAATAACATCTAAATACAAATGAAGAGTATTTTCAAATTAATTGATTATGTGACTGTATTTCTTCCATGCTGGCCTGGGAGCAAGAGAAAAACATAGAATGTGCCAGCTGCATTTCCTCCCGAGCATGCTGTAAAAACCAGCTAAGGGATCCGAGGATTTCAGTATATTGCATTTTAGGCGATGGGCTGACAACCTGTCCCTACAGCAATATACCTACAGATTGATCTTCAATAACCCGCAAAACTTTGTCAGACGTGGCGGAATGACCTTTGTTTAGGTCGTTTGCGCTCTGCCTACCCCAGTAGGGATAAAAGCGTGATTATATGTATGTATGTGACTGTA
This sequence comes from Scrobipalpa costella, assembly GCA_949820665.1. Taxonomy (NCBI): domain Eukaryota; kingdom Metazoa; phylum Arthropoda; class Insecta; order Lepidoptera; family Gelechiidae; genus Scrobipalpa; species Scrobipalpa costella. The sequence continues at coordinate 4,026,882 of OX463320.1, read as the reverse complement.
TTTTATTCAAACTCAGACTGTTCAAAAAAGCTGCCTAGCCAATTTGGATTCGAGGGTTGTTTTTTTAACTACCTAAATCTATATTAAATAGGTAGTAAAATCACCACCGTAAAGTTCATAAGTTTTTAAATAATAATACATTCTAGATTTTCTAGTCACTTTCAGAATAAAAACATTGGAAAAGGCAAGGAGATCTATTCTCTCCGGTTTTTGATTTATTGTCGGTGGTTTTATGCGTTATCTGTCATGATAACGAATAAAAAACGGGAAAACGTGCAAAAGCGCGTCAACATCAGCGGACAAACTGTAAAACTATAGAGTATAAACCGCCTGTCCTTTTTCGATTATATTATTTTGAAAGTGACAGTGAATTTTAATTTTAGTTTTAGCCGGGAATCTAGAACCAAGCCCATTGTACATTAAAGATCACGCGGTAGACCAAAGAAGCGCTGGCTAGACGTGATAAAGTTCAGATTTAATTTAATAAATTCTTAAAAATAATTTACATGTCAGGTGGTATTAATTTTAGGTAAGTATAATAGTTACATTTTACATTTATTTTTAATCATTAATGTCTTGGTCAACAATCCGTTTTACGCTTACATAGAAGTCATTAATATTATAACATGCAAGTTTGACTAGTATTTCTTTTAATCTTTTTGAGTACAATCGTGCATTAGGAGCATTTTTTACCATGGAAGAGAGCGATCTCACACCAGCGGATGCCGAAGACCGGGCAAAGTGGAGTAGAAAATGTCAGAAAGCAGACCCCAGCATCAGGCCGGGAAAGCGCTACACAGAAGAAGAAAAATACATTGTACATTAAGACAAAATCAATTTGATATCATAAGAAAGGAGGTCGAGCTTCAAATCCCACCACGCACCAATGTGTCTTTCGGTTTGCGAATTTCTTCGGAAGGCACGTCAAGCTGTTCGTCCCGGTAAATATCATTTAATACCGTAGATTAGTATTTAAGCCATATCAGAGGCCAGTGCTAAGCATTGGCGACTTGAAAACTCTGACCTTATCTAGGGTTGGGTTTGGATTCCCTTTTGGGTTGCGGAGGTCAGATGGCAGTCGCTCTGTGTAAAGACCAGTACTTTCGTTCAATCCCCTCGATTAGATAGCCGACCCGTGAGATACTGGATAAGGATAGGGAGATGATGATCATAAGAAAGATAGGTAACCATCTTGTAACCTTATCAAGCTCATTTAGATGCCATCTCCACCCACAAGATGACGTCGCCAAGGTGACACCCCAAAACTTATTTATGCCCCGAAGTTTCACAAAATTATCTCCTTTATCTGAAACTCTTATATAAGTGCGAATAATAATTAGAAGAAGGGCGTACCCCCAAGACCCCCCGGGGGGTTGGGGGGGTTCGTTAGCGTGCCCTAATGCCGGTAGACATTAATCATTCCTTTCATAAAGAGTGGGGCCTTGTAGATAAATAAGTGTAGTATGTGTTTTCTTAGGGTACCCTTCTTGAGGAGGGGTTGGGATTGTGTGGACATGGCTGAAAGTCTAGGTATAAATATTTTGTTAAAATACATTTTGATGCTCACGATTAAGACACTCAGGACTGCATTTATAATCAGCGGTCATGAGTTACAACGAGTTCATATCAGAAATATCATTCTCGTACAAACTGGCCTGTCAAATCTATACTTAATATTGCTCTCAAGTTTGAGATCGCTTCATAATTACGAGCCTCACAAATCAATGTTGATCAAAAATCTGACATGATTTACATTAACTAAACACTTTTACAGTAATGCAAGGGTCCACAGTGCTTTCGGGTTCAAATCAGGATGCGTCTTTCTGAATTCTTCTTTATAATCTATTTTTTCATTCATACATCTTTCAGTAGCAGTATAAAAAAGAATTATTGCATTTTCATTCATTTCCAATTTGTAATTTTTTTTCTATAAAAAATATTTTAATCTATCGGCTTTCGGAGTGTGATGGATTTTTACGTTTTTTGACATGTATTTAAATACATCATATGTATATATGTCACATAATTGACGACCATACTGGCACAATTGAGAACAGAGCGGCACGTATTTATAGCTAGGGCCAAGGATCAAAATCCTACTGTGCTTTTTTACATACATACAATCACCCCATCATCCCCAACGGGGTAGGCAGAGCGCAAACGATCCAAACAAAGGTCGTTCCGCCACGTCTGACAAAGTTTTGAGGGTTATTTAAGATAGATTTGTAGGTATATTGCTGTAGTAACAGGTTGTCAGCCCATCGCCTAAATTACAATATACCAAAACCCTCGGATCAGAAATGCAGCTGACACATTCTATGTTTTTCTCTTGCTCCCAGGCCAGCCTGGAAAAATAGTGCTTTTTTATATCTCATATTTTGCCTCATTACCCACAGTCTTATCCCCACGTTTCTCCCGCCGTTTCCTCCGCGTACAAGGCGGCGCTGCCACATAATTATTCATCTTAAATTGCAAGCGGTTGTATGTGTGCCCGCGCCCGACGGCGTGGCCATGTGTGCCGCTCGAATTACCGCCTAGGGGCGGGCAGCTCAATACTACGAATATCGGTACCTGCTAAGAAAAATAACAAGTAAAATGGGCAACAATACTATGTGAATACCAGCGCTGTAGGTAGCCTTCCTACTTACACACATGCTGAGTGGAGACCTTTTTTGTTCACATTACACAACTTAGTATAAGTATATTTTTAGACTAAGTAATATGTAACATTTGTGTTATGGAACGAAATAAATTTATTTCTTTTCTCTTCTTTTCTTTTTCTTTTTATGTGCTAATGCGTAATTTTAGAAATCTTACGGTATTGGTTTGATCCTGTAGTTAAGACAAATCGTGTGACAGTGTCAATGGTACTCGTAGCTAGCCAGAATGGAATTCCCATACATCAACTGAACACAGCAAGCTAATGGATGCCGGGCTCCATTCAATTCAATTCAATTCAATTTTTATTTAAAATAAGGAACTTAACTTAGATACAAATACCAGCGGACCTCGCACTAGGTCGAACTTGTATCGCGAGAGTCCAGATCGAGCGTTATAATAACGAACAATTATCACCGGTACGGACTGTAGAAATATATATTTATAAAAAAACAAATTAGAATAGTTAAAACAAATAATAAAATATTAATAAAGTGGAAAGAAAAGACACAAGATAGTCTTTCGGAGAGCTTACCACGCTTAATTATCAGGAATTGTTTAGCCGGACTTCTATACCCAGTGTAAGGGACAGCCTCTAGCAAACTGATAGGGGTTGCTCAGTCAATGCTGCTGCTGATAGTTGTTCATTTTCGTTGACTGAGCAACCCTGTCCCTTACACCCGGTACAGGTAAGTCTGTAATGCTTTTGCCTGTCTCTAGTGTCTTTTACTTATATGACTGCACTCTGAGTGAACTGATAAAAATCAGAACCCATTTATATGATCGCATACCACCAAATTTTCTATAATACTACAAAAAATAGGGTTAAGGTGACGATAGTCAAGCGCCCCCAATAGTAAAAAATAATCATAATTCACTAAAAGCGCAGTGAATCGAAAAACCGGTTCAACAGAATCAAGTTATAGTAATGCGATTCATAGTTTGTTGTCGTAACAGGAAGAATATACATACATACATACATATAATCACGCCTTTATCCCTAATGGGGTAGGCAGAGCGTTAACGACATATACGAAGGTCGTTTCGCCACGTCTGACAACATTTTGAGGGTTATTTAAGATAGATTTGTACGTATATTGCTATAGTGACAGGTTGTCAGCCCATCGCCTAAATTGCAATATACTGAAACCCTCGGATCCCTTAGCTGGTTTTTACAGCATGCCTGGGAGGAAATACAGCTGGCACATTCTATGTTTTTCTTTCGCTCCCAGTCCAGCATGGAAGAAGTTCCAAAACCTTACGACATATTCTATGTCGTAAGGTTTTAGTGAATTATATATTTTGTACGCGCCACGTGGCTAGTATCGTCATTTTAACTCTTTTTTTGTAGTTAAATAGAAAAGTTTGGTGGTATGGGATCACATAAATAGAATCTGCTTTTACGCGGTTGCGTTCTTATATTCTGTGGTAATCAACTTGTGGTAACTTCCATGCTGGCCTGGGAGCGAGAGAAAAACTTAGAATGTGCCAGCTGCATTTCCTCCCGGGCATGTTGTAAAAGTCAGCTAAGGGATCCGAGGGTTTCATTATATTGCAATGTAGGCGATGGGCTGACAACCTCTCACTACAGCAATATACGTACAAATCCATCTTGAATAACCCTCAAACCTTGTCAGACGTGGCGGAACGACCTTTGTGTAGGTCGTTTATGCTCTGCCTACCCCATTAGGGATAAAGGCGTGTTTATATGTATGTATGTATGTGGTAATCACTACATAGTATAAAAAAAAGTCGCTTTATCTGTACCTATGTCCCTATGTACCTATGCTTAGATCTTTAAACTGCGCAACGAATTTTTTTGCGGTTTCTTTTAATGAATAGAGTGATTCAAGAGGAAGGTTTATATGTATAATAAATGCATAATATGGTAGAGAAACACTGATAATATCCGTGCGAAGCCGGGGCGGGTCGCTAGTTATTTATATAAGTAACAGTTCTGAAATAACAGTACTAACTCACTCCGTACAACACTAGACTATTGCCCTCGCCTTGTAAGAAGGCTTTCTCTCCGGGAAAATTTATAAATTTATTAAGATTTCTTGAGAGTTATGGAATTTAATAACTGCGAGTAAAAGCTTCATTAATGTTTCCTCGAATGTATATAAAACATCTTTATGTATTTTGCACGTGTTCCAAATTTTCCTGAACGAAAAGGGTAGGTTATATATACAAATAATTAAATGTAGGTATAACATGCATAATTACTTATATACCTTTGCTGTTTGTGTCCATTTAGATATATGAAAAATATGGATCAAAGAAAAACTATATCAAAGAAAGATCTTCTGTTTCTCATTAGTCCCTCAATGTATATTGATGAGTCAATCTCCAATCGGCCCAAGTTTTTTAAGAACGAAGATCAGTTTCTTCGAAAGGTCCATTATCTAAGTAACTTTAAGATGGTTTGCAGAGTATAGGTGGCGCCCTCAATAGTAATAAATTAATCGTGTCTAAAATACAAACAGTTTCATGAATATTTTATGATTGGTTTTTCTTCCATGCTGGACTGGGAGAGATAGGAAAACATAGAATGTTCCCGGGCATGCTGTAGAAGTCAGCAAAAGGGATTCGAGGGTTACAGTGTATTGTAATTTAGGCGATGGGTTGACAACCTGTCACTACAGAAATACACATTACAATCTAAAATTTTCCTCAATTTTTGTCAGACGTGGCGAAAGCGCCTTTCACGAGGCGTTTTAACATAACATAACATAAAAATACTTTATTGCACGTAAGAATACAAATCACACAACACAACAGATAACAACAAAAAACAAGTACAACATAGGCGGCCTTATTGCTAAGGTAATTTCTTCCAGGCAACCTTTGGATCAAAGAAACCTACTCTGCCTACCCTGTAACCGACAAAACCGTAAGGGATAAAGGCGTGATTTTATGTATGTATGTTTATGATTGGTAACAACCGCAACTCATTCTCCATTATATAATCATTTACACTAAGCATAAAAGATACGTTATAAAAGTGGCCACTTTTAGCACATTTGCAATACAAAGCTTTTATGCTTAGTGTAAATTATTATAAAATGAAGAATAAATTGCTATTGTCTCGAATCGTAAAATATTAAATGTTTATTTTCAGCCCATTTTTTTAAATGATGGCGCCACTGTCGCGTCTCTCGAACCCCCTTCTGTTATTTTCAAGACTGTAAGTCTTGTGTAAGTCGTGAACTGATAAAAATCAGATCTCATTTATGTGATCCCATACCACCAAATGTTCTATAATACTACAAAAATAGGGTTAAGGTGACGATAGTCAAGTGGCGCCCCCATTACAAAAAAAAACATAATTCACTAAAAACGCAGTGAATCGAAAAACCGGTTCAACAGTTATAGTAGTTTAAACCCTTATAAATTAGCGATTACAAAACTTCACTTTCTCAAGATTATCGATCCCGTCTCAATTATCCAAGAGACGCGTATTTAAATAATATGTTAATACAATGTTTGTGTTGGCCCCAAAAACTAACCTGGGGCTATATTTAAACCCCCCCCCCCCTCTTACCCCGGGGGGGTTGCCCGCTCCCCACACATTTTAATTAAATCTCTCAGAGAAACGCGGGTAAGTAAAACATCTTGGAATTTTGGTATTTTCTTTGTGTTTGCAGGTAAGGAAAGGAAATTTTGTACACGAACTTTAGTGGGTGGGGGTTTCTATATACTGCATACGTACATATTTCCTTGAAGATTGTTTCTCAGGAATTTCGTTAGGAGATATTATTAATTTTAAAGTTTGACGAAGTTTTGTTGTGAGAGCGGCAAATTATGTCCCGGGAGTGTTTAAATTTTGTAACTTCGAAGCCTAACTATTTTCTGAAATATGGGTGTCGATAAGCGGTAACGTATTTCTAAAATAATTTGTTAAAAGTCATGACAATATATAAAAAAAAAACATTTATGTTTAAAATATATGTAAAGAGAATGCATCCATTTCCTTAGTTCTGGTTTTTGTAACATAGTGTTGTTTACTCAATAAAATGTTAGCAGAGATTTTAAAGAGAAATAATAAATAAATTGAAAATATCTTACAGATAAATAAAGCTAGTGAAGCTATAAGCATTAAATGTTGTTCTCTATTTTGAGGTTTTAGTTAATAAGCTAATGATCACATTGAGTAAATTGTAATAAAAAAAAATCCTCTATTTTATGAGCAACACAAGTTTCGGTTTCATTTGCTATAAAATAGTCTTATATATATATATGTGTAGTGGATAAGGAGCCCGATGGTGTAGTGGATAGGGCCGCTGCCTCCTGAGCGGGAGGTCGTGGTTCGAACCCCCACCACGTAATAATGTGATTTTCGATTTTCGAATTTCATATGTACGTTTATTCGGCGCTTTTTCCGTGCTTCGGAAGGCACGTTAAGCCGTTGGTCCCGGTTAATATCGTTTAATACCGTAGATATTAGTCGTTAAGCCATATCAGAGGCCAGTGCTAAGCTTTGGCGGCTTGAAAACTCTGACCTAATCTAGGATTGGGTCTGGTTTCCCTTCTGGGTTGTGGAGGTCAGATGGCAGTCGCTCTGTGTAAAAACCAGTACCCTCGTTCAATCACCTAGATTAGGTAGCTGACCCCGAGAAATACGGGATAAAGCTAGGAGGATGATGATGATATATATATATGTGTTTAACTTTTAAGTTCGCACATTTTATTTGACAGTGTTGTGTTGTTGTTGGATTAAATTATCTTATATTTCTTATCGTATGTCAATCTAAATTATTCCCATAAAAATTTATACCAAACTACATATTTGTTAATTTTCCTGTGGGAATAGAATACTATTAAACGGCAAAAACATTTTAAATGTTTTTTTTTTATTTGGAGTTTTTGTACATTTATTTATTAGAAAACAATGATGAAACGCTTTCAAGTATTTTCTTCAATATAAATTATTATAGATTTTGCTCACAGGATTAGCATTGGCGGCGTGAAAACTCTGACCTAATCTAGGATTGGGTCTGGTTTCCCTTTTGGGTTGCGGAGGTCAGATGGCAGTCGCTCTGTGTAAAAACCTGTACCCTCGTTCAATTTTTTAGATTAGGTAGCTGACCCCGTGGGATACGGGGTAAGGCTAGGGAGACGACGATGTGTGCACATATAATACACTACCAGCCGACACGTACTATATTTTTTATCGCTCCAAGTCCAGCACGAAAAATTTGCGTAACACTCAAATTGAAACAAAAAACCAACATCAATTGACTCCCAATGCGAACCTTAACAAAAAATACCAATAGATCACGCCAGAGGGCGCTTAAGAGGCCAACCGCACAAACGAGCGGTAAATTGAGTTAACCGTGGGTTAAAAAAACGTCCGATTAACAGATTTACCGAGGGCGGTAATCAGCCGTTAGCTTCCCCCGGCGTATGTCCGTGGTCACGAGAAAAACACGGAAAAATACTGGTCGGTTTGTGTGGAGATGGTTCTTTTAAAAAAAGATGGTAAAAATATATATTGCACTTGTAGAAGTAAAAAGAAAAAATATATATGAGGGTTATTTACTTTCAAATATTCGAGAATAGTTCGATCCATTTTTACATAAAAGATTAAAATTTTTGTCATCTTCGTTTGACGAGTCTAACGGATTGAATTATTTTTTTACCACTAATAATATTTGTTTAACAGCTTTTCTTTCAACAAAAACTTATAACTTGTGCTCATTTTTCTTCAGATGAATTTAGATTAATATCCCAATTCACTTAATCACTTAAGTGGCTGCCAAAAACCGATCTCCAGATCGTCCATAAACGGAATGAAACATCAAACTTCTGGCAGATGGCAGAGAAAAGTTGTGAAAGTCCGAGCAGGTCTTTTAGCCAACTTTTACATGCTGTCGAACTGTCCGTTAACCTGAACTTTGGCAATACCCATTAGCCGAGCGGAAATACTTTGGTGCAACCCGACCCGCAAATATTTTGATCAGACATATTAATTGATTGTACACACTTAACGAGATTACTGCGAAGAAGTCTATTTTTTCTAAAATCAAGATTAAACGACCAACTTCCAAAAAAGGTGGTCATCCTCAGTCAAACTATGGCAAATAAAATGATAAGTTTTTTGATGACAAATAAAGGAATATTGCTTCTGACTAAATAACCAACTTTATAGTTACTGACTAATTTTTCATATATACAAACATATAACCACACTTTTAACCCTAATAGGGTAGGCAGAGCATAAACAACCTAAACAAAGGTCGTTCCGCAACGTCTGCCAAAGTTTTGAAGGTTATTTAAGACAGATTTGTAGGAATACTGCTATAGCGACAGAATCAGACCATCGCCTTAATTACAATATACAAAAACCCTCAGCTCCCTTAACTAGTTTTTACAGCTTGCCCGGGAGGAAATGCAGCTGGTACATTCTATGTTTTTCTCTCGCTCCCAGTCTAGCCTGTAATTTTTAATCAGGCAAGTTCTTTAAAGAATATTTAAAGAAATTATATTTTCTACACTTCTACTAAACTTCTTTAAAGAAGATCTAAAATTTATATTAACTTGCCTAAAAATAAGTCGATTCCATACTCTCCAAGCTGGTAATCGTCGGTTCTTACAATAAATCACTGAAGAGCAGACTGGCCGCTTAAAAATCCATTTCCTCTCCCCGTGGCGAGATGAAACCACGTGTTTTTCTGTTACTGTCTGGTCACTGTTTTAATTGTTGCTCGCCAGGGATTTGTGTTGGGGAGAGATAAAGAAAAAAATTGTGGGCAATTTTGGTTTTGTAAAATGTACGTTTTATTAGCTTCTTTCTTAGAACAAAAAACCTGCGGTTACCTTTGTTACCTATGGTTCCCAGTGTATTTTAATTATGCTACTGGCCTTTAGAAATATATTTTTTATCCCGAAAAAAAAAACTGTTTGGTGAAACCTAGACAATGATCCTAGTATAAAAATCTTTATGCAGTCACAGCGATGTAAACCTTTTTTATATGTATGCTTTTAGCGAAATAAATACTTTTTTATTTTTTATCTGCCTACCCCGGGAAAATAAGACGTGATTTTCGGTATGTATGTTAATCTATTTCCTATTCCCGTGGCGAGTTGTAACTACGTAATTTTGCCGAGTTTTTGTAATTGAAACTCAACAGGGATTTGTATGTATTAGGGAGGGCAAAATAAATTTTGTGTGGTTTTGGTGTGGATTTGTAATAAATTGACTAAATTAACTATCTACTTAGGTATTTATTCACTTTTGTCCTGGGTTAAAGAAATCTGTATAGAGACAAAACGGCTTTTCAGTATTTAAATCCTGCTAGTTCGTGTGATTTTTAGCAAATACACCATCAGACCATCTTCTGCCTACCCTTTTAGAGAAGAAATAAGAGTCGATAAAATCACGTATTTTAGTGTTACCGTCTGGTCATGTTTTTTACCGAGTTTTATAATTGAAATTCACCAGGAATTGTCAGTTTTGATGTCTTGGGGAGGGATTGAGAAGAATTAGTTGGGTTTGGAGTTGTTTATCAGACAAATCATGACTTTTAAAAATGTGTTAATATGTGTACATTAACACATTTTTTAAAAGTCATGCAAAGTAAGTAATTTTGCTGATACATACACCAATTACACACGTGTACAACTTCTTCCATGCTGGACTGGGAGCGAAAGAAAAACATAGAATGTGCCAGCTGCATTTCCTCCCGGGCATGCTGTAAATACCAGCTAAGGGATCCGAGGGTTTCAGTATATTGCAATTTAGGCGATGGGCTGACAACTTGTCACTACAGCGATGTACGTACAAAGCTTAAACGGCCCTCATAACTTTTTCAGACGTGACAGAATGCCCTTTGCTTAGGTTGTTTACGTTCTGCCTAACCCATTAGGGATAAAGGCGTGATTATATGTATGTATGTACAACATTTACAATAATTCTTCTAAAACTCGATAATTATACTCAAATTACAGTAATAATGAAAAATATTCTAACGAGATACAAAAATAATAAATTATTTTAAAACATATTGAAATATAAATTACCTACAAGATTAATGAATAACATTCTAATAAGATTATTGAATAACATTTTTTTATTATTTGTTGTAGGATACAGGAGATGGCCTAGTACCCTTCCAATGGTATAGAGTGGACTGTAGTTCGAGGTCGCTTAGAAGTCTTCTTCTGTCTTATTTTAATGTTGTTGCCAACAGTTGTAATAAATTGACAAGTAAGGTTTTTGGAGTGATAAATTAACATTCTTCATCCTTCTCCATCTGCTTTTCTTTCTGAGCATACCGTAAAAGATTGAAGAGCGACTCTACCAGTTATGGGCTGTAAAGACTTTCGATATTTTCAATGCTAATACCTTTTATTTTATCCATAACAGCAATATTGTTTTTTTCTAAACGTTTAAAAACTAGACAGAAGGGGGTGAACGGGCTCATTCTATAACGCATAACTAAATAAAATGGAAGTATAGAAAAACGTTATTTAATAATAATAATAATAAAGTTTTTATTAAAGGAAAAAACCCAGTACAAAGTACAATAGTACTTAAGCTATAGATTAAAATAAAATAAAAATATATATATATATATATATCTTAAAAATAAAAGTAGAATAAAACAATTACAACCCTGAAATTAAAATTCCAAAATAAAAATCATGATATTTAAATTAAAATCATCATATTAAAATTAAAAAATCAAAACTGCAATTGAATTAAATACAATCTTCTTAATTACTTCTTGTTTGCGTCCCTATGTATTGAAATCCAGTGCCTAATTAAAGGATTATATCCATTGATTATATCCTCTACGCTACGCTCTTAGGTCTTTACCTAAAAAATTGCCGTTTTGTATATAAAAAAGAAATTCTTCCATGCTGAACTGGGAGCGCAGAAAAAACGTAGAATGTGCCAGCTGCATTTCTTCCCGGGCATGCTGTAAAAACCAGCTAAGGGATCTGAGGGTTTCAGTATATTGTAATTTAGGCGATAGGCTGACAACCTGTCACTACAGCAATATACTACAAATCTATCTTAAATAACCCTCACAACTTTGTTAGACGTGGCGAAACGACCTTTATTTAGGTCGTTTACGCTCTGCCTACTCCATTAGGGATAAAGGCGTGATTATATGTATGTATGTATGTATGTAATTCAACCCCAGTTCTTGCAACTTGGAGACCCTCTGCTGTGCAGTATGAGGTCGCGCGTTGTCGTGCAGGAGCAGCGGGGACGAGCGATTGACCAATGCTGGTTGGAGATGTGCCAGCTTCTCCATCATTGTCTTACAATACAATACAAGATACTTTATTGCACAAAGAAACACAAATACATACAGCAGAAAAGTAAGGAACAAAACAGTACAATATAGGTGGCCTTATTGCTAAAGTAGCAATGTCTACCAGGCAACCTTTGGGTAGTAGGATACTACATAGCAGATAGCGGGATAGTGCATAGTAAGTTAATCTTAATACTTAAACAATATAAATACTACTAAATAAATACAAAATACAATATATTATAAAATAAACAAATATATATATATTTATAATAAACTAATACATATTATGCTAATAGGAGATAGGATAAATAACTAATTATTATTCTCTAAGAAGAACTTTCTTGTTCGCTTTTTAAATGTCTTCACAGTACACATCTGCAGAAATGCTCACCCCGTTGGGTAAGAAGCTGTGATGAATCACACCGGCGCTAGACCACCAAACAGTGACCATCACTTTTCTAGGGGTAAGTTTTCGTTTAGGGCATTGTTTAGGTGCTGAACCAGGATCCAACCAACTTGCTGAGCGCTTGCGGTTATCAAACTGAATCCATTTTTCATCGCAGGTAACAATGCGGTTCAAAATTCCTTAATTTGTGAGTCTTCTGGGGCTGGCAATCATTAAGTTCGTGGGGCATCCATTTGTAAAGGTTTTTACCTTGCCAATTTGACGCAAATGGACCATTATTGTTTTGACGCTAACGTCAAAAGCTGCTGCTAATTCAGCCGTAGATTGTGTATCATCAGCTTCCACAATCGCCTTTAATTCTTCATTGTCGACCAAAGTTATCGGACGACCGCGAGGTTAATTTTTCAGATCGAAATTTCCAGAACGGAAATGAGCAATCCAATAACAGGTGGTGCGTTGGTTTGTAGTGTTAGCTCCGTTGCGTGCCGCTTGTGCCGCGTTGCTGCCATGACGGTACTCATAATCCATAATTACTCGAGTTTTTAACGTATCCATAATGGCGAAAAACAAATGACTAGTTTTGGAAAAATAATTCCATGTTTTTCAAATGAAATTCATTTGTATTAGAATTCTTAGCCAAACACAAAATAATTTTATTTGAAATGGCCAGCATTGTAGAACGCGATTTCATAGGTAAAGACGTATTATATACTCATCGCCTACTTAATCTTATTTTCATTAAAGTATTGGACATTAACTTCATTGCCTATTCTAATAATAAACAAACTACATTTATCAAAATCAAATTATCTAACTAGAAATCTAGAACAGCCATAATAATTTTATTTTAATATAGTTAGAAATTTTGTCTAATTAGACTTTGTTGTATTTCTAGCAAGTCTGTCAATCTAAACGATGATCAAAGAAACAAATAACTTCGCTTGCCTTTGCTTTAGCAATAAATTAAATTACTTCATAAAATTATTTCGTAACATACTCGTACATTTGCTAATTATAGTACCTACAAGCTCTACTTGGAACGTTACAGCTACTTGACACCAGATGTCACTATGATTAGTTCTTACTTTTGCCGTTTGTCTTGTAGCGTCTATGTCGCTAGTGTAAGGACTGCTACGCTCACGCTAGCTACGGAAGTCGTAACTATTTTTATTTTGAAAAAAGAATGACAATCTAACCTAGAATATTACTAAAATTTTTATAGAAACGCATTTTTATGACACATTGACAATATCTATGTTATCTCATTGTACGACGTTGTATAATTTCATAAAGAACACGACAGGCGTGCAATAAAAAATACAACACGATCTCTATAAAAAAACTCTTTGACCCAAATCCAATAACTCGCCCACATTCTGCAAAAACGCGGGAAAAAAGAAACAAAAGGCATAAAAAAAATGAGAAAAAAGCTCCAACCCTTCTCACTTTCAAGCCAATGAAGTAAGCAAATAAGCGTGAAATCCGTTGCGATGGAAAAAAAAGATAAATTAAAAAAAAGGGATAAAAATGCGTCACTCGTTGATGCTCAGCCGAGCGGGCTGGATTGAAAAGGTCGGATATGAAGAGATAGCAATTGAACAATGTTGAAGGTTCCGTATGCATGAAATTGTAACGGCAAGGCCAGACAAAATTATTACAACATAAGAGTTTTGTCATTTACCCTCAGGGTTTTCTTAGAATATAAGTTATTTATTGTTCCTGTTTACTTATAATACGGAATATAAGGGACATCGTCCCTCAAACTGATTGGGGTTGCTCAGCCAACGGAACTGAATAACTATCAGCAAATATGCGTGATTGTATGTATGAATGTATAATTATCTGAACGAGGTAGTCATTTTGTATGAAAATCTCAACTTTTTTACCTCCTGAAAGAAATTCCTGGTGATAGTTGTTCAGTTTCGTTGACTGAGTAACCCCTATCAGTTTGCAGGACGCTGTCCCTTACACCAGGTATATATTTCTCAGTTTCTGGATCTATCTGCCTAACTATTGTTTTTTTTATTTGAATTTCAGTTCAGTACTCTTTATTGAAATTACTTATTTTTTACTTTGCAATTTTTTTGTACGAAAAACAATTTACCTATAAATTTTAACAGAACCATACTACATTATTTCAGGTTCTTGTGAATGATCATAAAACAACTAGCAGCTTTATTATGTGCAAAAGAATTGATGTTATAGAAATAATACTCATAAAACGGTAACAATATACCTTTTCCCATCATTCCACCTACAGACCCCCGAAACTGTGAAAAACGCGACCGAAAGGGGAAATGAAAACGGTTTTCATATGAATTGAAAAGCTCTTTATTTTGACGAGAGGTATATCGTCGGCGTATATAATGTCCACTCTTTAGATGAATGTGGGAGAGGGCGCTGTATGTAGAGTTGCAGTTAGATTTTAGTTTTGAAAGTTCTTTATCCAAAAACACAATGGTAGGTAAAATAAATCATCTTAGCGAGTGGATTCTCGAGTCAAACGAACCGATGAACCCTGGTGTCAGATTTTCAAACCGCCTAGTAGCACAGCTATTAGGCCTCTGACGTAGTTTGATGGCCATATAAATAAAAGTTGATTTTAGTTTGAGTACGTGCCCTCTGAAGCAATACAAAAGTAACATGTAAATGTAACAATCCTAGGGTTAACGTTTTTTACAGACTTGAAAACGCATGTAGTGAGAACTGGAAAAATGGCGGCTAATGGCTAAAAAAATATCTAACCAAACTTTGGGGTGTAAATATACGCATGAAACTGAACAATTTTTTCCAAGGGACATAGATTGAAATATGAAAAGAGAATCGGGCTTCACATACAAAATGCCACTGACACCATTTGTATAGCAGTGCCAATTTTTTCCATATTTCGACCTATATTCCTTGGAAAAACTTGTCGGTTCACAACCAAAAGTCACATTTTTTGTTTTCTCCCCATAACTAACCTTAGTTCCTTTTTTACCACGTCCAATTAGAACCTTGACGTACGTCTTTCGTGTTTTCGTGTTTCGATCACTGGCTGGTTATATTTGCTTTTTTAAACGGCCGTGCGGTGTGAGCCGTTTATTTGATGTTTATTTTTAAAAATGGAACGATTTTTGTTCGAAAGCTGTGGGAAATTTTCTCTATAATATTTTCAAATCAGATTTATAATAAAGGTAAACAAAGTTTCATGTATTTTAATTCAATATCACATTTCAAAAATAAATGATACGTTTTGGCAAATTAGTTAAATGACTTAAAGTACTATTTCATTCTGTTATCATATCTAATAGCTTAAACTTATTATGGAAACAAGATTTTCTATTAAAAGACATGAAAATTTGTTTACCTTTATTCTAAAACTGAGTATGAAATACTATAGGTTTTTCGATTGGTAAAATTTTGTTATATGCGTTCATAAACGCAAATCTTCAAATTCTCTTTTCTATTGCTTTTAATACCCTAAGCAATAAGTAAAACCTGAGTAGGTTAGTATTTTACAACCTAGCCACGCTTGTTAACGTAAAGAGACTTTGTATCGTTTCTTTTTTTGTATATTGTAATAAAATTTCCTATAAGGTTTGAATCAAGCAAGAACTCTTTATTCCCAAGTTCCATTATACGCGGCCTTCGGTGATGAATGTACTACCCCTCATTTGTTGTTGCTACTCAACAACAGATGGCACTGTTTAGTTCTCATAGAGAGAGGGTAGTTATAGAGGGCAGTAGTAAACTCGCTGCTCCATGTGGCCTCCCATTGCTGTATTTTTTTAGTTCTGCTATTCGACAACAGATGGCTAATTGCACGTCGCCATGTGTTTACAAAACAAGTAGGATGTGATTTCTTTGATATATTAAACGTACTAACTTTCGTGTCAAGTTAAGAACCCGATGGTGTAGTGGATAGGGCCGCTGCCTCCTGAGCGGGAGGTCGTGGTTCGATTTTGTTTTACCAATTACCAAGTACCAATTTGTTTTTCGTTTAGAATTTCATATGTACGTTTATTTGGCGCTTTTTCCTTGCTTCGGAAGGCACGTTTAGCCGTTGGTCCTGGTTAATATCGTTTAATACCGTAGATAGTAGTCGTCAAACCATTTCAGAGGCCAGTGCTAAGCATTGGCGGCTTGAAAACTATGACCTAATCCAGGATTAGGTCTGGTTTCCCTTCTGTGGCGATGGGCTGACAACCTGTCACTATAGCAATACATATTACAATCTAAAATTGCCCTCAATTTTTGTCAGACGTGACGAAAGCGCCTTTTACGAGGCGTTAAACGCTCTGCCTACCCCGTAAGGGATAAAGACGTGATTTATGTATGTACGTATGTTCCCTTCTGGGTCGTGGAGGTCACATGGCAGTCGATCTGTGTAAAAACCAGTACGCTCGTTCAATCACCTAGATTAGGTAGCCAACGCCAAGAGATACGGGATAAAGCTAAGGAGATGACTGACTTTCGTGTAATTTTTGTTTTATTAAGAAAATGCAGAAGTAAGATTAAGAACTATTTGCTAAGTCCGCATTATTTTTAGTTTTAGTACGATGATTACACTGGAGACGGATTTTTGGACAAGGTTTTTGACAGTGATCAGATAAGTATTGTTTTCTTTTTAAATATAAGTATGTACATACTTCCATGCTGGCCTGGGAGCGAGAGAAAAATATAGAATGTGCCAGCTGCATTTCCTCCCGGGCATGCTGTAAAAACCAGCTAAGGGATCCGAGGGTTTCAGTATATTGTAATTTAGGTGATGGGCTGACAACCTGTCACTACATCAATATACTTACAAATCTATCTTAAATAACCCTCAAAACTTTGTCAGACGCGGCGAAAGCGCCTTTTACGAGGCGTTTAACGCTCTGCCTACCCCGTAAGGGATAAAGGCGTGATTATATGTATGTATGTATGTACATATCGGGTGTAAGGGACAGCATCCTGCAAACTGATTGGGGTTGTTCAGTCAACGAAACTGAACAGCTTTTACTTGGAAATTGTTTCAGGAGATGAAAAGTAATAATTTGTCCCTCCCATACAAGATGACCACCTCGATCAGACAATTTGTATGGAAAACATTTTTTTTTCACTTACTGAAAACAATATCCTGGTGATAGTTGTTCAGTTTCGTTGACTGAGCAACCCATATCAGTTTGCGGGATGCTGTTTTTTATACCTCGTATACCAAGAAGAAAACAATAAAAAATAGTATTACATAGTTTTATGTTTATTAAATAAAGATTAGTATGAGATGAATTTCTTATTTTTTCCAATTCAGATACGTACAATATTATATATATTCTTTATTGCGTACAAAAAAAAATACAATAAATAAACAAATTCAAATTTAGTTCACAAAGGTGAGCTTATCTCTATAAAGAGATCTCTTCCAGCCAACCTGTAAAACTGAATATGAGATAACAATATATACGGGGACACGCTGTAGACTTTGACATATAACCTAGAACCTACATAAACATACATATATATTACTTAAATAAACATCTATAATAAATAATAATACGAACATATAATAAATACAAATACCTACGTACATAAATACTAATTTTGTTGCTCTTTCACTCTTTTTTTGAAAGTGGATATAGATGGACAGTCTTGAACTGTCTTCGGAAGCTTGTATATTTCCAAATAGCTACTAGACTATAGTAAAAGCAAACAATCTATCACGTCTTTTTATCGAAGATCATGTTTCTATAATAAGAGCCATCATATATAAAAACCCAAGAAAGAATTGCGTCCATACTGGACTGAGAGCAAGAGAAAAACATAGAATGTGCCAGCTGCATTTCCTCCCGGGCATGCTGTAAAAACCAGTTAAGGGATCCGAGGGTATCAGTACATTGCAATTTAGGCGATGGGCTAACCACCTGCCACTACAGCAATATAAAACTTTGTCAGACGTGGCGGAACGACCTTTGCTTAGGTCGTTTACGCTCTGCCTGCCCCATTAGGGATAAAGGCGTGATTATATGTATGTATATAAGAAATAACAGTTTTTGTAATCTAACGCCAAAACTTAAAAAAATGATGATTATTCTAGCTATTTGGAAATACTATATTATCAAAACTTTCCTCAAAGGATACACAATGCAAATGAAACTTTAGTTTTCTACGTTTTAATTATTCATTTAAATTCTTTTGACATCACTTACAGACTACAAAATTATTTTTAGAAGCATTTAGGCGAAAACGAATCAGCCAACGATTCACATACAAAAATAAATTATCAAGCAAACCAGCGGGGCGGAACTAACTCGCCGGTAGCCCAGACAGTTCATAAAAACAAATTAATTTTAATACACCTGTGCTTTTTTTATAAAAAAGATTTTTTGTAAAGCGAGAGAAGATGGAAAAATTGTGTGGTTCCACTGGAAATGTTACATACCCAACAAAATAAAAATATCTGTAATTCATTAATTTTCGCAATTTCTACGTCGAGTGCGAAAGGCGTTGACGCTATACCTGCTTATGCCTGCCTATGCCGTAAGGGTTGAACCTGTGTGTGTGTGTTTGTAGAAAGTTGTTCAGTTTCAAGCTTTCATTTTCCGTGCCGTTCCGATCTAAGGGTGACAATTCATTCGTATTGTACGTACATATACATATAATCACGCCTTTATCCCTAATGAGGTAGGCAGAGCGTAAGTATAATGTACTATATGGTATATTATACCTTTACTAAATTCACATTGCATCTTTTTTTTACTTGAAATGGGTTTGCTCTTGACTCTAGACACAAAGGTCAGGGATGACCGTGACAGAGTTGATGATGGAGCCAGCTCGACTGGAACTGCCTGTTATGGCACTGGCAGTCTCACGCACCGACGGAACACAGCAAGCTATTTGGCGCCGGAATCCGGTGAGAGGGTGGTCGCGAGCCAGATGGCCCCTTGCGAAGCCTACCACCGCTTCTTCTGCTTCTGTCGAGTGGGTATCGAGTCTATCGACCCGATGAACTCTGGTGTCAGAGTTTTTAAACCGCCTAGTAGCACAACTATCAGGCCAGTAGTAGCACAACTAGCACCGCTTAAAAGCGTGTTATTATAACTCTTATTTCCTCAAGGTGCAAAAAATATTTTTCTATGTAAGCTCACCCCGACTCAGACCTAGGCTAGACTCAGAAGCAACTCATTAAGGGCCGTATTTAAAATCAGCTCTCTTGAGTGACAGCGAGTTTGAGTTCGTATCAGAAATGTCATTTCAGTACAAGCTGGCCTAACAAATCCATACTTAGTATTGCTCTCAAGTATAATAACGAATAAAAAATCTTTCTCAGTTCGGTTTTCTGATTTCTACGGATTCCTAATTATCATACGTCAGCGCAACATCCAGTGCGGAAAATGGGAAAGTCCAAAAAATAATTAGGGATGGAAACTCTGATACATTTCCATTAATATTAAAAACTTAAATGAAAAAAATATTAAAAGGATCCCCCGGAATTTTATCCTTTTTTCCATTAGACGGGTTCTCGGGAACAGGAGCGGGGATGGAGTAAACTTGGACTTGATACTTTAAAAATACTCATTTTTTTAAATAAATATTGCTATAAAAAATAGCTTTATATTTTTCTATGTATGTTTTCAGTTTAATAAGGAAGCTGGATCTTTTTTTTCAGAACTTAAAATATTAATTCTCGATGTTGTCTAAGAATTTTCTGATTCTTCTATGTTACTATACTACTTGTACGTTAGTATATTATACGGGGTGTAAGGGACAGCGTCCCGCGCACTGATAGGAGTTGCTCAGTCATCGACACTGAACGACTTCCACCAGGATACTCTTTCAGGAAGTGAAAATAAAACTTGGCTTTTCCTTACAGAATGTTTTCCTCGATCAGACAATTTTTACAGCCAATTGAAATGCCAAATTATTTTTTCTCTTCCTGAAAGAATTTCCTGGTGGAAGTTGTTCAGTGTCGTTGACTGATCAACCCCTATCAGTTTGCGGGACGGGACTCTGTCCTTTACACCTGGTACTATATTACTCCATGGTCAAACAGATCAGAGATTACGGAGACAAAATAGAGTATTTAGGCTTCTGGAGCCAACACTTATTCAAGGAGTCAAGCAGATATTGACAAGTACTTTCAATATACTCAAGACGCGCTTCTGTAGGTAAAGAAAAAAAGTAAACAAAGAAAACTTGAATCACAGGACTACTCCACACATTTTCCTAACCTATCGTAGCCAACCCACGCTCCCCATACTTTCTTTTCCATAGCAAAAATAAATATTTTAATCTTTCGTAGGTAGTTACGGGCTTGACCGTTCGAAATAGACCCTCTCATATACAAAAGCCGCCATTTTGATGCAGGTACGGTCAAGAGTGTGTCGAACTTTGTACATGCTCGATCTTATGCCTGTATTTATGAAGCGATCTCAAGATTGAGAGCAATATTAAGTGTGGATTTGACAGGTTCTTTTGTACTGAAATGATATTTCTGATACGAGTACGTAATCACGCTGTCAGTCTCAAGAGCTGGTAATAAATACGGGCCTGAGATCAAGTAGGGGTTGTAATAAGAGCTAAACACGTTGAAATGTTAAACTTAATGTAGTCACAAAAGGTACCTACAGTGAGTCCTACAAGAAAAAACTCAGACAAATTTCACGTTGTCTTTTACTTACACGGGGTGTAAGGGACAGCGTCCCGCAAACTGATAGGGGTTGCTCAGTCAACAAAACTTAACAACTATCAGCAGGTTTATTTTTTAAGTAAGTGTAGAAACATATTGCTTTTTCATACAAATTGTCAGATCGATGTGGTCATTTTGTATGAAGAGGTAAATTTTTATTTCCGTCTCCTGAAACTATTTTCTGGTGAAAATTGTTTAGTTTCATTGACTGAGCAACCCCAATCAGTTTGCGGAACGCAGTCCCACCCGGTATTTCGTACAGAAAGAAATACTAAGGTTGTCTTTTAAGGGTTTGTACGCAGAGCTGCTTTCTGAAGTAGGATTAGAAAACTTTCGTGTTTTTAAACCTTTAAGTATATTTTTAAATGGTAGAATAGAAGTAGATACATACACACATATAATCATTCCTTTATCCCTAAAGTGTTGGGCAGAGCGTAAACAATCTAAACAAAGGTCGTTCCGCCACGTCTGACAAAGTTTTGAGGGTTATTTAAGATAGATTTGTAGGCACTACTGTAGTGACAGGTTGGCAGCCGATCGCCTAAATTGCAATATACAGAAATCCTCGGATCTCTTAGCATGCCCGGGAGGAAATACAGCTGGCACATTCTATGTTTTTCTCTCGCTCCCAGGCCAGCAAGGAAGGAGGTAGGAAAGTTTTAATACACATCGCAACTAGTTGTGGTCAACCCTCAACCACGAGGATAGGACGAGAAGTGTCTATACAGAACGTGTAGATATCTTCACTTCTTCTTCTTAGCGAGTGGATTCTCAAGTCGAACAACGACCGGATGAACCCTGGTGTCAGAGTTTCTAAACCGCCTAGTAGCACAGCTATTAGGCGTCTGACATGGTTTTGAGTAACGACCACTATCAAAGACCGAGGACCGACGGCTTAACGTGCCCTCCGAAGCACGGAATCCTTCGGACGATCAGGTGATTCAGCCTGTAATATACTAACTAAACTAGGGAAAACCGAACAAAGTGATAAAGTGACAAATATCAACTTTGTGTTTCTCCCCGGGCATCGAACCCAGGACCTCCAGATCGTAAGCCCATGGCTCTGACCACATGACCACGGAGGCAGTTATTTTCACGTAGGTTCTAGAATAGAACTTGCTTAGAGAATGCTTGTTTTCAAGAATGCTGGAATAAACCCACGTAGACATTTTCTTACTTACTTACTTTTGTACTTTAAAATATATATACATATATGTACCATTGACTTCCATGCTTGACTGGGAGCGAGAGAAAATTACATAATGTGTCAACTGCATTTCCTCCCAGGCATGCTGTTAAAACCAGCTTAGTGATCCGAGGGTTTCTGTATATTTATTTAGACGATAGGCTGACAACCTGTCTTGACAGGAATATACCTACAAATCTATCTTAAATAAACCTCAAAGCTTTGACAGACGTGCGCGGAACGACTTTTGTTTAAGTTGTTTACGCTCTGCCTACCTCATTAGGGATAAAGACGTGATTATGTACCATTAAAGACTTTATTAACAAAAATCTATTTTTGTACTCATTTTGCTTCGTCAACAAGTAATCAACATTTTCACATCTCCTTTTTCTAATTATATAACCCGTTCAAGCGAAAAAGCCTTTCCCTTAATCTTCAAAAGAGACACAAGTACCTATATACCGCGGCCAGGTAAAATCATAAAAGAAAATCGGGTCCCTTGCAAAAATTAGCCCTTCAACTGCGGGGGGTGTACTTAGGGACGAAGGGAGGGCTTAAGGACATTTTTCTCTCGTATATCAAGGAGGTACCTTGGGGTAAGTGGAGTCTATAATAATAATAAAACATATAAATACATACATACATAAAATCACGCCTTTATCCTTTACGGGGTAGGCAGAGGATAAAACACCTCGTCAAAGGCGCTTTCGCAACGTCTGACAAAAATTGAGGGCAATTTTAGATTGTATTATGTATTGCTATAGTGACAGATTGTCAGCCCATCGCCTAAATTACAATACACTGTAACCCTCGAGTCTCTTTTGCTGACTTCAACAGCATGCCCGGGAGGAAGGGCAGCTGGAACATTCTATGTTTTTCTATCTCTCCCAGTCCAGCATGGAAGTATACAATACAATTGTTCTATATTGCACATAAACAACACATTGTACAGGAACAAACATTAGAAAACAAACAGAGTACAATTAGGCGGCCTTATTGCTAGGGTAGCAATTTCTGCCAGGCAACCTGGAAAAGGAGAATATTCGTCAAGTTAGAAAAATATATTTTGAAAATGTGGTAAATACGATTGGTGTTTAGAATTTCAGGGTATTTGTATAAGAATATCTCTTCTCATAAGTTCTTCCTCTATCAAGAAGATAATCCAGTCATCATCTCCCTAGCCTTCTTTCGTATCTCACGGGGTCGGCTTCCTAATCTAGGGGATTGGACGAGGGTACTGGTTTTTACACAGAGCGACTGCCATCTGACCTCCGCAACCCAGAAGGGAAACCAGACCCAATCCTAGATTAGGTCAGAGTTTTCAAGCCGCCAATCCTTAGCACTGGCCTCTGATATGGCTTAACGACTAATATCTACGGTATTAAATGATATTAACCGGGACCAAAGGCTTAACGTGCCTTCCGAAGCACGGAAAGAGCACCGAATAAACGTGCATATGAAATCCGAAAACCGAAAAACACATTGGACGTGGCTCAGGAGGCAGCGGCCCTATCCACTACACCATCGGGCTCTCTCTAGAAGATAATCCAGTTAGAAGATAAAAATAATGGAGAGAGCTGAGAAGCCTCTTTACTGTCATTTGGAAAAGATCAGAGTTGACGCTAGGCTAGTTGGTAATAAAACTCTAGTTGGTAATAAAACTTAGAAGTGCTACTATATCCAGTTTCTACTTTTGTCCTTTTCTTGTTCACACATACATATATATAATCACGCCTCTAAACGACCTAAACAAATGCCGTTCCGACGCGTCTGGCAAAGTCTTGAGGGCTATTCAAGAAAGATTTGTACGTATATTGCTGTAGTGACAGGTTGTCAACCCATGGCCTAAATTACAATATACTGAAACCCTTAGATCCCTTAGCTGGTTTTTACAGCATGCTCGGGAGGAAATGCAGCTGGCACATTCTTTGTTTTTTTCTCACTCCCAGTCCAGCATGGAAGATTCTTGTTCATACTTAAACTTTCACTTTCACTTGGGCTCAGTTTTATTTGATTTAAAAGCAAATTATATACACGTTTTCAGTAACAAGATCTTAGTGGGTTGTAGGTATAAGTAAGAAGAAATTATATAGAGTTATATTTATATAGAGTATTTAATATATTTATAGGTATTATAATTTATTTACTTATTGTATAATCGTAGTATAGTGTAATTAAGTAGGTATATCCTTATTTACTGTTCATGTATCTAATTTGTATTCATATTGTGCACGTCTTATCCGCTTTACGTTTTATGCTATCTCACTTCTTAGGTCTGCTGTAAGACATTTCATTTTAGAAATAAGCAGTACCTGTTGTGTCTTGATTCCTATGTAATTGTTCTGTGTATGTTTCTGTGTACAATAAACTGTTAAATAAATAAATAAATAAATAAGAAATGACGGCTTTGTTCAAAAACAAATTGTTTCACTAAAACTGGTGGCGCCACTTAGCACCCATTACGCTGTTAAGAGCATTTTTCTATCGTATACGGGGCATTGTACAGTTTTTGTGAAGCAGTAAGTGAATTTTGCAGATAATTTCGGCATCAACCGGGCGGTTTTTTGCTAAGAGGATCGCGGTAAAGTTAATTATAATACATACATACATATAATCACGCCTTTATCCCTAATGGGGTAGGCAGAGCGTAAACGACCTAAACAAAGGTCGTTCCGCCACGTCTGACAAAGTTTTGAGGGTTGTTTAAGATAGATTTGTAGGTATATTGCTGTAGTGACAGGTTGTCAGCCTGTCGCCTAAATTGCAATATACAGACACCCTCGGATCCCTTAGCTGGTTTTTACAGCATGCCCGGGAGAAAATGCAGCTGGCACATTCTATGTTTTTCTCTCGCTTCCAGTCCAGCATGGAAGTAATAATAATAAAAATGGTAGACGATTTTAAATTTAAATTTCATTAGAGATACTTTTTGTTGATACTTTTTGAAAGGTTTACAATGGAACTTAACAGCATGAGTGGTATAGTGGTCTGTGTTTTAGGCACCCGATAATATACCGTAGGTTCGATTCTCCGTTACAAAACAAAGTTTATATACTCTGCTCATACTCTTAGGTAAGTAGTTAGGTAAGTAAGTATTATAGTGGTCGTCACACAAACCATTTTAATGACCTAGTAACCGATTTAGAAACTCTGATGATAAATAAATTGTTTCATACAACATCCAATATCATTCCATATGCCTACGTTATTACTACGCCGTAGCCCTTTCGTAGAACTTCTGATGACTGTCGTCGCAACAACATTAAGTAACTAAACCAAATAGGTATCAAACATTCTCATACGAAAGTCAAATTCCGGATCCGAGGGTTTCCGTATATTGTCATCAAAACATCAATCTTTAATAACCCTCAAAAGTTTGTAAGACGTGGCGGAATGTCATTTCTTTATGTCGTTTACGCTCTGCCTACCCCATTAGGGATAGAGGCGTGAGTACATGTATATGTATGTATAATAAAGATCATGAACCAAAAACAATATAAATATGAGGTGCGTTTCGAAAATTCTCGTTTACTATAACTAACAATATCTTCTCTTCCATGCTGGACTGGGAGTGAGAGAAAAACATAGAATGTGCCAGCTGCATTTCCTCTCGAGCATGCTGTAAAAACCAGTTAAGGGATCTGAGGGTTTCAGTATATTGTAATTTAGGCGATAGGCTGACAACCTGTCACTACAGCAATATACCTACAAATCTTTCTTGAATGGCCCTCAAGACTTTGTCAGACGCGGCGAAACGGTCTTAGTTTAGGTCGTTTACGTTCTGCCTACCCCATTAGGGATAAAGGCGTGATTATATGTATGTATGTATGTAACAATATCTTGCTCTCACGTTATATAGCAATAAAACAGTCCTAACGCAACTAAATAAAAACCAAAAGTTCATATCACAAACACAGTCCGTAAAAGTACCTTCCAAAGTACTGTCATATAAAGAAGGGGTATATTTTTACGATAAGGCAGATTTATAGAAACGAGTCTTCGCCGCCGGCGGCCTCTGGCGTCTGCCCCCGCCTCCGGTGCTCGGCTAGCGTGGAGAAGGATATCTTTTTGTATTAGACTAGCGACGTCTTCGCACGGAAATCATCAGTGATTCTCTACTATATTATGCATGTATTATACAAATAAACCTTCCCCTTGAATCACTCTATTTATTAAAATAAACCACATCAAAATCCGTTGCCTAATTTTAAAGATCTAAGCATACATAGGGATATAGGGACAGAGAAAGTGATTTTGTTTTATACTAAGTAGTGAAGATGAAAGAAAACATACGTACATACAATTACGCCTTTATCCCTAATGGGGTAGGCAGATCGTAAACTATCTAAAGGTTGTCCCGCCACGTCTGACGAAGTAATGAGGGTTATTTAAGATAGATTTGTAGGTATATTGCTGTAGTGACAGGTTGTCAGCCCATCGCCTAAGTTACAATATACTGTAACCCTCGGATTTCTTAGCTAGATTTTACAGCATGCCCAGGAGAAAATGCAGCTGGCACATTCTATGCTTTTCTTTCGCTCCTAGTCTGGATCCGAGGGTTTCTGTATATTGTAATTTAAGCGATGGGCTGACAACCTGTCACTACAGCAAAATACCTACACAAATCTATCTTAAATTACCCTCAAACTTCATCAGACGTGGCGGAACGACCTTTGTTTAGGTCGTATACGCTCTGCCTACCCCATTAGGGATAAAGGCGTGATTATGTGTATGTATGTAAATATCCGCTAAAAGAAGCGTCTTGTTGGATCCTTATTGAGTTGCAATTTGTGTGTTATAAAGATCCAATAAGGAAAGTTCTGGTAAGAGATATTTTCCTATTTGCGATGGAGGCCAGAAAGTACTAGCGTTTATTACACCGAATATTAGTTCGGTGTCTGACTCCAGTGAAAAAGAAAAAAAAACATTCAGTCTCTTCTCTGTGGAACCTACTATCTCTTAGTAAGTTGGATTCTTCTAAATAGGACACCGTTTAGTAAGAGATAATCATTTAATGAGGATAAAGTTAGTCAATGGGTGGAATCATATGAAAAGATGGAACCTTTATTAAAAACCTCTTAAGGACATATTTATAACCAACTCTCAAGAGTGACAGCGAATTTGACTTCAGATTAGAAATATCATTGCAGTGTTCTTCTGTCGAGTGGGTATCGAGTCAGTCGACTCGATGAACCTTGGTTTCAGAGTACAAACTGGTCTGTCAAATCCATGCTTATTATTGCTCTCAAGTTTGAGATTGCTTAAAAAAAACGTCAAAATCATTAGCAACTTTTTTAAACACATTGTTCAAATTGTCCTCCTAAGGTTAAGTTACCATATTTTTTCTATTTATTTAGAAAACATACAGTTATTAAATACCAATATAGAAATTTACAATCTAAGTACTCGTTATCAAAATACGTAGGGATAAACTCTATCTCAGAAACTGTAACGAATCATATTTATTATTGTTTATAATAAATTTAGTTTTTTTTTGGTTGTCCGCTACATAGTGATTAATTTATTAATTAATAAATTAGGTTCTAAACTTATCGAGGTAAAAACCCCGTCTAAAATAATAATTTAATTGAAACTATACCTACTGTAACTACTTCAAGTCATCATCATCTTCCTAGCCTTATCCCGTATCTCACGGGGTTGGCTACCTAATCTAGGGGATTGAAACTGTAACTACTTAAAGTATAATCTTGTAAATTCCACAATCCGTCTCCACGCTTGTTAGCCCTCCCCATCCCTTTGTCTTGCCGCGCACTCTCCGTATTTTTTCCCCATTACATTTTCATTTTATTTCATATTTTCTCCTTTAGGGGCGGGGGTAGGATAATAAAATTTTTCCCTCTTTCTACCCTCTTTCTCCCGTCGCTTTTATTTATGGAAACGGTTAAGGGAATATGTTTTCCTACGTATTTGTAATGAGCCAAATTATTGGGGTGTTTTTTCCAGATTGGGAAGGATTTTTCTTTTTGGATTTTTTGTAGGTTTGCAGTTGTTTTTTTTTGTTTGGGGTTGTAGCTGTTTGCTTGAGATAAGTGGACATCCAATGGTGTTGTTGGAATTGGTTTTGCTTTTCGTTTTGGGGAGAGTCATGAGGTTAATTTTGGTAAGAACTTTACATAAGCATGTGCTTAGAATATTTACATAAATACATATATCACGCTCTTATCCCTAATGGGGTAGGTAGAGCGTAAACGACCTAAATAAGGATTCTGCCACGTCTGATAAGTTTTGAGAGTTGTTCAAGATATATCCGGATATTGATTGTTGTAGTGACAGGTTATCAGCCTATCGTCTGAATTAAAATATACTATCCTAAAACCATCGAATCCTTTAGCTGATTTTTACAGCAGCAGCAGATGCAGATGGAACATTCTATGTTTTTCTATCACTCCCAGTCCAGCATGGAAGAAATTAGAATATTTTATACCGAATAACTGTAACATAAGATAATCAATTTTAGATCCACCTATGAGCAACGTGTAATCGACACCTCCATTTTAATAGAGGTCGTGACGCAAACCATGTCAGAGGCCTATAGTGTGCTAGTAGGCTTGAAAAACTCTGACACCGGGGTTCATCGGGTCGATCAACTCGATTCCAACACGGTAGCGTTAGTTAGTTTATTTTTAAAAGGTCTTTATTTAAATTAAAGTACATATAGTACTACATAAAGATCTTATTCTAAATGAATATAAACCTAATTAACCTCTTTACTCAGGCTGATTCGCCTGTCTGATAATTTTTATAGAAGGTAGAACATCGGTGTAATCATAAAACAGAACACTTATCTAAGTTTAGTAACTTACTGCTATGTAAGTATTATATGCAACTTACATAATATAACATGTAATACGACTGAATAATATAGTAATTACTTCCATGCCGGCCTGGGAGCGAGAGAAAATCATAGAATGGGCCAGCTGCATATCCACCCGGGCATGCTGTTAAAACCAGCTAAGGGATTTCATCATATTGTAATTTATTCGATGGGCTGACAACCTGTCACTACAGCAATATACCTACAAATCTATCTTAAAATAACCCTCAAAACGTTGTCAGACGTGGCAGAACGACCTTTGTTTAGGTCGTTTACGCTCTGCCTACCCCATTAGGAATAAAGGCGTGATTATATGTATGTATGAATAATATAGTGTAATGCTGATATGGTCACAAGATAGGCAGTTTCTTGGTTTGTCGACTTACCAACACTAATACACACTGATTTAGCTGGGCCTATGCCTTCAACAGCGCAACGTTTCCCTGTCCTGTGTGTGGTAGAATCTGCCACTCTCATATTGGCTTATACAGCCATCAAAAAATATGCATCCCAGTCACTGTTTAAATCGTCTGACATAGACGTAGAGGCCTAAATGATGTCCTAACTTCCATGGATGGACAAAAAGTTATAAGGAATGCTCAATCAGTCGGGTAAATAAAATAAGTACAAATTCTACGTACCGCATAAGAATATTTCGTATTTCGCCAATGTTTTGTATAAGGTTCGCTTTGCAGCCCAAAAACTGCTTTTTGTTACAACTTTAAAGAAAATAAATCGCAGAACATATTTTTGTAATAAGATTAGTCTGCGGTTCCGTAATTTGAAACTTTTCTAAGTTGCAAAGAAAATGCTGTTATGGCCCGCAAAACACTTTGTTATTGTTAACGCAATGTTGAAAAAACGAACAATAAGAATGTATCAAACAGCTGACTCTACTAACTATACATTTCAATACGTAGAGAGTAGGTAAAATAGTTTCGCAAACTAGTCCAAACCTCCCGCGGAGAAGTAAACAAATAAATAACCTATAAACAAAGCAAACTGCAATTTTCCTTCCCCCCTCACTTCCGACTACCTTCAAAACATAATAAAACAGTACACTATAAACATAAACAAGTACAAAACAAAAACTCGTCACAGCCTAAAACATTAACGCTCAGAATAACTCAGCTTAAAAAGCATTAATAACCATTTCTTCCTCCCGAAAACTCCTTCTGCGCCATTTTCGCGTCCTTCATTAAAACTGTAGAAAAACACCTCGGGGGGGTCTCCACCCCACCCGCGGACCCCCCGGGGGGCTTCCCCCCAGCGGGGCAGTCTAAAGAAGAAGAAATATGGATCAATAAAGAAATAGCGCCGTGCCCAATGGAGGCAGCGGCTAGCACGCACACCGCCAAGAGTTTTGTGTCTGTATACTTGCAGTTAGGGATGGAGTTGTGCTGATATTTTGAACTGTTACTTTCTAATTTCATGCTGGACTAGGAGCGAGAAAAAACATCGAATACGGGGCATGTAGTGAAAACCTGCTAAGGGATTCGAGGTTTTCAGTATATTGTAATTTAGGCGATGGGTTGGCAACCTGTCCACTACAGTAATATACCTAAAAATCTATCTTTAATAACTCTCAAAACTTTGTCAAACATGGCAGGACGACCTTTGTTTAGATCGTTTACGCTCTGCCTAACCCATTAGGGATGAAAGCGTGATTATATGTATGTTTGTACTTTCCAATTATTTAAAATATTTAACTACCAAGGACTAATGAAGTTGTTACAAAAAAATTGGTCTCAGATATTCCTGTTCTTATTCAAAAATAAGATCCAATCGGAAACTGATATGTTCAAATGTAACAGAAGAGTTTGCAGCTGTACGATAAAGAGCTGTTCTTTTCTTTTTTTGATTTATGGTGCTCCGTAATCATCCTATGTTCCAGTAGCTGCAATACCTTACTTGTAACTTAAAAGGACTGCATGAAAGGTTATTATTCTTCTGAAAAATGTGATAAATTTGTATTGATTCTAGCATTGCTCATATATAATTATAAATTACTATTACTAAACAATAAACAAATGTTCTTCATAGTTTAAATAATTTATTCAGCTTACCTACATATTTTTGGTTTTTCTTCTTGGTTATTCTTTAATTTAGACGTCCCAATTCTTCATCCGAAGCGCGTAGCTGATGCACCGTCGCTCGTCCATTGGAATTGTCGACTACATTTTGCGCCTCGCTTGAAATGTTCAGTTTTAACTCCTTTTCGATTAGCCTTACCTTACATACATTTAATGTAATAAACTTTTACTTTGAATTGCATACTAGTAATCGTTAGTAGTTTGTTTTAATTTCTGTTTTAATGTCACTTGTCCTATTGGTATTCTGAAATAGTAAAACCGATACCTACCTAGTATCAAAAATAACAGCTAAGTACAACCTACCCCATCCCTCCACCTACTTACCCCTACGGAAAAATTGTCCATCTGTGTGGGTGACTGCTTTGTACGCCGCAAAGAAAAAAACGCCAAGGGTTCCGCTCAAACGTAAGGGTTCCGTTCATGAGCGGGCCTTGGGGAGGGGGAATTATGTGTTTTATATTCTGTGGTAATGAGATTTTTTGTCGGGTCTGTTTAATAGAAGTATTGTTGTTGTGATTAAGGTCGTTATGTTTTTTTCTGCTTTGGTTCGTGAAAAAGTTATGACTTGAATACATTTTATGTACTCAAGAATTTGAATTTTTGTTAAAAAGGTTATGCTTTTTTAATTTTAGGTACCTAAATTATATTGTACCAACATCTTAGGAACTTTCGTATTGGAGTCTGGCGCCAAAAGTTTGTTGTATGTAGGAATTTTAACACCTTTTAGGGTTTTTGTGTGAGCTCGTTCAATAGTCGATTTTGTTTCGGTCACCTCTCGCCTAGCGTAGAGTCAAGAGGTATTTCATGAAATATTTAATAGCAAGTAACTAATGATATGTTAGATTAGGATTCAAATCCCTGATCTCAGAAATGTGTGCCGCTTTCTCACCAACCGAGCAATTGTGTTTTTATACTTACTATACATACAAAAAGTCAAGCCTGTACGGTACGGGGTAAACTTAGCGCCAACAACCTCATAAAGGGCGATTTTGCGTCAAAGGTTAAGTTTTGCCTGAGTAGCATCGCTATTGCACCGAAACCCTCGTCTCCCTCTAATGATTGCTACGGCCAAAGCCGGGAAGAGAAGCAGCTGGAACGTTCTATGTTTCCTTTCGCTACTAATCCAGCATGTAAGAATAAGTTTTAATATGACTCGTAGATAATATTAGGTCTATTCTAACGCCAGTGAATGCCTATACTATGAGAATAGATCACGCTCCTGGACCAAAGACAGCTCCAAGATTTTAAGACCCATCCAAGAACCATTACCGAAACTTCCCTGCAGTGTTGCCAGCACCAACAAAAAGGGAAAATAATGTTCCAGAACATTAAACTTAGATAACGGAGTTGCTGTTGGCAAAAAACATAAATTTGGCAACATATCACGCTGGCAAGCTGCAAGCGTTATTATGTAGTTGGAATGTGTTTGTAGTGTTGCTAGATTAAATAAAGTTTTTTTTACATACATACATAATCACGCCTTTATCGCTAATGTGGTAGGCAGAGCGTAAACGACCTAAACAAAGGTCGTTCCGCCACGTCTGACAAAGTTTTGAGGGTTATTTAAGATAGATTTACGTACAAATCTATTATTGTAGTAGTGACTGGTTGTCAGCCCATCGCCTCAATTACAATATACTGAAACCCTCGAATCCCGTAGCTGGTTTTTACAGCATATCCGGGAAATGCAGCTGGCATATTCTATGCTTTAATCTCGCTCCCAGCCCAGCATGGAAGTACCTACAAGTAAGTAGAATATAAATTTCTATAGAGACATGGTGTCATGAGTTTTAAACCGCCTAATATAATAGGCCTCTGACATGGTTTGTTTAACGACCACTATCTAAGACAGCGACCAGGAACGACTACTTAACATACCCAGGTAATCAGGTGATTCAGCCTGCATTTTCCTAACCAAACTGGGGAAAATCTCACCAAGTGATAAATTGACAAATATCAAATATGGGAATCGAACCCAGGACCTTCGAATCGTGAGCCCATTTAGCGAGGATATTTATGAAAAAACTAGCGATCCGCCCCGGCTTCGCACGGAAATTATCAGTGTTTCTCTACTATATTATGCATGTATTATACCTACATATAAACCTTTCTCTTGAATCACTCTATCTATTAAAAGAAACCGCATCAAAATCCGTTGCGTAGTTTTAAAGGTCTAAGCATACATAGGGATATAGGAACAGAGAAAGCGACTTTGTTTTATACTATGTAGTGATGAGAATCGAATCCAGGACCTTCGGATCGTGAGCCCATGGCTCACACCACTAGACCACGGAGACTGTTAAATATTTATAAAAATAATATTATTGCTGTTCATAATTTTGTACATATTTACTTATATGGGTGTTTTAGCACCTTTTCGTATTCGGTTCGTATCCAATTCGTATCCCTAAAAAAAAACATTTATAACGGATACAGATAGGAGCACAAGCTATCATACTTTTACTAGAAAGGCCAAATCAGATTCGAACCGAATACGCAGCAGTGAAAAATCGCCCTTCGGTTTATCAATGAATAAGAAGCTTCCATGCTGGACTGGGAGCGACAGAAGAACGTAGAATGTGCCAGCTGCATCTTCTCCCGGGCATGCTGTAAAAACCAGCTAAGGGATTCGAGGGTATATTGCAATTTAGGCGATGGGCTGTGACAAGCTGTCACTACAGCAATATCCAGTTCTATCTTAAACAACCCTCAAAACTTGTCAGACGTGGCGAAACGACCTTTGTTTGGGTTGTTTACGCTCTGCCTACCCCATTAGGGATAAAGACTTGATTATATGTATGTATGTATGTTATCAGTGAATCTTACCGAATCCCTAAAGATATAATAATGACTAACGAATTTCATCCATCTTTCCCCCCAAAACAATATATATCATCCCTTCTACCGACGCTGTTATTTTCTTAAGGCTTTTTGCATCATTTAAGCTTTGCCAAACAAAACATCCATTCTTAACCAGCTTTCGTAGACCTGCGCCTTGGTAAGGTTTTTTAGGGTTCCGCGGGTTGGAAGGGTCTTGTGAGATTGGGCAGATATTTGCTGACACGCCGTGACGTCATTCTGTGGGAGGCAGGAGGTAATCTGGAAAAAGACAGAGTTTTATGTAACGATGTTAAAATAAGAATAATTTGATAAATCAATGACTACTCATTTGTATTCCATGCGGGACTGGGAGCGAGAGAAAAATATAGAATGTGCCAGCTGCATTTCCTCCCGGGCATGCTGTAAAAACCAGCTAAGGGATCCAAGGGTTTTAGTATATTGCAATCTAGGCGATGGGCTCACAACCTGTCACTATCTTAAATAACCCACAATGTTTTGTCAGATGTGGCGGAACGACCTTTGTTTAGGTCGTCTATGCTCTGCTTACCCCATTAGGGATAAAGTCGTGATTATATGTGTGTATACTCACTTGTATGTTTAACGGAGGTGTTTGACCTCTACGTTTTGACTCTAATAACACTTGTTCGTCATTTAGTGGTAAAATAAGAGTAAATTGAACAATTTGTTCTAATTAAACTGGGGAAAATGACCCAAAATAATACACACAAACACACAAAGTTACGCCTTTATCCCAACGGAGTAGGTAGATCGTAAAACACCTAATATAAGGCGTTTTCGCCACGTGTAACAAACTTTGAGGGAAATTTTAGATTGTAGTGAATATGTATCGCTATAGTGACAGGTTGTCAGTACATGGCCTAAATTACAATACACAGTAACCCACGAAATTCCTTTTGCTGACTTCTACAGCATGCCCGGGAGGAAGGGCAGCAGGAGCATTCTACGTTTTCTTTATTCCTAGTCCGGCATGGAAGAAAAAGTAGTAAATTGACACTAGAGTGATAATTAGGCCCGTATTTATAAACAGCATTTGAGAGTAATGGCGAGTTTGAGTTCGTATCAGAAATGCCATTTCAGTACAAAATGGCCTGTCAAACCCATACTTAATACCGCTCTCAATTTCGTGATCACTTTATAAATACGAGCCTTAGTGAGTGATCTACGGGAATCGTACCCATGATCTTGCGATAGCCTCACAGCACTAGACAATATTTTTAAGCTCAGTACTAATTGTTCAACATTTCATTATGCAAAATTTCTTTGATTGATTGGAAAAATAATTAATTGCAAGTTAATCTACACTATACTGTGGCTTCTATGCTGGCCTGGGAGCGAGAGAAAAACATAGAATAAGCCAGCTGCATTTCCTCCCGGGCATGCTGTAAATACCAGCTAATCCAATCCATCCAGGGATCCAAGGGTTTCAGTATATTGTAAGTGACTTTTCCCATTGATACGAAAAGAAGAAGTATATTGTAATTTAGGCGATAGGCTGACATCCTGACAACCTGTCACTACAGCAATATACCTACAAATATGTCTTAAATAACCCTCAAAACTTTGTCAGACGTGGCGGAGCGACCTTTGTTTAAGTCGTTTAGGCTCTGCCTACTCCATTAGGGACGTGATTATATGTTTGTAAGTATCTTACCATTAAAATACTTTTATCAAGATTTTAAAACAGAAATGTAAGCATTTCCATTAAATTCACAAAACTCCAGTGTTCAGTAACAATTTCCGTGCCATCTCATTTGCGCGAGACAAAGAAAGGTGCGCAACACAACAATAAGTAAGAGTTGATTCGATACTGGGCCGCGGGGGGAGAGGGGGGCTTAGGGGGGAGGGCAAGCCGAAGAAATATGTAAAACGCGGTACGGAACCCGCGGCGACGGTGGGCAGGTGCGGACTTGGTCATAGACATAATGCTAATTTAAAAATTTAAATATATTTTTTTTATATGCGTTTTGCCCTTGACTCTCGTTTTAAACCAAAGGTGATGAAAGTAGAGTCTATGATAAAAGTAAGCTAGACGCCATACCCACAGAACAAATTAAGAACCTATCTTGTTTTGTTGCCATCATCATTTAATACATATAATCACGCCTTAACCTTAATGGGGTAGGCAGAGCGTATTTACTTAAGCACTACAGAAATTATTTCTTATGCCATTACTGCATGCTAATTTCGGTTTATAATTGCTAATTTAGACAGTTTTAACAATGCATTATAGCTGAAATTCTGTAGTCAACCAATCTAGCAGCGATAAATTCTAAATAATAAGTGTCCATCAAAATTAAAAATGTTACTAAAATAGAACATATTTTTTATTATTACTGTCACAAAAAAGGTTTCTTAACACACTACGTAGGTATATATACGGGTTGTAAGGGACAGCGTCCCGCAATCTGATATGGGTTGCTCAGTCAACGAAACTGAACAACAGTCAGCAAGTTCTTTTTCAGGAAGTCAAAAAGTAATTGATTTTCCATACAAATTGTTTGATCGAGGTGGTCATTTTGTATAAGAAAGTCAATTCTATTTTTCACTTCCTGAAAAAAAATCCTGCTGACAGTTGTCCAGATTCGATGACTATCAGTTTGCGGGACGCTGTCCCTTACACCCGGTATACAGAACAGACAGTTCTAAATCGATTCCATGTTTATTATTTTTCCTCTTGCATCGTACATTTTATGGATAGTGCTTGAAATATATCGTTCCAGTTTTATATCAGTCGTAAAATCGACTCTTAACCTAAATAGAAAACATAAACTTAGAAGACGCATTTCTTAACAGAGACCAACCGAACAGATAGATAAATAATAAAATGTGGTTAAATAGAAAATGTTGTTATTATAAATTGGAAACTTAAATGACTATAAGTTAGCGAAACGGATAGGATTAAATTATATTAAGTGAAACAAGTACAAGTGTTTTTAATAACAACATAATAAATATGGACTTTCACCAAGTGCCGACAATCGCAAGTTTAAATTGTATAATTTATTTTATTCCTCGGTTTCCTATTGCCTGGTTGCCTGGAAGATATTGCTACATTAGCAATAAGGCCGCCAATTGTACTACTTTTATTTTTGGCAATTTGTAATTTCTGTGTTTTTGTACAATAAAGTATATTGTATTGTAAATAATTGTGTTGTATTTTATTAATAATCTAAGTTTGAGTTTATGATAATGACATAGTGTAATATTTATGAATTAATTCGCAATATTTTATTTGTTTTGTGTGTTGTGTTATGTAATAGTTATTTTAAAATGTTGTATTTTTTATTATGTATGTAAAAATATTGTATGCCAATATGGCGGGACATATTTGGACATTTTTATTACATTTAATTTCAAAATTTTATTTGAAATTTGTATTCAAAGTAATATTTATTAATTTGACAGAGAATTAAAAATTTACCTACTGTTTTTTTGCGTCCAACAAAGTTCTCCCTTTTACGAGCAACCGAGACAGAGACAGAGACAGGGGTTGATAACATTTTCTTAGGATTTCTGGTATAAAAAAACAATGCACGTAGATAAAGTAATATAAAATTATAATAAATACATATATACATATAATTACGCCTTTATACCTAATGGGATAGGCAGAGCATAAACTACCTACAAAAAAGGTCATTACGCCACGTCTGACAAAGTTTTGAGGGTTATTTAAGATAGATTTGTAGGTATATTGCTGTAGTGACAGGTTGTCAGCCCATCGCCTAAATTACAATATACTTCTTCTTCTGTCGAGTGGGCATCGAGTCTATGGACTCGATGAACCCTGGTGTCAGAGTTTTTAAACCGCCTATTAGCACAACTATCAGGCCTCTGACATGGTTTTTGAGAAACGACCACTGTCAAAGACAGCGACCGGGACCGACCGCTTAACGTGCCCTCCGAAGCACGAAATCTTTTTCTTTTCGGAAAATCTGGTGATTCAGCCTGCAATGTCCTAACCAAACTGGGGAAAAATTCACAAAGTGATAAATTCTCAAATATCAGCTTTGTGTTTTCCCCCCTGGGAATCGGATCGGGAGTCCATGGCACTAGCCACTAGACCACGGAGGCAGTTATAGTTAAAGACAATATACTTAAACCCTCGGATCCCTTAGCTGGTTTTTACAGCACGCCCAGGAGGAAATGCAGCTGGCACATTCTATGTTTTTTTCTCGCTCCCAGTCCAGCAGCAGCAGCAGCAGCATACAATACGTATGACCTTTGTTCCCCTTAATTCTTCCTCTAATATTAGTCGTGTTAATTTCTACAGTCAATATGGAACAGTCTACGTTTTTTTATCGCTATTTACAAACAATCTTGCATGAAAGAAAAATATGAATAGTAAAAATGTACTTTATTCCTCTAATTAAACCCTGAGTCCGTCCCCTCTCGTTGTCCGGAGCTGGGCTGGCGGGGGGAGGGAGGCGTCCGACACAGCGCTCCTTTTTACGTTCTACCGAGACAGAGATGCAAAACATTTTCTTGAAGGTCTTAAATGTAAGAAAATGTATAAATGTAAGAAAATGTTTTTGATGTACATACATACACATAATAACAGAGCCCGATTGTGTAGTGGATAGGGCCGCTGCCTCCTGAGCGGGAGGTCGTGGTTCGAATCCGACCACGTACCAATGTGTTCTTCGGTTTTCGAATTTCATATGTACGTTTATTCGTCGCTTTTTCCGTGCTCCGGAAGGCACGTTAAGCCGTTGGTTCCGGTTAATGTCGTTAAGCCATATCAGAGGCCAGTTCTAAGCATTGGCGACTTGAAAACTCTGACCTAATCTAGGATTGTGTCTGGTTTCCCTTCTGGGTTGCGGAGGTCAGATGGCAGTCGCTCTGTGTAAAAACCAGTACCCTCGTTCAGTCCCCTAGATTAAGTAGCCAAACCTGTGAGATAAAGGAGAGAAAGGCTAGGGAGATGACATACATATAATCACGCCTTTATCCCTAATGGAGTAGGCAAGGCGTAAACGACCTAAACAAAGGTCGTTCCACCACGTCTGACAAGTTTTGAGGGACAGTTTGTCAAACCACCGTCTAAATTACAATACTGAAACCCTCAAATCCCTTAGCTGATTTTTACAGTTTGCCCGGGACGAGATGCAGCTGGCACATTCTATGATTTCCAATTACTCCCAGCCCGGCATGGAAGTAAGTTTTAGTGTCATTGCAAACGAAGCCTTAATTAGAAAATTTATCCGGCCAGAGCTAAATATATTATAAAGGTTTAGTATGACTTTAAAAAGCAGCTTTGAATTTCATCTTTATAATAAGAATAAAATGCGCACGACCTTATAGAAAAACAAACCTGGTACACTCTGCAAACATAACAAAAATGAAATATATTGGCAGGTACAAGTAAACAAATACATATATTAAAAGCAGCACAATTATCTAAGTTACATAATAAGTAACATACTAAATTACTAAAGAAAATCCACTTTTTTATCAGTATGAAACAAAAAAGTGAAATAATTCTAAATTACTTACACACATATGTTCACGCCTTTATCCCTAATAGGGTAGGCAGAACGTAAACAACCTAAACAAAGGTCGACAAAGTTTAAAGTGTTATTTAATTCTAAATTATTATTTTCTTATCCAAATGTTTAGTACCCCTGCCCGAAGAAGGTGTGAGCGCGGCGTCGCCTCAAGAATGCTACAATTTTCCCGAGTTTTCCATTTCTCGGCGACCCTCCCCTGCCTCCCCCCCGCCCCCGGGTGTGGGGAGGGGGGAAAAAGAAATGGTCTCAGTGTTGCTAGGTAACGAAGCTCCTTGGGGGTAATTTTTGAGAAAATGCTTTTGGACGCTTTCTGTGAGGACGTTTTTCTCCGTAATGGAATTTCTTGGATGTACGTCTTTACTTTGAAAACGTTACGAATATAACATGTTATTATTACACATAAATGTTACGTTATAATTTAATACGTACGAGTACGTCATACGTAGTAATCTGCTTATTATGTTGTTTTTAACTTTAAACTAATAATTAAATATAAGCAATTACTTGAAAAAGCTAATAATTTCTTTCATAATTTGGGTTTGGCATACACATAAAAACATGTGATCGATTACACCTAATAAGGCCGTATAAATTGTACAGTTTTGTACTTAATGTCTTGTCTTATGTGCAATAAAGTAAATAAATACAAATACAAATTTGTGTTGTATTGTAATTCTTCCATGCTGACCTGGGAGCGAGAGAAAAACATAGTATGTGCCAGCTGCATTTCCTCCCGGGCATGCTGTAAAAATCACCTAAGGGGTCCAAGTGTTTAAGTATATTGCAATGTAGGCGATGGGCTGACAACCTGTCACTAAAGCAATATACCTACAAATCTATCTTAAACAACTCTCAAAACTTTCTCAGACGTGGCGGAACGACCTTTGTTTAGGTAGTTTACGCTCTGCCTACCCCATTAGGTATAAAGGCGTGACTAAATGTATTGTAATAAATATTAATGAATATTTTTTAACATTATTGTAAGTTTCCTTTATAATTTTTCCCCTTATACCTTACTAATAAACTACCCTAGCAAGAATATTCAAGTAAAATATTAGAAGGCATTTAAATAATGACGTCATTATAAAGCAATCCAAGTAGGTACAACCATCAAATATCTTGCGACAAAACCGAGCACAGTCCGTAACTCACAATTAGGTACCTACCCCCATAAACAAATCTTAACTTCGCAAGAAATATAAAAAAGTCGACAAGAAAAGCCTATGTCCAACTCCCACTAAATACCCAAAAAGTAACCTAAAAGTTCGAGGCATAAACTTAAAATTCCTTTGCCGCCAAAACTTTTACATTTGGCGACGCGCGCGGAAAAACATCTTCGGTTTTCGAGCGCGAATTTTCAAATTTAGAGCTCTATTCTTACGCCATTTTGTTTTACAATCTTTCACGCTGGCTGGAAGATAAGACTTTTTTCTTTTGCGTTCATTCACAGGGTGTTTCAAGACAGTGCCGGGCTCTCTCCCCACTTCTTTGCTGTGTTAATTTACATTTTAAATTGCACTTACATAGCTAAGCGGCGAGTTGCTCTGTTTTGTACCGTCCTGTATTATGTAGGGGTTTCTGAGAGACCTGTACATAATATAAATATAGCGGATCGCATTGTTTCTCAACTGAAGGGGAGTTTTTTGAAAGGATTTTGTTAATTAGCCCCTCTTTGTTTTGGACTGTATTGATGGAAAGTTTGTGGAGGCATCTTTCTCTTTTAGGGAGATTGCAAGCTGTAAGCAACAATAAATACTTTTGTTTATTCGGTTACTTTACTATGCATCAATGTAATCAGCAATGTTTTCTGTGGCTAGTACCTATGTTAGACTTGAGTACCGTTTTGAAAATTTCTAAAATTTTCACAAATTTTTCACATCAAATTATTTGGCGCAGAACTCCGATAGATGGTCAGGTAGCCTGGAGGTAGAGCTGTCATTAAGAAAATTCCTATTTGTAGATTTCTTGCTCATTGTCTGTAGAAAATAAAAAAACATGTGTGAAAGAATTATTGCGATACTATTATTAGTTACCGAGATAAGGAATTTTTATAAGCTGGTTGACTCATTTATATTGAGTATGGGTTGAATGACAATGTAAATTAGGCCATACTATGATAGCGTCACAGCAGCGGACCGCAAAATTAAGACGAAATTCAAATGGCTACTGAAGATTTTTGATATACATACATATAATCACGCCTATATCCCTAATGGGGTAGGCAGAGTATAAATGACCTAAACAGAGGTCGTTCCACCACGCCTGACAAAGTCTTGAGGGTCATTTAATATAGATTTGTAGGTATATTCCTGTAGTTCCAGGTTGTCAGCCTATCGCCTAAATTGCAATATACAGAAACCCTACGATCCCTTAGCTGTTTTTACAGCATGCCCGGGAGGAGATGCAGCAGCAGTAGAGCCTGTGGGTATTTGTATACCTACAGGCTCTTCTGTGACAGTACTTCACTTCAGCACATATTTAACGGAATGTAGGCACTAGTTCGTCTTATTTTTGTCGTGTCTTTATTTATTTTCATCTCTTCTTTCTTTGTGCTTACCTTTTGTTTTATGTGTGATGTTTTATATGCAATAAACCTTTTGTCTATCTATCTATCTAGTTTCAAGCTGACTTGCGTACCTTTTCACGTTTCTCAATCGGATAAGGGTTGAGAAACTTCCTGCCCCAATGATAACAGTAGGTAGTTCGTTCACTTTGCGCACAAAACAACCATTCTCTTTTGCAATAAAACTGCATTTACATGATTAAGGCTCGTATTCATATTCATATTTATTTATTGCGAATCACATGGTACATTAAGATGTTATAATATTGTAAAGTCCAACACATGATACCCCTTATAACAGGGTATTGCAATATTTGTGAGAGTTAATTATGAGATACTTAACTAATATTATACTTAATTAACAAAATACAACAATTTGGTTCTTGTATCAAGTAACTTAAATCTAGGTTACATAAATTGACTGGTTCTAAGGAGTAAATACAAACAGACACATTCTATATAGGCGATTATTAAGTACTTGTAAAGCTATCTCAAGATTGACAGCAATATTAAGTATGTATTTGACAAACCATTTTGTACCGAAATGACATTTCTGATACGAACTCAAACTGGCTGTCAATATCAAGTGCGGATTATAAATACGGGCTTTTAAATTACCCACAATCACTAAAACATTACAATTCGTGCTCATAACGCGTGCTATTCACTCATTCGCCACATTCTAATCTATATGCATTTGTTTGCAATATTTCTGTTCATCGTTCCAGTGGATGCTCATTTTATTGAATGTTAGAAATATTTTACTTCCATGCTGGACTGGCAGTAAAAGAAAAACATAGAATGAGCCAACTGCATTTCCTCCCGAGCATGCTGTAAAAACTAGCTAAGGGATCAGAGTTTCAGTATATTGCAATTTAGGCGATGGGCTGACAACCTGTCACTACAGCAATATACATACAAATACACCTCAAATAACAATCAAAACTTTGTCAGACGTGGCGGAACGACCTTGGTTTAGGTCGTTTACGCTCTGCCTACCCCATTAGGGATAAAGGCGTGATTATATGTATGTATGTAGAAATATATGGAGGTAATAGGTAAGTAGTTATGCTTTATTTGTTTAACTAATCGTACATTTTTTTAAATTTCTTGAATTTCTTTTTTGATATTTACTTCAATAGATTGTACTTAAGAGATCATTCTTTTTCTTCTTCTTCTGTCGTGTTGGTATCGAGTCAATTGACCCGATGAACCCTAGTGTCAGAATTTTTAAACCGCCTTATAGCACAGCTAATATACCTCTGACATGGTTTAGCGTAATTACCACTATCAATGACAGCAACCGGGACCGCCGGCTTAACGTGAAGAAGAAGAAGAAGATTCTGTTGCTTTCTATTGTGTCTGCTTTCGTTGGTGTGTTTCTATGTTTCTTTTCACTCTATCCGCTTGGATATATGAATTTTTAAAATCCTCTTTTCAAGTCTTAGAAGTTTCTCATCTCATCACAGAACAAAGTTAGAATGAGAAAGTCCCTTGTGTTTCAAGTTTCTGAATATTCCAGTTGTACCACGTAATATTTCGTCACTTTATTGGTAACTGCCTCGGTGGTTTAGTGGTCAGAGCCTTGGGCTCACGATCCGGAGGGCCTGGGTTCGATTCCCAAACTACAAAGTTGATATTTGTTAACTTATCACTTTGCGATATTTTCCCCAGTGTAATTAAGACAATGCAAGCTGAATCACCAGATTGTCTGGAAAAAAATGATTCCGTGCTTTGGAGGGCACGTTAACCCGTCGGTCCCGGTTGCTGTCTTTGATATTGGTTGTTACACAAACCATGTCAGAGGCCTATTAGCTTTGCTATTAGGCGGTTTAAAAACATTGACAACAGGGTTCATCGGGTCGATCAGTAGTTTCAAAACGATTTTTTTTTTGCAACCGTTTCAAGCACCTGCGAGAGGCTCCTAACTCACAATAACAATCAAAATTATCTGCTTTCACTTTCAACAAGAAATCTATAACTTCCGTCCTCAAAAAAACAAAATCAATACAAAAATCGAAAGTTTCTAACCCTTTTTTAGAAAAGGGTTAGAAAACAACAACATTTGTTATGACAATATTGTTAAAGACATCATAAACTACTTTCAAGGGCATAACAAACTACACAGAAATATATTCTATACTTCAAGTGGCATAAGTGTGAAATTTGTGTAAAGTTGTGTCAGGTAGTTTAGTAGGACGGAAGTTCCTTAAAATTCAATAAGTCGTGTTCAATACATTACAGTTCGACACCTTGTTATGTTTGGTCACAGATTATTTATAGATAACCGGGGTGAATAAAAATGTAGAGTGGTCTGTAGGTATAATTATGAATACCTACTTTATTTGTAGGTTAGTTCTACTTTATATTAACTTTTTCATTAATTTACAGTCATATTTATACTGTTTACTGTTACTGTAACACCTATGCTGTAACTTCTATGCTGGCCTGGGAGCGAGAGAAAAACATAGAACGTGCCAGCTGCATTTCCTCCCGGGCATGCTGTAAAAACCAGCTAAGGGATCCGAGGGTTTCAGTATATTGTATTTTAGGCGATGGGCTGACAACCTGTCCCTACAGCAATATACTTACAAATCTATCTTAAATAACCCTCAAAACTTTGTCAGACGTGGCGGAACGACCTTTGTTTGGGTCGTTTACGCTCTGCCTACCCCATTAGGGATAAAGGCGTGATTATATGTATGTATGTATGTTACTGTTACTGTTATTTATACTGGATGCAACCTAAACACTCACTGTCCGTCTATTTATGTTATTTTGGAATTGTTTCTTTGTAGATATGGTAGATATGATTTGAATACTCGTACTTTGCGATCCTTTTTCCACCGCTGATGGATCTTCTTCGTTTTCTTTCTTTGTGCGTGTCGACGGCAAATATCACACATGAAGCGATAACTGTCCACACCTCTACCTGTTGGCTTTGTTCAGATTTTGTCATTAGGTAAA
The DNA here is from genome assembly GCA_949820665.1 of Scrobipalpa costella. Classification (NCBI taxonomy): domain Eukaryota; kingdom Metazoa; phylum Arthropoda; class Insecta; order Lepidoptera; family Gelechiidae; genus Scrobipalpa; species Scrobipalpa costella. Next base: position 3,981,886 of record OX463320.1, on the reverse strand, counting down.
TTACGACAATCTGTTTGAAAATGTTCCTTCTGGCGCACATTCTAATCCATATGTTACTGTACTCAATCAATATTCGTTTGAATGTCTATTGATACTCAAATAGCTAAATACTGCGACGACCCCAAATAATAGGAATATCGGCAAGGGAATGATGATGATGATGGTTATGAGGTAAATAGATAAATTCTGTTCTCCGATGTCCCTTCTGCGTAATATTCTGTGCCACCGTCCAAGCCATATGTTACTAAACTGTCAAAAGAAGCGACAACTGTCCACACCCCTACCTGTTGGTTTTGTTCACTTTTGTCGTTAGGTAAATAGATAAATTCTGTTCTAAGATGTCCCTTCTGGCGCACATTCTAATCCATATGTTACTGTACTCAACTCAATCAATATTCTTTTAGATTGCTGATGTTTTCTGCCAATAGAATAGTTAAATTCTGTTCTACAATATCCCTTCTGCGTAATATTCTGTGCCACCGTCCAAGCCATATGTTACTAAACTGTCAAAAGAAGCGACAACTGTCCACACCCCTACCTGTTGGTTTTGTTCACTTTTGTTGTTAGGTAAATAGATAAATTCTGTTCGAAGATGTCCCTTCTGGCGCATATTCTAATCCATATGTTACTGTACTCAACTCAATCAATATTCTTTTAGATTGCTGATGTTTTCTGCCAATAGAATAGTTAAATTCTGTTCTACAATATCCCTTCTGCGTAATATTCTGTGCCACCGTCCAAGCCATATGTTACTAAACTGTCAGAAGAAGCGACAACTGTCCACACCCCCACCTGTTGGTTTTGTCCACTTTTTGTCGTATCTACAAAATGTTTGGACACTCCTGACAGGCTAATTTTATGGTTACGATGATGAGAGCTCTTTTCAATAGTTTTTTTTTAAAATGTTGGTTATTGGTTATTTTTAAACTTGTAATTTTCGGTAGTTTGTTGAATAGAGAAGTCCAGTGCAGTGTTCGGTGTTTATTCTTTTCGATATTGGAATTCTTCTTCTGTCGAGTGGGTGTCGAGTCTATCAACCCGATGAACCCTGGTGTCAATTTTTAAACCGCCTAGTAGCACAGCTATTAGGCCTCTGACATGGTTTGAGTAACGATCACTATCAAATACAGCGACCGGGACCGACGGCTTAACGTGCCCTCCGAAGCACGTAATATATTGGAATTGAAGCTAAGCTGCGTCAGCTTTTTTTGGTATGACATTTTTTTCTGACGTTGAATAGGTAACTGATGGACTGACTTTAGTACAGATCGACTAGGAAATCTGTTCACCTGTCACGTCGCCACTGAAGCTGTCATTGCTTTAACTATTATTGATGTCAGTGTAACCTAGTCAAATTTTAGTTCCCAATATCGCCACCGCTATCAATAGTTATGGCGGTCGCACAGCCTAATCTGATTGTGGTTTTTATACAAACCATCCGAGTCATCTTTTGCAACATTTTACTTAAATAATCTGACTTAAATAACCCTCAAAACTTTGTCAGACGTGGCGGAACGACCTTTGTTTAGGTCGTTAACGCTCTGCCTACCCCATTTGGGATAAAGGCGTGATTATATGTATGTATACGATAACACACTGCCCCTAATATTCATCACCTAGTCCCACCCAGATCCACGAATAGTTTGTAGTGTTACCAAAATTCCGGTTCTCACTCGGAACTCGTAGAACAGGATGTAGGAAAATTCCGGGCGAAATTCGCCGCAAACAATTTGTAAGGCAAATTTTTAGTGTGACGTCACCCGGACTTCCGGACTTCCGCCTTCAGGATTACCGGTGTAAATCTTACATTTGGGGTACAGTGAGGTAAGTATTTGTACGCGTGGAAGAATGGAAATCACGTCATTATGAGGACTTACAAGAAAGTATTTTATTATTTTCTTTATTGTGTATAAAAAGTTTACAATAAATAAACAAACTTAAATTTAGTTCACAAAGGTGAGCTCTCTTTCAGCCAACCTATAAAACTGAATAAACATACATACATATAGTCACGCCTTTAGCCCTAATGGGGTAGGCAGAGCGCAAACGACCTAACAAAGGTCGTTTCGCCACGTCTGACACAGTTCTGAGGGTTATTTAAGATAGAATTGTATGTATATTGCTATAGTGACAGGTTGTCAGCCCATCGCCTAAATTACAATATACTGGAACCCTCGGATCCCTTAGCTGATTTTTACAGCATGCCCAAGAGGAAATGCAGCTGGTACATTCTATGTTTTTCTCTCGCTCCCAGGCCAGCATGGAAGACAAAACAACTGAATATGAGATAACAAAATATACAATATATATATATATATTCCCACGTCTGACAAGATTTTGAGGGACATCTAGTCAGCATAACAAAAATATCTTATTCCGTCGGGAAAGAATGACTACATACATACATATAATCACGCCTTTATCCCTAATGGGGTAGGCAGAGCGTAAACGACCTAAACAAAGGTCGTTCCGCCACGTCTGACATAGTTTTGAGGGTTATTTAAGATAGGATTCTAGGTATATTGCTGTAGTGACAGGTTGTCAGCCCATCGCCTAAATTACAATATGCTGAAACCCTCGGATCCTTTAGCTGGATCTTACAGCATGCCCGGGAGGAAATGCAGCTGGCACATTCTATGTTTTTCTCTCGCTCCCAGGCCAGCATGGAAGTAATGACTACATACACATACATACATGTAATCACGCCTTTACCCATAATGGGGTATTTTATCTTATCTTTAAAAACGAGCCGAAACGACAATGATTTGGCGTGCCCTCTGAAGTTAGGAATCATTTTACAGATTGTGCATTGTCCTACCAAAAACTAGGAACAGTCTCACAAATTGATAAAAATCAACTTGGTGTCCCAAAAGTCCCCAGTCGAAACGAACCCACCACCCCCGGATTGAGAGCCCAAAGCTTAGGCCACTAGGTCTCACAGTCGTATTTAAAGCTAGTTTATGTACCTGAGTGTACCCGCAATTACACCTAAGTAGCTTGTTTACTTACCTATACCATATATTGCCTAAAATGTATACCAGCCCACTAGTTCAACTTTTATTTTCCTGTACCCTAAGGTTGCCTGGAAGAAATTGCTGCTTAGCAATAAGGCCGCCTAATTGTACTACTATTTGTTTCATTTATATATTCTTATCTTATCTTATGTATCAGACTGTAGTGACTGTACACCAAATTCAGCGGTATTTTCGCGAATTCTTCCCGCGGTGTGTTGCCGCTCGCGTGACGTCACACTTCCGTTTCCGCTTGTGCCTCTTCCGGAAACAGCCGACTAATCCCGAACGGAACCAAAGAAACGAATGATTTAGTGTTGCTGTAAACATTAAGCTGAATTATATTTACTAATACTGTACATAGATATTTTAGTGGACTGGAAGCAAAATTAAATCAAAGTATGTACTTACCGCATATACTTGCTCTAAAAGCAATAAGAACCTATTATTAACGACCAAGTTACAAAACTGCAATAGTACATTACTCCGAGGTCAAAAAAATAAATAAAGATCGAGTAAATTTTGCAAACTAGACCTTAAATTAAGAGACTTTACGAGACCTTAAAGTATAGTAATTTTCTCTCATTTTGCAAGGAAATACTAACAATACACTTAAATACAAACATCAAACTTGCGATTCCTTAACATTTTTTTGACATTTAAGATTTGCATGGCGCTTTTGACAGGCGCACATTCCATTCATTCATTTCAATTTTGTAAATTTAAAAGATTGGCTGGCATTCAGCCTTAAAATAATTAATACTGTGAACTAAAAAACACCTAAACAATTACTAATGTATCCTTAAAGACTTCGTGAAGCGGTCGTTAATTTCATTGTTGTCGTTTGGAGAAATTGCTGGCGTAGTGCGAATATATGAGTGTCGAAAAGAGTGAAAGTAGGTTTTTGGGAGAAAAGACATTTCAATACATGCATTATGCCGCTGGTCTTCAATTTGTAAATTTTAAATAATGACTATTTCTTCTTAAATAAAAAAAAATACAAACTCACAAGCTGCATCAAAAATGTGCAAAGTTGCAAACCTCTATGAATTACTGGGGTCCCGATGTCCGAATCGAAACATCTGCCTGACCTTCCGACCCCTAGACAATAGCTAGTTCCGATTCTGAAGAAAGGGTCACTCGCTGGTCAAAACCGGATCTCGCCAGTACTGGTTCCGCCGAAAACCGGTTCGAACTGCCGCTAGGAAAGGTGACCGTGTTTTATTGTTTGTTTGGGACAGGTGTTTCTTCTAAGTATCTTTTAAATAAAAAATGCTAAATATTTAAAGTTCCATGCGAGAGTATATAAAAAATATAAGGTTCATTATTTTGAAAGGATCAATGATCAGTAAACTCTTAAAAAATATAATGATTCGAGGGTTATTAAATATTTTGTGGATTATTTCGATTCTTCCATGCTGGACTGAGAGCGAGAGAAAAACATAGAACGTGCCAGCAGCATTTCCTCCTGGGCATGCTGAAAAAAACAGCTAAGAGATCCAAGGGTTTCAGTATATTGTAATTTAGGCGATGGGCTGACAACCTTTCACTACAGCAACCTGCAAATCTATCTTAAATTAAAAAAAAAAAAAAATTAAAACTTTGTCAGACGTGGCATAACGACCTTTGTTTAGTTCATTAACGCTCTGCCTACCCTATTAGGGATTAAGGCCTACCCTATTAATTAATTATATACATGTATCGTTTGAAAATAACATAATCATATTTGCAAATCTTTTATTTCTATTCTATTTCTAATTTTATTATTGTTCCAACTACGACTAATGTCTTGGTCACCCTAACCAACTGACCGTCATCCTCAATAGTCTATCGATGATTGTTAAAAAATCAACAAAGGACAGGACATATGGACACATTGGACACCCGTACTGGCACGTACACTATACTGCTGTAAGGGCTACTATAAGGGTTCATTGAAGTATGGACATAAAGGAGTGTGATGGAATTTTGTATTGTTGTCTTTTGATGTGCCATTTTTTTTTTTTAAATCTTCTATTCAAGTATTGCAATTCAAAATGAAATGACTACTGGTTTTAAAGCTGAGCTATAATGTCAGAACTAATTTAATTACATACATACATACAATTACGCCTTCATCCCTAATGCGGTAGGCAGAGCACAAACGACCTAAACAAAGGTCGCACTGCCACGTCTGACAAAGTTCTGAGGGCCATTTAAGATAGATTTGTAGGTATATTGCTGTTGTGACAGGTTGTCAGCCCATTGCTTAAATTGCAATATATGGAAATCCTCGAATCCCTTAGTTGGTTTTTACAGCATGCCCGGGAAGAAATGCAGATGACACATTCTATGTTTTTCTCTCACTCCCAATCCAGCATAGAAGTACTAATTTAGCGACCGTATTCCTCATTCAAGTGGGCGTATCTGAATTTTCAAGTTATGCAGCCAGCATTGTCTTAATCAAGTCGCGAACAATCTTTGAAGCTGAAAAGTTAGGCAAACAGAATATAGAAACAGTTAAAGAAGCGGATCTAATCGGACTATCTTTTTAAAGTACAGTTTATACGGAATCAAACCAATAAGACTTGAATCCCTCTTGACCACGTCACCTTTTATTTTCACAACACGGTTGATAGCCAGTGGCCATATGTCTTTAATAAAAGGGTTGCTATCGGTAAAAAAGCTATTGATAATAAACAAGTCCAGTCACGCCTTATCTATTGATTACCGGTTTTATTGAATACTTTACAATACGTTGTTGACTTTTGTGTGGTCATGGCAAAAAAATATAATGAATGTGGTAAGTTGGACGTCATTTGGTGGTTTAGAACGATCGAAGATGGTTAGAATACTTAAGTCCGGTGAAATATCATATACACTTTGTAGTATGGAGCAAATAGGTACATTAAAAAAAAAAATACGGATGGTACTACATCTGATGGTAGTCTAGTCATACATAACATAGGCTCGTATTTGTAAAGCTATTTCAAGATTGAGAGCAATATTAAGTATGGATTTGACAAGCCATTTTATACTGAAATGATATTTTTGATACGAACTCAAACTGGCTGTAAATCTCAAGTGCGGATTATAAATACGGGCCTTAGAGAAAATTATTGGGCTTGGTTTGTCGTCTAACAGTTAGTTACTCTGAGCAACAATTATTTTTTGTCCTTTGTTAGTTTGCCACAAAAATAGGCAGAGGTGCTAAATTTTCATAGAGTTGAGATATACGGGGTGTAAGGGACAGCGTCTCGCAAACTGATAGGGGAGGGGTTGTTCAGTTAATGACACTGAACAACTTCCACCGAGAAATTCTTTCAGGAATTAAAAATCAAAATTTGCCTTTCCATACAAAATGTCCACCTCGATCAGACAATTTCTATGGAAAATCCAATTTTTATTTTTACTTCAGTGTCGTTGACTGAGCAACCCCTTTTAGTTTGCGGGACGCTGTCCCTTACACCCCGTAAATCTCTAGACTCTACCTAAGGATCTAACCTATAACTATTACATGTACATAAAAATTTCACCGATATCGGCGTTCCAAATTGCGTTTATTTTTGCAAACCTACCACCAATATTCAAATCTAAAACTACCCACTTTATGACAACATGAAAAGTAAGTCAAAGGCCGTACCAGTTTCGTGGCGATACGATTTGCCGAATTTATTTATTAGGACAATCGATAAAAACCGTCATCTTTCGGTGGATTGAAATTTTATAGACTCTTCGCGTGATTATGTTATGGCCCTTCGTGTACAAGAATGCTTGAATTTTAAAGGGTTTGTAGCAAAGAAACTAAATAGGTACATAAATACGTCATTATTATTATAGTCCCTATCTATTTCCATGCTGGCCTGAGAGCGAGAGAAAAATAAAGAATTTGCCACCTGCATTTCTTCCCGGGCCTGCTGTAAAAACAAGCTAAGGAATCCGAGTGTTTCAATATATTGTAAGTTAGGCAATGGGTCACAACAGCAATATACCTACAAATTGATCATAGATAACCCTCAAAACTTAGTCAGAAGTGGCGGAAAGACATTTGCTTAGATCGTTAACGCTCTGCCTACCCCATTAGGAATAAAGGCGAAAACTTAGTCAGAAGTGGCGGAAAGACCTTTGTTTAGATCGTTAACGCTCTGCCTACCCCATTAGAAATAAAGGCATGAGTGTATGTATCTATTATTAAGTGTTCTGAAGAATGTCGGAGAACACGAAAAGCATCGGTTCCCTGTCCACCACTGTTTCGTCTTTAATTCGACTCATCAGATACGGAAGTGTTCAGAAGTTATCTTCCATACTGGACTGGGAGAGAAAGAAAAACATAGAATATTCCAATTGCCCTTCCTCCCGGGCATGCTGTAGAAGTCAGCAAAAGGGATTTGAGGGTTACAGTGTATTGTAATTTAGGCGATGGGCTGACAACCTGTCACTTCAGCAATACACATTACAATCTAAAATTATCCTCAATTTATGTCAGATGTGGCGAAAGCGCCTTTTAGGAGGCGTTTTACGCTCTGCCTACCCTTAGGATGGGAACGGAATCCAACTCTTTAGGAACAGCTGTTAGTCATGTCATGATCTCCGTAGAGTGGTCTTCCCTTTCCCACTTGTATCTCTGTACCAATCTATATTTTTTTAAATTTTCTCACGCTTAAAAAAACATTTGGTGTTTGAGACCATAGTTACTTATTATTTTTGTTTCATTTTCCTCCTATTCCCATAACAAATGGAATTGGAACTCGAAAATGTAATTTCAAAATATTTAGAATAATTTTACACGTTCTACTATATTGTTAATAAAGGTACTAATTATGCCGCTTATTAAGAAGAGTGGTGTAAAATACTCTATAATTACTTCAATGAGGCTTATTTCGAGGTGTCGAAAGTATTCCTTAATATTTTAATAGTTTCAATTTGTGTAATTAGTTGTTTGTTATTGGAACATGTTTGTAATGGGTTGTTTTAGAATTGATGAACTGTTTTGTTTTTCATTCGTTTATTCTTTTTTAACTTTTTCCATCCGGAGTCTTTCATGCTGGCCTGGGAAGCGAGAGAAAAACATAGAATGAGCCAGCTGCATTTCCTCCCATGCATGCTGTAAAAACCAGCTAAGGGATCCGAGGGTTTTAGTATATTGCAATTTAGGCGATGGGCTGACAACCTATCACTACAGCAATATACCTAGAAATCTATATTAAATAACCCTCAAGACTTTGTCAGATGTGGCATAACAACCTTTGTTATTATTTTTGTTGATAAAGGCGTGATTATATGTATGTATGTCTATCGAGTTTGTTTTTTGAACAATCATTTTTTTTATTCTCTTTGTCTTATTCAGCAAAGTAGTGGTTTATTCTATTTTTTTATTTTTTCCACTTTAGCACGAAAAAAATCAAATACTGAACGGAATAGAAAATTTTCCTCCATTAAAACGGAAGAGTTTCTAAACTACGGCTTGACCGATATTCACACCGAAAATTACAATAAAATTTTAACACACAACGACACAGGAAGCGCAACGGAAACCTCGACAAAATGCAAATTCAAATTGTTTCGTCGCCCAAAAGCAGCAGCTGCATAAAACACGACACTTATACAACGCCAAAACGGTAAAAAGGACAAGGAAGGGTCAGCGAAACCAGATTGACCAGTCCCATAGAAAATGAAACAAAGCGGCCCTAGGATTGACCCCTGAGAAACCCCGTTCAACTGACCATAGAATTTGGCAATTCTAGCCAAAACCGGTATCTATTCAAAGGGTTATAATCTGCATACTATTATTATTGTATTGACAATGTCCAGTTCGATAATGGTCAGTTTAGGATTAGTTTTAGAGTGAAGTGGACAGTGGCAAATGCGTTAGTGAAATATTTTTGTGCATTTTATTTAATTCAATTCATAATCTCTAAGTGATAAGTAATCGTTGTTAAGTGTTTGTATATAATTGGTGAGTAATTATTACAGCTTAGAAAAACAGTGAAATAAAATAAAACATTATTCTAAGAGACCCATTTCCCACGCGAAAAAAGGGACGAATAACACTTAAAACGTCGGACAAAATAAAAAAAAAACCTCTTCCGTCGCAAAAAAGTGTCCCACAATTATCACCTCCCCATTTTGCTCAGCAAATAGAATTAGGCGTTGAATGAAATTAGCCCGGGAATTAACAAGGATAATGCCGGGTTCTTTTCCTTATTTTTCCCGCCTTTTTAACTGTTTTTTTGTCACGTCGTGTCCCCCCGGCGGTGACGCGGGAAATTTACCCGCCAATTTCGGAAAGACAAACGAAGGTTCCTTTTTCAAATTGTTTCCTTTTTTCCGTTTTCTTTTTTATTTATTTTTTCCATTGCTGTGAATCAGACTGTATGTTCTTTTCCCAAAAATGTTAATCGTCCTCGTATTACAATGTCCATTAAAATTTTAAGATTTCCCGGCATCTGTTAAAGCTAAAATGCCTTGCATTACCGAGTGGGATTTCAAGATGATGAACCTTAGTTTTTAAACTGCCCAAAATAGCACAAGCTGCAATGTTGCTAAAGTATTTCAAATTCAGTTTTAGAATAAAGGAAAACAAAGTTTCATGTATTTTATTCGAAGATCTTGTTTCTCAAATAAGTTTTACCTATTATATATGACAACATAATTAAATATTAGTTTTAGTTATTTATTTAATTTGCCAACACATGTCATATTTTTTTTAAATGTGTTTTTATATAAAAGGACATAAAACTTTGTTTTCCGTTATTCTAAAACTGAGTTAAAAATACCATTTTTCAGGTTCTTAAAAATAACTTAGGTCAGTACTTCTAAGATGAAATAGGCACCTGCTTGCAAACTTCCCTAACCCATAATTAAGTAAGTAACATTATAGCGTTTTCCAAGGAAATATCGCTTAAACTTCGATAAAACTTGATGTTACGTTCATTCGGCAATTATAAGCGTTATTTCCACCTAAACGACGTTCGTGGGGTTCTTAGCGGCTGCTGTAGAGATAATGGAAGAGACAATGTCTTTAGGTTGATTTGAGATATTTGCTTAAACCAGAAGATCTATTTACATATACATATAATCACGCCTTTATCCCTAATGGGGTAGGCAGAGCGCAAACGATCCAAACGAAGGTCGTCCCGCCACGTCTGACAAAGTTTTGAGGGTTATTTAAGATAGAATTTTAGGTATATTGCTGTAGTGACAGGTTGTCAGCCCATCGCCTAAATTACAATATACTGAAACCCTCGGATCCCTTAGCTGGATTTTACAGCATGCCCGGGAGGAAATGCAGCTGGCACATTCTATGTTTTTCTCTCGCTCCCAGACCAGCATGGAAGTATAAGATCTATTTGATTGAGTTTATTTCGCATATTATTATCTTCTACGTGATTTTCTAGAGTGGCCATAAATAATCAATTAAACAAGACATTGGTACCAATTCTTAGTTGCAAAAATCACGACTTAACGAATATATGTCTATATAAGTCTATACCTACTCGTCATTCTCTGTCATGAGAGAATAGAAAGGGACGCTCATATGTTAGTAAAGATTTAGTTTAGTTGCGCGCTCTACGAATCGATAGGATAGCGTAAGTATGAAAAATGACCAGACCAATAAAAGAAAACGCTAACATTATTTACAGTTTCCTGAAATACATTTTATTTAAATGTAATCTCACTTGAAAAACATTAAAAAAAAGAAAATAGTTACTTTTAATATCTGCTAAATAATATAGAGCACTATATTATGGGAATTACTTTCACGCAAAAAATTGTCTTTATAAATAACGTTTGAATCGTCCATGATTTAAAAATGTAGGCTCCTAAATCTATCCATTAGAATCTATCTAGTGTTTTAAACTCCGTGTAACCAGGGGTTTAAGAAAAGGGGCCTTTAAAATGTCAAAAGAAGGCGAATTTCCTCCCTTGAGGGCCACCCCCTTAATTATATCTTTTAATGTAATGACGGAGTGCATTTTTAGATCACCCCCTATGTAAAGTATTGTACATTGGGGGAGTAAAGAACACATTTTTAGGGGAGTTTATCATGGAAGTTGCAAGTTTTGAAAAATGTCTGCCGTGGCATCTTTTTGAAATTATATTCTACTTTGGGATTAAACCTAGAGATTAAAATTCTTCCATGCTGCACTGGGAGCGAGAGAAAAACATAGAATGTGCCAGCTGAATTGGCCTGGGAGCGAGAAAAAACCATAGAATGTGCTGCATTTCCTCCCGGGCATACTATACAAACCAGCTAAAGGATCCGAAGGTTTTAGTATATTGCAATTTAGGCGATGGGCTTACTACCTGTCAGTACAGTAATATACCTACAAATCTATTTTAAATATCCCTCAAAACTTTGTCAGACGTGGCGGGACGATCTTTGTTTAGGTCGTTTACGCTCTGCCTACCCACCCCATAAGGAATAAAGGCGTGACTAAATGTATGTATGTAGAGATTAATTTCTTCAAATAAGTAATTCACTTCGCAATATTTACACTTTTTTGAACGTGATATACGGTATATTTATTACGCTAATCACAAAAAAACATAATTATTCCTTTGTTTTATTTATTTCATTTATCAGTTTTCTTAGTATTTTGTATCTATTTAGGTACAAACATTGCTGTAGTGTAGTGTAGATGCAAGGTACCTGAAAATTTTAAATTGCGTTTGTCAGAATAATCACTATTATTTTAAATATTGTATAATGAAATAGCAAACACCTTTTAAAAACACATTTTTGAGCATAATTAGGTTTCGTAGTTAAAAGATTTCGCTCGGAGGCAAAAGCTTTACGAGACAGATTATTTTAATTACGTTTTATGAACTACAGATTTTCAACTTAAATCTCTATTTTTTTTTCCCCGTGGTCTAGTGGTCAGAGCCATGGGTTTACGATTCGGAGATCCTGGGTTCGATTCTCAGGGGGGAACACAAAGTTGATATTTGTCAATTTATCACTTTGTGAGGTTTTCCTCAGTTTGTTTAGGATATTGCAGGCAATTGCAAAAGTAAAAGGATGCCGTGCTTCGGAGGGCACGTTAAGCCGCCGACGGCCGATCGCGGTTGCTGTCTTTGATAGTGGTCGTTACTCAAACCATGTCAGAGAAGCCTAATAGCTGTGGTAATAGACGGTTTGAAAACTCTGACACCAGGTTGATTTAGGTCGACGTTCGACTCGAGAATCCACTCGCTAATAAGAAGTAGATTTACCAAAACATGACCTATAGCTACAGTAATTTTTAATTTGTTTAGGTTCTATACGTACTAGACACATACTTACAAATTTTCCACAAGATTTTTCAGTTGCCTTAAAATATTTTACAAATTCTGCTACCGAGTACAAAATAAAACAAATGTAGCGAGTACGTCCATATTTTAAAGTCGCGAGACACGAAACGAAATTAAAGAACAACACAGCGCGCATCTTCGCAATTTAAAACAGGGGGCGAATTTATTCCTTCTTTTACCCCCCTTACCCCCCACCAGGCTAACTTGACCCACCATTTCTATCGCCTTAAGCGTAAAAGAAGGAGTTGAAGAGGTCTTCCTTGAGTGGTCGCCGTGGAAGAGGGTAGTGGCCCTAAAAAATCTACCCTTCTTATTTCAAAAGAGGGTTGAGAAAATTGATTATTATTATTCTTTAAGTCTTTCGTTTGTTGAGCCTACTTTGTCACAGAGAAAGGGGCCTTTAAAATTTATTTGAGTAGATAAATAAAATAAAAAGTTTTTATTCATTTGTATTTTATGTTTGGACCTAAAATAAGATTCCTTCATTTTAATTAAGAAAGCAATGAAACTTCTACGATGCATATTGAAATATAATCTTCAAGATATTATTTTGTTAGGTTAAGTTAGATAATATTTTGTTGGAAGACTAAAATTGATTCATTTATTATACTAACAGCAACTTCTAAACTACGTACGTATTTAGATAAATATAATCGAATCAAGCCGTAGTGCAGAGGTAGGCTCTGAAGCCTTTTAAATAAGTTTTTAATAACTAAAAAAGTTTCCCGTGAGTTGAATAAAATGGAATTGTATTTTCCGCTTCACCGCTTTTAAGAGCACATTCTTATTTAAAATTTCGGGTAACCAAATTTTCTTTAGAAACTTATTCATTAAACTTGAACTGTACTTGAATACTTATACTCAAATACCTATCAAGGCTTTCAAATAACAACGGATAATCCTAAAGTTCATCAACCCTTACATCCGAATCGATTCAAAATCCGAAACTCTCGAGATTTGAAAATGGAAGCTACACTCGCCCGCGGAATTCCAATGACGAATTGCGCGGGCTTTTTCTTGTTTACTTTCCGCCATCTTACATTTACCGCCACCAAAATACATAACCTCTTTCACTTCTTACATTTTCTATGAAATCAGGGGCAAGATTAGGCTTGTTACGAAGTTGTGGCTGCAAATATAACTTGGTAAGATTTTCCCCGCTGTCTTGGGCAAGGATTTATCGTCTTGCAGGGGGAAAGAGAGTGTAAAAATAAGAAAGGGCTGTTTTTCCTGGGGGACGCCGGGGGGAAGGGGTAAGAGATTCAATTAAGTCTGGGGGTGCGCGATTAATTATGCTTTCCGTATTATAGGCGGGTGAAAAAATGGCCGCCGCGGAGACGGAGCGGCGTTGTTTTGAATCGCCAAGGAAATATGAGAATAGACGTTGATATTTTTTGTTTTTTTAATGATTTTTCTGTTGGGGATTTTTTTTTGTATTTTTGTATTATCAATATCACACTGACACACTATTAAGAAGAAAAATATTAAAACTTAAGTAAAAGGAAAAAAAACTACTTTAAAAGCAACTTTTCAAAAGCTCTACAATCGACTCTATTAAGACTAATAGGTACGTTTCTAGTAATTATTTTAGATCCTCATGAAAACCAACCGTTTTAATTTTAAATCTTGTGGTAAAGGAAATGAAATGAAAATAGCGTTCAAGGGTAAATTTCAATTGTTTATTTCTATATAAATAATGTAACTACAGTCTACAATATTTTTCTGTTTATTTATAGAATCGTATACCTACCTAAGCTTATTCGTATTTAAAGAAACGCATTCACATATTTTCTGCAATGCCCTATTTTACGAACAAAAGAAAATTCTTTTCTAAAGTAAGTAATAAAGCATGTCAATAAGGCATGTCGTCAATGAACGAACATTTCTTCACATGTCTTAACTTACTGACCCACTTATGGTAACCCCAAATCAAAACATACGTTTGACACATTCACATACGAGAATTCAGTAAGCTAACACGCGAAAATAGTCCTTAATGTGTTAGACGTGTGGGTGTTTGTCAAATGAAGGGTTAAGAATTTCGTATCATTGAAATAAGTAATATATTAGGCAGTTTAAGTTCTCTTAAGATTTCTAGGTGAGTAATAAGGTAAGTATTGATTCTCAAGGCTTGTAATGATTCTCAAGAGTTAGAAGTTAATTTTATCATCAAGACAACACTTATTTTGTACTTATAAAAATAAATATTTACATCTTTTATTATATTTGTAAGTAATACAACATAGATATTACTGGCAATATTAATAGTAAATGAACCAAAAATATAAGAGATATAACCTTGCAACAAACATTTTAAACTAAATAACGCTTATGAAACAGAATAATTATTTTACTGGTGGTCTTATAGACGTATTTTAATTATTAATAATTTAAAGTTCATAAAATAAATAATGGTTAAAATGTATCTAATAATTTGAACGAAACAAGTAAAACAAATTTTATTCAAAAACTGTTCTCAAATTAAAAAGAAAATCCAACAATCAACTCCCGCCAACTCGAAGAAGAACTCCTCACAAAATTTGAATTTAGAACGACGCAATCGAACGAACAAAGCGTTTGAAATCTTAACCCCCACCTTGCATATCTATAGAAAGGTACGCCAGCCAGTACGCCACACTTTTATTCTTGGGCCGGGCCGTCCACCCCATTTAAAAGAAGCCATCTTGGGATTGGGCACAGAGGGGTGCACCCCTCACCCCTCTGCCCACCCCACGGAACCACTTTTCTCGGCGAAGTGTTGTTTTAATTCTACCAAATATCTTTTCGCGAATACCTCAGTGGAACTTTTGATATAATTTCTTGGGGTAATATTTATACGTTTGAGATGTAAGGATTGGTGAGTGTGTGCGTGTAATTACAAGTGCTGGAGTATTTCTTAGGTCTGTTTGAATTTGGAATAAGAATTTAGCGCGGAAACTTTGTAGCAAGAATTTCTGGACGGAAATGGTCGATTTCGTCGTAGGATTTACGACAAGAGATTTTTTAATAAGTAGTGTTTTACTTACGTGATTATTGTTTAATGTTTGAAATTGAAAAAGGGTGCTAGAAAATCGCATGAAATATAAAGATAAAAATACATTATTGCACGTAAGAAAACAAATCATACCTACCTACAACACAACAGATAACAACAAAAGACAAGTACAACACAGGCGGAAGAAAATCCTAGACGAAAGTTTACAATCGTAGATGAAATTTTATTGCAAAATTTTCATAGGCCCAGCGAGACTCTACCATATGGCAGGTTATACGCTCTTTCCTTAGCACTTTGTACAGGAATTACAATTTGGCATTTCGCCAAAGGTTTCAAACGTTTAAAAGCGTGCAAGTACACGTGTCGCTTATTCGAATCATATCAGAATCTTACAAGTCCCAATATTAAAAGAACCTATTTCCAAACTGATTGTTGTCAATTAGAAAATCTATTTCAAAGCCAGACTTTGATATTCAAGTCTCACAGGTAAAGGAATTCCTGCCACTGGGTCCTATAGTCCAGCTACGTTTTAATTTCTATGCAAATTCCTTGGTCCCCAGTAATCTATGAGCTATATAACGCGACCGTGTCAAATGCTGTCGAAAAGTTAATGAAAATGCTAAGGTTTCGGCACTTCCCAATTTTATGGACTTTTAACGCTAGACTATGGAGATGAGGATGGTTGATATTGAATAGACAATGTTGCTAAAGGTGACTTGGTTAGTAGTTTTCCAAACTTTATATATCCTTCCATGCTGGCCGGGGAGCGAGAGAAGAACATAGAATATGCCAGCTGCATTTCCTCCAGGCCATTCTGTAAAAATCAGCTAAGGGATCCAAGGTTTTCAGTATATTGCAATTTAGGCGATGGGCTGACAACCTGTCACTACAGCAATATACCTCCAGTAAACGGCTTTTGTTTAGGTCGTTTACGTTTACTCTGCCTACCCTATTAGGTATAAGGGCGTGAATATATGTATATATGTAAATCTTCCTTTAAAACCCATGGCAGCTTATAGAATTAAGTGAAACGTTTGATAAAGGTGCCTAGGTATAGATGGTGGGATAGAGGAGGCAGACTCGATTAACAGTATCGAAGGGAGCTCAATTTTCCTATTAGCAAGGAAAGTGAACAGGTAAATTGTGTACTAGAGATTGAATTGAATATCTTGACTGGAGAAAAATAATCAGTGGGCTCGAATTTTAACTTTTCAATACCTTCCTTCCACGTGTTTGTTTTTGAAATAAATAATAATGTATCTTAATTTCAGACTTTCATCCATATACACTTATTATAACATATTATAACAACAATACATCAATAACATTTATTGTTGTTTTAAGGTGCCTTAAGTTTATATTTAAGAGAGCTCAATTTTCCTATTAGCAAGGAAAGTGACTAGAAAAATTGAGTACTAGAGTCTGACTACCTTAACTGAAGAAAAAAAACCAGTATGGGCTTGGAGTTTTAACTATTCGATACCTACATACATACTTACATATAATCACGCCTTTATCCCTATTGAGGTAGGAAGAGCGTAAAAGACTTCAACAAACGTTGCTCCGCCACGTTTTACAATGTTGAGGGTTATTTAAGATAGATTTGTAGGTATATTGCAGTAGTGAAAGGTTGTCAGCCAATCGTCTTAATTGTAATATACAGAAACCTCGGATCCCTTAGCTGGTTTTTACAGCATGCCCGGGAGGTGCAGCTGGCACATTGTATGTTTTTCTCTCGCTCCCAGTACAGCATGGAAGTTTTCGATACCTTCCTTTCACATACTGATAAATCAAAGACTACCCACCAGTGTTTGACCTCTACGTTTCGACACTTAACAAGAGTCTTTTTGGTCGTTTAGTGATAAAATTCCCTTCACATGTTTGTTTTTGAATAAGTAATATTCATTGTTGTTTTAAGGTCTCTTAAGTGTTTATATTTAAAGTAATTTAAACTGTTTTCTTTTGTTTCAGATTCATTATCAAATTCATCATTGTCCCTTTTTTCTTATAATAACTTATGATGATTAATCGGTTTTTATTTACAAAAAATATAATGAAAGTAAACCTTTCAAATAACTATAACTGATGATTATTCTGAATCTGTAATTTTACAACTTTGCTATTTTGTAATGTAAGGGCCGTATTTATGATTATAAATACGCCCTTACATTACGAACTCAAACTCACTGTACTCATGAGAGCTGATTAGCTCTGTAATTTTACAACTTTGCTATTTTGTAATGTAAGGGCCGTATTTATGATTATAAATACGCCCTTACATTACGAACTCAAACTCACTCAGCTCTCATGAGTACTCGACCGATACATGTCTACTCAAACTCACTGTACTCATGAGAGCTAATCAGAGCTGATTACCTCTCATGAGTACAGTGAGTTTGAGTTCGTAATGTAAGGGCGTATTTATAATCATAAATACGGCCCTTACATTACAAAATAGCAAAGTTGTAAAATTACAGAGCTAATCAGCTCTCGTGAGTACAGTGAGTTTGAGTTCGTATCAGAAATGTCATTTCAGTACAAATTGGCCCGTCAAATTCATACTTAATACTGGTCTCAAGATTGAGATCGCTTCATAAATACGAGCGTAAGTAACTTAAAATAGAGTTTCTGTTTGTTATCTTTATTATTTTCTATTTATTCTTTTACCAATAACGACTTATATTCCAACAATAAAAATGTTTATTTTTTCAACTCGCTGTTTATTTATCTTAACCCCACCTCATTCAGATACACATTTTCAGGGCCATAATAACCTCTGAAAAGGCTTAAAACCTCCTTGGCGGGGGGATTATCTACAGAGGCGGTAAAACGGGAAAATATCCCGAAAGTCGATTATAACTCGCGGGATAGCGCCTGAAAGAATACTCGGTTTGCGGAGTGCTACTCATGTCTCTCGATCGAATTTGGCAGGCGTTTGGGGGTGCAGTTGAAAATACATACATACCTATAATCAAGGGGGTAGGCAGAGAGTAAACGACCTAAACGGAGGTCGTCCCGCCACGACTGACAGAGTTTTGAGGGTTGTTTAAGATAGATTTGTAGGTATATTGCTGTAGTGACAGGTTGTCAGCCCATTGCCTAAATTACAATCTACTGAAACCCTCGGATCCTTTAGCTGATTTTTATAGGAAGGCATATTCTATGATTTCTCTCACTCCCAGGCCAGCATTGAAGAAAAATCTACGGTCTATTTCGGATTAGTAAAGTATTTACATTCAAATTCAACCATTGATACATATTTTTTGCCGTTCAGGAAAAATAAAAATGTGCATGAATATTATATCAAGTTAAATATAGTAAGAGCGCTCCACCTCGTAAATCCAAACTCTGAAGTTAATCGCTTTCTAAAAACGTTGGTAGCACCCGAACTCCTATCTACATCTCCAGACAATTACAGTTTTTGCCCAGACCAACTTCCCAAATTCGAAAAACGTTAGTTGCCGTACAGTCCCGAACAAAGTCGAAAAGGCGAGATCACGTATGTCGATAACATTAGTAAGTTTTCACATTAAAGCAACTTTTATTACACTTATCTTTGCGCAAGGGTGTACGCCTTGTTCGAGCAAAAATGTAGCCAGTTTGAAACTCTCGGTGACGGATTTAAATTCTGGAATTCCAAATTTGAATTTTAAAGTTCTTTTGAGTTTTGAAGTGGTATTATAAAACTAATATGGGTCTTATAAGACCGTTGGGATGGGATGACTTTTCAGGTAGATTCTGTCGATTGTAATAATGGTTGTTTTAATATCTTTGACATTATACTCTTATGGCGGTGTGTTCTCAGAAGGGTACCCCAAGGACAGTCTTAAAATTTTTAAACACATGTTTTAGAATTATACTGTGTTCCTTAGTATGGCATTAACTGCCTCCGTGGTCTAGTGGCTAGTGCCATGGACTCCTGATCCAGAGGTCCTGGGTTCGATTCCCAGGGGGGAATCACAAAGTTGATATTTGAGAATTTATCACTTTGTGAATGTTTCCCCAGTTTGGTTAGGACATTGCAGGTTGAATCACCTGATTGTCCGAAAAAGAAAAAGATTTTCGTGCTTCGGAGGGCACGTTAAGCCGTCGGTCCCGGTCGCTGTCTTTGATAGTGGTCGTTACTCAAACCATGTCAGAGGCCTGATAGTTGTGCTACTAGGCGGTTTAAAAACTCTGACACCAGGGTTCATCGGGTCGATAGACTCGATACCCACTCGACAGAAGAAGAAGTATGGCATTAGATAATAATGCACATGATAGATAACAAGAACATAAATACAGATTATTATTCATTAATCATTATGTACCCCAGAAATATAAAAAATATCAAGCAGAAATATAATTTGAAAACTACACGCCAAAAACTGACAATGAAATCAATACGTACAGCAAGAAATTGTACTAGGCTCAATTCTTTTCAGTAACTTCTAATGTCTTCTAAGTAGGTAAAAACGAACAGATTTTCGTCTAAAATCTGTATCCAGCAGGCAGTATAGCACACAATCTGAATAAATGACCGAAGCTTCGAACGAAGCCAAACATATTTAAAAAAAACTACACACTGAAAAACAATAATGAATCAATGAGTGAGTACCACAAGGAATATTATTAGGCCCGTTTTTTCAGTACATATACTAGGTCCATTTCTTTTTAATACCTTTGTATCTTTCTAGTATAAATATACTAGTGCGAACATATTTTCGTCTAAAAGCTATATAAAAAAGTCAGAAAAAGCACCCAATCTGAAAAAAACAATGACTGCCGCAAGGAATCATACTAGCCCCATTTCTTTTTAAAGCTTATAAAATTAATCATACAAACTTCTAAGTACCAAATATACAAGTAATACGAACAGATTTTCTTGCAAAATCTGTACATTCAGTATAGCACACAATCTGAACAAATGACCGAAGCTGAGCAGCGGAGCCGGTTTACGACATTGCCTATAAGAAAGCGGGCGGCGTTATAAAATTTGCATTTGGCGGCGTAATGCAGGCGGGGGACGCTGGCAAGTATGGAGACGGCTTTAGAAAACGCGAGGAGTTGATAACAAAGAGAACAGGAAAGAGTTTGTATTGTTAAAAAGATCAAAATATATACGATCGTTGATTACAAAATGATTCAACTACTGAATATTTTTATTACTGGAAATAGTAAGTAAAGGTAAAGTTATAATACATACATACATACATATAATCACGCCTTTATCCCTAATGAGGTAGGCAGAGCGTAAACGTAAAGTTATAATACTTATTGTAATTCTAATTAGACTTTACATGAAACATCCTCAATCGATATACCTAATGACTTAAGTAGATGTTTTTATTACACTTCTAAAAATAAACCACCGTGCTTTGTAACTTATATAATAACTTTATACTTCCATGCTGGTCTGGGAGCGAGAGAAAAACATAGAATGTGCCAGCTGCATATCCTCCCGGGCATGCTGTAAGAACCAGCTAAGGGATCCGAGGGTTACAGTATATTGTAATTTAGGCGATGGGCTGACAACCTGTCACTACAGCGGTATAGCTATAAATCTATCTTAAATAACCCTCAAAACTTTGTCAGACGTGGCGGAACGACCTTTGTTTAGGTCGTTTACGCTCTGCCTACCCCATTAGGGATAAAGGCGTGATTATATGTATGTATGTATGTATGTGCTTTGTAAATCCTTCTTTCTACTGTCATAGACTGGAAGCGATAGCTGAAGTTCTCTCCTCGGACATAATGTATAAATCACTAGAGAGTTTAGTGTGTTGTGATACACTCCTATTTATGCGATGGATTGCAAATTTTGGATTAACATTTATATGAGGCGAAATCGGCTTTTGATAAATCTTTGACGTTCTGCCTACCCCGTGAGTTATACAAGTATGATGTTGTGTTACTAAGAAATCATCTCCACATTAAAGATCGTATTTACAAAGTGATCTCAAGATTGAGAGCGATATTAATTATGGATTTGACTGGCCATTTTGTACTAACTCAATTGTTATAGCTCAGTATCGAGAGGAATGGAATGGTATTCCCAGGTCGTAGAATCAAATCCTCCCCAGGTCAATTTTATTTCTTATTTATCTCAAAATCTTTATCTCAAAAAGAAGCCGTCTCCATACTAGTTTTCCTAAGAGGGGGGTAGTTGTCCGACCTCCCGCGCAAGCACCACCACCCTACAGGAAAAAGGAGGGTAGGAAAATTTCCATTTTCTTCAGTCGCTCGCCCGTCTGCACCAGTTTTTGATTAACGGACGACGACGACGAAATTTCATTATGTATTCATCTCCCCCTGGGCTTATTTACTTGGCGCTATTGTTTAGATTCTAAGGTGTACGGTTATTTATATTTCGCATTTTGTAATGAGTAATAAACTGCTCATCATCACGGTTGAAGATAAAAAAATGTATATTGGGCTTGATTCTGGATACCACCTGCTGAAGCTAAAATTAAAATCTATCTATCAATGATAAAATTGAAAAAGGACAGGCGATTTCTACTCTATGGTTTTACACTTTGCCCGGTAGATTTTGACGTGCTTTTGCACGTTTCCCCAGTATTTATGTCAATTTTATCCGCCATATCATATGACGGTGGATAAAAATTACAGATAACGCATAAAACCACTGACTATAAATTAAAAACTGGAGAGAAGACTCTTGTCCTTTTCCAGTGTTTTCAGTCTGAAAGTGACAAATAGATTTTATTTTAGTTTTAGCCGACAAGGAAGGAAGTATGTATTTTTTGTGATGGCATCTTAAATATAGTCAAAAGCAGTGGTCATCCAGTTAGAGCGATCAAGCTGTCGAATAATTTGCCCGAAGACATTCGACGTGCACCGTATCTTGAGACTTTTAAGAGCCGTATTAAAAAACATTACTTGGAACAAATAATTACTATTTGATCTTTAGTTTCCTTCACTTTTATCCTGTGCTGTATATCTACTGTTGCTGTCAATTCCTTCGTCTAGTTCTGTCTGATTGTAGTTTGCATTATCCTATCTTTCATTAGTTTATGCATTAGTTTATTATAGATTATGCATTAGTTTATTTTACTAATATATATGTAGCAGATTGTACTTAGTTTATGTATTATATGTAATGTAATGTATTTAGGCTAGGTTTGCACTATCCCGCTTACCGCTACGCATTTTTCTTTCACCCAAAGGTTGACTGGAAGAAATTGCTACCTTAGCAATAAGGCCACCTGTGTTGTACTTGTCTTTTTTTATCTGTTGTGTTGATGATTTGTATTCTTACTTTGTTTTATTGCATAACTTATATTTATGTTATGCTAAAGTCAACTTCCTTGGAGTTGACGATGAAGCGAGCTTATCCCAGACGATTTAAAGATGGGGATTTGTGTGGAATGGGATCTACCTCCTAGTGGTGCACCCCGGGCAACGGATACACGCACAGGCTTTTATGTAAATACTCGTAAGTCCGGCAAAACGATCCCAACAATGCGGTGGTAGGATCCGCAAGGGGCCACCTGGCTTGCGACCACCCTCTCACCGGAGTCCGGCACCAAATAGCTTGCTGTGTTCCGTCAGTGCGTGAGATTGCCAGTGCCATAACAGGCATCTTCTGGGTGAGCTCGCTCCATCGTCGACTCTGTCACGGTCATGCCTGACCTAGTGTCTAGAGTCAAGAGCAAAACCCATTTATAATAAAAAATAAAGACACTTGCACTCCCACGCAGCGATGTTATTCAAATGTTTTAGGAGATTGTTTTTTACGATCAATAATTTTCTGATATGTAAATAGTAGTTCCTATTCTATGGTTCCTATAAGATTCTTATAGCGGTGTTTTCAATTTGATAATAAATATTTAATCCTTGCATATGAAATTGAAGTTAGTATCAAAAACGTGGAACAACTTTTTTAAATGAAACTATTATTCAATCAATCAAATTAAGTGCCGATTCGATAAAATAATATACCCTTCCGCCATTTTACAGGCAGATCATTGAACCCTTTGGCAAAAAAATCTAAGGAGCGAGAGTCTATGAACTGCTTTAAGCCAATTTTGACAGATGTGTTTTTTTCCTTGTAAAAAGTTATCCAAGTTTTGAAAAAAGTGGTTATCGGTTGGGCAAGATCTGGAGAATATGGTGGGTGACGCAGAGGTTCCAGTCGCAGTTCCTGTATCTTGGCGACCGTTTGATGTGCAGTGTGTGGTCTAGCGTTATCCTGAAGGAGCAGTGGGCTACAGCAATTCACCAGTCTCGGTTGTTTAATGGCGAGCTTTTCCATCATTGTTTGCAGTTGTTGGCTAAACAAGTCTGCAGTAATAGTCTGGCCTAATCTCAAGAAGCTGTAGTGGATAACACCAGCAGTGGACCACCAAACACTAAACAGAATCTTCTTTTTGTTTAGATTCCGCTAAGGGCAAGGTTTTGCCGGTTTTCCAGGGTTAAGCCATTGTGATGATCGCTTGCGATTGTCGTAAAAGATCCATTTCTCATCACTGGTCACCATACGGTTCAAAATTCCCTCATTATTGTGATGATAAAAACGAAAAAACGCAGCAAGCGACGCGTGTTTTTTGGTTTGCTTCAGACAATTCGTGCGGTACCCACTTTTTGACTTTTCCGGTTTTTGCCAATGGATAAGATACCGTTTTGTCACTTACGCTAAAAGCTGCTGCTAATTTAGAAGTAGTTTGAGATGGATCCGCTTCTACTATCGCCAATATTTCTTCGTTATTCTCTTGAGTATCAGGTCGTCCGCGTAGTTCATTGTGTACATCGAAATTTCCAGAACGGAAACATTGAAACCGAAAACGCATCGTTCGTTCGTAACGGTGCCTGGTCCGAACACGTTGTTAATTATTTGAGCCGTTTCTGCAGTACTGGTTCCACGGTAGAATCGTATTTGTGAATTTGTACATAGTTGTTGTAAAAGTAACGTTCAAAACTCATCCATCATTCTTCTGCCTGTTTTTTCAAAATAAATTTGAATTTGGAATTCCTAATCAAACGCAAGATATTTTATTTTAAAGCTGCCAGTATTGAGTACCGGCAAATTTATATGTAAGGACCTAATATTATTCCGTGGATCGTAAAGCTATCTGAATTATCCAGTTCATTCAAGGCTTTTAAGCTTTTGATTGATGGCGCAGCGTAGCACGACCTCCTACCAGGTGGACCGATGACCTTGTGAAGGTTGCGGGCAGCGGGTGGATGCAGTCGGCTCAAAAGAGTGATCTGTGGAGAACTTGGGGGAGGCTTATGTCCAGCAGTGGACGTCGCACGGCTGGTGATGATGAAGCTTTTGATAAAAATTAACTTCAGCAAAATAAAAAGAAATACTAATCTTTAAGTAATGACTTTGTTATGACTATCTTACGACTTTAAAAGTTTGACTGTAAGAATACATAAATACAAACATATAATCACGCCTTTCCCTAATAGGGCAGGAAGAGCGAAAATGACCCAGACAAAGTTTTGAGGGTTATTTAATATGTCTAAGCTTGCAATATACTGTAGACCTCGAACCCCTTAGCTGTTTTTTACAGCATGCCCGGAAGGAAAAGCAGCTGGCACATACTATGTTTTTTTTCTAGCTCCCGGTCCAGCAAGGAAGAAACCATCTTAACTATTTATAAACAATATCATACAATGAAAAACTGATAAAATCACATCTGTTTTCTACTGTGGGAATCGAACCCACAAACTCTGGATCGACAGCCCAAGGTCACAGAGGTAGTTGTCTAGATTTGAACATGAACACTAATATCATTATAGTTGTGGTAAGAGTGTTTTCATGAAATGAGGTTTTAAATAAAGTCGCCATAATAATTATAATCACTGGTAGAAAGAACTGAATAGAAAATCCACTGACAGCCATTGAATATATTATGAACAAACATATTTTTCTTTTTCAGTAATTTGTCAAGCAGTTTATTCTTTTCGGCCAATACTCAGGACCTCTATGAGGTTTGTTTTATTTAAAAAGTTACCATTTATTTAAAGACAAAATGTACCGGCTGAATATGCTGCAAAAATATTAAACTTAGCCTTGAAACATTTTATGAAGAAACAATGTTCTTTTTTCAGTTATCTGTCAAATAAGTATTTTCATAACTTCCATGCTGGATTGGGAGCGAGAGAAAAACATAGAATGTGCCAGCTGCATTTCCCGTGCATTCTGTATAAACCAGCTAAGGGATCCGAGGGTTTCAGTATATTGTAATTTAGACGATGGGCTGACAACCTGTCACTACAGCAATATACGTACAAATCTATCTTAAGTAACTCTCAAAACATTTTTAGATGTGGCGGAACGACCTATGTTTAGGTCTTTCTCGCTCTGCCTACCCCATTATGGATAAAAGCGTGACCACATGTATGTATGTATGTATATTTTTTGGCCAATGGTCAGAAAGTTTTCAATTAAAAATATTCTGCTCTGTGCGTCCCTCTCATTAGTTAGGTAGTACTTATAAATAAAACCAAGAAGTACCTAAGTAATATTTTTTTTAACGGAGACGCCTTTTATCCTCACTGGTAATATTGAAATTTTGGAAAAGGACTGTCTTTGCTTCTTATTATGATTCCAATTAGAATTTAACAATCAAAGTAGACACCTATCTAGCTAGAGGTAACAAAACGATTCTTAGGCGTAATCGTTACCAAAATTTTTTTTTTTTACCTTAGTAAGTTCATTTCTTTCTTGTTGATTTCTAGTATAATTAATAAAAACAAAAAGATACATACATATAATCACGTCTTTATCCCTAATGGGGTAGGCAGAACGAAAATGATCTAAACGAAGGTCGTTCCGCCACGTCTTACAAAGTGTTGAGGGTTATTTATGGTAGATTTATAGGTATATTGCTGTAGTGACAGGTCGTCAGCCCATCGCCTAAATTACAATCTCGAATCCCTTAGCTGGTTTTTACAAGCATGTCCGGAAGGAAATGCAGCTAGCGCATTTTATGTTTTTCTCTCGCTCCCAGGCCAGCATGGATAAAAAGGTATATTATCTGTGGCTCTAAACAACATCACATAAGCCTCACAGTTTCTCGCACGCACAGCCCGCATCAACCCTTTAGGAATTAGTTCTGCTACTGAACACCAGGTGGCAATAGTTGTCGCATTAAACATCCAAACAAGTTTTTACAAATACTTCACTGTATTTGATATAGAAGTAAATATTTAAAATAGAACTTTCATTTATTATTCATTGGGACGCGCAGGTACCTTTGAGGTGACTAGCAGACATCATCATTTTGATGCCCGCTAACCCAGCTAAGGATAATCAAAAAGTTTATTTTTACCTGAATCAATTGTCCTATGTCAAATAGGTAAATAATTTGATTGTTATTGCTAGTCACTTTATAATCGTGATATTTATTTTTGTTTAATTAAAAAAATATTTATTTTGCTTTACTTTGATTTATGTCAAAAAAAATCAAAGGTATACTAAATATTTAATTTCTATATCTTTTATAGTAACATGAGAAGATTTTTTGGTTCTCTGTTTAAGAAACAGATGGCGCCATGTCAAAACAAAGGGGTCCAGTGAACTACCCTAAACAAAGCCGTTAGTTACAGAAGGGCTCTACAGATGGTAGCACTATTGCCAACCACACAAGCCAAACTAAAATACCAATCAAGCGAATGAAGAGTTTTCAGTAATTCGGAAAGCATTTGAAATCAAAGAGACTGATTTCTTCCCAGGTTCTTTTCGGACATGATTATATGTTTTAGAGTTTTATCATGGTACCTGTCCGCGATCATTCGTTATGATGACTAAAGTTCTCTTTGAAAATGAACCTTGATAACGGTTTCAAGCCCTATTATTTAATTTGTTTTAAATGCTTCATACCGAAAACGATTGATGACATGATTTTCACTATTTCAAGGGTTTCTGGTGTGATAGTTTTTAAATGTACATCGGCGTTGCTATTTCTAAAAATGTATGCATTTAAAAAAAAACAATACGAATACATTTAAAATTTTTTAAAATTAATGCTTAGATTTTGACTTCATTTAACAAGAAAACCCTCAAATTAACTGTATAGAACGAATCGGTTCGATTACCTAGATTATGGGTACACGTGTAGAAATAAAAATTACCTGCGAATATTTTTTTAATGCTACGCTACGACTGTAACTTGTGCCTGTGTAGTCTAGTGGTGTGATTTTTGCAATGTCGATCCGGTGATAGCTGATTCAATTTCTTCGAATGATCTATACATATATTTTTATTGAAAAAATATTTAAGATTTAGAAAATGATACCGTCTGAACTATCTGATTTCTTACAAAATATTATATTTTCATTCTTCGAAGAGCTTGAAACCTTTTAGTCACAGATGTTGTATTTTAATAGTATTTCTTTAATTGGACCAAAATAGGTGGTTTAAAAAGAAATGTGACAAACGCGCTAAGAAGCTCATTGGAGACTCAGCACTGGTTGAGGCAAAACTACAGAACCTTGAGCACCGTCGCAGAGTGGCGTGCATGTCGGTATTTTACAGGATACATTTCGGGGAGTGCGCGTTAGCACTTCATGACCTTATACCCCCCTCCCCTTTCCATCTCCGGAGCACGAGGCGTGGACAGGGGTTCCACCCTTATGTCGTGGATATACCACAAATTCGCACGAAGCGGTTCGCTTCCACATTCTTAATGCGAACGGCTAAGGAGTGGAACTCCCTGCCGGCGGATCTGTTTCCGGAACAATATAACCTGGGCCTTTTCAAGGCGAGAGTGAATAGGCACTACATAGGTGAGTATGTTTCAACATAGTCCGCATCGTCACTTTCCACCAGGTGAGATGGCGGACAAATGCTCGCCTATATATATTAAAAAAAAAAAAAAAAAAAAAAAATGTATTCGCCAAAGCTCAAAAACTATCTATGAATAATACGGAAAATAAGAGTTGCAAGATATATTAAATAAGAAAGATAAACTCATAAAACATAATGTAGAAAAATTAAATGTCAATTTTGATAAATTAGGAATCGATCAAAACACGTGACAAATAAAATATGAGAACATTAGTCCTAACTTGTAATTACTTTGGTAAACTTGTTTTTTTTTATTGAATATGTGTGTCACTGCCTGTATACGATCACCAATTAATTTTTACCAGTAAAATTATACAAAGAAAAAGATTACTTTGCGTCAGAAGAAGTACTTAAAGCTAGAAACTGATTAAATAATTTCACGTCGAATTAACTTCAACAACAAACTCAAGATTGAAATTAATCAGTGATATTTTAGTGGGAACGGCATAAAAACGTGATGTAACGCAAAAAGATAAAAAAAATAAATTAGTAAGATAAAAATAATAAAAAAATGAATTTAATTTTATGCACTTTGGCAACGGTTCTGTCGGTTTTGGTGCCAGTTGAAGTGAAACGTACGTTTAAAATTGTTATTTTATTAAATAAGTACCAATAACACACAAATTACAACATTATTACTCAAGAGTACCTACATTTTAGTCAAAACGATGCTGTGCTGTAAAACATTACAAGAAATTTCAATATTTATTTTTGTACTAATTCTAATTTTAGCTCAAATTCAAGGGAAAAGTGTGTACTTTATTAATATTGAAATCACGAATTGGTAAATACTTATTATCATTTGAATTTCAAAACTAAAGTTTATCTTTTTCCAGAGTATGATCTCATAATAATACCAGTCCCAAAGGGCAGGATAAAAGAGCTAGCATCAAGACCAGACGACCAATGGAAATCAGAACATAATCACAATTCAGAACACAATCATAGAAAAGACCATCTTAGTAACATGAAACTTGACGTTGAACATTACGAAGAACCGACAGAATTACCAGATATAGACAATTTTGACTATGCGAATAACGATCGAGGAGAAAATGTACAACTAAGAGTTGCCAATTCTGGTGATAAAGATGACAGACCTGATAGAGATGACAGACCTGAAAGAGATGATGATTCTGATGCATATCCAAGTTATGGCGATCCGAGAATCGTAGGAGGTAGTGAAGTTGATATCAATTTGTACCCATATCACGTTGGGTATGGAACGAATTGTGGCGGCGCGATTATCGATAAGAAATATGTTTTAACAGCTGGACATTGTGGGTAAGCAACATTTTAATAAATTTATCAATATCCAGTAATTAGTTACAGATAATTATAATGGCCGAACTTTTAAATCTCAATTTCAATGTAATTAGTTCCAAACCAGGGTTCATCGGGTCGATAGACTTGATACCCACTCGACAGAAGAAGAAGTTCCAATCAAATTATTAATCAATAATAAAAGACAATTTTGAACTTAAATCAATGGAAACTCAAGCATTCAGATTCTTATCATTTATAATAATAATATTTCTTGTATCATATAAATAATATCAATAAGGACAATGACAGAAATGTACGATGATGATGAACCATTGACTTCATAATTAATTCCTATTACATTATAATACTTATTTTGCAACAAAAACGATTTCAAAAAAACTTATAATTTAAGTCAATTTTTCGTAATTTCAAAGCAAGAAGCCGTACATAAGGGTGGGCTCAAAATATCTGAACCAGGGAAAGAAGATTTTAGTAAAGAACAGCATAATCCACCCAATGTGGTTTGCGAAGAACAAAGAGCACCCGTTTGACTATGACTTCCAAATTCTAGAACTAATGGAACCAATACAGTTCAGTGATAATATACAGCCGATTAAAGTTGCTCATATAGAAGACATGGTCATCGGTAAGGTGGTTACTGTCACTGGATGGGGAAACACTGAAGAAAGTGTAAGTAGTTTTGAGTATGTTGTGTAATTTATGGAAGATATCAGCCATTTTGGAGAATCTTCGGGGAGGCCTATGTCCTGCAGTGGACGTCTATCGTTTCAGTTGACGATGGAAATTGAAAAAAGACAACTTTATTATTTTATTTATTTATTTTATAAGGTACAGGGTAAAACTTAACTTCTAAACATTGCCCCACAAAACTGTACATACAGTTTGACTGTGAGATCAGAATCTCGCTTAATTATACATTACAATGTAAAAATATACTTATTACTAATGCTTAATTACACATACTTATTACTAATGCTTAATTAGACATAGATTTTAAGAGATGATATTCTTAGGTAGACTATTCATTAAGTAAGGAAGGCGTTTTCTTAATGACCTATCACCGTAATAATTAGTTACTCCAGGAACAACAAATTTACCCGAGGTCATTGATCTTGTATTGTATTGATTATCTATCCTAACCAATAAGGGATCAAGGTCACGATTACTAACTTATAAATAGGCAGGTTAGTTTGATTAGACCGTCAGTGGCGGTCCGTTATGCCGCAAGGCGGGCAGGACCATGGGTGGTTGGTGGGTTGTAGACAATGAAAGTGCAGACGGGAAAACTCCAAAAAAATCAAGTCACTGACAGCAATCTTCAGTTCGTATCAGAAATGTCATATCAGTACATAATGGCCTGTCAAATCCAAACTTAATATTGCTCTCAATGTTGAGATCGCTTTATAAATACGAGCCTTAGGTGCGTGTCCCTGTTACGTCTTCTTCTAAAGTCTTCATCATTTAACAAAATTACACATACAAAATAATTCTCTCTTCCACAATAAAATCTCTTAAAAGAAATTGACCTTTCTATCTCGATTTATAGTTGATTAAAATATGAGCTGATTTGTCATAGATATGATTAGGACATTAAAAAAATATCGTCACCGGCGCTTATACCTCAGCAATTAATCTACGCAAGTTTACAACTTCATGCTTACTCGTGCCTTGTTTTGGATTCGATGATACACGTGGCAATGACCGATCAAGTAATTAACAGAGTACATTTCATAACACTTTGCAATCGACATTATTAAAAAGTTATATGATAATTGTCACGGTCGGGCTGGCAATCAAAAGGTACAAGTTTGTCAAGCTTTGGTTCAAAAACATTTTGGATTGGGCTCGAGTCTAGATTTGTGAGATATTCCCCATTTTGGTCAAAACATTGCAGGCCGAATCATAAAAAGGATTCCGTTCTTCAGAGGGCACGTTAATCCGTCGGTACCAGTCGCTGTCTTTGGTAGTGGTCGTTACTAAAACCATGCCAGAGGCCTAATAGTTGCGGTTTTAAAACTCTGATACCAGGGTTCATCGGTTCGTCGTTCGCCTCGAAAAACCCACACGCCAAAAAGAAGAAGAGTGACAGTAAATTTTACTTTCCTTTCAGGGTCCCTACTCCAATGTCCTCCGAGCAGTTCGTGTACCAATAATCTCCAAAGAACATTGCCAAACAGTGCCCTTCCCGTACTTCAGGGGAAGTCTGACGGCGAGGATGTTCTGCGCTGGCTTCTCAGAGGGAAAGAAAGACGCCTGTCAGGTACAATTTACGAGTCTCTTACAAACATATAATCACGCCTTTATCCCTAATGGGTGAGGCAGAGCGTAAACAACCTAAACAAAGGTCATTCTAGGTATATTGCCAGGCTGTCAGCCCATCGCCTAAATTGCAATACACTGCTCTCGGATCCCTTAGCTGGTATTCACAGCATGCCCGGGAGGAAAAGCAGCTGGCACATTCTATGTTTTTCTCTCACTCCCAGTCCAGCATGGAATAATACGAGTCTCCATCTTGAAATTTAGGAACATACGGGGTGTAAGGGACATCGTACCACAAACTGATAGGGGTTGCTCAGTAAATAACACTTAACTACTTCCACCAAGAAATTCTTTCAGGAAAAAGAGATTTTCGAACAAATTGTCTGATCGAGGTGGACATTTTGTATCGAAAAGCCAATTTTTGTTTTCACTACCTGAAAGAATTTCTTGGTGGAAGTTGTTCAGTATCGTTGACTGAACAGCCGCTGTCCATTAAACCCGGTAGAGCATGTTCTAGAATTTAGTACTCAAATCGTTCTGATATGATGATGAATTAATTTTATCCAATTTCAAGCTCCGAAGTAGAGGTGACATTGACAGAGCCGATATTAGAAAAATCCCACCTATAAATGCAGCTAGCCCAATCTATGTTTTTCTCTCTCTCCCAGTCCAGCATGGAAGTAACATTATAACTATCATCAAATATAATATGTAAATCTGATATTGGTAACTGTATTATACAGTTGATGAGTTTGATCAATAACCTTGTATATTTTACCTTTCAGGGTGATTCCGGAGGCCCAGCTGTATCAAACGACCGACTCCTAGGCATGGTATCTTTTGGCTACGGATGCGCCACACCAGGGTCCTTTGGGGTCTACAGCAAAGTGGCTAAAGTCAGGGAGTGGATCGAATCCCATACGGGCCTTAGATTACAATGAAATGTGATCGGTTTGGAAGAAAAATATTTATATACATTGTTGTTTTCATTTATTTCCGCGCCAACGTACTAAAATTTTAACCCCAACGTTTTTTAATAGCTCTATATGCCTAAATATTTGCATCACGCCTTTCTCCCTAATGAGGTAGACAAAAATCATTCCGCCACGTCTGACAAAGCTTTGAGGGTTATTTGAGATAGATTTGTAGGTATCTTGCTGTAGTCACAGGTTGTCAGCCTATCGCCTAAATTGATATATACAGAAACCCGAGGTATCCGAGATCCCATAGCTGGTTTTTACAGCATGCCCAGGAGGAACGGCAGCTGGCACTTTCTGTTTTTCTCTCTCTCCCATTCCAGCATGGAAGTAGGACTATTGATAGGACTGGTACCTATAATATTCATCAGAATGTTCACTAAAAGGCTCACCGACTTTCCGACATAGAAACCAAAAGGCAAAATGATGTAGCAGACGTCTAAGCTGCGTTGGCTGCTTTCTATCACGAAGCCTTAGGTTGGTTGGAGACAGGACAGAATAGGATGTGTCACCGAATTGTCAGATAAGTGAAATGATTGCTTGGGGGACACCCACTAAGGAAACACCTTCTGTAGATAGATAGATACATACATATAGTCACGCCTTTTTCCCTAATGGGGTAGGCAGAGTGTAAACGACCTAAACAGAGGTTGTTCCGCCACCTCTGACAAAGTTTTAAGGATTATTAAAGATAGATTTGTAGGTATATTGCTGTAGTGACAGTTTGTCGGCCTATCGCCTAAATTGCAATATACTGAAACCCTCGGATCCCTTAGCTGATTTTTACAGCATGCCCGGGAGGAAATACAGCTGGCAAATTCTATGTTTTTCTCTCGCTCCCAGTCCAGCATGGAAGTATAGATAGATAGATAGACAGATAAATCGTTTATTTCATTGCTACAGACACATACATAAACAACGGCTTAAGTTCGAAATGACAAGACAATTCTACTAATCGATTGGCCCTGATATTAGGGCATG
The DNA here is from genome assembly GCA_949820665.1 of Scrobipalpa costella. Classification (NCBI taxonomy): domain Eukaryota; kingdom Metazoa; phylum Arthropoda; class Insecta; order Lepidoptera; family Gelechiidae; genus Scrobipalpa; species Scrobipalpa costella. The sequence goes on along the minus strand of OX463320.1, from coordinate 3,948,304 downwards.
TATGTATGCTGCAGCAGTGCAAAAGGCCATAGCTCAGCGTCTATATTTGCTTTTGGCGGCAAATCGATGATTTTCAGTTCCTCGTAGCACAGCACATTTCTATGGTGATACTTTTTGACCAGCTAATTTTATTAATCGGTGGGGGAAATAATTAAATTACATTGGAAGTCTAATACTGTACTCCAATATAAAAAAACGCCTGCATGATACTCTATCCACCGTCTGATGCTAGTTTCTGTGAGGTAGGTATAAACTCCAGGGAAACCCCCACCACAGCCGTAGCAGAACGAGCAGTTTCCCACCAGCGTGCTATTGCTCACCGCCACACCACCGCTGTTGCCTTGGTAGAACATGGTAGAATACTGGACTAGGATTGATAAAACACAAGGAATGCACCAGCTGCATGGTTAGGTGAGGTCAGTCAGGCATGACAGATGTGTAAATTACTAGAAATAATTATAACGCTTTATTTTTATAGAATCTTATAAAAAGTTGTTTAGACGCCGGTATAATACTCTATCCACTGTCTGATGCTAGCTTCTGTGAGTTTGGTATACACGCCGGGGAAGCCCCGACCACAACCGTATCCGAACGAGGAGATTCCCACCAGTGTGCCGTTGCACACCGCCGCACCGCCGCTGTCGCCCTGGTAGAAAACATGATAGCAGAGTCAGACTGGACTAGACGGTTTAGGGCGCTTTTGCACTGTTCCGAATCCGTATCGGAATATTTTCTGATCCAAATTGGCCTTCCGAGTAAATGTATGACAGCTTGCGCACCCATCCATATCCGTTTTATATGGAAATTTCACGGATACGATTCGGATATAAACCGAATACGGAGCAGTGCAAAACTGCCCAGTGTTCGCCAGCAGGTTGACTTTCAACTTCAATGGTATAGATAGAACAAAAGCTATAAAAAAAAACTAAACAATCTCTTTCTCTTCCATTTCCGTGGTGAACTGGAAGCTATTAAAACAACATAGAATGCACCAGCTATTTATCTTACATTTTGTTAACTGACTAGGAATGAAAGAAAACGTAAACGGGGTATAAGGGATAACGTCCCCACAAACTGATAGGCGATTCTCAGTCAACGTAACTATCAGCAGGATTTTTTCATTTCCTGACAGAATTTCCTGCTGATAGAGGTTCAGTTTCGTTGACTGATCAACCCCTACCAGTTTGCGGGACGCTGTCCCTTACACCCGATATACGATGATAGAGACGTTCAATTTACAATGTGATTGTACCTCCTGTTATTTAACTGACATTTACAGTTTCTTCCATGCTGGCCTGGGAGCGAGAGAAAAACATAGAATGTGCCAGCTGCATTTCCTCCCGGGCATGCTGTAAAAACCAGCTAAGGGATCCGAGGGTTTCAGTATATTGTAATTTAGGCGATGGGCTGACAACCTGTCACTACAGCAATATACTTACAAATCTATCTTAAATAACACTCAAAACATTGTCGGACGAGGCGAAAGGATCTTTGTTTGGGTCGTTTACGCTCTGCCTACCCCATTAGGGACAAAGGCGTGATTATATGTATGTATGCATGTATGCATTTACAGTATTCTCAAAAAAAGAAGCAGCTCGTATGTATTAATTTTTTTGAGGATTTTTATCACTCACAATGGTATTTTTATTTCATATTAAGTATATGAAAGAAAGAAAATAATAAATTTGTTTCGGGCAATAATTTTGACTGTCAAGCCCTACGTAGTTATTAAGCTACATGGCTTAATGTCGCTAACGTCGCTATGACGTGTGCATAAGAAAAACTATGATATGTTCGTCACTCCCACTACCGTTTCAGTAGCTCAGTTGGTAGAGTGATGGACCGGCATTCCAGAGACGCAGTTTCGAGTCTTGCCAGAAACGAATTTTATATTTTCTTTCTTTGGTGAGTATCTATTATGTTTTTAGTCCCTAGCTCTCCATCATATTGGGATGTTCTTACCTGACAAGCATCCTTGCTCTTGCTTTCTCCAGCACAGAACATGGTGCTAGTGAGGGTATAATTGAACCACTTCTCCTTGACCACCTGGCATTTCTTGAAAGGGATCAGCTTTAGTTTCACTTGCTGCAGGTTTGTATGGTAGTCTGTCTGAAAATATAGCATAAGTATTTTAATTTCCAATTTCAAAAATCGTTATCTTGATTATAGCTTTTTGATCACCAAGTCCTTAGGAGACTTCTTGAATACTTTCGTGAATTAAACTCTAGATCTCTCTTGGCTGCATACATATAGTCACTCCTTTATCCCTATTGGGGTAGACTGAGCGTAAACGACCTTAACAAAGTTCGTTCCGCCACGTCAACCAAAGTTTTGAGGGTTATTTAAGATAGATTTGTAGTTATATTGCTATTGTTTTAAGTTGTCAGCCCATCGTCTAAATTGCAATATACAGAAACCCTTGGATCTCATAGCTAGTTTTATAGCATGCCCTGAAGGAAATGCAGCTGGCACTTTCTATGTTTTTCTCTTGGTCCCAGGCCAGCATGGAAGAATCTCTCCTAACTCTATGCAGTTTTTAACATAAAATGAATGGACAAAATGTTTGGCTTCGGGTTAGAACCTCTTCTGTCTTTTCAAATCTGCCTGGAAAGTGTGGTAAGTTTGACAAATATCGCCCATTTTAGTAGAGAATTTTCAAGATCTGTTATGATGTTCACCGACTGATAGAAGGCTACGCGGTAGACCTAGGCGGAGATGGCGGGACGAGCTGGAGGCTTGGCTGGAAGAGGCACAAGATAGTGATTCCTGGAGCAGAGAGAGGCCTATTCCCAGCAGTGGGACACATAATGGCTATATAAGATAAGATATTATATATTTCTTCCATGCTGGACTGGGAGCGAGAGAAAAACAAAGAATGTGCCAGCTGCATTTCCTCCCGGGCATGCTGTAAAAATCAGCTAAGAGATTTGAGGGTTTCAGTATATTGCAGTTTAGGCGATGGGCTGACAACCTGTCACTACAGCAATATATGTACAAATCCATTTTGAATAACCCTCAAAACTTTGACAGACGTGGCGGAACGACCTTTGTTTAGGTCGTTTACGCTCTGCCTACCCCATTAGGGATAAAGGCGTGATTATATTTATGTATGTCAGATAAGATAAGTTATGATGATGATGTTTGACTGTCCTTCACGTACCCTTTCCTTAGGATATCCCCAACCAGCTACAACAACCTCTTCACAGCTTCCACCACCAATCCTTACTGGTTGCACTTTCTTCGTCAACCTCAGACTTTTCTTCAGAAGCAAAAGCTGTATGTCGTAGTCAAACTCATGGCTTTTGCCAAACAGAGGATGAACTATGTGCTTGGATATCTTCACTTTCGGAGACTGGAGGCGGTTTTTGTTGCCGGCTCTGATGAAACTTTCTGTTCTGAAAAAGAGATATGCGCAGATGTTAATTAAATTAGAATAAATGAAATATTACTGGTACAAAAATTAAGTTTCTTCCATGCGGCACTGGAAACGAGAGAAAAACATAGAATGTGCCATCTGTATTTTCTCCCGAGCATACTGTAAAAACGAGCTAAGAAATCCGAGGTTTTCAGTATATTGTAATTTAGGCGATGGGCTGGCAACCTGTCACTACAGCAATATATCTACAAATCTATCTTAAATAACCCTCAAAACTTAGTCGGACGTAGCGGAACAACCTTTGTTTAGGTCGTTTACGCTCTACTTACCCAATTAGGGATAAAAGTGTTATAATGTGTATGTAGGTATGTGTGTACAAAAATGAATCCAACTTCAGGTCTAATTATACCGATAACAACGAAATCACGAATATTTAACTTCTTATTCTTATCGAGTGCATTTTTAAGTCAACGAATAATCACACAGACGTACACTCTCTTAACGTAACCGGCTGAGAAATTTGCTGCGGTCATTTGCTTAGTAATCAGTTAATTTCATCTAAAATCAAGTGCAAATTTGCGAATTATTAAACATGTGGCATTTCGAACATAATGGGAATCGCTTGATACCACCGGCTAAAACTAAAATAAAAATGTATTTGTAACTTTCAAAATAATAACATTGAAAAAGGACAAGTGATTTATACTCTATGGTTTTACACTTTGTCCTCTAGATTTAAACGCGCTTTTGCACGTTTCTCAGTATTTCTGTCAATTTTATCCGCCATACCATATGACGGCGGATAAAAATAATGGAAAACGCATAAAACCACCGACTATAAATCTAAAACCGGAGAGAATAGATCTCCTGTCCTTTTCCAATATTTTTAGTCTGAAAGTGACAAATAGATTTTCATTTTTGTTTTATATGGAAAATCTAGAATCGAGCCCAATATAGTTCTCTACAATAGCTCGGGTAGTTCTTCGGTGCTGCATTGGGTCCCACTTATTTAAAACGTTTGGTTTCTTTATTTTTATGTTTACTCGTGCCTTTTACCTGATATAGGTGTAAGAAATAGCAAATCCTAAAAGAATTTCCTAGTGGAAGTTGTTCAGTGATGTTGACTGAGCAACCCCTATCAGTTTGCGGGCGCTGTCCCTAACACCCCGTATAGTTGTTCGGAATGCGAACTTACCCACAGTTTGCAGTGGTGATTGTCCATCTCTTATCATCTCTATCTGTTCACTTAGTACGGAGCATCTTCTATTTCTATTTCATTTATAGTCTAGATTCTAGACTCATCATCTTCATGGTCCCACTGAGAAGCACTAGCCTACCCTAAACTATGGCGATGAAGCCTTAGGCTCGTATTTATAAAGCGATCTCAAGACTGAGAGCTATATGAAGTATGGATTTGACAGGTCATTCTATACTGAAATGACATTTCTTATACGAACTCAAACTGACTGTCACCCTCAAGTGCTGTTTATAAATACGGGCCTTAGTCTACCACGAGGGTCCAGTGCGAAGTTTCCCCACGATGTTTTCCGTCACCGTAAGAGCGTTAGAAAAATATTTTTAAACCGAAAAAGACAGGTAAGTGGTGAGATTTGAACCATGACCTCCTGCACAGAAGGCAGCTGTCCTATCCGTTACACCATCAAGCTCTTTTCGGCTGACACCGAAACAGACTTACCCACAGTGTGCGGTGGTGATTGCCCATCTCTTATGTATGAGCACCCCGCCGCATACGTCACCGTAGTTCAATTAATCCGTAGTTCATATGGTTTGGTCCGGGACCAGCTCTATCTCGATTTCATCTCCACCTAGTGCCTTCATCATCATCATCATAGCTCATAGTCCCAACGACGCGCACTTCCCTACCTTGAAATACCTACGACCTTGACGACCACGTTGATGCAGAATGGATTGGTCGTTTTCATACTACCTTTGAATTTTTTCACGTAGGTTCCTTCATCATATTTTCCTTCACCGTTAAAACTTTTGATAAACGTACCCATCATAAAATTTAAAAAGCGAAAAAGACACTGGTAAGAGGTGAGATTTGAACCGTGACCTCCTGCACAGAAGGCAGCTATTCTATCCGTTACACCATCAAGCTCTTTTCTTCTGGCACTGAAACAGACTTACCCACAGTGTGCGGTGGTGATTGCCCATCTCTTATGTATGAGCACCCCGCCGCATACGTCACCGTAGTTCACTTGGTACGGGGCCTCTTCTATCTCTATTTCATCTCCACCTAGAATACTGACAAATAGAGATTACATTCGTCAGTAAAATCTGTACATAAAATAACGCCAATTACATTTGACTTTGTCTACAAAAAGGCACTTTTGTTTCCTATCACTGTTTTACAGGAAAGTCTGTAATGACAATTGCTACCAGACCAAATTCTAACCATACAATCTATGACGCACATACATACATAAAATCACGCATTTATCCCTAATGGGGTAGGTAGAGCGTCAACGACCCAAAGGTCGTCCCGCCACGTCTGACTAAGTTTTGAGGGTTATTTAAGATAGATTTCTAGGTATATTGCTAAAGTGACAGGTTGTCAGCCCATCGACTAAATTACAGTATACCCTCGGATACCTTAGCTGGATTTTGTAGCATGCCCGGAAGGAAAAGTAGCTGGCACATTCTATGTTTTTATCTCGCTTCCAGGCCAGCATAGGCCAGGGTAGGTAGAACATAGACGACCTAAACAAAGGTAGTTTTGCCACGTCTGACAAAGTTTTGGGGGATACCTAATTAAGATAGATTTTTAGGTATTTTGCTGTAGTGACAGGTAGTCAGCCTTTCGCCTAAATTCCAATATACAGAAACCCTCGTATCCCTTTGCTGGTTTTACAGCATGCCCAGGAGGAAATGTAGGTGGCACATTCCATTCTCTCGCTCCCAATCCAGCATGATAGATAGATAGATAAACTCTTTATTGCGCATAAATCGTACAGTTTGAAAAACTTAAAAATAACAGTGTGCGCAAAGGCGGCCTTATCGCTTTAAAGTGCAGCATGCAAGTAACTATAACAACACAATATTTATCAAATTTGTTAAAAGTAAAAAAAAAACATACCCATTCACAACCACGTATGAATCAAACATCAAAATTAAATACAATTGTAATAACATGGTACATGAAAAACAATGATTTAAGTAAGCATAACCTATACGAAACTTCAATCAAGTGTAGAATGAAGTAAACAGAATTCATCATTTTCAAGATCCTCTTCCGTATCCAAAAGGTCTGAGCTATGGGATATATCCAGAGGTTGTGGGTAATTTAAAATTAGAGCCCGATGGTGTAGTGGATAGGGCCGCTGCCTCCTGAGCGGGAGGTCGTGGTTCGAATCCCACCACGCACCACGTGCCAAAGTGTTTTTCGGTTTTCGAATTTCATATGTACGTTTATTCGGTGCTTTTTCTGTGCTTCAGAAGGCACGTTAAGCCGTTGGTCCCGGTTAATATCGTTTAATACCGTATTTTTTAATATTAGTCGTTAAGCCATATCAGAGGCCAGCGCTAAGCATTGGCGGCTTGAAAACTCTGACCTAATCTAGGATTGGGTCTGGTTTCCCTTCTGGGTTGCGGAGGTCAGATGGCAGTCGCTCTGTGTAAAAACCAGTACCCTCGTTCAATCCCCTAGATTAGGAAGCCGACCCCGTGAGATACGGTATAAGGCTATGGAGATGATGATGGGTAATTTAAAATTAGACCACATTGTGACGTAGCTGCAGCGGAGCGGCGCGGCGCGACACTGAGCGACAAAATATGTCAAAATGTATGAACTGACATTGCTGCGCCGTGAGGCGCCGCGCCGCTCCGTTGCAGCTTCAGTGCCGCTTTAGTGCGGTCATCTAATACATTTTCATACGAAGAATCATTTGTCGCGCAGTGTCGCGCCGCGCCGTTGCAGCTAAGTCCTAGTGTGGTCTAACCTTAAATCCTCAAGTTCTAATTTACTAAAATAGTAAGTGCCACGAAGAGCCCGATGGTGTAGTGGATAGGGCCGCTGCCTCCTGAGCGGGAGGTCGTGGTTCGAATCCCACCACGTACCAATGTGTTTTTCGGTTTTCGAATTTCATATGTACGTTTATTCGGCGCTTTTTCCGTGCTTCGGAAGGCACGTTAAGCCGTTGGTCCCGGTTAATATCGTTTAATACCGTAGATATTAGTCGTTCAGCCATATCAGAGGCCAGTGCTAAGCATTGGCGGCTTGAAAACTCTGACCTAATCTAGGATTGGGTCTGGTTTCCCTTCTGGGTTGCGGAGGTCAGATGGCAGTCGCTCTGTGTAAAAACCAGTACCCTCGTTCAATCCCCTAGATTAGGTAGCCGTCCCCGTAAGATACGGGATAAGGCTAGGGAGATGATGAGTGAGTGCCACGAAATTAGCAGACAAGGACGAAAGATTATCCATGACAACTAACAAAAAAAACTAAACCAAACTTTTTTACGCAAGGATTTGAACTCACGTGAAATGCAATCCGTATCGCAGCTCTTACCAACTAGGCTACTAATTTACATATATACATATAATCACGCCTTTATCCCTACTGGCGTAGGCAGAGCGTAAACGAAAGGTTGTTCCACCACGTCTGACAAAGTTTTGAGGGTTATTTAAGATGGATTTGTAAGTATATTTCTGTAGTGAGAGGTTGTCATACTGAAACCTTCGGATCCCTTAGCTGGATTTTACAGCATGCCCGAGAGGAAAAGCAGCTGGCACATTCTACTATTTTTGTTTTTGGATTCTCTATTTTCATGTATTTAAAACATAAAAGGCTCGTGAGTAAAATTCCAGATTTATAAATAACTACATAGCACCGAAACTCAATTTTGTCCGTAGATTGGATGTTCACTTAAAAATGTATGGCTGTCATATTGATGGACACTCGATGCATAAACTAGGGCCCGTATTAATAAAGCGATTTCAAGATTGAGACCAGTATTAACTATGGATTTGACAGGTCATAATGTAGCGAAATGACATTTCTGATACGAACTCAAACTCGCTGTTAGTCTCAAGTGCAGACTATAAATACGGGTCTGTAATTATAATCAATTCTCAAGAGAGACAGCGGGTCTGAGTTTGTATCAGAAATGTCATTTCAGTACTAAATAACTTGTCAAATCCAAACTTAATATTTCTCTCCATCTTGAGTTCACTTTATAATTTTTTTCAAGTTCATGCGCCATTTTGTGTGTCGGTCAAAACTTCGGCTGCTTATCCATTCTGGTATATGGGAGCGAAACATAGAATATTGCAGCTACTTCTCTTCCCATGCAGTCTATAGAAATCAGATGAGAGAGTCCAGTGTTTCTTCAGTTCATTGCAATTTAAGCGACGGGCTGACAACCTATCTTCATAGAATAGTACATACTTGTTACCTAACTTTTAACTTATTTGTCTTGGCCCTTACAACATGTCAGATGTGTCAACATCATTCGTTTATGACATCGTTAACGCTCTTCCTACCGCGTAAGGAATATAATATTCATTTCACCACGCCTTCCATGCTGGACTGGGTGCGAGAGAAAAACATAGAATGTGCCAGCTTCGTTTCCTCCCGGGCATGCTGTAAAAACCAGTTAAGGGATCTGAAGGTTACTGCATATTGAAATTTAGGCGATGGGCTGACAACCTTTCACTACAGCAATATACCTACAAATCTATCTTAAATAACCCTCAAAACTTTGTCAGACGTGGCGGAACGATCTTTATTTATGTCGTTTACGCTCTGCCTACCCCGTTAGGGATAAAGGCGTGATTATATGTATGTATTTACAACGCAGAACGTTCATTCATATTAGTGTGCGCGCTGAGTCCTGTTTTGCATGCCGTTATATGTATCCGAATATTGTTTGTCAAACATCTATAAAAGTATTTTTTTTTAAATGGTCACGTGGTTCAGATCATGGTCGTTTAATCACCATGACGTCATATTTATTTGTATTATAAAAATAATACTTTTCTTCAGAAACCTACCGAGTGGGGTAAGATAATATACCACATCATTACATTATAGCTAGCTGTTTCGTATAAAATAAAAATGGCGGTTTTGAACAGACAAGTTTGGACTCTCCCTGTCATAGAACGGCAAAATATATTTATACCAGGTGTACGAAACAGCGTCCAGCCAACTGATAGGGGTTACTCAGTCAATGTAACTGAACAACTATCAACAGGTTTTTTTTTTAAGGTAAAATAAAAATTTGATTTTCTATACAAATTGTCTGATCGAGACGGTAATTTTGTATGGGAAATTCAAATAGTTCTTACTATTGAACGAAATTCCTGCTGATAATTGTTCAGTTTCGTCGAGCAACCCCTATCAATGTGCGGGACGCTGTCCCTTACACCCGGTATAACGGCATGCGAGGCAGGACTCAGCGCTCACACTATACGCCATTTTGTGTCGGTCAAAACGTCGACACCTCGGAATAACGAGCTTAGGGCCGTATTTATAATAAGCTCTCATGAGTGCAAGCGATTTTGAGTTCGTATTCGAAATGTCATTTCAGTACAAACTGGCCTGTCAAATCCATACTTAATATCGCTCTCAAGTTTGATATCGCTTCATAAATACAAGCCTTAGTGTGCCTAGTTGTATAACTACGTAAATGCTACTAGTTTATCATTTCAGACCTATCATACCGTATCGTTAGCGTCTATCGAAGGTTGACTGGAAGAGATCCCTTATCAAGTAGAGTCCTCCTTGAACCATTAAGTTTATTCTGTATTTCAGTTTTGAAAAAGTATTGTGAATCGTACCCAAATGAAATCGATATAAACATAATTTTATATATTTAAAATGTATTAAAATAAACATACTTCCTACCTTTTTCATAAAAACTACAAATGTAAATAACAAAAAAATAACTTACGGTAAATAAAAATTATACATTGATTTTTTTTCCAATGCACCTCAATGAGGCAGGGTACCCGTGATGCTATAAAACGAATAATAGGTATACCAACTGCTTCCCTTCTCGAGGATACTATAAAATAAAATCTTGAAAAAGGATCCAACAGTTTCGAATCATTTATATTTGACTGCTCGATTCTACCATTCACTTCACTCTACGCCTGCCTCAGGCTTAAGAGCAAACCTATTTTAGAAGTGTAGACTGCGGTCGAACATTTTATTTTTTACTAGCGACCAGCCCCGGCTTCGCACGGAATAAATCAGTGTTTCTCTACTATATTATGCATTTATTATACATATAAACCTTCCTCTTGAATCACTCTATCTATTAAAAGAAACCGCATTAAAATCCGTTGCGTAGTAAAGGGACAGAGAAAGCGACTTTGTTTTATACTATGTAGTGAAGTTGTATCGTTTCGTTGTTGAATTTTTAATGAGAAATAGGTAAACTGGTATGATAAACAGAGAAATATTGATCCTATTTAACTTATGATGAGTTTTGGAGTTGCCTAATTCTATGTCTCTGACGTGCTTTGTGTAACCGACTACAATCAAGAAAGTTAACGATCAGCATGTCTTCCGAAGCAGGGAATCATCATCGCATCTCTTTTATCAGATTTTCTTCTCGCACATTCAAGTAATTTAACCTGTATTATCCTAACGAAACTATCTGGTGCTGTATGACTTTAAACTTGTTTATAAATCTTTATGTTAGGATTGGCATTCAGTCAGTACACAACCACAATGAAAAGCTAAAAAAAATACGCCAGATTTATTATTTAAATTTCAGAGAGAAGAAAATTATCCGCACTTTATCCGGAAAACGACTTTCAATTAAAAGATTAACGGCGAAAAATCGAGTGTGAACTCGCAAAAGGCATTCAAAGATAACATTGGTGAAAACCTGTGAAAAGTAACGAAAATACTTCTCAATAAATAAATCGCCCACCTTTTATGTTGAAAAAGTCAATATCGCTAAAAGCAAAATGTTCAGGAAGCAATCAGTCGCAATATTAAAATTGTGCAGCAGCGAAAATGTCTGCACTATATCTATGGGAAAATGCTTCACATTTTTCGCTACCACCCTTCTCCCTACGCATATATATTGAAAACCTGCAGTATATATTATATATGTTCTGTCCGTGTCTTTCACAGCGCAACATTAATGTAATTATATGCATTGGATTTTGTATAAAATCGTAATAGTGTGCGTTCGACACGGTCCAGTGTTTGTGCCGGGTTTCATATACACTACTATATTTTATCCTGCCTGTTTGCCGTATATTGACGGGGAGGGGGGTTTGACCCCCCCGGGGGGCCGTGGGGGCTCGTGATGACGATGACGCCGAGTCTGCGCAGTTGCGGGAGAGAGACGGCAGTATTAAAAAGTGGCTAGGACGCGCTGGAGGGTAGGCAGGCCACCCCTCGCCGGAATCAGCGCGGGCATGATTTAACACTAGTGATTTAGCCCGGAATTGTCTGTTATTACCGCCTATCGATGGGCTTGAACTGTAACAGAATGTATACGGTTTACTAGATAAAAGTAGACTAATTTATTACACATTTGATATTATTTAAAAAAAACATAGTTACGAACCTTGCAGGATCATCATCATTGTCCCTAAGGATACACAGGGTAGGATCTCATAAAGCTCATAATTTTTGAGATTCAAGATTTCAAATAAACTGAGTATTTTGGAGGATTTTGAATATCTTGAATAAGTAAGAAATGGTTAGGAATTGAATCCGCGAACCTGCTTCTATCGCTCCGCCAACTGAGCTACGCGGGTGATGCCTACATATAGCTCAGTTGGTAGAGAAATAGAACGGCATGTGAACGGTATCTAGAAGGTCCTAGGTTCAAGTAATCACTACCCGAGGCGAATTTGACAACTGACATGGCTACATAGAAAATGGTGTCATTTTTGCAGAAATAAGGGAAACCAAGGCTCGTATTTATATAGCAATCTTAACATTAAGAGCAATACTACGTGTATGAATTAGATAAGCCACATTGTACCAAATTATGTGTTAAATGTTAATGATATTAATTTACATACATATAATTACGCCTTTATCCCTAATGGGGTAGACAGAGCGTAAACGATCTAAACAGTCTAACAAATTTTTGAGGGTTATTTAAGATAGATTTGTAGGTATATTGCAGTAGTGACAGGTTGTCAGCTCATCGCCTATATTGCAATATATATTAATTGACTCTTTAACCCTATTTAAAAAAAAAAAACTCCCGTATTGATAAACAGCTTTTGAGACTGACAGCTAGTTTGAGCTCGTATCAGAAATGTCATTTAAGTACAATATGACCTGTCAAATCCATACTTAATATTGCTCAATATCTTGAGATCGCTTTATAAATACGAGCCTAATGCGTAACTTCTGATCCCATAAAATAAGCATATAAATTTTATTTGGAGGCAGTTTTAAAATGTAAATGCCTTACTATGTCTTACACTATGCCTACGCCGTAAGGGAAATAGACGTGACTTTATGTGCGTATGTATGTAAATTCGAACCATGTACTGTTTGTATGCCTACTGCTACAGTAAAATAAGCATGGTAATTATTTGAGGGTAGTTTTAAAATGAAGTTGTGTTTCCATGAAGCCTACTCGCTTTACGCCATCGATGAAGAGGAAGTACCGACAGCAACAAAAGTCGATATCCTGAAATATGTTTTAAAATAAATTAAAAAGGACACATTCCTGAAAAACATATTTAAATAAGAAATTAATAGAAAAAAGAGATAGAGCAACAACTGACTTCTTTTAACCATACATACATACATATAATCACGCCTTTATCCCTAATGGGTTAGGCAGAGCGTAAACGACCTAAGCAAAGGTCGTTCCGCCACGTCTGACAAGTTTTGAGGGTTATTACAGATGATCATGACGTATATTGCTATAGTGACAGGTTGTCAGCCCATCGCCTAAAATTGTAATATACTATAACCCTCGAATCCATTAGCTGGTTTTTACAGCATGCTCTGGAGGTGATGCAGCTGGCACATTCTATGTTTTTCTATCACTCCCAGTCCAGCATGGAAGAAACCATGACGTTTGAAAAAGTAAGGGATCAAAAATTTCACCGGTTTGGAGATGATATAAGGTACGGCTACACATCTAGCAAAGCAATTGAATGATCAAAGATCAAAGTCTTTGTCAAATTAAGTTTGATTTCTTATTTGCCACATTTGTTTCAATTTTTTATGTCAAAATTCATTTTGATCAAGTTTTCATTAACGAACTCGCTCTCCTTAATTCTACATACATACAAACATATAATCACGCCTTTATCCCTAATGGGGTCGGCAGAGCGTAAACGACCTAAACAAATGTCATTCCGCCACGTCTGACAAAGTTTTGAGCGTTACTTAAGATGGATTTGTTGGTATATTGCTGTAGTGACAGGTTGTTGTCAGCTCACCACCTTAATTGCAATACACAGAAACCCTCCCTTAGCTGGTTTTTACAGAATGCCCGAGAGGAAATGCAGCTGGCACTTTCTACGTTTTTCTCTCTCTCTCAGTCAATCATGGGAGAAAGTATGTATTGTAATAATAGGTACCTTAGTTTCACAGTATCGATATCCTGAAATATGTTTTAAAATAAATTAAAAGGACACATTCCTGAAAAAACATATTTAAGTAAGAAATTAATAGAAAAAAGAGATAGAGCAACAACTGACTTCTTTTAACCATACATACATACATACATATAATCACGCCTTTATCCCTAATGGGGTAGGCAGAGCGTAAACGACCTAAGCAAAGGTCGTTCCGCCACGTCTGACAAGTTTTGAGGGTTATTACAGATGATCATGACGTATATTGCTATAGTGACAGGTTGTCAGCCCATCGCCTAAAATTGTAATATACTATAACCCTCGAATCCATTAGCTGGTTTTTACAGCATGCTCTGGAGGTGATGCAGCTGGCACATTCTATGTTTTTCTATCACTCCCAGTCCAGCATGGAAGAAACCATGACGTTTAAAAAAGTAAGGGATCAAAAATTTCACCGGGTTGGAGATGATATAAGGTACGGCTACTCATCTAGCAAAGCAATTGAATGATCAAAGATCAAAGTCTTTGTCAAATTAAGTTTGATTTCTTATTTGCCACATTTGTGTCAATTTTTTTATGTCAAAATTCATTTTGATCAAGTTTTCATTTACGAACTCGCTCTCCTTAATTCTACATACATACAAACATATAATCACGCCTTTATCCCTGATGGGGTAGGCAGAGCGTAAGCGACCTAAACAAATGTCATTCCGCCACGTCTGACAAAGTTTTGAGCGTTACTTAAGATGGATTTGTTGGTATATTGCTGTAGTGACAGGTTGTTGTCAGCTCACCACCTTAATTGCAATACACAGAAACCCTCCCTTAGCTGGTTTTTACAGAATGCCCGAGAGGAAATGCAGCTGGCACTTTCTACGTTTTTCTCTCTCTCTCAGTCAATCATGGGAGAAAGTATGTATTGTAATAATAGGTACCTTAGTTTCACAGTATCTAGTACCTAATCACTAAATTTCTTCCATGCTGGACTGGGAGAGATAGAAAAACATAGCATGTTCCAGCTGCCCTTCCTCCCGGGCATGCTGTAGAAGTCAGCAAAAGGGACTCGAGGGTTACAGTGTATTGTAATTTAGGCGATGGGCTGACAACCTGTCACTAGGTATAGCAATACACATTACCATCTAAAAATGCCCTCAATTTTTGTCAGACGTGGCGAAAGCGCCTTTTACAAGGCGTTTAACGTTCTGCCTACCCCGTAAGGGATAAAGGCGTGATTTTATGTATGTATGTATGTATGTATGTATCTATCTTAAATAACCCTCAAAACTTTGTCAGACGTGGCGGAATGACCGTTGTTTAGGTCGTTTGCGCTCTGCCTACCTCATTAGGGATAAAGGCGTGATTATATGTATGTATGTAATCACTAAATTACACTTAGTTATCTGCATCATTCTTCCATGCTGGACCGGGAGAGATAGAAAAACATAGAATGTTCCAGCTGCCCTTCCTCCCGGGCATGCTGTTAAAGTCAGCAAAAAGGACTCGAGGGTTACATTGTATTGTAATTTAGGCGATGGGCTGACAACCTGTCACTAAAGCAATACATATTACAATCTAAAATAGTCCCCTTAATTTTTGTCAGACGTGGCGAAAGCGCCTTTTACGAGGCGTTAAACGCTCTGCCTACCCCGTAAGGGATAAAGGCGTGATTTATGTATGTATGTATCTGTATCATACCGTTTAATATGGACCGTGATAATCTTATTAGAATGTCACCTGCTAATATATCTCCATGAGGATGCAATACGATCATTGACGAACTTAGTAGGTTTACTGCCTCCGTGGTCTAGTGGCTAGTGCCATGGACTCCCGATCCGGAGGTCCTGGGTTCAATTCCCAGGGGGGAAACACAAAGTTGATATTTGAGAATTTATCACTTTGTGAATATGTCCCCAGTTTGGTTAGGACATTGCAGGCTGAATCACCTGATTGTCCGAAAAGAAAAATATTTCGTGCTTCGGAGGGCACGTTAAGCCGTCGGTCCCGGTCGCTGTCTTTGATAGTGGTCGTTACTCAAACCATGTCAGAGGCCTGATAGTTGTACTACTAGGCGGTTTTAAAACTCTGACACCAGGATTCATCGGGTCGATAGACTTGATACCCACTCGACAGAAGAAGAAGAAGTAGGTGTAATAATTATGGAATTAAGACTGTAGTTGACTTCCAAGCTGGACTGGGAGCGAGATAAAAACATAGAACGTGCCAGCTGCATTTCCTCCCGAGCGTGCTGTAAAAACCAGCTAAGGGATCCAAGGGTTTCTATATATTGCAATTTAGGCGATGGGCTGACACCCTGTCACTATAGCAATATACATTCAGATCTATCTTAAATAACCCTCAAAACTTTGCTTAGATCGTTTACTCTCTGCCTACCCCATTAGGGATAAAGGCGTGATTAGTATGTATGTATTAAAACTGTGAAGTACTGTCAAGAAGTACAAGGTTCGATTCCTGTCTGACTACAAGGCATAAAGACAGATCCTGAAAACTGATTGATACTGTTTGATGCTGAGTCAGAACAGCATCTGTTAACTTTTCGAGGTGGTCGGGAAGGCTTCACTGATGAAAAACTCTAATAGCAGGGTCATTTGTGGGCTCAAAAACCACAATATTTCACATAAGTTTTTCTGCCGACTCTCCGAGCTTTTACAGGCGAACGCAGCGTAGTTAATAACGACATATAGAATTTTGCAGCCCCTGTAATCTAGGGCTTACTCGATCATGTACAAACGGCTGCACAGATAAAAAGCCGTGTCATATTTTATGCATTTCCCATACCGGGTGTAAGGGACAGCGTCCCGCAAACTGATAGGGGTTGCTCAGTCAATGAAACTGAACTACTGTCACCAGGAATTTCTTTCCGGAGATGAAAGAAATAAATATACTTTCCATAAAAAATTACCACATCGATTAGACAATTTGTATGAAAAACCAAATGTAATTTTTCACTTCTTGAATAAAAATCCTGTTGATAGTTGTTCAGTTTCGTTGACTAGGCGACCTAGATCAGTTTGCGGGACGCTGTCCCTTACACTCAGTATATAAAACTGCCGAACACTGTCTGTGTGAAAGAGCTGCGAATTTAAAGAGTAATGGGAAAATTATTAATGGTGAAGTTTTTTTTTGTACCTACAAATAACCACGCCTTTATTCCTAATGGGGTAGGCAGAGCCTTGTTCTCATGTAAGTGACTTGTAATTAGGTCTTTATGAGCATAAAGTTTCTTTAAACCTAGAGCGTAAACAATGGTTGTTCCGCCACGTCTAACAAGGTTTTGAGAGATTTGTTGGTGTATTGCTGTAGTGACAGGTTGTGATCCCTTTGCCTAAATTCCAATATACTTAAACTCTCGAATCCTTTAGCTGGTTTTACAGCATGCCCGAGAAGAAGTGCAGCTGGCACATTAGAATGTGAAGTAAAACATAGATGTTTTACTCTCGCTTCAAGTCTTGCATGGAAGAAGGTATCCAGCATGGTATCCATTCTGTGTCTGAAATTACGTCATCAGTTGGATACCTTGTCAGATGGTTTTAAATACTCAGACATCTGAGTCGATCTACAATAAGGCTCGTAATTATAAAGCGATGTGATTATTGAGAGCAATATTAAGTGTGGATTTGACAGGCTACATTGTACTGAAATGACATTACTAAATCGAACTCAAACTAAGTGCCAGTCTCAAGTACTGTTTACCAATACGGGCCTAATAGCCTAAGCACTTCAGCAATAATCGATAAAGATTTTAGACAAAAATTGGAACGTGAAAGCTAAAATCAACAAAATTTTCAACTCTGTTTCCTGCACCTGAGGCTGTTATAACTACCTATTCGTTCAGTGCACGAATATTCAAAGACCTTTTAAGGTGCTTCCGGCAAATGGTTGTTTTAAGAGCGTATTTCTCCTACACGAATCATTGGAGGATTCTACATAAATATACGTCATTTAAGAAATTAGTTCATGACCTGCAATTGTAAAATTTGAAAATATAATATAAATTTGAAATTATAAAAAAGCATGTTAAAAAGTCAGTAAAATTTTGCTTTTGTCAGTAAATTTAATATTCCTTCCTACAAGGAGAAGTTTCACGGTTCCGTCGGGAAATTATCCGTATTATAATTTTCTGAAACATACCTTCTTTTTATCTGATTCGTAGTCCTTATGAAATTAGCTTATTTGTGCGTTTTTCGTTAATTTTTGACGCGGCTACGGACGTAACCGCCACGCCGTAGCGCGCGCTGATTTGAACGATATTCTAAGGCATTACGGGCGACGGTTGCATATCCTGAAATATATCTACCCATCTGCCGGCACGATACACCTTAACCGCAGTTGTGTGTAGTTGGTAAGTGACTTCTGCTGCGTTAAGAAATCTGGGTTCGATTCCCAGTTGGGTAGATATTTGAATGATGAATTATAATTTTAATTAAGACTATTTCAAATAAATTAAACACGTTGTATAAGTGTCATTCTGCATTTTATAATTTAAAATGAAATCTTACCACAAAGAAACCATTTATCGATAATATTATGTAACCTTGAGGAAAATTTGCTTTCTTCTATATCGCCGGGCAGTATTTATAATCAGCGCTTATGAGTGACAGCTAGTTTGGGTTCGTGTCAGCAAAGTCATTTCAGTACAAACTAGTCTGTCAAATCCATACTTAATATTGCTCTCAAGTTTGAGATCGCTTCATAATTACGAGCCAAAGGTCGCGAAGAAGAAAGATTATTCCATCTAGTTCATTAACACCCTGTATTCTTCTTCTGTCGTGTGGGTATCGAGTCGATCGACCCGATGAACCCTGGTGTCAGAGTTTTCAAACCGCCTAATAGCACAGCTACTATTACTTGACATGGTTTTAAGGAACGACTGCTATCAAAGACAGCGACCGGGACCGAATGCTTAACATGCCCTCCGAAGCACGAAATCTTTTTTCTTCCAGACAATCAGAGGTGCTTCAGCCTGCATTGTAATAACCAAACAGGGGAAAATGTCACAAAGAGATAAATTGATAAATACCAACTTTGTGTTCCCCCACTGGGAATCAAAAACAGGACCTCCGCGTTGTGAGCCCATAGCTCTGACCACTAAACCACGGAGGCAGTGTATTAAGATACAGGGTATACTCCCTTGAATAGAATCTAAACATTTAGTGTCAGTTACCCCTAATTTAATCATTCATATAATTTAAATACCTATCGACAACCTATAACTCATATTTTTTCCTATAAAAGATTATTATTTATTTTATTTCACATATAAAAGATTCTACAGACATAAAATTCTTAATACCACTAAACCTTAAAAAAGGTTTCTCTTGGCACTGCACATTCCGCCTTAATCTAAATAACAAAAAAAAGACTTAATTAACTTAAAAACAACAATAACATGTTCATATTTTCTAAAAACAGCACACCTTTTTTTTTAATACGGCACATACTTAAAATAATAAACAAAATTAAAATAATTTTGCGTAATAACAATAAAATATAATTTGAGTGGAAGAATGGTTTGCAAAAAATCAAATTAGGAAGCATTTTACCCATTGAAAAAAAACAATCGAATGCAGGTAATTTAAAGGTCAGATGCCCAGGATATTCACCCTTACAGACCTTAATCATCCTATACGCTTAGGGTGTCCCAAACCATGACCTACCATAACCAGACCCAGTCACCCTTGCGAATTAGAGTTAGGAGGAAACACAAACTGAATTGAATGATCGGAAAATAAGCTTTTAGAACTCATATTCATCACGCTTTCATCCCTAGGGTAGGCAGAGCGTCAACAATCTCTGCAACAACTTAAACAAAGGTCGTTCCGCAACGTCTGACAAGCTTTGAGGGTTAAGTATTTCAGATAGATCTGTATATTGCTGTTGTGACAAATTGACAACCCATAACTTAAATTACAAATTACAGTAAACCTTATATCCCTTTGCTGGCCTTTACAACATACCTGGAAGAAGACACAACTGCCACATTCTATGTTTTGAGTCACTCTTAATCCAGGCAGAAAGAAATATATTCATTATTCATATAGAAAATACACAAAGGACCGTCCACTCTGAATAAATATTGACTACCAATAACGTATCTATAGATACCTATATATACACGGAGAGGACTTATGTATACAACCGTGGAGGCAACGCATATATACTATTATATATAAAACATATCCACATTTATATAAAACCCGCTGCATCGATCCCGCCGGACTACGATTCAATTGAAATTAATAACAACCAAATAGTTTATTCTAACCAGCGAAATAACAAACAAAACCTAAACATCCAACACAATAACACACACTAACAAATTCAGTGCTTAGAGCCTAGATTCCAACTATATACAAAAGTACATATATAAGTTTTTATAATAAACACACGAAAATCATTATTTGATGATTCGAGGTGTACGCGAGTCATTGGGATGGGTGAGGGGGTGGGGTCAGGTGGGGCCCCCATACCCCCCAGTGGGGGTCTGCTCCATTGCAGCAATGCAACCTTCCAACATCAGTGTGGCCGGAGAGGCTAGTGACGACGCGTGCTTACCACCTACGCATCGCGCGAAAAAATCCAACGCGCATCAAAAAAAGGAAAAGAACTTTGGAAAAAATCAACAAAAATCACAAAAACACAAAACGGCCTAAAATTTTCAAAAAACGAATTTCTTGAATCATAAACCAATCTTTTGGTTGCAAAATTCAAAATTCAAAATACAGCGCATGCGTCACGCGCACCGCCGCCGGATCACATTCAACGGATAGTTTTATGCAATAGACGTTAATTTCCCACATAATCAAAATAGTTTTTAAGTGACATTCTAA
Source organism: Scrobipalpa costella (assembly GCA_949820665.1). Taxonomy (NCBI): domain Eukaryota; kingdom Metazoa; phylum Arthropoda; class Insecta; order Lepidoptera; family Gelechiidae; genus Scrobipalpa; species Scrobipalpa costella. The sequence goes on along the minus strand of OX463320.1, from coordinate 3,927,544 downwards.
CAGCAATAGTATTCAGCAACACTTGAACTTTCTAATAGACTAAATAACAACCGGTTTCATTTTGTACAAACTGTAAAACTAGTGTTAAGGCAACTAAAGGCAGTTCGTCTTGGATCCGCGTTACTGGGCAACACCACATCATCACGCCATCCGGGAAGAGCAGCCTACATCATCACAACCATCAAGCAATAAGAACAAGAAGATCGTCCACATACACAACCAGAACTACCTCCATGTGTCAGCAAAGAAAAATACCATGGAGCAGTAGCAAAAGGCGATCACAATAAGTTAAATGCGCAAGAAGCTTAAGAAAGCCAAGATTTCATAGCAAAAGGGAATCTAGCACAAACAAATAAAAGCTACAGCCATTTGACGATAAAGAAACACGTTTTTTCGCAATAGAACAAGTTTTAAGTTTATATCAACCGTTATTACAAGGAAACAATAGAAAAGAAGATTTAAGAATTTAAGTTCTTTAAGTACATTTAAACAACACTGGTTAATTTTGGAACTTTTACAATTGATTTATATTGAGTTTTATAAACAGACTCTCTATATATATCTAGTGCAAGTAATTTAGTGAAAGACTCTGGACCTACTGTTAAGGCTAAGTAATATTTAAACATTTGGCGACGAAGTTTCGAAACACTCTTGACCAATTTCATCAACCGATTCAGATTATAAGGAAGATGAAAACAGAATAAGAAGATACAAAATCTCGTGCCTTAAATTGGCCTTAAATTAATAATAAAAAGGTAAGATAAAATTAATCAAAAACGTTACAAAAAATATCTAAATTTACCAAGTTTACCTACCTGTTGAAACCATTTCAAGATTTCTTTAATAGTACAAAATTAAAATAAAATTAACGTTAAGAATAAGTTAAATATTAATTGTGTTACTTCTATACCTGTAACTTTTATATGAGTATGTAAAAATTAAACGGGCTAAAAGTAATACAAGGGCTAGATATAATACAAGACAATATCCACAAGAAAACACCGTTATAGAAGAATTAAGAACTAATAAGAAAACATAGAAGGAAGAAAGAAGAAAGAAGAACTCTACCATAATCCAACGACACAGAAATATATTTGCATCGGGCAGATCTTTCTACAGAAACAGATACAGGTAAGATTTTTGTCATCCTACATTTTACGAAGGCCATTTTTGAAAAATTTTGTATCCCTGTAGACTTATTCAGAAACATCAAAGTACGTGCACTATTCTGGGAAGTTACAAAAACGGCCATTCGTTCTTATTTTCCTTTACAGGGATTAATTATCATGTTCAGAGTTTCTATTTGATTTCGAAATTATCATCTTCTAAAAATTATGTTTCTTCCAAACTCTATTTGGAATTGTAATATTTCGTCACATAATAACGTTTTTTCAAAATCATCAGTAAACTCTTTTCAGCTTTAAAAGTCAGCATTTTCGCAGCAGTAAAAATTTCACCATGTTTAATGAGGTATTTGGCAACTACTTTGCCTACCATTACAGCAAAATGAGCATCTATCGTCGTCTCGCTCGCACTTAAGTATTCACGCTCACGTTAAAATGAGTCCGTTGCCTTTTTAATATCATCAGCGGCGTTTTCCTCATTTGCCTGATCTTCTTTGTTAATTTATTCATTATCAAAATTAAAACGTTCTTAATCTTTATGAATGTTAAATTTGTTATTATTAGCGTTAAGATTTTCAGCAAAATCGTCTAGGCGTGGTCAAAATCCATTTTTCTTGACTTGAAATTCGAAGTCTTCAAAATAGATCATCGACTCACATGTTTTACTACCATGTGTAGCGTGGAGTAGATGCCAAGAATGGCACAGAAACATTCGCTTAGACTTTCGTTTTCGCCAAGTCAAGTTCAGATTTTGCCGATGACTCTGGCGAGGGCATTGCGCATGCTCGAGTCATCGCAGTCATTGCCCAGCCAAATTATTGATTGCCGCCATGTTGGAAAACAGCGGGGAGGAGGGGAGTCATTTACCAACGTGATAGTTTTCACAACGCTCAATTACGTGGGGTGGGAGGTAGGGGGGAAAAAACGCATCAATATGGCGGATTTCGACGGATTTTGTATTAAATTCTATCGGCAACGCCCCTCGGCGCGGCCTCTGCAATATTGATGGGATATTTAATTACGGTATCGAAATATGCGCCATAATCATCAGCAAATTACAACATACTGTTAAATGCTTCATTAGCTTTAATATTCAAATATTTTTTTGCATTTTGCATAACGCCATCACCTTGAGCCAACCCCTTTCTAAAGTCACAAGTCTCGGATCAAAGTTGGACTATAGTTTGTATACTTCTGAATATAAACTTGATTTATTACAACTACAACTTTTCAATTTTGAACTTTTTTTTCAATGAAATTCATTATACTTAAGTTTCTTCTTAGATTTTTACATTTTTAAGACTTTTGGATGTATCAGATATATACTTAACTTTATAGCAATAACGATCACAGAAGCGTCTCTTTCATCTTCAATAAGTATCAATGTAACATGTTTTGCAATTTATGTTTCTAGATAGATCTAGATATTGCCTAGCCAAACTGTGACCTACCCTTTCAGTTCCGATGAGGGGTGACTGCACTCTACATCAACATAAGTATAGTTAGCTACTGCATAGCACGCTGCGTTTGCTAGTTCTAGTTGCATAGGTAGGTATGTCACAAAAATCAATGCTCCTCTTATTTTGTCGTCGTCTCTGTTCGAATTAGGACTCATCTCGATTTCATGATTAAACAAAAAGGACGTAAGTAAAATGGTTTTCATTGAAGATCAGATTTTCGATGTTTTTGAAGATTGTTCTTGAAGTTAGTAGTTTGACTTTAATGATCATTCGTATCACTTGACGATAATCACTTCCTATTTTTTAAGGGTAATCTTGATAGCTAATGAAAAGAAATAAGACCCACGAAAAGCAGAAGTTGCGGAGATATTTAGGGTGGAGGCCGGCTGATCTGGTCTGAGAACACCTTTCTTACTAGAGGCTGATATCAAACAGATTTTGGTGTACCATTATTTGAACTTTTCACCAAAATCTAAATGATTACTCAACCTTCTTTCAACATGATCAACCGATGAGTTATGGTTTCTTCATCATCATCACGTCATTCGCATACGAGTATATCGTCCATCCCTGAATATAAGCTTATTATTAGAAAATAAACGATTCAAATAGTCAAGTCCTGTGTCGATTACCCTCAATAAAAAGCCACGATAATTAGTTGGACGACATTCCAGTGGCCGATTGAAAGATTGCAACCAGTGAGCTGCGGCACGCGGGGAAAAAATTAACAAACTTTTTTTGTCATCCACGACGGACACTCGTTAACGTCACTTTAAATTATAAGCTTTGGATACAGGGTCTTTTTGTTCTGATATCTTTTTATTTTCTACCACTGAGTCCTAAGCCTATCCACCTCAAACATTGTGCGCATAATCTTCAGCATCCTTACAGCGTTGTCAGAAATAGTTCTCTTCTTTGTCTATAAATCTCCAAAGTTTTAAAACAAGTCGTTTCTTGATTTCCTGTTAATCTTATGATATTTGCACTTTTATGTTACGTTAAAAAAGCACTATATTCTATTGATCATGTTCTATGATATCTACATTTTGCTCTCTTTGTAGTATCATATTGAACTAAATTTTCCTCTTATAATTTGTATATTCTTTTCGAAGACAGTCTTTATTTGAATATTTTTTAGATTCTACCAAAGTAGGCAAAGAAGTTAACTTATCGATTTAAGACTCTGTATCATTCGTGAATGAAGAAGCGACGTTATTAGCTATTTTATCAATTTTACTTCAAATGGGTAGTTAAGTGAAAAACTTAAGTACTTTTGAGGATATATTGGTTTATCCGGGAATTATAGTGTTTCTACTTGAATCAAATTAGCATTATAAGGATGGTAACATATCTTAGGCAATTTTAGTGAATTAGTACCAGGTTGTAGCAAACATACTTCTTTAGTGATTTCCTGTACTTTAGCAAGATTAATGGTTTCTTTATCATCATCAGCGACATATCATCCACATATAACGTAAATTCCTGAACATAAGCTTTCTTATTTAGCGTCCACTTCTGCAGATTCAATCGTATCCTTGAATTGCTTTCATCAACCTTTTTCTGGATTTCATAGTAGAAAGACAATACATATTTTTTTAGGCTACATAATTTTAGTAGGAGATTGTTGCACGCTGCAATATATAGAGGACGCTGCAATAAACGCTGGTATATTCCCTGTTTTATCACTTCTAGCAAAAAGTTTTAATGTGAATATAATTTTAGTAAAATTTTAGATTTTACACTGCTTTTTAGAAAATATTAGCGAAACTGTCACGTTTCATGTTCACCGCCAAAGACGCGGAACTTACAGCGTATCAGACAAAGCGCACGTTAATATTTGCTCAGACGCATGCGCTTTGCGCGCACGAGCGCATGTTTTGCGCGTCGGTATGTGCGCCGGGTGAAGAATGCGCGCGGCGGTAAAAACGCATGTCAGCTACATCTATGTGCTGGTATGTTGCTCTACGTCTAAGAAGTTAGCTTTTCTATTGCAGTCTCTAGACCAGTGGTGATTGAGGTAGAGTTGATGGTGATGGAGCGATCTCAGCTTAGGTACCCAAAATTTTAAGGCACCCTCACATCGGCCAAAAACACCAAAATTAATGCTTTTTTTCGTCTCTCTAAAAATCTTTACACGTTTGGATAAGATAGGAGATACTTAGACTGATATCGTAAAAACTGGTTACGGCAAAACCCTACTTAATTACATTCATACATACATACTTATAATCACGCCTTTATCTCTAATGGGGTAGGCAGAGCGTAAACGACCTAAACAAAGTGGTTCCGCCACGTCTGACAAAGTTTTGAGGGTTATTTAAGATGGATTTGTAGGTATATTGCTGTAGTGACAGGTTGTCAGCCCATCGCCTAAAGTGCAATATACAGAAACTCTCGGATCCCATAGCTAATTTTTACAGCATGCCCGGGAGGAGACGCAGCTGGGACATTCTATGTTTTTCTCTCGCTCCTAGTCCAGCATGGAAGAAACTTATTTTCCTAAAATATTAAAGGTTTCACCCCCTATGGTTGTAAAAGCCATCGCTATTTTCCACTATTTGATTTCCTTCTCCTCTGAGACTGCTGGTAAAACTTAAAACTTACTTCGGCCCAACTGTTATATGTATTCAATTTATGTATTGGGCATCTGAAGTAAAGCATCTTCAACTTCCATCATTCGATGAACTCACTTCGCGTCAATTTTCTAACACCATTAAGAGAGATGTTTTTGTATGAAGAAAAATGCGTCTTATTACATTACGTTCGTCGTAAGTCGTCGTGTCGTGTCGTGTCGTGTTTTGCGCCCATCTGTCCGACTGATTCTTGTATGGGGCTGGAATCGTGAATGTATATTTTCATGGTGTGACGTTTTGATCTATTGGTTGTTTTGTAATCTTCCGGGATTTATCTATGGTCAGATGTGGATAAATTGTAATTATATTCGAATAATAATTAAATACGTTGTGTTTTTAAAAGTTTTATTTTCATCCACGCCGGCCTGGGAGCAAGAGAAAAACATAGAATGTGCCGGCTGCATTTCCTCCCGAGCATGCTGTAAAAACCAGCTAAGGGATCCGAGGGTTTCGGTATATTGTGATTTAGGCGATGGGCTGACAACCTGTCACTACAGCAATATACCTACAAATCTATCTTGAATAACCCTCAAAACTTTGTCAGACGTGGCGGAATGACCTTGGTTTAGGTCGTTTGCGCTCTGCCTACCCCATTAGGGATAAAGGCGTGATTTTATGTATGTATGTATGTATGTTTACGCTCTGCCTACCCCATTAGGGATAGAGGCGTGACCATATGTATGTAAGTATGTATGTATTTTCTTCCATACCGGACGGGGAGCGAGAGAAAAACATAGAATGTGCCAAATCTCCTCCCGGGCTTGCTGTAAAACTAGCAAAGAGATTCGAGGACGTCAGTGTATTGTAATATAGACGATGGAATGACAACCTGTCACTAAAGCAATCTGGAATAATATTTATACCCTCAAAACTTGTCTGTCATGGCGAAACGATTTTTGTTTAGGTCGTTGACGCTCTGCCTACCCCATCAGGGATAAAAGCATGCGTGTAAGGTGAATTTTAAAGACTTTACTGTTCCTTTAACTTGCTTGGGTAAGTTTACCGACCTACTTTTACATTTTGCCCGGAAATGCAAGCAGATGGTTGGTGGCCATAGAACACTTCCTGCATCTCTATAATAAAATTGTGTTACTAAGGCTCGTATTTATAAAGCAATGTCAAGATTGAGAGCAATGTTCAGTTTTCTTCCATGCCGGCCCGGGTGCGAGAGAAAAACATGGAATATACCAGCTGCATTTCCTCCCGGGCATGCTGTAAAAGCCAGCTAAGGGATCCGAGGGTTTCAGTATATTGTAATTTAGGCGATGGGCTGACAACTTGTCACAACAACAATTTACCTACAAATATATCTTTAAGGAATATTTTGAAAGTTTGTTTGAAAAAGAAGAATCAGCGCAAGAGGTTAATATTCCAGAAGTGGATGTAAGTGTGATAGACAGTGAGATTGAAATGGATGAGATTTTGAAAGCGTTGAATAGTATGAAGTCGGGTAAGGCTGCAGGGTATGATAGGGTATCAGTCGAGATGCTGAAGGCTGGCGAAGGCGTAGTGGCTAGTCAGCTGTACTGCCTTTTCAACTTGTGTTGGAGAAGCGGCCGAGTACCAAGTGATTGGTGCAAGGCTGTTATAGTTCCGCTGTATAAGGGAAAAGGGTCACAGCTAGACTGCAAAAATTACCGCGGTATAAGCCTACTCAGCGTTGTCGGCAAACTGTATGCAAAGATATTGATTGAAAGAGTGACGAAAGAAACTGATGAGAAGGTATGGGATGCTCAGGCAGGATTTCGAAAGGGAATGGGATGTACGGATCAGGTATTTTCCTTGCGGTGCATAGCTGAAAAATCTTTGGCTAAAAACCAAAAAGTCTATTGCGCATTCGTGGATTTGGAAAAGGCCTATGATAGAGTGGTGAGGAATGAATTGTGGTCAGCACTATCCATGCATGGGGTAAGCAGTATTTTGATACAAGCACTAAAATCCTTGTATAGGGATTCTAGTGCTTGTGTCAGGATCAACGGGGCGTATACTGAATTGTTTAGCATCGAAAAAGGTGTTAGACAGGGATGTGTAGCGTCGCCATGGCTTTTTAACCTATTCATGGATAGTTGCTTGGAAGATTTAAAAGAAAGTGAACGGGGATTACGAATGAATGATTTACTCGTCAAATGTCTGCTCTATGCTGACGATCAAGTCTTACTTGCATCATCGGCAGAAGAGTTGCAGGAGATGGTAAATATTATGAATGAAGCTTTGAACAAGAAAGGAATGAAAGTAAATGTTAGTAAGACGAAAGCAATGGTTTTTGAAAAGGAGAATATGACAGAGTGTAATATCTTGATAGGGAATGAAAAAGTGGAGCAAGTGAAAGAGTTTGTGTATTTAGGATCAATGTTTACAGCAGATGGAAAGAATGATAGTGATATTGAAAGAAGAGTGAATGCCGGTAACATGGTGAATGGAGCGTTGCACGCCTTTATGAGCAGTCAGAAGGTGTCCGATAAGGCCCGTCTGGCTGTGCATAGAGGGGTGTTGGTTCCAACACTGATGTATGGGAGTGAAAGTTGGGTATGGCAGAAGAAGCATGAAAGCAGAATAAATGCAGTAGAAATGAGAGCGTTAAGAAGTATGATTGGAGTCAAACTGAGTGACAGGATACGAAATAGTGTGATTAGGGAACGTTGTGGTGTGAAAGAAGATATAGTGACAGGTATTGACAAGGGAATGCTTAAATGGTTTGGACATGTTGAGAGAATGACTGAAAGCAGGTTGACCAAACAGATATATATGGCGAGTGTGGATGGAAATGTTGGGAGGGGAAGGCCTCGACGCACGTACTTGGATCAAATCGGGGACGTCCTAAAGAAAGGTCAGGTCAAGAGTACCCTAAACCGACGAGCATGTATGAAAAGATTAATGAATGTGGATGAAGCGAAAGAAGTATGTAAGGATCGTAGCAAGTGGAAAGATGTGGTCTCTGCCTACCCCTCCGGGAAAGAGGCGTGATTATATGTATGTATGTATGTATGTATATCTTTAATAACCCTCAAAACTTTGTCAGACGTGACGGAACAACCGTTTTTTAGGTCGCTTACGCTTTGCCTACCCCATTAGGCATTAAAGCGTGATTATATGTATGTATATTAAGTTTGGATTTGACAAACTACAGTGTACTGAAATAATAAAACCTAAAAACCGAACTAGCTGTCTCAAGTACTGTTTATAATTACGGGCCGGGATGGTGTTGAAAGACGTTGCTCAGTCAACAAAACTGGACAACTTTCACGACAAAATAAGAAAAATAATACAACATTTGCACTCCTATCCTTCCTCTGATCAGATAATTTTATATGATCTGTAGAAACATTAAAATGACATCAGTTTTTAAAATACTTTTCTACCGTCTCAATTTCTTACAAAAGAAACAGTCAATAGTTCTACAAACAGTACAAAACACTCAATCTACCTAGAAAAATCAATTGAATGAAACTCCCAACCGTAGATCTCAATAATTATAGCATAGTATATCTGCTTAACGGCGAAGATTTCTACTATTCGCCGTGTCCTAGAAAACCGACTCGACGCCTACAGACGCCAACCATTTCTTTCCATACCTAATACCACTATACCTAGCTAAAATTCATAGCGAAATAAGTATAAGAACTAGCTTCGAAAAAACCGCCAACTAATGCCGCCATATCTCAAAAACCATTAGAAGGAAAAAAGAAAACTCCGCTCCAACCATAGAGTAGATTTTGAATTGAGAACGCGGTGTGATTGGTCGTTTTTCTATGCGGCCAGAACGCGGCAGTGCAGGCCAATGCACGATGCATACAACTAACTAGTGTTGGGATTGTAACGATGAAACGGTTCCTGGTATTGGTAACGAGTTTTGTTAACGTTGAAAGTAACAATTTGTAATGTCACTCTACACGAAGGTATGTATTTCCTTTTTTAAATACAACTGGCTGGTAACACTTTGGTGCCAGTTACCAGTACCAGGATCTGTACTTATCTTAACTAGGTTTTCTTAAAATTTGGTGCCGTGACCAGGATTCATAGATGGTTTGACTAGGTGTTTAAATTATTTTACTCTCTTTATTAGTTATATCTTATTGCCCAGCGCATCAAAGTCTGATAATAAACTAAGTAACTATACCAACTCCCAGAAACTTTTGCTTGTGTTGAAAAAGTGAAACGAAGCCGAGCTGTTTATTTGAAAAATTTACGTCAATTCTGTGCAAATAATATAGACGCATTAGGTTTCAGGCACGGTGTATTAAAATCATTGCAATTTTAAAGTAAGTGCATTACATTTCTCTTAGAGTTAACAAAGTTAAGATTTGCCAATAACAGCTAGTGCTGCCAATAACGCCAAACCTGTTCCACAACGTTACTAGCAACGGTTACAACGGTTACTCCGTCTCTGCGCCCGCGACGCTGCCTGTAAGCGCTCAATATAGGCTAAAACATATTATTATATGCAAGACGTTTCTTGTACTACGCGAAAACTAGGGTTGTACAATGTTGCCCAGACGTGCTCAATAATTATAAATGTAGCTTTCTTATTTATTACTCCTGACCTCGTAGGATTAGCATAGTTAGATTTTGCCGATTAGCCAGTTTCTTAGATAAGGTTTAATTTAATTTTCAGTAGTAGCCGACGGCGTGCTTTCATCGTTTGAAATGGTTAAAGTTTTTAACGGTTTTTTTTTTACTTCTTTGTTTATGCAAAAGTAACAACGATTGACGTAATCATACGCAATATAATACTTTAGGTATTTTAGAACGTCGGTTCTATTTTTGTATATGTAACTTTTAATTTAATTTTGTAACATTGTAAATCAAAACAAGTTATATTTATTACAACAAGTATTTTAAGTTTTATTTCAAACCGTAGGTAATATTATGTACTGCAGCAAAAAAAAGCATATTTTAAAGTAATCCATTCGGTGAACTTTTCATATTGATAGTTTTTTTTTTTGGGATACAATGACTACAATTAAAACCAAAACATTTCTTACATTAATATAGGCATTAAAACAAAAACCCGCAGGCCTATTTCGAAAAGCATTCAGCAGGACTCACATATCTGACTTCTGCCTTATAATTATAGGATAGAGTCCATATTAGACTACACCTAGGCTCTAACTCTATTCTAGCGCAACCCTAAGCCCCGCAGGCAAATATGAACGAATGTAAGTTGACTTAGAATAAGTATGTTCTGCAATCGAGACTCGGCCAGTGTTAGATCATAATGTGTTGAAACTACATGTGCGCGGCCGCCGGGAACAATGAAAACTATTCCCGTGCCTCTAAATTAGTAAAATAATAAAATAGAAAACTATTAAATTTCAAATTTAGAAGCCTTCGATGTGAAACCGCGCGAAAGTTTTTAAAAGCGCGCGCGCTCGCGAGTTTTCGGCCAGGATTCGGGAGCGCCGAAGATGTGACAGTTCAATTTTCGAACTCTATTTTTAGGACTGTGCGTATTAAAAAAGATTCTATTATGAATGCAGATTAAAAAGTTTCTATAAGTCGTAAAATTGAAGTGGAAAAATAATAAACTATTAATATCCACGGTCATTGTTCCATGAAATTGAAAAAATGAAATAAAATGCTACGGTAAAGAAGTTAAAAAGTGCGTTATTTAAGCGTTAGTGGTTTTGGCGCGCAAATCTTTGAACTTCGAGATTGTTTGTGGCCAGTACTTAGGGTTAAAAATAGACTTTTAAAACGGACACGATGGTGAAAATTAAAAAAGTTTGTGTGGGTTAAAATTAGGGTAAGTTTGACATTTAATACCTTCCTACATATTTTAAGTATTTAACCTGAAAAATAGAACATTCCTGGATATAAACTCAAAGGGCATAAAATCAAACATAACCTCAAAGTTTTTGTTTTATAAAGGCAACTTTATAGTTTCCTATTTACTAACGTTTATTGAAGTCATATTTTTCAAAACAAAATATTATTATATTCCCCGTAGTAGGGATTCGTTTTTTTAACCTAAAATCGAAGTTGCTTTTTTAAATACAAGTTTTAAGTAATATAAAATTTGGAAAAACTGTTACCATTTTGGATCAAATATATTAGACCAAATCTACTATTAAGGTTTCTAATAACGTAATTGGACTAAACTCAATAATTTGCTTATTTTATGTCATTTAAATACGTATCTATGTTTAGTAAAATATATAAAAAAAATTACACATTGAACCATTATCAATAAATTATGTTTATCAGAACTTATTAATTGTTCCTAATAAACGCCACTAAGTTTGCGCCGACTCCATATAAATCGGATAAAAAATTTTAAAAGTAAAAAAATAAATTAAAAAATACCAAATGCAGAAAAATAACAACCTGATATTCAGATTAGATAAACAATATAAAACGTAGTTACGCAATATTTTTATTAATGTTTAATAAATAAATTAAAAACTTCTTTAGGTTCTTAAACATAGGGCATCATCCACATACCGTTAGAGCTGGCTTTCTTTACACTTATTTTATATACGTCTTTATCTACGAAATAATAATTAAACCTAACAAGGCTTGATAAGTAAAAGCTTGCCGTAGTAAAAAAAAATGTAGTTTTTTGTAAGAATTCCGAAACATTAGGTATAAGATAATTTTTTTTCACATAATGTTTATGCGATTTTTTATTATTATTTGGAATATAAATAAAAGTGAAATTTATGATAAAACATAATACAAAATCCAACATGCAACAACTTTCCAATTCTAACTCGCAAGAAAATCTGTCTGAGTACCAAAAAGCTTACACCAACCCAGCAAACCTCACAATGAAAGGATACGATAAAAAAAAAAGTTTACATTCATACATATAATCACGCCTTTATCACTAATGGGGTAGGCAGAGCGTAAACGACTTAAAAAGGTCATTCCGCCACGTCAACTGCTGAGGGTTATTTAAGATAGATTCGTAGGTATATTGCTGTAGTGACAGGTTGTCAGCCCATCGCCTAAATTGTAATACATATACCCTCGGATCCTATCTGGTTTTTACAGCATGCAAAATTCCGTTTCACATCATAAATTTGATAACTTTCCTATCTAAAACTTCCTATAAATAAATAAAACATAACTTTCCCTGTAACCAGTATAGTAACACAATGGACCTCGTTAAACCTACAGTTAGAATGACAACTACAGTTACCATCCACTAACCCTTGGCTTGGTTCTTTCATGCTGGACTGAGAGCGAGAGAAAAACATCGAATGTGCCAGCTGCATTTCCTCCCGGGCATGCTGTAAAAACCAGCCCCAGGGATCCGAAGGTTTCAGTATATTGTAATTTAGGCGATGGGCTGACAACCTGTCTCTTCAGCAATGTACCCACAAATCTATCCTTAATAACCCTCAAAACTTTGTCAGACGTGGCGGAACGACTCTTGTTTAGAGCGTTTACGCTCTGCCTACCCCATTAGGAATAAAAGCGTGATTATACGTATGTGTATATGTGTCCCTTGGTTTATGTAACCTACTGTTTATTTAAAACTTCGAATAATAGGAATAAAACCGAACTTTCCCTATAAATGAACAAACAACTAATAAAACTGGAGAGAGCAACCAGTATAGTAACACAATGGACCTCGTTAAACCTACGGTTAGAATGGCAACTACAGTTACCATCCACTAACCCTGGGTTTATGTAACCAGCAGTTTATTTAAAACTTTCAATAATAGAAATAAAACCGAACTTTCCCTATAAATGAATAAACAACTAATAAAACTGTATAGTGCAACCAGTATAGTAACACAATAGACCTCGTCAATCCTACCGTTAGAATGGTAACTACAGTTACCATCCACTAACCCTGGGTTTATGTAACCAGCAGTTTATTTAAAACTTTCAATAATAGAAATAAAACCGAACTTACCCTATAAATGAATAAACAACTAATAAAACTGGAAAGAGCAACCAGTACAGTAACACAATGGAACTCGTTAAACCTATGGTTACAATGTCAACTACAGTTACCATCCACTAACTCTAGGTTTATGTAACCAGCAGTTTAATTAAAACTTCCAATAATAGAAATAAAACCGAATTTTTCCTATAAATGAATAAAGAACTAATAAAAATTGACAGTGCAACCAGTAACACAATGGACCTCGTTAAACCTACGGTTAAAATAGCAACTACATTTACCATCCACTAAACCTTGGTTTATGAACCTCTACAGTTTATTTAAAACTTCCAATAATAGATATAAAACCGAACTTTCCCTATAAATGAACAAACAACTAATAAAACTGGAGATAGCAACCAGTATAGTAACACAATGGAACTCGTTAAACCTACGGTTAGAATGTCAACTACAGTTACCATCCACTAACCCTGGGTTTATGTAACCAGCAATTTAATTAAAACTTTCAATAATAGAAATAAAACCGAACTTTCCCTATAAATGAATAAACAAGTAATAAAACTGTATAGTGCAACCAGTATAGCAACACAATAGACCTCGTTAATCCTACCGTTAGAATGGTAACTACAGTTACCATCCACTAACCCTTGGTTTATGAACCTCTACAGTTTATTTAAAACTTCCAATAATAGAAATAAAACCTAACTTTCCCTATAAATGAATAAACAAGTAATAAAACTGTACAGTGCAACCAATATAGTAACACAGTGGACCTCGTTAAACCTACGGTTAGAATGGCAACTACAGTTACCATCCACTAAACCTTGGTTTACGTTACCTGCAGATGATTTAAGTAGGTATTTTTTAAAGAAAATGGTTGACCCATGACTGTTTTTTAAATATACGATATTTCTTCCACGCTGTCAAAGAAAAACATAGAATGTGCCAGCTGCATTTCCTCCCGAGCATGCTGTAAAAACCAGCTAAGGCATCCGAGGGTTACAGTATATTGTAATTTAGGTGATCGGATCTGTCACTACAGCAATATACCTAAATGTCTATCTTACATAACACTCAAAACTTTGTCTGACGTGGCGGAACGACCTTTGATTAGGTCATTTATGCTCTGCGTACCCTATTGGGGATAAAGGCGTGATTACATGTATGTCTAGAAGCGGCGAGAAAAAAACCTACGTTTTTACTAAACAAATGATTTGACAGTTCTATTAGTTTTACTCTCAAGTAGACCAGAAATCCTGCTCACATAAAAAAAAAAAATTCTAAAATGGCTTCGGATTTATACTGTCAGCCTTTTTCCAGAATTAGAATACTTTGACTAAATCCGAAAGATCTATTATATTGGCATTTACAGTATAGCTATAAAAGGTCATTTAACTGTAATTTTTAGACCAGCATGGAGAAATCCAATGTCAAATATTGTGTATGTCAAACAGAATTTACATAGAAGTGATTGTTTTGTGTGTATTGTTAGTACTTCCATGCTGGCCTGGGAGCGATAGAAAAACATAGAATGTGCCAGCTGCATTTCCTCCCGCGCATGCTGTAAAAACCAGCTAAGGGATCCGAGGGTTTCAGAATATTTCAATTTAGGCGATGGGCTGACATCCTGTCACTACAGCAATATACCTACAATTTTATATTAAATAACCCTCAAAACTTTGTCAGACGTGGCGGAAAGACCTTTGTTTAGGTCGTTTACGCTCTGCCTACCCCATAAGGCATAAAGGCGTGATTGTATGTATGTATGTTAGAACACGCTTCAACCAATCATAAACAAAGGATTCCTACTTCTAAAAAAATCTGACTACAGGACTAGATGAACCATCTACTTGTCGAGTAACATACTTTGTAAATGTATCTATGCGTGTATGGAGACTGTTACGCAATTTTAAAAGCGATGTGTAATTTCGTGTACGTACGGAGCATGGCATAATATATAAATGTAGAGATTGGTTCCATTGCACAGTTTTTTTAGCTTACAACTTTTTAATATATTGTTAAGATTCGCTCTGCTCTCTATACTTTATTGTTTGCTTTGAACCGTGGTATATTAGGGAAATAACTTGATGTTATTTATTTTTCAATATTGCACGCCTTTTATATTTTATTTGTTTAATAAAATAAAATAAAACTTAGGTTAGAAGAAATATGGAAATACCTGGGCATTTTATTTCTATTTCATATTTTTATTCAAATAAATCATTTGAATTTGAAATGATAAGACGTCCATATACATTATTTACAGGGTAAGCAGAACATTAACAGCCTCATAAAAATAATCAGTTTCACATCTTTTGACTTCTGAAGAGTATTTCAGGTGGTCAGTTTTTTTACTATGTCGTAGAAATCCCTGGAAGAGAAGCTGTTGGTACATTCTATGTTTTTTTATTCCTCCATAATATTCTGACGGTGAACTCCGCAGTGGAAACCAACCCAAGTGGATGGACAGGCTCGGAGCAAAATTTACATACATTTTAATAAAACTAGCTCGCTTTACCTAGAAAAATGCACCGTCGCTACCGGGAATCGAACCCGCTATTCTCGATAACAAGTAATTTAAAATAGTTTAAAAAACCCAACTGCAAAAATGTTTAAGGTGCCTATAAAAATATAGCAATACTAAGGACATTTTAAATGACACAATCACACAAATAATGATCACTTAAAATGAAAAACTATGAGTAAATCTAGATTTAGTTTTCAGTTCAAAAATAAATGATAAATTATTACACTACAACCCATTTAACATAACGTAACATAAAAATACTTTATTGCACGTTATAATACAACATACAACACAACAGATACTTTATTTTCTTTTATCACATTAAGTAGTATTGTCACTACATAGTAGTGATCGTTACTCAAACCATGTCAGACGCCTGATAGTTGTGCTACTAGGCGGTTTAAAAACTCTGACATCAGGGTTCATCGGGTCGATAGACTCGATACCCACTCATAGTATAAAACAAAGTCGCTTTCTCTGTCCCTTTATCCCTATGTATGCTTTAATCTTTAAAACTACGCAACGGATTTTGATGCGTTTTCTTTTAATGGATAGAGTGACTCAATAGAAAGGTTTATATGTATAATACATGCATAATATAGTAGAGAAACTCGGATAATTTCCGTGCAACGCCAGGGCGGGTCGCTAGTATTTAATAAATTCGCAATATTACTTACGAAAAAACGATTTAAAGGTCTCTAGAGCGATAGATAGATATAAAGGCTGATGAAACATACCCTTCTTTGCTTCGCACAGTCAGTAAAAAAATCAGGTTGACGCCCTTTGACAAGATTCTGAGTAATAAAATAAGTTTATGACTTTGGAGGTAATGATGTGATGACTGATGAGTGATGGTAAACTCATTCATAAATCTCATAAAATATAAAGAGCCTGTGATAATTTTGGTTACTTAGGATCGTATTAATATAGAGCGATATTAAGTATGGATTTGACAGGCCATTTTGTACTGAAATAGCATTTCTGATACGAACTCAAACTCGCTGTCAATCTCAAGTGCTGTTTACCAATACGGACCTTAGGCTCGTATTTATGAAGTGATAACAATCTTGAGAGCAATATTAAGTATAGATTTGACAGGCCATTTTGTACTGAAATGACATTTCTGATCACGCTGTCACTCATGAGAGCTGAATATAAATACGGCCCTTAGTCACACATTTTATATTAAACTTAAATTGAAAAGAGGTTAAATATTTTATGCATGCTTGTAGCATG
This sequence comes from Scrobipalpa costella, assembly GCA_949820665.1. Taxonomy (NCBI): domain Eukaryota; kingdom Metazoa; phylum Arthropoda; class Insecta; order Lepidoptera; family Gelechiidae; genus Scrobipalpa; species Scrobipalpa costella. Next base: position 3,910,709 of record OX463320.1, on the reverse strand, counting down.
TAAAATTGAGAAAAAACAACTGTGTAGGTACCTACCTTGTTTTTGTTTTATTGATTCAAATATATATATTGATGGTGAAGTGGATAGGGCCGCTGCCTCCTGAGCGGGAGGTCGTGGTTCGAATCCCACCACGTACCAATGTGTTTTTAGGTTCTCGAATTTCATGTGTACGTTAATTCGGCGCTTTGTCCGTGCTTCGGAAGGTACGTTAAGCCGTTGGTCCTGGCTAAGATCGTTTAATACCGTAGATATTAGTCGTTAAGCCATTTCAAAGGCCAGTGGTAATCATTGGTGGCTTGAAAACTCTGTCCTAATCTTGAATTGGGTCTGGTCCTTCTGGGTTGCGGAGGTCAGATGGCAGTCGATCTGTGTAAAAACCAGTACCCTCGTTAAAGCCCTAAATTAAATAGCATACCCCGTGAGATACGAGATAAGGCTAGAGAAACGATGAGTAGCACAATCTCTTTGTTTTAAAGGTGCAATTTTTTTAACTCCACATGGTGAAAGGACTAGAAATTGAACCTAGATCACAACTAGCATTTTTCCAACCAGGCCTCCTTTCATCTAGACTAGACAGACAGTTTTAAATAGCTTTTTTAGACTAGTTACACAAGGTTTCTGTGTGGTCGATTTACATTTCGCTGGCATAGGGAAATAAGAAAATGTTCCAATTTAAATTGTTAATTTAACTAACAAAGTTTTTACTAAAAATAACGTAAGATGCCGTTGATCCGATCTTCCAAAAAACTTAGCGTCGTATTTATTCAATCCAATTCAAATGATGTATTTCAGATAAAAATCCATATACAGTACATTACATTAACATTAACATTACATTACAGTACATTACATTATTATAAAGCGATCTGTAGATTGAGAGCAATCTTGAGTGTAGATTTGGCAGTTCGTTTTGTACTGAAATTAAATTTCTGATACGATTTCAAATTTGCTGTCAGTCTCAAGAGCTGATTATAATTACGGGCCTTAGAATGTTAATACCTATCAGTATAGTGACCAGAAAGTTTCGGGAGAAATATGGAAATTTATAAAGATAGAGAGAAAGAGAGAGAGATAGAGATAAATTTATTAATAATTGTAAATTACAAGTCAAAAATTATAAGCACTTAAGTATATCACATTAATAATCATTTAAATTTTATAAATTTCGTTATCATTAAAATTAATAAAATCATTATAACTATAGAATGCCTGTTCGACAAGCCAACGCTTAAGCCGTGATTTAAGCTATATACATGCTTAGCATATTATGCTTAGCTATATCGGCTTCTTCTTCTTAGCGAGTGGATTCTCGAGTCGATTGACCCGAATACATATTTTTCTAACAAAGGAAGTCTCCTTAAGGAATACACACATAATCACGTCTTTATCCCTAATGGGGTAGGCAGAGCGCAAACGACCTAAAAAAGGTTCGTTCCGCCACGGCTGACAAAGTTTCGAGGGTTATTTAAGATAGATTTGTAGGTATATTGCGGTAGTGACAGGTTGTCAGCTCATCACCTAAACTATAGTACTTAAACCCTCAGATCCCTTAGCTGGTTTTTACAGCATGCCCAGGAGGAAATGCAGCCAGCACATTCTATGAAAATATTAGAAATAACAAATCAAAAATTCGAGTCTGTGGAAAACCGACCCACTTTCCCAAAGACTCGGGTTCAAATCCCGTCAGCGGTCGAATTTTTGATGTGTTATTTCTAATATCTTCAGAAATAAAAATAGCACTGTGAGTGAAAAAATCTATTAGAAAAACGCACATTCTATGTTTTTCTCTAGCTCCCAGGCCAGCAAGGAAGAAAATTATAAGAATTCTTTTTATTCTTACAATTTTCTTAAGGCATTTTAAGATATTTATTTCAATTTCGAACTAAAGTCATGACTTCAAAGCTTTACTCCAAGCACATATTTTCTCCTCACAGCGCAGTCAATTTCAAAAACATTCTACGAACAATAGACACTATTCGCCATGTTTAGACACCAAAGTGATACTAGGGCCCGTATTTATGAAGCGATCTCAAACTTGAGACCAATATTAAGTATGGATTTGACAGGCCAGATTGTACTGACATGACATTTCTGATACGAACTCAAACTCGCTCTCACTCATACGAGCTGATTATAAATACGGCCCTAGGATTAGCTGGAAAAATATACAATAGACAGAAGTTTTGTAAACTAGACCTGCTTGAGTGACTGCTATTGGTTGATAGGGAAATACGTATAAGTTTAAGTTGTTTTGATTTGAAGTATGCTATGTAGCTTTTGAAATATTTACATAAATTGAATATGATATTATAAGAAACTAAGCAAAGGTAACAAAGATAGATGAAGAAACATTCAAAATTGTATTGAAAATTGGTATAGAGAAACGTAAGAAAATTAAAAAGGCGCTTGGATAACCACTGAGATACTCTAGGAGCTATATTTTTGAATCACTCGAATCGAATTCGCATACAAAAGAATAACATTCGCATGGCGAATTGTATGAAAATCTCATGCGAAAGTCGTTCTTTCGAGTGATTCAAAAATACGGCTCCAGTTCACTGCTAGACGCCTTCTTAACCAATTCTAAGAAAACACCGACAATTTTTTTTATTAACGTACACGCTGAAATCTCCCAAGACTTTCCTAATTCATTAAATACTGTTTTTAAAACATAAGTTTCTTGTATTGATTTGTTTAGAAAGAAAGAATAACTAATTACGGAAAAATCATCAGCCTAATTAAAATGTACATTGACATCCAATCTGGTCCAACCAGTGATCCGACTTATAAGGAAAAATCCCGCACTTACAACCCATCACTCAAGCAGCGTAAAGAATGCAACAAACTTTGCATGCTAAGATATAACTGTACCGCAATGTCCATCCTTCGGGTTGTTCTAGTGTGCTCCAGAACGTTGTTCTGTTCTACTGCGCACCAGTCGGCTCCAGGAATGACTATCATCATGATCACATTTAGACTTCTGCCTTTCCAAAAAAAGATGGTCAAGCTAAAACGTAGGCTCCGAGAATTTTTCTAAGCGAATGTCATACAAAAGCTAACAGACTTCTTTGTGGGTAAACTCAGTGCACTCTGTCTCCGTCACATCCGACAAAGCCAAGTCAAGAGCAACCTCTAAAACTACGTCCGAAACTGTGTTTTAAAAACTATCGATTTATTTTTTGCTAAACTATTGTCTGTTAAGGCTTCAATTTATTATTACATCAGTATGTATGTTGTTTTTTGTTGCACTTAAGCATAAATAATAAAATTACAAATTTAAGAAGTACTCATTATTTAAAATCAGTTTGGCCATGGAAGGTGATCATCAGAAAACAATCACATATCCATAAAGCGACTTATATTCGTCCAACAGTGGACTAATCATAGACTAATAAATGGAGCAATATAGAACAACCCTATCCTTCGATCGGACTTGTATTACAGTTAGAAAAATCGCTGGAACGACCGCTGGTAATATAATCTTTGTATCTATCTTACTAAGTAATCGGTTATGGGAGTGAGAATAAGTGGACAAGAAACTAGCCAGTTTTATTTCTTTGATCCCGTTTAAAAAAAAATCCCGACTTAGTAAATCTTTGACCTGGAGAGTCGAAAATACCTCATTCTCATGAGAGAAACTGCGGTTTGAAAAGCAAATCTTAAAAAGCATAATTTTAATGAAATCATAATTTATTTCGACTCGATATTGATGCAAATCGGTCGCCAATTCGGACAAGTAGTTCATTGAACGTACCTCTTCTGTTTTTGAAGTCAGTTAAAATTGGGTATATCTTTTGCAAATTTTAGAGATAAAGCTCTAAACTCACGTTTTTTACTGAATTCAAGCAGTAACTATGCAAGAGCATGAGGTTGCCTTCTTGCGCAAGTACCTACAGTTCTTACACTTCATTAAAAGCTTTAAAAAAAATAACATTGATCATAGAAAGTATCATAAATAACCTTGCAAAATCATAACTATAATTAGTATAAAATCTCATTCTCATGCGTAAAACCGCAATTTGAAAAGCTAATCAATATCTTTTAAATTATGGACTTGATTTTGTTGAGACTTGCTTGGTAGCATTTCAGTACTTCGGTTGATAAATTAGAATTTAAAAACAGACAATAACATAACCTTACTTTTAAAAGTCGGATAATTTTTTTTTTTACATTTTTGTAATTTTCTAGATAAAATTCGACAAGCCCTTAATCTTAAGTTCTTAACTAAAACGGTAAAAAAATATATTTTATTTTCAATATATAGTTAGACAGTTTACTAAATTCAAGCAGTAAGTATGCAAGAGGACGAGGTTGCCTTGTTGCGCAAGCGCAGTTCTCACACTTCGCCGCGTCAACCCACGGAGAAACGCATTATACCACAGAATATATAATAGTACGACATTAGGTAGTTTTGCTCGTGATTCTGATTGAATAGACACGAGCTTAAACATGTTTTCTTCCATGCTGGACTGGGAGCGAGACAAAAACATAGAATGTGCCAGCTGTAAAAACCAGCTAAGGGATCCGAGGGTTTCAGTATACCTGCACGCAGGAGGACCTGTTTGACGCCAACCAAAGGGCTGTTGATGTGGCCACGTTCTGGGCGTCAATGATTTAAAGCCATTGACTCGAGAAGAAGAAGTATATTGTAATTTAGGCGATGGGCTGACAACCTGTCACTACAGCAATATACAGTTCTTTCTAAACAACCCTCAAAACAACCCTCGTCATACGTGGCGGACCTTTGTTTGGGTCGTTGACGCTCTGCCTACCTCATTAGGGATACAGGTGCGATAGTATGTATGTATGTATATATATATATTTTTAATTCGTATTAAAAAATCCTCCTTCCAACAAGTTTAATAAAAATAACCAGAAGTAATCAATCGCTGAATAGGTACGTTATGTAAAAAAAAAAAAAATTTCCTCCATACAGTGACAGTGATGCAATCCCCCCCCCTACCTCACAGCTGGTTTGTTTTCCTTACTGGAACGTTGTACAAACACGAACACGAAACGAACACGGTGCAAGACGCATCGAATAAACCGATGTTTGGCGGCCGTGCCAAAAAACACAAAGGAAACTAGAGTGATCGAGCCGTCTTGGTACTTGCAAGATTTTTCATTCAGCAAACAATTTAATTTCCTTAAAATTTAAATAAAGGCAGATTATGTACTGATGTTTGGCGGCCGTGCTAAAAACACAAAGGAAAAAAGAGTGATCGAACCGTGTTGGTCGTTGGAAGATTTTAAACAAAGCAAACCTTTTTTTTATATCTGAATGAAATAGAACAATTAAATCGATCTTAATCCAAAGAGAGGTATTTACCGATGTTTGGTGGCCGTGCCAAAAAACATAAAAGAAACTTGTGCCGTCTTGGTCGTTGCGTTTTTCATGATTTCAAGCCAAACATTTTTGGTTCATACTTATACAGATTAAAATAGCAAGCAAGCTTGTATTTTGACAGGGTAAGTCTTTGCACTGTCAAAATAAGATTAAAATTCATTTTCGCTGCATCTAAGTTTGAGATATATTTTTAAAGTAAAACTGTGTAATTCTTTGATGAAAAGTCAAGCAAGTAGCATTTTTTTACTTACTTTTATAGTATACCTATTTAAGTAGAAATTGTAAAAAAAGAAAAATAAAATTATTACCTATATGTATTGCTCCCGATCAAGCAATAATATATGATATTTCTCGTATAAACAAAATTTGGAAAGTTATTTTATTTAATAATTGTCAAAGGATTCCGTTTTGGTCAAGCCATTTTGATTGGCCATGATGGTGGCATTTGCAATTGAATCTGTGGATACATCAGTCTTGAAGCTACCACTATACATGACATAACGTTTTGTTAGAACCGTTTGACCCTAAACTAAAAAGTACTAATCAATAAATCTGACCCAAAAAGTACCAAAACTACTCAATCCAAGCACGCTAGGGATAAAAACTGCAGTACTGCAAAAATAGACCGTCGAAAAATGAACATAAACTTGTAATTCACAGTTGGCTTCGACCAATCCGCTTCTTAACAGGTGTGTGTGCGTAGTTTTTTCTGTGTGTGCGTCTTTTTGGGTGAATCATAGAGTCGGTAGGTATTTTTTTTTGTGGATGTAGGTGGAGTTTTAGATGTTTTCGTGGTTGCCAAGTGAGCCCGCTTTTTTACGTAATGTGTGACTCATTAGGTGTAGTTCTAGGTATAGACAAAAGTCTATCAGGCAAACGGTTTTTTTTTTGTGTCAATGTCTGATTTTCCTTGACTGGAAGAAATCCGTCATGCAATTGAAGGTTTAAATTTTTTTTCTTCTTCTAAGCGAGCGAGTTTTTGGTTTTCATATTGTTATAAATAACTGTTTCTTTCATGCTGGACTCGCAAACTTTAAAAACCAGCTAAGGGATCCGAGGGTTTCAGTACGTATATTACAATTTAGGCGATGGGCTGACAATCTGTCACTACAGCAATATACCTACAAATCTATCTTAAATAACCCACAAAACTTTGTCAGAGGTGGCAGACAGACATTTGTTTAGGTCGTTTACGCTCTGCCTGCTCCATTAGGGATAAAGGCGTGATTATATGTATGTACGTACTTTGGAATACCGTAACAGTCTACCACTGATCTACTTTAAACTGAATTATTTATTAGTCAATCAATTGCAATTTAGGCGATGGGGTGACAACCTGTCACTACAGCAATGTACCTACAAATCTATCTTGAATGACCCTCATAACTTTGTCAGACGTGACGGAAAGAAAGCGTGATTATATGTATGTATGTATGTATGTAATTATTAGTCCTAATGTGAAAATAAGAAAAGAAAATGTTATGTACAAAACAGCTATACTTATGACCAGGGTAGCAATTTCTTCCAGGCTTATTGTAAACCATTGTTCTAGCAGACCTAGCTAGGTTACCTATCACCTATTTGTATAATGTAGCGTTATAATTTCTATACCCAAAGGTTGCCTGGTAGAGATTGCTGCTTTAGCAATAAGGCCGCCTATATTGTACTGTCACGTTTGTTCCTTTTTATTTCTGTTGTATGTGTTTCTTTGTGCAATAAAGAATTTTGTATTGTAATGTATTGTATATTTAAAGTTTCGTTCTAAATATTGCAACTAGATATGACATGTAAATCATAAATTTGACCTAATAAATTATTCTTATTCTTATCTCAAAAACTTACTTCCAAGCTGGACTGGGAGCGAGAGAAAAACATAGAATGTGCCAGCTGCATTTCCTCCCGGGCATGCTGTAAGAACCAGCTAAGGGATCTGAGGGTTTCAGTATATTGCAATTTAGGCGATGGGCTGACAACCTGTCACTACAGCGATATACTTACAAATCCATCTTGAATAACCCTCAAAACTTTGTCAGACGTGGCGGAACGACCTTTGTTTAGGTCGTTTACGCTCTGCCTACCCCATTAGGGATTAAGGCGTGATTATATGTATGTATGTATGTTATCTCAAAAAAAAAAACTTTTTCTCAGTCAAGAAAAATCAAAATCTCGTCGCTAAATTTTCTTTCGCATCGCCCGACATTGAAGCCAAGTACAGTTGCATACAAAAATACTCCAAATTTCAAGGTCGATCGTGCAAAAATAACGCACCGATGCGTCGGCCGATTGCGATTCACTTTACATTTACACGTATTTTATGCGAAGCTCCAGATATTTTTGAATAATTTATATGAAAAAAAAGATTAAATTTTTTATAGATCACAGGAGCCTGATCAGACAGTTTAGTGGACACTATAGTTAATCCTTCAGTTCCCTCTGAAATAATTGAAAAAAAAAACAAGATTCATATCTGAAATACTTACCTCCAATAAGCGATCTGCCTACCCCTGATGAATTGTGGTTTAGTTATATCTCAATAAGATTCAGCACATACATACATACATACATATAATCACGCCTTTATCCTTAATGGGGAAGGCAAAGCGTAAACGACCTAATCAATGGTCGGTACGCCACGTCTGACAAAGTTTTAAGGGTTATTTAAGATAGATACGTATATTGCTGTAGTGACAGGTTGTCAGCCTATCGCCTAAATTACAATATACTGAAACCCTCAGATCCCTTAGCAGGTTTTTACAGCATGCCCGGGAGGAAATGCAGCTGGCACATTCTATGTTTCTCTTTCACTCCCAGTCCAGCATGGAAGACTATATCTGAAATACTTACCTCCAAAAAGCGATCTGCCTACCCCTGATGAATTGTGGGTTGGTTATATCTCAATAAGATTCAGCACAGATACTGCTTATTACTTTAGGACAAATTTAGTATTATTATTATTTATCGTTTATTGTACACAAGTAACATGAGAAAGACAATACACCAGGAATAACGACACAACAGGTATAGCTTATTTCTACTAAGAAATTTCTTCCAGCTGACCTACGGAATTATTTATGTATAATGCGATAAAAATCTGATTTGAAACAGTAAAAATAGGTTTTTTTTTTATCTCTCCTATTAATTTTGTTCTTCTTTTGCCCAGTAAAGTGGTCAACTGGGGGTTACTTTCTAGTTTTGTTCTCTATCTCTTGCATGTATGAAATCCATATTTTCTATAACTATACAATGAAACAATTATTGTAATATACCTACTAAGAAAAATTCGTCCGTGAATAATATTTTATTTTATTACCAATCTACAAAATTAAAATATTACCACGTACATATTTTTTTTCTTCTAAACAGGAGTGGCCAGTATTCAACCAACCGACACGCCTAGACGAATAAATAAAACTCGAAAATAGAATGAGCTTCCTGCGATTCGGATTCTAAATTTAAATGTTAAAAATGGCGGCCGCTCCATCCGGTGCAGCCGCAAAATTGTGCATAAAACTGCTGCGAGCATTAGCCGATCTAAACATTAAAAATAGAATTTGCTAGTGTTAGGCTGGGTGTGCATTTAGGGTTAGAATTTCCTGTTCCTGGTTGGCCTAATAGACAGACGTCTGGGCAATGAGGGCAGAGACATGGGCGTGATGTCTGGGTGCTAAATAAAATGTGAAACTTGTACAATGCTATTGCGAAAAATATAGGGCTTGCTTAAACCTTGAAACTGAACAACTTTCTCCATGGAACTAAGGGTGAAATTACATACATACCTACATATAATCACGTCTTTATCCCTAATGGGATAGGCAGACCGTAAACGACCTAAACAAAGGTCAGTCTGCCACGTCTGACAAAGTTTTGAGTTTGAGTTTGAGTTATGACAGGCTATCAACCCATCGCCTAAATCACAATATACTGAAACCCTCGGATCCCTAGGATTCCCTCGGATAGCTGGTTTTTACAGCATGCCCGGGAGGAAATCCAGCTGACACATTGTATGTTTTTCTCTCGCTGCCAGGCCAGCATGGAAGATAAAAGGGTGAAAATGAAATATGAAAAATTGCAAAGGGGTAGTCAGTTTTTCAAGTACCAGCTTTTCGAGTCATTATTGGCAGCACCAACCTAATCACAACTCACAAGCCCTTAAGTTGTATTTGGTGAACGGTTATGATTTTCGTTGATGAATATCATACAAATCTCTTTTTTATTGTTACATATTTTTGTTATTCTTTCATGCTGGACTGGGAGCGAGAGAAAAACATAAAATGTGCCAGCTGCATTTCCTCCCGAGCATGCAGTAGAAACCAGCTAAGGGATCCGAGAGTTTCTGTATATTGCAATTTAGGCGATAGGCTGACAACCTGTCACTACAGCAATATACCTACAAAACTATCTTATGTAACCCTCAAAACTTTGTCAGACGTGGCGAACGACCTTTAGTTAAATCGTTTACGCTCTGCCTACCCCATTAGGGATAAAGGCGTGATTATATGCGTGCATGCATATTTTTTTGTGTTTGAAGAATTTGTGTACGCTAAGGATACATTCACTGAAAAAATACTTGTTTAAATACGAAGTAATGTGTTTATGACAATAATGTTAAATATTAAATGAATCAAGTTACTTGATAACCACTACCTAATTCCTAATAATTTAAATAAATAGAAAAACTGATCTTAATATTTACTTTATTGTCTTAATCAAATTACTTGATGTGCTGGTATGTAAACAAGTTCCTTGATATTTTTTTCCAAGCTTTCTTTTTCAATGTTTCTGTCCTTAATATTTGTGTCCTAAGCTTTTGCTTGTATCTGAAAATATGTTGGTATTGTCCAGAAACTCATCTTTCTTCAGATTTAATATCTATAATAAAATTTGCAGTTTAGGTACTTATAATCGCTAGTAAATTTCAGATTCGCCAAACTATACAGAACTCCAGAGTGTACCTTAAATTTCAAGAAATATTAGTTAGTAACGATCCGCACCGGCTTCGCACGGAAATTATCAGTGTTTCTCCACAATATTATGCAAGTATTATATATATATATATATATATATATATATATATAATACTTGCATAATATTTGTACATATATATATATATATATATATATATATACTTATACTTCCTTTTGAAACACTCTATCCATTAAAAGAAACCGCATCAAAATTCGTTGCGTAGTTTTACAGATTCATGCATACATAGGGATTTAGGGACAGAGAAAGTGACTTTGTTTTATACTATGTAGTAATGATACTAGCTTTCCACTCCGTGGCTCCTCCTGTGGCTAAATAAGTTTTCCCTTGGGAATGAAGTATTTACACACGGTAAAAATGTATCCTGGAATCTATTTTCTTCCTAACTTGTTGATTTTTGTAGTGGCGATTTGACATAATTGCGTGAAACAGAATACAATTAAGTTTTTCTCGAAGTTGATTTTGTTTTTGTCCGCCTCCAGAACACCGACTATCGCCCTGCCAAATTGCATTTAATTCCTTTCAGCCATGTATCAAACAAACAGTTACTTTTGCGTTTATAATACAAGTACCTAATGGATAACCTAAACACACTTAAATCTAATTTATCTGGCATCTTTACGTAACCAACTCTATGTGTTCTCGGCCTTACGCTCACCACGTTGCCTTCTTTTGCCTGTTAAAATAAACACAGTCGATATTTCCCAGCTCTTTCCACTCTCGTGTGTGTGTGTGTGTGTGTGTGTGTAGTTTTAGGATGGGTGTATGGTTGATGGGGATGTATTTGGAGCTTCAAACTTCTTTAACTGCCTCCATGGTCTAGTGATCTAAGCCATGGGCTTACAACCCGGAGACCGATTCGATTCAAAGACAATGACTTTGTGTTGTTGTTTTTAGTTAGGTTAGGACATTGCAGGCTGATCATCTGATTATTTGAAAAGTAAGATGATCTATGCTGTCGGATGGGCCTGCAAATAGTCGGTCCTGCGCCTGGTTTCTCTCTGATTCTGTCAGTCAATCTATCCCATCAGAATAAGAGATTGAAGGAATAGAAATTGCAGTTGTGTCTTGCGCAAACAAGTCCCGCGCAGTTGGCCGATATCTGGGAAACTGGACGCCATCACCGAAGTTCTGTTGAAAAGACTATACATTTGGAGCTAAGGTCTTTAGTCATACCTGTTGATTTAAGATTAGAAAGTAATGAGCAAAGCAGTGGCATTTTGCTCTGCACTCATCAATCCGCCTCACCTGCGTGGCTAGTCTGAGGTCATCATCATTCCCCTGGCCTTGTCCCATCATCCCAGTATTTTTTGTGGCAAATCGGACAAATACCCTTCAAATTGATGCGATGATTTTAATTCCTTTGCAAGTATTCTTCTTTTTTGTTTTCTCTCTAACAAAAACCTTTACTTATAATTATTATACAAGCTGGACTGGGAGCGAGAGAAAAACATGGAATGTGCCAGCTGCATTTCCTCCCGGGCATGCTGTAAAAACCAGCTAAGGGATCCGAGGGTTTCTATATATTGCAATTTAGGCGATGGGCTGACAACCTGTCACTATAGCTATATACATTCAAATCTATCTTAAATAACCCTCAAAACTTTGTCAAACGTGGCGGAGCGACCTTTGTTTAGGTCGTTTACGCTCTGCCTACCCCATTAGGGATAAAGGCGTGATTATATGTATGTATGTATGTATTATTACCTGAGAAACACGACCGAACAGAAGAGGGTGGGGGACAGATAGTGCTTAAGGCTTAAAACAACGGTATTTTTTTTTTATTTCAGAACTTTTGTCTCTGTGACCCGTTTTTTTTTTTATTTATTTGGCAAATCATCAGCGACAGTAAAATATTAATACAAAAATATACAAAACTGAGAGCTATTTACAGATTTGCACATATAGAAAACGAGATAGATAAAACGAGCAAAACCATAAATACTAACATAAATTAAATTTAGATTTAAAAGATACTTTTACTCTAGAAACATGTTTGTCTTGTCTGTTCATATTTAGTCCCGTACATAAAAATAAGTTTGTAAAAGACTATTAAGTTTATGTCCTGCAATGGACGTCTCATGTCAGGGTTGATCTTCTTCTTCTTTCGAGTGGGTATCGAGTCTATCGACCCGATGAACCCTGGTGTCAGAGTTTTTCAACCGCCTAGTAGCACAACTATCAGGCCTCTGACATGGTTTGAGTAACGACCACTATCAAAGACAGCGACCGGGACCGACGGCTTAACGTGCGTAGAAACACGAAATCTTTTTTTCTTTTCGGACAATCAGGTGATTCAGCCTGCAATGTCCTAACCAAACTGGGGAAAAATACACAAAGTGATAAATTCTCAAATATCAACTTTGTGTTTCCCCCCTGGGAATCGAACCCAGGGCCTCCGGATCGGGAGTCCATGGCACTTGCCACTAGACCACGGAGGCAGTTAGGGTTGATGAAGATGATGAAAGTATATTTTTCTGTAAGGAACAATTTTTCGTTTTTCCTAGTCCTTCTCTGGCTCGCACTAATGTGTGTTGCATTACATATGTACATACCGAGTAATGGATGGCATCGCGCAAAGAAATGTTTACTGCGCGCGCGCATACGTTTGATCTCAACAGACCGTTCGTTTTATAGACCAAATCTTTGATTTGTTTGTATTTTTGTTGGTATAAATCTGTGCTTTGGAAGGCATGTCCAACTGCTTGGGAGAGAATCTTCTTACCTTCTTCTTTTCATTTGTGGGTTTTTCGAGTCTACGAACGATCCGGTTTACCCTAGTGTCAGAGTTTTTACACAGCCTTATGGTAGGTAATAGTTTATAGGCTTCTGACATAATTTGTGTAACGTCCATCATCAAAGACAGCTACCAGGACTGACCGACCTGTTGAATTTTGACTAGTATCACTCACTTCTTCTTCTTCTTCTTCTGTCGAGTGGGTATCGAGTCTATGGACCCAATGAACCCTGGTTTCAGAGTTTTCAAACCGCCTAGTTGCACAACTATCAGGCTTCTGACATGGTTTGAGCAACGACCACTATCAAAGAGCGACCGGGACCGACGGCGTGCAAAGAGAAAAAGATTTCGAAGAACGAAATCTGTTTCTTTTTCGGACAATCAGGTGATTCAGCTTGCAATGTCCTAACCAAGCTGGGGAAAAATTCACAAAGTTGTAAATTCTCAAATATCAACTTTGTGTTTCCCCCCTGGGAATCGAACCCAGGACCTCCGGATCGGGAGTCTATGGCACTTTCCACTAACCACGGAGGCAGTTTATCACACATATATATCACTATAGGGATAAGTTGTAAGACCATCGTGAACTGATGTCCTCGGCTATTTCTGGTCTCTCACCAAAGTTTGCATGGGAAGAGAAACTTCAACATTGTATGATTGTTTCATCCCTTCAAGTCGTACAAAGATTTAGGTTTACAAGTCACTAAAAAAAGTACAAAACGATAGATTTCTACTCACCACGAATAAATAGATAATAGAACCTATAGCTATAGTAAATGTGTGATTCATCAATGACAATCTTAGCATAGGAAGTGGCTATATCTGCCTACTCACTCTTGTTGTGGTGACATAATCCGAATCGGTGCCAACATCTTTAAATGGGACCTGAATTTATTTTCTTTCTGTTCTTTATTTAACCTTACGTGTGCTTTTAATAGAAGTGATGATACAACTTGTACACGATTTGTTGTGTCATATTTTTATGCTATGCACAGTAAATCTTAAATAAAAAGGAATTTACCATAAAAATGAAAAAAAAAAAAAAATTTGGACCATGGACCATGGACTCAATAATTTGTATGGGTTGCCCATTTTATTTTAAATTCCAACCTAACACAGTTTCCGTTTTGAGAAGTAACTGAGTTTCATGAGTCAAATTTAAAAAAAATGTGGCCTCTCTATCTGAAAATCCAAAAATATAATGACTAAAAAGTTTCCATTTTACCTGTTTTTTTTACAAACCCCTTTGTAATACAAACCGTCTCTTCGAACATACTTTAGGTTACCTAAGTCCATAGACAAAACCTAGCCAGTTTTCTAGGTACCCTAGACATACCTACTCGCCTACGACAACTCCCCCCCATGCGCATGAGTCAAGCGTCTGCGCAGGTTTTGCAACCGAAATTCTACCGGTTCAGACAATGGCATTATTAGGCGGTAGGCGCCATTTTGTTTTACCTAGCTGTAGGTAAAGAATTTTATGTGTAGAGTTGTTGATCGTGTTTGGTATGCTAAATTGTGGTGATCAAATATTGTTGAACAAGATTCAAGTTAGCTAGTTTCAAATCATAAGGCCTTATCGTCATTGCTTCTATGCTGGCCTGGGAGCAAAAGAAAAACATGGAATGTGCCAGCTGCATTTCCTACCTGGCATGCTGTAAAAACCAGCTAAGGGATCCGAGGATTTCAGTATGTTGTAATTAAGGCGATGGGCTGACAACCTATCTCTACAACAATATATCTACAAATCTATTTTAAATAACCCTCAAACCTTTGTGAGTCGTGGCGGAACGGCCTTTGTTTAGGTTGTTTACGCTTTGCTTACCCCATAACGGATAAAGACGTGATTATATGAATATATGTATTGTCATTTTAGTTTTATTTTTTTGTAGTGGTATCAATTTTAATATCCATATAATTGATGACTTCCGTTGGATATTTTGCCTCTTAATTTGTCTTGTGGTCGGGTCTGCTTTCTGGCTTTGTCTTCTTCTTCACTTTTCACGGTATTTGGTTATTTGGCTGGTGAAAATACTTATTCTTCTTATTTTATTTTTATTTTTTTTATTCAAATAGGTACAGTTACAGGAAAAAGACTAATACTTCTTAAATATAATAAAACACAATAAGAATCTGATTCCCAATAACTACTATACACAGCTTACAATAATTTAGAAACACAATATATAATTTACTACAAAATTTTAAAATGGTATTCTTGTTAACTTTCACGGCCTATCGTCCAGTAAGTACTTCTCCGACGCGCCAGTAAGGTGTATGATGTGTTTTGGCTTACTAAAAAGAGGTAAAAAATAACTACAACAAATTAGTGTTACTGTTAACGTATCACCACTAATATTCCAGCATAGAAACAGAAAGATTCTATTATACATACATACATACATAAAATCACGCCTTTATCCCTTACGTGGTAGGCAGAGCGTTAAACGACTCGTAAAAGGCGCTTTCGCCACGTTTGACAAAAATTGAGGGCAATTTTAGATTGAAAAGTGTATTGCTATAGTGACAGGTTGTCAGCCCATCGCCTTAATTACAATACACTGTAACCCTCGAGTCCCTTTTGCTGACTTCTACAGCATGCCCGGGAGGAAGGGCAGCTGGAACATGCTATGTTTTTCTACCTCTCCCAGTCCAGCATGGAAGGTATTATATTATAGCTGAACCAATATTAAATTTAGCTCTCATTACAGTAGTTAGTAGTCCTGTCTTGTCTTGTCTTGTCTAGCCGTTAATGTCCCACTGCTGGGCAAAGTTAGTAGTACTAACCTAAATAGCTTTAACAGCTTCAAAACTACAGCTTGTATCTACATCTCGAATAACTTCAACCGTACCCGATTAGTGTAAACACTAAAAGGTCACATTATTTATACTCAACTCAGCAAAAGAGTCATTAATAATCCATTCACAAAGATCTATACATTCAATTCCAATGACTCTATTTACTATGCTATTTATTCACTTATTGACTTCTAAACTAGGCGCAGTTTTTGCGCAAGCAGTTTTAAAAGCTATTTACTTACTTAGCACATACTAATGCAACAAGATGAGTCTGTATGTGTGTGTGTGTGTGTGTAATCTTTACTAGGAAAGTATACATATATTGATTTTCTTCTTTCATGATTTATTTTACTTTTATTTCTACTAGTTTTTTAAGACTAAGGCTAGTATTTTTAAGCGATCTCGAACTTGAGAGCAATATTAAGTATGGATTTGACAGGCCAGTTTGTACTGAAATGACATTTCTAATACGAACTCTAACTCGCTGTCACTCTTGAGAGCTGATATCATAGGGCCGTATTTATAATACGGCCCTATGAAATCTTTGTTATTATACTCTGACCCAATAAAATTTATACATACATAAAATCACGTCTTTATCCCTTACGGGGTAGGTTTATTTATGCCCCTCGATGGCGACGTAAGTTACTTATAATTTATGATGAAAATTTGTCATTTCCTTCTCTTGGTTTGTATGAAAGATTGCACTTCATAAACGCTTGAACAGAATCACTCTATCTCCAAAATCTATATTTAGGAAATCTTGATTTTAATATTTTTCCCAGAAAAACTAAGCATAGATCTTAATCGGTATTGCGTACTGACTTAAACTTAAATGCATTCCAAAGGTCAATATTATCCAATACATAACCATATTCCAAATTTAGGCGTAAATTATACCGGGTGTAAGGAACGGCGTCCTGCAAACTGATAGGAGTTTCTCAGTCAATGAAATTGATCAATTTTCACCAGGAAATTCTTTTAGAAGGAGATAAAAAATATATTTGTCCTTTCCGTACAAAACGTCCACCTCGATCAGACAATTTGTATGGGAAAGCACAATTTTTTTTTCCTAAAATAATCTTGGTTATACACATAGTCACGCCTTTATCCCTAATGGGGAAGGCAGAACGTAACGACCTAAACAAAGGTCGTTCCGCCACGTCTGACAAAGTTTTGAGGGTTATTAAGATAGATTTGTAGGTATATTGCTGTAGTGTCAGGTTGTCTGCCCATCGCCTAAATTGCAATATACTGAAACCCTCGGATCCCTTAATCTTGGTTATAGTTGTTTAGTTTCGTTGACTGAGCAACCCCTATCAGTTTGCGTGATGCTGTCCCTTACATCCGGAATAAGCACACAATACGTGACTGGTCGCGCTATGTATCTCATTATTTGTCTATTTGTCGCCATGTAACACTGGTTAGATCGATAGTAGCTGAATAAAGGGTACACCCACTCGCTTATATCCAGCTTAGATCTGACTAATGGCATTCGTGATTTGCAGTACATTGTTGGCAATTTTTCTGCTGTTTATTCTATTCTGGGCTGGATTTATAAGTATGATTTAAGTAAGTATATGTAGTGATATTCTATCTACCAATTTCTCTGATATATAACATAGAGTATCCTATCTTATGTAGCATATATTATGTATTAGTTTATCATAAGATATGTATCAGTATATTTTATTGAAATATTTATTTAATAGTGTGTAAATATTGTTTAAGTATTATATGTAGTAATATGCACTATCCCGCTTTCTGCTTGTACAATTTCTATACCCAAAGGTTGCCTGGTAGAAATTGCTGCTTTAGCAATAAGGCCGCCTATATTGTACTGTCACGTTTGTTCCTTTTTATTTCTGTTTCTTTGTGCAATAAAGAATTTTGTATTGTATTGTATTTTTCTCCGGTGACTACCGAAAATGTATCGGCAAGCTAGTTCAAAAAGTAAATATTCATCATGACCTCATGAGATCATCATGAGATTTGACCATAACTATGATGTGGTGATAAAGCATCGCAAAAATAGATAACTTATTTAAATTCGGCATTCGGCAAGCGATCTCAAGATTGAGAGCAGTATTGGGTACGGATTAATTGTAATTTTTGATACGAACTCAAACTGGCTGTCAGTCTCAAGAGTTATGTTTATAAATACGGGCCATCTTCATCTCAGCGTGTCTATGGTAGATAATCTGCTCATCTGCCTGACCGGAATCGAACTCGGGACCCCGCAGCAGACAGATACAGATACTCATTGGACAAACGATTTAACTATTTACAGAAAAGCGGTGGTTGCGCCTACGCATTGGGCTGAATAACGGCATTCGTGATGCCTCCTGCGGGACTATGGTGTCGATTCTGGCACAGCACATACATTTCATAAAGCTAACTTAGAATAAGACCTGCTACTTATT
This sequence comes from Scrobipalpa costella, assembly GCA_949820665.1. NCBI lineage: Eukaryota > Metazoa > Arthropoda > Insecta > Lepidoptera > Gelechiidae > Scrobipalpa > Scrobipalpa costella. The sequence continues at coordinate 3,892,420 of OX463320.1, read as the reverse complement.
TTCTTTTCACGTACATTTATAATAACGACCACGATTTAAATGAATGTCGATAAAAAAAACTGATACCGCCATCTTGAGGTTTGGCATTGATTTGACAGTACTGCACTGTTAACGTCCTATTGTAAATCGGATGAAAATGAAAAAATGGCTTTGACAGCGCTAAAGTGATGCAGAACTCATGACACCAGAACATGCTTATTAATTTTAATTACAAGAAGGAAAGCTTCCTTATTATAATTAAAATTAGAGATCTATTGATAAATAAACACTATCCTCCTTCCTCCCATGGTCCTACCGACCTCTCGGTCATCAGGACCGTGTCAGACCGAAACAACGGGACGTACAGGGGACTTACAAAGCATACGCTAAAGCACTTCCTGAATTCTCTATCCCTACAAATTTTGAGATTGATTTTGATTGATAAATATAAAGTTACTTATTTATAAATCCCATACATATTTTTTGCTTAGCTTCCATGCTGGACTGGGAGTGACAGAAGAACGTAGAATGTGCCAGCATCTCCTCCCGGGCATGCTGTAAAAACCAGCTAAGGGATTCGAGGCTATATTGTAATTGAGGCGATGGGCTGAAAACCTGCCACTACAGCAATATCCAGTTCTATCTTAAACAACCCTCAAAACTTGTCAGACGTGGCGGAACTACCTTTGTTTGGGTTGTTCACGCTATGCCTACCCCATTAGGGATACAGGCGTGATAGTATGTATGTATGTATGTATACATATTTTTTGTCAAAGTTGAAGTCACAGAGCAAATTTTAAGTTAGTTTAGAAATATGTCCGCCAGATTCGACACCAGTATCATAAAGGTTACGATGCCTGTCGTACTTTTTATCTTCTGTCGTCGTAACCGGGTTCAGAACAGTAAGTTCAATGCTATAACGGTACTAGGACCATTATGTTAAAGTGTTTGTGCCATAATGGTTTAGCCAATGTATTTGATAATGTTTCTATATTGGAAAATACTTTAACTTGATTAAAGAAATAAAAGGCAGTTACAATTTGGTGCCGAGACCAGGATTGATAATTTTTCAAAATCAGTAAAACATTTTTTTCCTTCCATGCTGGACTGGAAGCGAGAGAGAAATATAGAATGTGCCACCTGCATTTCCTCCCGGGCATGCTGTAAAAACCAACTAAGGGATCCGAGGGTTTCACAATATTCCAATTTAGGCGAAACCTGTCACTTCAGTAATATAACTACAAATCTATCTTAAATAGCCCTTAAAACTTTGTCAGACGTGGTGAAACGACATATGTTTAGGTCGTTTACGCTCTGCCTACCCCATTAGGGATAAAGGCGTGATTACATGTATGTATAAACCATATTCTTTTCACTACATTGCTATTTGCTAAGTTCTAAATTTAAATCAAGTATCTCCTAAACCTACGAAATGCTGCGGGAGACATCAAGACTGCCATTTGTCAGACTTGCGTGGGCGCAGCTCGATCGATCTCTAGATCAGTTGGCTAATGTCGATGAGAATGCTTGGTAGGTAAGGTTGCAAAAATGGCTAACCTTTAGGTTGAGGCAAGATTTCAACAATATTGTGAACCCACCAACTTTTGTGATATTGTTTTTATATTTAAGACACGAAACACATTTACAAATACATTCAATTTTGATTTAAACAAAATAATATATTTATTTAACAGTTCATTGTAATCAATAAAATATAAAACAAAGACACAACAGGCACAGCTCATTTCTAAAAAGAAATCTCATCCAGCAGACCTAGGCTAGTGAAATAGCATTTTGAGAGGCAGATACGACGTGCATAATTATAAATATTGGAAACAATAAAATGTTGTATGGTAATCTAAAAAAAACTGAGTATCCTGGCCACGGCACCAAATTTGTTCTACCCAAAACATCTTAGATAAAAAATATGAAATAGATAGAAGGTAGTTTTAATAGTAGTTTTTACAACTAAGACTGACAATGATGAGGCAATTACATAAATTTTTATTTGGACATAGTTTTGTAAGTAGTTTCATAAAACTATTAGATGTAACAACATCTAATAGTTTTATGAAACTACATACATAAATACATTTAATCACGCTGTTATCCCTAATGTGGTAGGCAGAGCGTAAACGACCTAAACAAAGGCGTTTCGCCACGTCTGACAAAGTCTCGAGGATTATTTAAGATAGATTTGTAGGTATATTGCTGTACTGACAGGTTGCCAGCTCGTCGCCAAAATTACAACATACTGAAACCCTCGGATTCCTTAGCTGGTGTTACTTCCAATAGTTTTATAAAACTACCTACACATAATAACTACCTACCCACTATACAGCTTTAAACAACTAACTTTCCTTTCTCAACTGAACTTAGATAACCATGCTCACAGTAAATTATGTAACCAAATCTCCTTAAAAGAAATATAATAAAGTACAGTCACGCATTTATCCTTAATTGAGGTAGGCAGAGAATCAATGTCCTAACAAAGAAAAAAATCTGCAGGTTTATATATTGCCGTAGTCACACACGTAACCTTCGAAACCATGCCCGGAAGGAGAAGCAACAGCTGGCACATTCTATGCATGCATTTTTTCTTCTTATCGAGTATTTAGAGACGACTTGCAGCCCGATGAACCCTGATGTCAGATTTTTTAAACCGCCTATGAGTAATTGGTGACTGGGACCGACAGCGTAACGTGCTCTCCAAAGCAACCATATTTTTTTTCAGACAGTGATTCAGCCTGCACTGTCATAAGATATTAATCATACATACATACATAAAATCACGCCTCTATCCCTAAAATATTAATCAAATTGAGGTAAATCTCACAAAGTGGTAAATGGACACATATCGGACATGTATGCTTTTGGGAATTGAACTCACAACCTCCGGATTGAGAGCCCATGGCTCAGACCACTAGACCACGGAGGCAGCATGCTCACAGTAGATTATGTAACAAAATCTCGCTAAAAGAAATATAATAACATTGTATAGAATTTACTCGCCGTGGCAGCCTCGGCTCACAACCTGTTTTTTCTTAACATATCGCATTACACTACTTCGTACTTAGATTTCTTTAAAGTGCCTCGTATAACCTGTACAATCTTTTACCTCAGTATACATTAGCGGTAATGTGAGAAAAATGGCGAAGAAAGAAAGATAAATGCAGTAATGAAAAGTGTTTTAGGAGATAGGGTTGCTGATGTTGAAAGAATGTTAAAAGTGATTGGTATTAGAGTGAAGTAAAATTGCGTGTAAATCTATGAGTGCAGAAACTTCCTTATTAATAAATTAAGTATAAAATACTTAAGTATTTTAGATTGCTGTGAGTTTATGGACTAAAAGTGTTACTTTAATAAAGTATAATGCGTCAGGGAGAGCCGCTAATGATGAAATTTATTTTGGATACCGCTGGCCTAAACAAAAGTCAAACGATAATCTCACACAATTATAAACCCAATGTTAGACTAACATTCCACCACCAATCAGATGTTCTATTAGTTTTTTTACGTTTAAGGTAAAATTCAAAGAATACTTCTTAATTTCACAATAAATACTACATACATATAATCACGCCTTTATCCCTAATGGGGTAGACAGAGCGTAAACTACCTAAACAAAGGTCGTTCCGCCACGTCTGACAAAGTTAAGAGGGTTATCTAAGATAGATTTGTAGATATATTGTTGTAGTGACAGGTTGTCAGCCTATCGCCTAAATTGCAATATACAGAAACCCTCGGGTCCCTTAGCTAGTTTTTACAGCAAGCCCGGGAGGAAATGCAGCTGACACATTCTATGTTTTTATCTCGCTCTAGGCCAGCATGAAAAGATTGAAAGATAATATAGGTATCTATTTCTATGGTTATTTTATAACTAAACTTGTGACTTGACCGTTCACAAAGAATTGTGAAAACTTGTAGAAAACAATGACTTTCTCTCAGCAAGGTTCCACTTGAATGCACAGTCATATTCCGGGTGCACAAAGAAAAGAAAATAGAATATGCCAGCTGCATTTCCTCCCGTGCATGCTGTAAAAACCAGCGAGGTATCCGGAGGGTTACAGTATAATTGTAATTAAGGCGATGAGCTGACAACTTGTCACTACAGCAATATACCTTCAAATCTATCTTAAATAACCCTCAAAACTTTGTCAGACGTGGTGGAACGACCTTTGTTTAGGTCGTTTACGCTCTCCCTACACCATTAGGGATAAAGGCGTGATTATATGTATGTATGTATAAAGCAAGAGTTTTTATTTACCAAAAAAAAGAGTCTATTTAGACCATGCAACTGAACAACTGTCTCTGGAGTATGTAAGTCGAAATTTGAAAAAGTATTGTGCTTCCATACTGAATGGCTCAAACCGAACTGCTCACATCTTTGGTCAATTATTATTTTGATTTTTCAAGTTATGTTCCAAAAAGTTGTTTATTTTAATGGTATACAAGTGCTTAAGTTAGAACTTTTAGGGCTAGATGGCGCTGTATGTATATTTTTAAATTTATTTTCTAAGATAAGATAAGATAGAGACACTTAAATAATACAGTTGTAAACTTAAATTGACTTTGAACACTCTTCGCTAATTCAGATAGATTTACTTAACCTTCCTGACATTTAGGGCTAGAAAATTGTCCGCAGTCTAGACTAGACCTAGGTTCAAACTGTTCCTAGACTAGCAATTGGGTATATTGGTCGTCGTAAAAATACTCATCCATCGGTAGGAATTCAGATCAGACGGTAAACGCGGTCTAGAAGTTAAGGAGAAGACGGTTCAAAGAAAAAGATCTAAAAACGCGTTCTATAGGAATACTTGATGCCTTAAGTCTTTTATTGCACATATAGGGAAATTACTCTTAATATTTCAAATTTTACTCAAAATAAATAAAAAAATATTAAAGCTGTATTCAACGATTTTTAGTAAGTACGTATACGCTTGCTTCAACGGAAAGTCGTACTTGCTAAAATATGATGAAAAAAAACAAGAATAAGCATTTTAAAGGCAAATTAGATGAATTACTAAAGTATGATATCATTTCTTGTGTAAAATACTTTTTTTCATCACGAACACTTACCACACTCTTACTGTTATATTTTCTGCATATTCGACTTAAATCTAATCATTAATTTTATGATAAACCTTAAACCACAAAAGACTAATAATATAAAGTAAATATTATAAAAAAAACAAGTTCTTTTTATGAACTTCTTATTAAGTTCGGCTGTATGTCCTAATTTTCTTTGCCTTATGAGATGAATTTATGAGTAGATACGGTTTTGCCCTTGTGCACAAAATAAAATTTTGTGCCGCCTACACCCTGCACAAAATGGCGCTTTCCGAGCATGAGAAGTGAAAAACACTTTTTTTTAAATCACGAGCACGTACATTCTAACGATTTTATGTTACTTTAATCTAATCAATTTAAATTATTTTATAATATCATTGATATCTTTATAACAAGGCTCAACTTCATCCTAAGCAAGTATGCGCATTTGTGTAAATTGTCTTAGTATTTGCAATTCAATACTATACTGGATTGGACTACCTGGATTTTAAATTCAACTGATTCATAATAAGAATTTATATATGTATAGGACGATTTACGAGTTTAGTACAGGAGTATTTACAACATTACATAAATGTTTCAAACTAAAAACAGTTTAAAACTTAAACTTGACAGAGTCTTAATAATCCAAAAATAAGACTATACTCATTGAATTCACAAATATATCAATGACTATACTTACAAAATACGGAAAATGGGGATTTCCCGGTTATAGCTATTTTGCATCAAAAAGTGCCAGTCGTTGATATTTGATTCAAATATCTTTTGTATTAGGTCATTTTCGAAGAGTATTCATGTTGGTTAAGTAAATAAATAAAATAATCGTCAATTTTGTATGACATATGAGCATTTTTTTTGAAACTTTCTTTTTGTTTGAAAATAGGAATTAGTAACTTATTTACCCTGAAAATAGGAATTAGTAACTTATTTACCCTGAAAATAGGAATTAGTAACTTATTTACCCTGAAAATAGGAATTAGTAACTTATTTACCCTGAAAATAGGAATTAGTAACTTATTTACCCTGAAAATAGGAATTAGTAACTTATTTACCCTGAAAATAGGAATTAGTAACTTATTTACCCTGAAAATAAAAAGTATGATTACTCCTTTTCCTTCACCGTTTTGTTGATCATCATAGAAAAACATAGTTATCGTTAGGCAAAGATACAGACTATGATAATTTAAATGTTCCCTATAAAAAAAATATACATATAATCACGCCTCTTTCCGGAGGGGTAGGCAGAGACCATATCTTTCCACTAGCTACGATCCTTACATACTTCTTTCGCTTCATCCACATTCAATAATCTCTTCATACATGCTCGTCAGTTTAGGGTACTCTTGACCTGACCTTTCTTTATTAGGACGTCCTCGATTTGAAAAAATATTCAGAATTATGTACAATAAACTGTTAATTATAATAATAATAATTATATAAAATAGGGGACAATAAAAATATAAGGCGAATTATTTGTCATTTTATTCCAAAGTCAAACATGCCTTCAATCATGACTAGTTTGTCTGCCTCCGTAGTCCAGTGGTCAGAGCCATGGCCTTACAATCCGGAGGTCCTGGGTTCGATTCCGAACATAAGGTTGATATTTGTTAATTTATCACTTTATTTTCCCCAGTTAGGTTAGGACATTACAGGCTGAATCATTTGTCCGAAAAGTAAAAGGATTCCGTGCTTCGGAGGGCACGTTAAGCCTTCGGTCCCGGTCGCTGTCGTTGATAGTTGTTGTTACTCAAACCATGTCAGAGGCCTAATTGCTGTGCTACTAGGCGGTTTAATAACTATGACACCAGGGTTTTTCGGGTCGTTGTTCTACTCGAGAGTCCACTCGCTAAGAAGAAGAAGAATGCTCTTATAGGACACCTCTATCCCATTTTCTCCTTGCATAGATACATATAATCATGTCTTTACCCTAATGAGGTAGGCAGAGCGTAGTTAACCTAAAAAAAGGTCTTTCCGCCACATCTGACACAATGTTGAGGGTTATTTTAAGATAAATTTGTAGTTATTTGCTATAGAAACAGGATGTCAGCCTATCGCCTAAATTGCAATATACTGAAACCCTCGGATCCCTTAGCTGGTTTTAACAGCATGCCCGGGACGAAATGCAGCTGGCACATTCTATGTTTTTCTCCAATTCCCAGTCCAGCATGGATCAACATCGACCTTCTCCTTAACAAGTCCAATAAACCTGCCAAGAAAAAGCATCAATTAAAAAGGCGCTTTCCTCACTAAATCAATGGCGGACAGTTTCATTAGCCTACACGCGTGAAGTGTTAGTCCTTATTTTTATTGCCCTAAGAGTCAATTTGCGTTGTTACTGGGCCCATAAGGAAGATGTTCCTAATAGTGGTAATGTAGGAATGGGATAATGAAACAGACTGCGAGCAGATTTTATATTAATGTTATGGACTGTATGGAAATTGTATGGTGAGGAGAAAATTGCATATTGTCGATAATATACATACATACAAATAATCACGCCTTTATCCCTAATGGGGTGGGCAGAGCTAAAACGACCCAAATAAATATCGTGTCGCCACGCCTGACAAAGGGTTATTTAAGGTAGATTTGTAGGAATCTTTCTGTAGTGACAGGTTGTCAGCCCATCGCCTAAATTACAATATACTGAAACCCTCAGATCCCTTAGCTGGCTTTTACAGCATGCCCGGGAGGAAATGCAGCTGGTACATTCTATGTTTTTCTCTCGCTCCCAGGCCAGCATGGAAGTAATTTTTAATAGTATTATAAAATGTTTAAAAATAAATAATATATATAAATGCAACCCTGCAAATAAATGGTTTCAATCGCGTAAATTATATGACCCTTAAAGGAATTTAAAAACACCTATAAAATACTATCTGGCATTAGAAAATCCAGAGATACGACTTAGAGAAAAATAAATCAGTGTTGCGCCTACGCACGCGACCTAGCCCAACGGACACACACAGAGAACGAATAAAAAAAAACAAATAAGTACCTAAGAAAATAAACCAACTGCGTTATAATATGAAAATAACCGATTGAAGGCATTTTTTACATATTTTTTTTTGTTAAAACATAGAGGTACTAGTATTTTTTTGATCTTCTTTTTATTAGCTTTATTTTAATTCCCTACTCGATAGATTATCCTATCTAAGAAAACTCGGGTGTTTTGAGATGAATCAAACTATATACGTAATTTAAAAAAAAGTCGTTCGGGAATAACGCGGTGAAAAAGAAATTAACAAAAACATACAAGATACGCGCGAAAAACATAACCCTTTCTTAGCAGTCGGATAAAAGCGCGGTAAAAAAACCGCAGAGAATATCCCAGAGCAACGACCGGCAAAAAACAAAACCAAAACACTCCTGCACATGTGCGTTCGTCCATTTTTTTCTATCTGTCCCTTTCTCGCGCCAAAAATGGATCTAATAACTCGCAAGTTAGAGCGAGTGAGTTGCAAAAGAAAGCGTAGAAAGAGTTCGCGATCGGTCGTTCAGTTTAGTACCGTCCATGCCCGCGTGGGGCGCTGGTGTGCGAAGAAAATGTCTTCCTGTTTTGAGTTTACGCTCCTTTTTACGTTAGTTTGCTTAGAATTTATTTTATTTGACGTGTCCAATGGGTTATTTTCAATAGATGTTTCAAGTGATATATTTTAGCTAGAAACTCATGGGTTACAAATACTACTTAAGGGTTTAAAGGAGTATTGTTGTAACTGCCTCCGTGGTCTAGTGGTCAGAGCCACGGGCTTACGATCCGGAGGTCTTGAGTTCGATTCCCAGTTTGGTTAGGACATTGCAGGTTGAATCACCTGATAGTCCGAAAAGAAAAAGGATTCCGTGCTTCGGAGGGCACGTTAAGCCGCCGGTCCCGGCCGCTGCCTTTGATAGTGGTCGTTACTGAAAACTATGTCAGAGGCCTAATAGCTGTACTACGGTTTGAAAACTCTGACACCAGGAGAGTTTGTCGGGTCGTTGTTCGACTCGAGAATCCACTCACGTAAACAACCTAAACAAAGGTCGTTCTGCCACTTCTGACAAAGTTTTGAGGGTTATTTAAGATATATTTGTAGGTATATTGTTTTAGTGACAGGTTGTCAGCCTATCGTCTAAATTGAAATATACACAAATCCTCGGATCTCTTAGCTGGTTTTTACAGCAGCCTAGGAGGAAATACAGCTTGCACAATCTATGGTTTTCTCTCGCTCCCAGTCCAGCATGGAAGATAGTAAAATAAAAAAGTAAATTGTAGAGTTATGTCAAAATATCTAAGATAAAATATTTTTTGGGTAGAAATTAATCTTCCGGTGACCAGAAAATAATTTTCAGTAGAAAACACGGTACATACGGTCTACTTACTTATATACTTCCTACCTAAGCCTTATAATTCTTCAGTCTGCATTGTCTTATCTTAACTGTAGACAATTACACAAAACCTTAGGGCAGCAACACACAGGCTTATTTTGTTATTTATTTGCTTTATTTGATCACATGAGAGAACTGAACACACGACCTTCAATTTCAGAATCCAAGGCTCAAACTACTAAACCATAGAGTCAGTAACGGCACCTTAAAAGGGTCTAAAGATTAGGATTCTGCCCATTATTCATTTTGTACGGCATCAGTTATCGGAGGCACCACAAAATCAGTATAATTAACCCATTCAATTAATATAGGAATTTTCTAATCAAAGTGCACCGTAAAAAGATTTATCTTTATGCTCGAGAGGCTAGACCGGGTTAGGAAAGGGTACAGGGGTGGATTTGGGAGTGCGTATGGTATTTTAAGGGACCTGTAAACTTAACTTTATTGTTTGCTTAGTCGTCTCTTGTGTCTCGATATTTTAAGGGTCCCTTAAACTTGACTGTCTGAGGGGCTTAGTTGTCTAAACCTCGGGCTCTTTTATCAGAAGTTTTGAGTTCGATTCTTATAGGCGGGAACCAATACTGCACCTTGGTTGCGGCTATATCCTTCGTGGTTCTGGTAGAGTTTGAAAGGCCTTTTTGATCTCAACTGAATATATGGAATCAGTTTTTTCAAATACGCAGTAATGTTATAGTGACGGGTTGTCAAAACCCTTGTATCCCTTTACTAGCTACTAAGGTATGCCCTTGCCGAGTAGTTGATGTTATTTTTACCTCTTTCAGTCAAATATAAAACTTAAAGAAGAAAAGAAAGAAGAAGAGCAACCATTCTTCCATGCTGGACTGGGAGAGATAGAAAAACATAGAATGTTCCAGCTGCCCTTCCTCCCGGGCATGCTGTTGAAGTCAGCAAAAGGGACTCGAGTGTATTGTAATTTAGGCGATGGGCTGACAACCTGTCACTAAAGCAATACATATTACAATCTAAAATTGCTGTCAATTTTTGTCAGACGTGGCGAAAGCGCCTTTTACGAGGCGTTAAACGCTCTGCCTACCCCGTAAGGGATAAAGGCGTGATTTATGTATGTATGTATAAAACTTAAAGTTCCCTCTAAAATAACGTAAGGTAAAAATATTAGCGTCACAGCTCATTATGCCCTGTTCTAAAAATGTTCTTTCGAATAAAATCTTTTTTTCAATTATATTTTTGTTTTTAAAATGTCCTTTACGCAAAAGGTCTTTCTCTAAATATTTTTAGGTCAAGAGTGTGGAAAGTACCAAGAATTAGATTTTTTTGAAGAGGACATTTTGCGAGATTTGAGATGAATATTATCAGGGCCCCCTTTCTGGCACTGGCCCTACTAAATCCATCCCTGTGCTAACTTAGGATACCCAGATAGTAGAGGCCTTCTATGGAAGTTGATTAGCGGAGTTATTCCGCAGATGTTTTGAATGGTTTCGCTGCTTTTGGATTAATCTTCGGAACAAAATGTAGCCTAAGACTTAATTAGAATACAAGAGTTCATTAGAATTTTAGAAAACTGTAAATGGTTAAGATTTGGTTGTAGACACAACAAAGCATATTTGAGATCATAGCCCTGTCTCTTTAAAAGTTATATTTAAGTGATATACATATTCAATGAAGATTTATGGACTGGACTATTTACTTCCATGCTGGTCTGGGAGCGAGAGAAAAACATAGAATGTGCCAGCTGCATATCCTCCCGGGCATGCTGTAAGAACCAGCTAAGGGATCCGAGGGTTTCTGTATATTGTAATTTAGGCGATAAGCTGACAACCTGTCACTACAGCAATATACGTACAAAACCATCTTGAATAACCCTCAAAACTGTGTCAGACGTGGCGGAGCGATCTTTGTTTAGGTTGTTTACGCTCTGCCTACCCCATTAGGGATAAAGGCGTGATTATATGTATGTATGTATGTATGTAAGACAGTTCGTGCTATCGTTAATTTTTACGTACGTCACTTTGACAGAATTAAAATCAGTTTAATCTTTGGCAGAATCATCTAATAAAAACGATGGAAGCCATTCTATGAAGTTCTAGTCTTTCTTTCAAATAGAAAGTTATAGGACTAAAAATTAAGTTAAGTTGTGTTTACAATCGAATCGGCACCATTTTATGTTTTTTTTTCGGTTTTTATATTTATTTACTTAACAGTCATACCAAGTATTGACCACATCGCCAGGATAAGAGAGCCAGCAACGGCAAACAGAATGTATCTTACATACATTACATCACGCCTTTATCCCTAATGGGGTAGGCAGAGCGTAAACAAAGGTCGTTCCGCCACGTCTGACATAATTTTGAGGGTCATTTAAGATATCATCATTCGCTTGCCCTTATACCGTTTACTTGGGGTCGGCGCAGTACGTTTTCTTCTTCAGATATATTTGTAGGTATATTGCTTGCAGATTAACTTTACAGACCAGTCCTTAACTAAAATGTACTCCAGATTCTTCCACTACACTGACGATATCTACATTCGACAGCTCTAGTTAATTGGTATATCGACATCGATAGTCGGTATCTTAACGGTCCTACTCTACGTCAAGCGTTTAAGTGAACGCGGATGAGGCGCTGTAAGTAAGGGAAACTTTCAAAACCCGTTCTTTCTTCCATGCTGGCCTGGGAGCGAGAGGAAAACATAGAATTTGCCAGCTGCATTTCCTCCCAGGCATGCTGTTAAAAACCAACTAAGGGATCCGCCGAGGGTTTCAGTACTTATATTGCAGTTTAGGCGATGGGCTGACAACCTGTCACTACGGCAATGTACCTAGAAGTCTACCTTAAATAACCCTCAAAACTTTATCCTAGACCTTTGTTTAAGTCGTTTATGCTCTGCTTACCCCCTGTCGTCTGGGTATCGAGTCGATTGATCCGCTGAACCCTAGAGTCTTGAAGCCGCCTGATAGCACAGCTAATATGCCTAAGACAAGGTTTGAGTAACGACCTCTATCAAAAACAGCAACCGAGGGCTTAACGTGCCCTCCGAAGCAAGGTTTTTTTTTCTTCCAGACAATCAGGTGATTCAGCAATATCCTAACCAAACTAGAGAAAATCTCACAAAGTGATAAATTTACATGAGAATTGAACCCAGGACCTCCGGATCGTGAGTCCATGGTTCTGACAGAGGCAATGGCGATCACGTTGTCTGTTGATATTCCTTTTTTTTTTTTTAGCTAGCCTGTTCTGTCCCACTGCTGGGCAAAGGCTCCTTTTTGTTTCCAATTTTTTTTTTATATTTCTATTTAAAAAAAAGTTCCTTATTTCGCCACGTGCATTGAAAACCTTGACGTCAGTTACCTCTAGCAGATTTGTCTAATTGGTTCGATTGCCGTTTTTCCTACACGTCGCTATTTTCTGATTAGATCTTAATTGGTTTGGTGTAGTGTCCAAAATGGACGTCATTACTTTGATTTTAAACCATTAATTAAAATTTAAGATAGATCAACCCTGGTAGGCACTGTTTGTACTTTAGTTACCTAGTCCCTACTCTAGCTAGCTATAAGTAGGTTCTTTGTGGCCTGGGAGCGGGAGAAAAACATAGAATGTGCCAACTTCTTTTCCTCCCGGGCATGCTGTAAAAAACAGCATGCCCGGGAGGGTTAAGTATATCGTAATTTAGGGGTTTGGCTGACGACCCGTCTCTACAGCAATATACAAATCTATCTTAAGAACCCTCAAAACTTCGTCAGACGTGACGAAACGACCTTTGTTTAGGTCGTTTACGCTCTGCCTGCCCCAATAGGAATAACGGCGAGATTAAGTGTATGTATGTGTATATTACTTGCTAGACTGAGAATGCTAAAAAAATACCAGCTGCGTCTCTTTCTGGAACAAATCCAGCTGAATATCTTAAATGCGTTATAAATTTTGTTTGTTTAAAAGAGACAGGACTAATCGAAAGCATTTTTTATGATCACATGTAGATAAGCCAATTCCTCAAAGTATCTAGTTAAGATTTCATAAACTAGGATGCAATTTTGACTGCCGATGTTGCAAGCACTTATAATGTCTTTATTTACACAAGGCGGCCGACTCCTGCGCAATTTAAAATTTTTACTGTCACTTAATAAAAAAACACGTTTTTGAGTGTCAATTTTTTTGTTGCTACGGCGTAGCAATCGTAGCACTGCAGTGGATTGTTTCCAAAATTGCATTTATTTTTTTTATTTCGAAATTTTCGGAACAGTACCTACCTAATATACTACCTTTTATGATAAAAAATGGTTACACATTCTTAATACCCTTAATTGAAAACAGACAAGCCAGTAAATAATCTAGGTACAAGATCATCCAAAATATTTCCTACTCACACAACCAAACTTTTTGCTGACTTTTGCTGTTGAAGTCAGCAAAAGGGACTCGAGGGTTACAGTGTATTGTAATTTAGGCGATAGGCTGACAACTTGTCACTATAGCAATACATATTACAATCTAAACTTGCCCTCAACTTTTGTCAGACGTGGCGAAAGCGCCTATTACGAGGCGTTAAACGCTCTGCCTACCCCGTAAGGGATAAAGGCGTGATTTATGTATGTATGTATGCACACAACCAATTTCTTATTACGCACTTGCACTTTATATCTAGGCAGAAATAAGTAGGTAGACTTATTATCTAGAGAGCCACACAAAGGCACTTCTATATTTCTATGATCACCACTACATGCACAACTTAGTGGTGGTAGATGATAACAGCAAATAAATACGCGCTCTTACAGTTTATTTATAAGATGGGCCGTATTCATAGTCTTGTCTTGCGAAACAACACACACATTACACATTACAATCTAAAATTGCCCCCAATTTATGTCAGACGTGGCGAAAGCGCCTTTTAGGAGGCGTTTTACGCTCTGCCTACCCCGTAAGGGATAAAGGCGTGATTTTATGTATGTATGTATGTATGTCTTGCGAAATGAAATATAGATAAAAAATTAACGATCATACACAATAGCTCACTAGAATGTCCTTTACTCAGAAGTTATAGAAATTCTCAGTTATAACCACAAATAACACCAAGACCTAGAAAACCGTCCAAGAATCGAAACTAGCCTCAGCCTTATGAGCAAAGGGATTGGCAGATATACTGACAACTCGGCTACACGGCCCGTCAAAAAGTTTTTTGATAGGTATCATTTCTCTAGACCTTTGTTTGACATACGTCTTCTTATTTTGGAATTCACTGATAATCGTCATCTTTTTGCATTAGTTTGTGGAGAATTTAGATATTTTTGAGTAAAAAATAAACCATTTAACATTCAGTTAAATTAAATTAATTATCGTACAGTATTTAAACCTACGACAAGTTTTCTGTGTCATCTCATCACTAACAAATACACTTCTTCTTCTTCGTGTCTATGATCCAAATATTATAATTTATACACTGACCAAAAGATTCACATGTATGCCTTCTGAAGTCTTAAGTATAAAAGTTAGACCGCACTATGACGTAACTACAGCGGAGCGTAGCGGAGCGACGCGGCGCGGCACGGCACTGCAGCAGCGCGACACTACGCGACAAAATCTATCAATATGTATGAAACTGACATTGCCGCGCCGCGCCGCTACGCTACAGCTCCAGTGCTACTTCAGTGCGGTACCTCTCAGACAAAGAATCATTTGTCGCGCCGCGCCGCTGCGCTGCAGCTACGTCCTAGTCCGGTCTAACCTTTAAATTTCACAACTCACAACCCGACTATGAATGCGGCGCCAAAGCTTTTTTTTCCCCGCAACCGAGGCGGGGTTATCGCGGAAAAGTAGAGGATTTTTCAAAATTTTATCTACGTTGCTGTATGCACTGATAAGACGCACACAGATGCAATTAGTGATGTGCACTTCTTGCGAATGCAATCGAGGAATCGATAATGTGGCATTTAAATTAAACTATAGAGAGATCTAAGGGTATCTGTTTTGAAATGTATAGATACTGTGTGATCTCAATAGCACCATTTTATATATACATACATATAATATATAATCACGCCTTTATCCCTGAAGGCAGAGCGTAAACGACCTAAACAAAGGTCATTCCGCCACGTATGACAAAGTTTTGAGGGTTATTTAAGAGTTTGATTGGTTTATCGCTGCAGTAACAGGTTGTCAGACCATGGCTTAAATGACAATATACTGAAACCCTCGGATCCCTTAGCTGGTTTTTACAGCATGCCCAGCATGGAAGTGGTTTGATTGTTTGGTGGTATGACTTTATGTCTTCCCAAAAAAAAGGAACGAAAGCACTGACCACATAGGAACTAAAAAGCACAGACCACATAGGAACTAAAAAAGCACTGACCACATAGGAACTAAAAAGCACAGACCACATAGGAACTAAAAAGCACAGACCACATAGGAACTAAAAAAGCACTGACCACATAGGAACTAAAAAGCACAGACCACATAGGAACTAAAAAAGCACTGACCACATAGGAACTAAAAAGCACAGACCACATAGGAACTAAAAAAGCACTGACCACATAGGAACTAAAAAGCACAGACCACATAGGAACTAAAAAGCACAGACCACATAGGAACTAAAAAGCACAGACCACATAGGAACTAAAAAAGCACTGACCACATAGGAACTAAAAAGCACTGACCACATAGGAACTAAAAAGCACAGACCACATAGGAACTAAAAAAGCACTGACCACATAGGAACTAAAAAGCACAGACCACATAGGAACTAAAAATGCACTGACCACATAGGAACTAAAAAGCACAGACCACATAGGAACTAAAAAAGCACTGACCACATAGGAACTAAAAAGCACAGACCACATAGGAACTAAAAAAGCACTAACCACATAGGAACTAAAAAGCACAGACCAAATAGGAACTAAAAAGCACTGACCACATAGGAACTAAAAATGCACTGACCACATAGGAACTAAAAAGCACAGATCACATAGGAACTAAAAAGCACAGACCACATAGGAACTAAAAAGCACTGACCACATAGGAACTAAAAAGCACTGACCACATAGGAACTAAAAAGCACTGACCACATAGGAACTAAAAAGCACAGACCACATAGGAACTAAAAAGCACTGACCACATAGGAACTAAAAAGCACAGATCACATAGGAACTAAAAAGCACAGACTACATAGGAACTAAAAAGCACAGACTACATAGGAACTAAAAGGCAGTTTTTTCCATCAATATATATATGAAATTTTCCATTACCGGTGATAAAAGCTTTGTTTTGTATAACGCACGATCTAGACTTTTGCGGATTTGACAGATTCGACCTAGTGCAAGGTTCGTTGGTAATTGTTTATAAGTTAGGTTCTTTTTTTTATTATTTAACTGCCATGCGTGGTGAGTAGGACTTTGGGAGAGATATCATTTCTACGTATATATGTAACTTAGTCTCGTATTTATAAACAGCACTTGAGACTGACAGCTAGTCTGAGTACACTTCAGATATGTCATTCCATTACTATATGACCTGTCAAACCCACACTTAATATTGCTCTTAATTTTGAGATCACTTTATAAATACGGGGCTTAAAGTATTGGGTGACAGTTCAACACAGCTACAACACACATTTTTTTCTTACGGTGGGTTTTCTCTTTCGTCTCTAGACCAGAAGTGCCAAGATGGATGACGATCGAGCTCTTTCACACAAAAAGCATTAAGTATGTTACAGTCTTAATTGTATAAAATATTAATTAAAGGCTCCTAAGCATTGACTGGACTACATTCAGGTTCATTTTCTTTTTTATTTAATTTATTTTAAAAGTTGTGAGTTCTTGCTTTACTGAAGCCTATATCAATTACTTCAGTTGAAACGTTCAGTTGCACGTGCTTGAGTTACTTATTTGCTGCCGTACTAACCTCTTCTTCTTTCTTTAAATTTAAGAGCAGGGCTCTTGTCTGTGAAGTAATCGCCATTCGGATCGATTTTGTGTAAGTTTCTTGACATCCTGGTACGACATGACCTCAGCTTTTTATTTCATTTGGTCCATGTAAGTTCGTCTCGGTCTTCTCGTCTCTATCTTTCCTTCCAAGATGGTCTTAAAGAAGTTGTCGTGTCGCATTTGGTGACCTATCATTTTCCCTCTTCTGTTTTCTATGGTCTTCAGTAGAACCTACCGATTTCAAAAAGCTTTTAGCCTTCAAAAAGTCAGAGAAGAGTAACATTATGCCACGTTTTTCTACGGAAAAATCTAAATTCTACGAAAAAGTCTTCAAAATCGCAGTACAAAAAGCTAGCTCAGTCTAAATCACAGATTAAATAACAGCTCCTGAATCGAGATTCTAGACTAGATCAAAACTGTGCACTACCACATCCCTACTCTAATAAAGTAGACCAAGGAACATTACAACCATTTCTTAAGGACTTAAATCAAAAGTATCGCAAAATGTTACCAATTTTAATTAACTTAAAATAGAGTTCAAATTGGAAAAATTGGCTTGAGTATTTGGTGCATACAAAGTTGAGTGGTGTGTTTTTTTTCTGCTAGAAAAATGATAATAATTGTGCGTCTTTTAAATGGAAATTTTACAAGAAGCAAGAGCGCAAGACGGTTGTTTTTTCACGAAGGTAATTTTTTTCCTTTATTACGTAACTTCAAGTGCTTTATTTTTTTATTTTGAATACCTAGTTGACGTGTTACTTTGCAAATGAATGTAGGTTCTTTGGTGCGATTTTAAGCTTTTCCTAACAAGAAATTATGTAAAGCAAACATTTAACAAAAGTGATGACGCTGGCAGAAAATTCTAGACACTCTTTCTAGTACTATTTTTGGTGCCTGTATATTCGTTGTTCGAGGTATTTATCTCTATTTACTTCCGCCATTTATTTACTGATTTTCATTAATTTAAATATGGGTGAATAAAATAGTCATCAAATTTCTTTGACGTGATTTTTTTAAATCCACTCATATTACGTCACTTTTGGTGTTTACTTATATTTTCTTAAATAAGTAGGTCTAAAGCCTTACAAAAAAATTAAAATCCTTTCGACTTGACATTATTCTTGTATTCCAATTCTTTTTCTATTTGAATTCTTATACATATTATTCTAATTAGAAAGATAAACCCCCAAATTAGTGTATCTATTCACCGACAGATGTCTCTGGTTTTAAGTGAGGTTTTATTCCAATCAGATTATCAAATAAATGTGATAACAACATAGGCAAGTTATTTATTACACAGTTCTTAGTTGTAGATGAGTAAGGTTAGGTTATGATATAGAATATTTTTAGTGAGATACAATTTTTAAAATTGAACCGAATATTAATAGACTATTGAGGTAGGCAACGCACTCCATTTTTCGACACCGCTGTTGAATAAGTTATTTTTAAAATTTTAAATATTTTAGGATATCCATAGCGCTCACTTGTAATCAGGTGGCTGTACCGTAGCGTGCTTCCCACGTACTTAAAAATTGTTAAAAAAAAAAATCTCGAGCAATGTTTAAAACTCATTCTACGCCTATATTAATAAACAGTTCATTGCCATAATAAATTAAAAAAGAAAAACATTTTTAACAGAATATTTTACTTCCCCTTATTATGCAAAATAATAAATGAAACAATCACTTTCTAATCTACTAACGTCACATTAACACAGTTAAAAAGTCGTAATCTTAAACAATTTGTCGGTCCAACGCTTACATGCATCAAATAAAAAAAATGCACCCCACGATGCAACAAAAAAACGTGCATAGGGTAGACATGACAGACAAAGTGAAAAAAAAAATAATGTAGGCCGCACACGACCTAACAATTAACTCATTTTTTCGGCCAGCATTTAGACGTTTTTTTTCTTTTTTTCTATTGGTTCTTTTAAGCATAGGGGCGTTTTTATGTTACTTTTTTCGACGTGTCAGATTAACACGTGTGTAGTTTTTTTTTTCATTGGTTAGAACGATTAGAATGGACTTTTTACACGCAATGTTTGAATATGGGGACTTTTTTGGTTTGTTTTTAGTTTCTTTTTTTGTTTTGCGTGGTGTTGCGTTGCTACCGTTTTGTGGATTGATACTTTGGTGTTTTAACGGTCGATTAAAGCAGGAAGTTGAGGGCTTTACGTGTTTCTATATTCTTACTGTCAATGTGTTTGAAAAATCGCTTGTTGTCTTATAGATGAAGTGGTTTTTGAAATTACTTACGTAAGTAGTCAGCACGTTATAATGTTGACGCATTTTTTAAAAACGTGTCTCTCATCATTTTGATAGTTTAACCTGAACATATATACCTATATATATATATATAGGTTTAATACGGCCTATAGAGTACCTACTCTATAGGCCGTATTTGTAATCAGCTGTCATGAGTGACAGCGAGTTTGAGTTCGTATCAGAAATGTCATTTCAGTACAAACTGGCCTGTCAAATCCATACTTAATATTGCTCTCAAGTTTGATATCGCTTTTTAAATACAATTTTTAAATCAATAACATTGAATTTTGTTCCAGCTACATAGAATACATACAAACATACATAAATCACGCCTTTATCCCTTACGGGGTAGGCCGAGCGTTAAACGCCTCGTAAAAGGCGCTTTCGCCACGTCTGACAAAAATTGAGGGCAATTTTTGATTGTAATATGTATTATGTATTGCTATAGTGACAGGTTGTCAGCCCATCGCCTAAATTACAGTACAATGTAAACCTCGAGTCCCTTTTGCTGACTTTAACAGCATGCCCGGGAGGAAGGGCTGGAACATTCTATGTTTTTCTATCTCTCCCAGTCCAGCATGGAAGAAACTACAACTAAGCTACATAGAACATTTAGTATATTATGATTCCAATTACATAGAATCACATAATTTCGTCTCTTGCATGACTGATAGAGACGTCATAGGACTATTATAGCTATACCCAGCAGTAAGCATTTACGAATATACAGAGGTCATCATCATCTCCATAGCCTTATCCCGTATCTTACGCAGTCGGCTTAGGTAGCTTCTCTAGTGGATTGAACGAGGGTACTGGTTTTGACACAGAGCGACTGCCATCTGACCTCCGCAACCCAGAAGACAACCCAATCCTAGATTAGGTCAGAGTTTTCAACCCGCCAATGCTTAGCACTGGCCTCTGACATGACTTAACGACTAATATCTACGGTATTAAACGATATTAACCGGGACCAACGGCTTAACGTGCCTTCCGAAGCACGGAAAAACCGCCGAATACATTTGAAATTCGAAAACCGAAAAACACATTGGTACGTGGTGGGATTCGAACCACGACCTCCCGCTCATGAGGCAGCGGCCCTATCCACTACACCATCGGGCTCTTTACGAATATACCTAGGTACAAGTTGAAAGTGCACTACTTATGATGGAAGTTTGTATATGTACTTATTTGCAATGCTTACGCTATCTTTATTATTTAACAGAACGCGTAATATTTACACAATGACGGCAAAGCGAATTAGCACTAGAAAATCATCTCTATCACAATCTTTAAAGGCATAAAATATCTTGTTTCGTATCTGCCTCGGTTTTAAGATTGCCACTTATTAAAATAGTAAAATTGTCTTTGTAGTTTTCCGCTTGTCTTTTCTAACTTTAATATAAAAGTACCTACATATTTTCTATTAAATAAAACAAAACCTATTGAATAGATACATACATACATACATAACGTCACGCCTCTTTCCCGGAGGGGTAGGCAGAGATCACATCCTTCCATTTGCTACGATCCTTGCAAACTTGAATAGATATACTATGATTTTATATAGGGTATAGGCAACCTTTGTCAGACGTGGCGGAACGACTTTAGTTTTATGTCGTTTACGCCCTGCCTACCCCATTAGGGATAAAGGCGTGATTTATATGTATGTTTAGGCAATAGCGTTAGCTTTGTCCTTCTGCTACTGTACTGAGTATGAAAAATACATACTCAGCAAAAATTGCTGTTACATACAAATACAAAGGCAAAGAAAGAAGTCTCCAGTTAAAGTTAAGTATATAAGTATTATTTATTAGTGTACATACTTAATATTATGCACATATTATATATTGTGCACATCTTATCCGTTACATTCTTTTGAAATGTCGCTTACCAGGTCCGCTGTAAGAAATTTATGTTTAGGAATAAGCAGTGCCTGTTGTGTTTTAATTCCCTACATACTTGTTCTGTAACTGTTTCTGTGCACAATAAACAGTTAAATCAATACAAAAAGAACCATCAAATTCATAGTTTCCCTCAGAACGATTATTTTTCCAAACTCTATTTCGAGTTATACCCTTCCACAACAGAAGGTAGATGTAGTCCAATATAAAAGTTATTATAAGGGGCTATAATGACCGCGCGGGCACGCACGTCGACCTATTTTTAATCATTTTTGGAGAACAGCAAAGGGTTGGGCTAAGAAGTGTGGAGACGGACTTGTGAACTCATAGGCCCGTATTGATAAACAACACTTGAGATGATGAGAAATGTAATTTCTGAACATTTTGGGCTGTCAAATCCATACTTAATATTGCTCTCAATCTTGAGACTGCTCTATAAATATGATCCTTACTTATTTACATTACTTGCTGCTCGAGTCAAACTGGTGATAATTCATTTCAAATGTTATAAAAAAAACAAAAACATTTCTAAAGTGACTACCAGCAAATGATTTAATTGACTAATTCCAAAATAAAATATATTTTTTTTTTTTTTTCAATAACTTAGTCTATGAAAAACCTCACTTGCAATCATAGTATGAATTAAAGATGTGAAATATAATGTATCAATATTTATTCAGGCTAATAGTAATACTAATACGAGTAAAAAAATAAACGTTAAAAATCTATTCAGATAATAATGATTTGGAAACCCATCTTTGACATGATTTTTATAAAAAAGCATTGCTTTTGTTAATCATCATTCGCTTGCCCTTATCCCATTTACTTGGGGTCGGCGCAGTACGTTTTCTTCTTCCATTCATCCCTGTCAGCCGTCAATTCAACACTCACACCTGTTTTAGACATATCATCTTTCACGCAGTCCATCCATCTTTTCTTTGGTCGTCCTCTCCCAACATATCCATCCACATTCAAATTCATTACCCTTTTGCCTATATGACTTTCATCCCTCCGCATAACATGGCCATACCACGCAAGACGATTTCCTCTTACTTTGTCGGTAATTGGCGCAACTTTCAGACTTCCTCTTATATACTCATTCCTTATCTTATCCATTCTTGTTACTCCACACATCCATCTCAGCATTCGCATTTCCGCAGCATGAAGTTTTCTTTCATCCATCACTTTCATAGCCCAACACTCTGATCCATACATGACGACAGGTCTTATGACGCTCTTATAGATTTTCCCTTTCAGCCTGAAGGGCATTCGGGGGTCGCAAGTTGTTCCTGTAACCTGTCGCCATTTCATCCATCCTGCGCTAATTCTGTGCGTAACGGCTCTGCCTATCTCACCATCTCCTTGAATTTGTGACCCGAGGTACTTGAAGTCGGAGCAGACCGGTAATGCTACCCTATCAAGGGTCATAGCCACAGGACTGGAGAGACCGCCGAAATCGCAGAACATGTACTCCGTTTTTGTTCTGCTGATTTTCAAGCCTACATTCTCCAGTTTCTGTTGCCATTTCCCCAACCTGCTCTGTACCTCGAGTCCATCTTCGCCGACGAGAACGATGTCATCGGCGAACAGCATACACCAGGGTGCCTCTTCCTGAATATCCGACGTCAAGGCGTCCATTATTAACAGGAATAGGTAAGGACTTACAGCCGACCCTTGGTGTAAGCCTACAGCCACACCGAACTCGTCACTAGTGCCTGCAGCTGACCGGACACGAGTACAGGATTTTTCGTACATAGCACGAATTAGCGCCACATACTTCCCAGGCACGCCTTTCTCTTTCATAGCCCACCACAAAATCTCTCGGGGTACACGATCGTATGCCTTTTCAAGGTCAACGAACACCATGTGCAAGTTTTTGTGAGCACGTTTGTATTTTTCGCATAGTATGCGAAGTGCAAAAATGGCGTCCGTTGTCCCTCGACCTGGCATAAACCCAAACTGATTTTGTGTTATATCACTCTCTTCTCTTATCCTTCTTTCTATTATTTTCTCCCAAACTTTCATAGTATGTGACATGAGCTTTATTCCTCGGTAGTTGTTACACTCTTGCACATCACCCTTATTTTTAAAGATGGGCACCAGTAAACTGTTGCACCATTCATCAGGGATCGTCTCTTCTTGCAACAACTTACCGAAAAATAAACTCAGCCACACCCAACCATCCGTACTCAATAACTTCCACACTTCAACTGGTATTCCATCTGGCCCAACCGATTTCCCATTTTTCATACTTCGCACAGCCATTTTAACTTCATCCACACTAATTTCTCTCACTAGTCCAATATTTATCGGTATGTCCCTCACATTACCGCTCCAATCATTCTCTTCATTCATCAACCTTTCAAAGTACATCTTCCAACGTTCTTTTATTTCTTCGTCATTCGTCAAAACACGCCCAGTTTCATCTTTTATACATTTTACATGCGATAGGTCCCTTGCATTCTTCTCTCTCAATTTTGCCATGCGGTAGAGCTGTTTCTGGCCTTCAGATTTGTCTAATGACTTATACAGTTTGTCCTGTGCCTCAGCTCTAGCAATGGCCACTGCTCGTTTAGCTCTCTTCTTGCATTCTGTGTATTTTACTTTCTTCTGCTCTTTCATTCTATCATCTCCACTAGTCGTATTCTGCCACTCTTTGAAGGCCTTCTTTTTATCACTCAACTCCTTTTGTACTTCCTCATTCCACCACCAAGTTTCTTTATTCATCATGCCTCTTCCTTTTGACTCACCACACACAACTTTCGCGACACTCCTTATACAACTAGCCATCTCATTCCAGCACTCATTCACCGTTTTACCATTTAATTTAAGTTAATGAAATAAAAAAAATGCAATAGGTTGCTACTAAAACGTTTGAGAAGTTTTAGGTAAGGGATCAAAATATTACTTGGAATATTGGAGTTATTGAAACAAACATCACAACATAGTCGCTTTCTCTGTCCCTATATCCCTATGTATTCATAAATATTTAAAACTACGCAACGGATTTTGATGCGGTTTCTTTTAATAGATAGAGTGATTCAAGAGGAAGGTCTATATGTATAATACATGCATAATATAGTAGAGAAACACTGATAATTTCCGTGCGAAGCCGGGGCGGGTCGCTAGTTCATAATAAAGAAAAGTCCACCTCCACACTACTCCAACCATCTTCGCCGTAAAATAATATTGATGGTTGTATTCCGTGACAACCGAACGGAATATAAACCGAATGCGGTATAGGTATTAGTATCAATAGTACTACGAACAATGCTCTTGTGTTTGTTCGTAGCATCGATCAGTTTTCGTAGCTGGACAAAATTTGGTATTAAATAAAATATAAACTTTCTGAGAAAATAAATAATAAATTCGAGTACCGTATTAAAATACAATCGTGAACATAAAGTGTACCTCTAAATTATTTTATTGTTGAAATCATAGAGGGAAAACAGAGCGTTAACGGTCTAACAATGTCACGTCTAACAAATTTGACATAAAACTTCAATCTTGGAAAGAGATGAGATGGTTCTGTACCAATACTATGCAGAACAGAAAAATACATACATACGAACAAACATAAAATCACGCCTTTATCTTACTGGGTAGGTTAAGCGCAAAACGCTCCGTAAAAGGCGCCTCCGCCACGTCTGGCAAAAATTGAGGGCAATTTTTTATTTTAATGTGTAGCTCTTATGACAGGTTGTCAGCGCATCGCCTAAATTATATTACACTGTAACCCTCGAGTCCTTTTTGCTGACTTCTACAGCATGCCCGGGAAGAACGGCACCTGAAACATTCTATGTTTTTCTATCTCTCACAGTGCAGCATGGAAGAAAAATATAGGTAGTCTATTAAATAGGAATTCATAACAGTATCAGATAAAGAAAAACTTGTTTAAGATTTCTAGAAAAAGGTTATCAAATTATTGACATTCATAGAAAAACAGACTTATAATTAGACTAAAAGAAAAACACACTATTTACTTTTCAACTTTAGATATAGATTGTATATCTTGGAAAATTTATACAGCCAAAGTAAATGGCTACAATTTCCTTTTTTAATTAAAAATTTCTGAAGACCATGGAATGCTTAAAAATAATATCTGCCAAGACAATTAAAGATAATAATATTTTTTGAAAGAACACAATTTCTACTTAGTCACAGGAACAATCTGAATTATTTATAAAAAAAATGGCTTTCCATACAAATTGTCTGATCGACGTGGACATTTTGTATAGAAAAGCTACTTTTTATTTTGACTTCCGGAAAGAATTTCTTGGTGTAAGTTGTTCGGTGTCGTTGACTAAGGAACCCCTATCAGTTTACTGGGACGCTGTCCCTTACACTCTCTATATGAATAATTTCTTGTATGGCCATTGTAAAAAATCTTAATAAATAAATAAAATGTATTATTTTACAATCACATATTTTTGCTTCCACGCTGGACTGGGAGAGAGAGAAAAACATAGAATGTGCCAGTTGCATTTCCTCCCGGGCATGCTATAAAAACCAGCTAAGGGATCCGAGGGTTTCAGTATATTGCAATTTAGGCAATGGGCTGACAACCTGTCACTACAACAATATACCTACAAATTGAACTTAAATAACTCTCAAAGCTTTGTCAAACGTGGCGGAACGGCCTTTCTTTAGGTCGTTTACGCTCTGCCTACCCCATTAGGGATAAAGGCGTGATTATATGTATGTATGTATTATTTTACAATCACATATTTTTGCTGGTTATCAATTTTTAATCTACAGCACTTCATTCCCATCTGCGTTTCCATTTGTTTCTCCGCTTTTTATCTCCAAAACTGGAAGTAACACAACACTACACAATGGACCTTTTATCTTTGAATCTGTTTCGCTCTTCAAATAAGAAAAAAAATGGCCATTCAGCCCCATATGACCCCAAGCCTCATTTGACCCCTTTCCGTATGCAAATTTGATACCTGGCAAATGCCATCACAAGGGATCTAATCATCACACTTTTTTAGAGGTCTTTGGGATTGAGTTTTTCGTCCATGCTGGACCTGGGAGCGAGAGAAAAACATAGAATGTTCCAGCTGCATTTCCTCCCGGGCATGCTGTAAAATGCAGCTAAGGGATCCGAAGGTTTCAGTATATTGTAATTTAGGCGATGGGCTGACAACCTGTCACTACAGCAAATATACGTACAAATCTATTTTAAATAACCCTCAAAACTTTGTCAGACGTGGCGGAATGACCTTTGTTTAGGTCGTTTACGCTCTGCCTACCCCATTAGGGATAAAGGCGTGACTATATGTTTATGTATAAGATCAAATTTACGAAAACCTAGCCTTCTTTAGACTACGGAGATTTTCTTTCAAATCGAAGACTTTTTGAAGCAAGGTATAATTCCAAGAAAGTTAACAGTATTCCAAAGAAAAACTTAACTATTCTTTAGCTGTTTTAAGTCTCATCAAATTTTAATATTTGTGGTATACGGAACCTTTACCTTATTACTATGACTCGGTCTTACCCTATATCCGACATACTCTTCAATGAGATTTTTTTTAAAACAATCCACAAACCGGTTGGGTGTTTTAAAGTGAATTGTTTCAAAGCACCCAAAGCAACCCTTTATTGTTTTCTATGAGAATGCGGAAGACAAAAGTTACACAAAAAAGACCTGTTTTATTTTGAAAGTCTCTTCAAGTCTTTAATTTTTATTATTGTGAAAAACTTTTTCCGCAGTATAATAATTTCTTACTAATGCTAAAAGTAACTAGTTAAATTACATACATACATACAATCACGCCTTTGTCCCCAATGGGGTAGGCAGAGCGTAAACGACCTAATCAAAGGTCGTTCCGCCACGTCTGACAAAGTTTTGAGTACTAGTTAAATTAATGGTTAATTATCTAAACAAAAGGCTTTGATAGGTATTCATTTTAACTGAAGTATTTTTGTTCTTAAATTTTGAGAGAAATATCATATTTTGTCCTTTTTTTATTGGAGGAACTAGAATTCAGTGAAAGACCAACGAATTTCTAATTGACGAAGTTAACAATTGTGTAAAATTCTATAATAAATAAATATTTCTAATTTTTATTTTAATAATTTTCCGTGCTTCGGAAGGCACGTTAAGCGGTTGGTCCCGATTAATATCGTTTAATACCGTATATATAAGTTGTTGAGCCATATCAGAGGCCAGTGCTAAGCATTGGCGGCTTGAAAACTCTGACCTTAGCTAGGATTGTGTCTGGTTTCCCTTCTGGGTTGCGGAGGTCAGATGACAGTCGCTCTATTAGGTAGCCGACCCGAGAGAGTCGGGAGACGGGATAAGGCTAGGGAGATTATTATAATAATTTTCTTTTTAGGATCGAAAATACGCTAAATAAAGGATAGATATACTGATTATGACCCCTTCCGGACAGACAGACAGACGCTCAATAATAATATCGCGTCAAACAATGCGCCTGGCCGATTGACCCTCGGTTTTAGGGAGCGCGCCACAGTGGTGCTAACTGGCCTACTTTAGTTGTACAGCCATTTTTTTGTTAGGAAAGATATTAAATATGTTACTTATTATTGTGTCAGCTGCATTTCCTCCCGGGCATGCTGTAAAACCCAGCTAAGGGATCCAACGATTTCTGTATATTGCAATTTAGGCGATGGGCTGACAACCTGTTTCTACAGCAATATACCTACAAATCTATCTTAAACAACCCTCAAAGCTTTGTCAGACGTGACGGAACGACCTTTGTTTACCCCACTAGGGACTGCCTACCCCATTAGGGTTATTGGCGTGATTATAAGTGTGTATTAAATATATAAATTTTTAATTAGATAACTGAAATACGGGATTTTTATAAAAGTATTCGTGTAGGTATTAAATATTTATGATATAAATATTCTTAGCGAGTGGATTTTTGAGTCGGAAAAGGACGCGATAAACTCTTGTGTCAGAGTTTTTAAAACGCCTAGAAGCACAGCTATTAAGCCTCCGACATGGTTTGAGTAACGCCCACTACAGAAAGTGTGCGTCTGGGACCGAAATTTGAACATATACAAAAATAATATATACGAGAAATATTTGTTTATTTTATCGTTAAGTGAGACTATTTTAGCCACTGATCGAGTCACAAGGGAATACTCAAATTTTTTTTAAACTATTAGTAAGATTTATTGTCACCATAGATGAACGGATGTGAATGAATTTTCGCAAAATATTCATTAGTTTAAGAGTTATAATGCCTTAAAGTGGTTAGTTAAAAAGAGAGGTCCGAACTGTCATGTGACGTCATAAGACAGGAGCGCCATACTTATTCCATATAAATTGTCGTTTCGAAGAGAGAGATAGATAGTCTATCTTTATAATGGTATATCTCGGTGATTTTTTGATCAATTTTATTTCTGTTTTCACTGTTCTTTTCATAATTTAAGTTTTTTTTAGACAAAAGGTTTAGGAACTGGAAATATGTTATATGGACGTTCTCTAATAAAAAATGTCAATTGTGTACCTACTTCTATTCTGTATATGTTCAGATTTATTGTACATCTCAACATTGCTGCTGGTAGGTCTTCTTCTTCTTAGCGAGTTGATTCTCGAGTCGAACGACCTGATGAACCCTGGTGTCAGAGTTTTAAAACCACCTAGTAGCACAGCTAGGCAAACATGGTGAACTGAACAGGCATGTTGACTGGGCGGTTAAAAAAAAATACGTTTATACTTAAAACTGATGGTTAAAAACACAATGGATCCATTCATCATTTAAAAAAAATGCACATTTTGATTTAATAATCGAGTTAAAAATATAGAAGTTATTGATATGAGTAGTCAATATTATAAATATTTCATAGTTAAGTATGTCTTTTTATTAATCTGATACCTAATGAAAAAGTCAAAATAAGATAGGTGCTATGCCAAGTTTACAAACTACTAAGCCCTTTGGAGAAACGATTAAAATTTAAAATAGAAATTGCTGAGATTCAATTTTCTTACTTACTAGTTGCGATATTAAACACCAAAAAAAGATTTTTTTATTGAAAGCTAAAATGAAAGCGCACAAGTGACGCCAGGCCCGAAAGCTCGTGTCCACTGTGGCGAGCCCAGACCGACAGCTGCTTAGCTGTGTATTGTTACAGTTTTGTATTACTTACGTAATATCCGCTTGTGATATATCCTGTATCCATCACTATCACAGTAATGTAGATATGTTTGTAACTCTATCAAGCAGGTAAAAGAAAAATATAGTTTTAATAATATGGGATCCGAGGGTTTCAGTATATTGCAATTTAGGCGACGGGCTGACAACCTGTCACTACAGCAATAACCTCAAAACTTTGTCAGACGTGGCGGAACGACCTTTGCTTAGGTCGTTTACGATCTGCCTACCCTATTAAAGATAAAGGCGTGACTAAATGTATGTAGGTTTAATAAAATTTACAATATAGGCAGATTTGCGATTTTAAACAAAAAAATATCAATAAGAAAAGTCTGACTTTGAAATAAAACTGCATAATAAACCAACTACCTACTTCGAAATCATAAAAAAAAATGTCTGTGTTTTTCAAGGGTTGTCAACTCGTTGCCTAAATTGTAATACATCGAAAAACTGTATCCTAATTTTTAATTTTTGTAAGTCCAGTAGTTTTGAAATTACGACCGAACAATGGTCTTGATTCTTCATTCCACCGGCTAAAACTAAAATTAAAATCTATTTGTCCCTTTCAAAATAATAAAATTGAAAAAGGACAGGCGATTTAAACTCTATTTATACTTTGTCACAATTTTATCCGCCATATCATATGACGGCGGATAAAAATAACAGATAACGCATAAAATCACCGAAGATAAATTAAATATCGGAGAAAATAAATTTCTTGTCCTTTTCCAATGTTTTTAGTCTGAAAGAATAGATTTTAATTTTAGTTTTGGCTGGCAAATCTAGAATCAAACCCACCTTCTAGACCCATAGTTATTCCTAATGACTTCATACGAAATCAAACGAACTAGAACTATGAGCCGTATTTTTAATCAGATCTCATGAGTGACAGCGAGTTTGAGTTCGTATCAGAAATGTCATTTTAGTACAAACTGGCCTGTCAAATCCATACTTAATATTGCTCTCAAGTTTGATATCGCTTTATAAATACGAGCCTTAAAAATCTGACTTTCAAGGATTTTCTCTAATTTTAGAGACATACATACATATAATCACGCCTTTCTCCCTAACGGGGTCGGCAGAGCGTAAACGACCTAAAGATAGGTCGTTTCGCCACGTCTGACAAAGTTTTGGGGGTTATTTAAGATAGATTTGTAAGTATATTGCTGTAGTGACGGGTTGTCAGCCTATCGCCTAAATTGCAATATACTGAAACCCTCAGATCCCTTAGCTGGTTTTTACAGCATGCCCGGGAGGAAATGCAGCTGGCACATTCTATGTTTTTCTCTCGCTCCCAGTCCAGCATGGAAGAAGAGACATGTCTGTGTTTTTCAAGTGTTGTCAACTCGATGCCTTAATTGATACTTCGAAAAACTGTGGTCCAAATCTTTTCATTGTCGTAAGTCCAGTTGTGCTACTAGTCGGTTTAAAAACTCTGACACCAGGGTTCATCGGGTTGTTCAACTCGGGGATCCACTCGCTAAGAAGGAGTCCAGAAGTTTTAAAATTACGACAGAACAATACCTTGTTATTCCTAATGACTTCATAGGAAATCAAGCGAATTAGGACTTACAGTAGGTAGTAGACAAATAGTCAAATCAAACGATTGCCAATTACCTTCAGCTCGCCACGCCTGTTGGTCGGATCCTCTTCTTCATGGCTCATCAGGTCTCACACATCATTGTTTATTGGAGAAGTATGAAGAATGAAGAATGTACTTACCTCATAGTAAAAAAAGGTCAAGTGGGAGTCGGATTAAGGTTCTTAGTTTGTACCTACATAAATACATACATATATTCACGCCTATATCCCTAATGGGGTGGGCAGAGCGTAAACAACCTAAATAAAGGTCGTTTTGCCACGTCTGTCAAAGTTTTGAGGGTTATTTAAGATAGATTTGGACGTATATAGCTGCTGTAACAGGTTGTCAGCCCATCGCCTAAATTGCAATATACTGAAACCCTCGGATCCCTTAGCTGGTTTTTACAGCATGCTCGTAAGGGAATGCAGCTGGCACATTCTATGTTTTCTTCCACTCCCAGTCCAGCATGGAAGTATCTTAAATATTAGTTTGTACATTACGGAAATAGTGTCTTGATATATTTGTCTTGCGACAATATATAATGATTGGCCTGAGGGACAAACTTGAATTTGCTATTGGCTAACAATTTGTCACCATACAGGACATGGGCAGAGATCAGTTTCACCAACTACAAATAAATGCGTGTTTTTTATTCAAATTAGTCGATTGCCAATTATCTTGAGCTCGCCGCGCCTTTCAGATCCTCTTGACCACGGCTCATCAGTTCCAACACATGTCATTGTTTAATATTTCAAAAGTCATACTTACGTACTCATCGACCTGAAGTCGAAGTGATATTTATTTCTTCTATGCTGGCAATATAGAATGTGCCAGCTGCATTTCCTCCCGGGCATGCTGTAAAAAATAAGCTAAGGGATCTGAGGGTTTGTGTTTATTGCAATTTAGGCGATGGGCTGACAACCTGTCACTATAGCAATATATCTATAAATGTATCTTAAATAACCTTCAAAACTTTGACAAACGTGGCGGAATGACCTTTGTTTAGGTAGTTTACGAGCGTAAAGGCTTGTTTATGTGTATGTATGCACATTTATTTAGGAAAAAATATTTCAAAGGCACATAATGAAAATAGTGACAAGTAATTTACAAAGTCCAACTGCAATACAAAGTGCGCTTTAAAACCTTAAATCGATATAGATCTTAAACGGTTATTCAAAACGAAATATGATGTTACAAAACTCGAATTGATTTTCAAATACCTCAAATACCCCACTCGTCATAGATCGTCATCTTTATTTTTTTCCATTTTTACAATATCATGTCTTCAGTGACACTCGCTTGGTTCAGACAAATCGGCCAGCAACAACAAGTTTTCTTCCTGTTACTACAAAGTTCTATGAATCGCAAATTTATAAGATTCTAAATTATCTTAATTACTATAACTTGATTTTATTGGACCGGTTTTTCGATTCAATGCGTTTTTAGTTAATTGTGTTTTTATAACTAATGGGGGCGCCACTTGTCTAGTATCGTCACCATATTAACCGTTCTCAGAAACTCACCATGGTAGAAATCTTGAGTCGAGTAGCAAATATCAATTTTCATTTAGTCCTACTTATCTAAAATATTCCTCCAGATACACTTTTGAAAAAATATATTCGGTAGTTTACAAATATGTAACATGCTAATAATTATTTTGAAAATAGAAAACCACATCAAAAACAACGATCTTCAGACACTCACCCCGTCTCAGAAACTCACCTTTAGTGAAATCTCGCGGCGAGTAGCAACCCTTGCTAAAATAATCGCACCATTTTGAATGGGTTTGATCCCGACTTGAACCCTTTGGTGCGAGTAGCGGAAAAGGGTTCTGGAAAACTAGCACCATCTTAGATCTGCACCAGGGATTCATTGGGGAAAATTTATCTTGCACTGATGATAAAAAATATTTTGATGTTTTTGATGAAAATTTAAAAAGGTACGTTAAATAATTGAGGAAAACTAAAATATTAGAGTATTCTGATGACGGTAATGTATTTTTTTATGAATGTAAAGAAAAGAAAATTAACTAGTTTTAACTTAAGTTTTTACCTGTAAAATAATTAAAATATCTTGTGTTTTTTTTAACTGATGTACAATTGAATTTGAATAAGCACTTTTTTTTTTAATAAATTTGAATTGTATGGAAATTTATAAAAAAAAATGCCACCACACTACCTACAACTTACCCACACCATAGAAACCCCACCACACCATGCTCATACACCATGAAAAAGAATAGTCACTCCCATACAAGCCCCGCCTAATCATTATAATGTAAACTATACTTAGATCTGTGCTATAAGTACTAATTGTCTTAGGATCGTTAGGTATCTAGGTATGCTAATAGGCGTGCCTTATATAAAACTATGTAGTTAAAAGATATAAGAAGTTTTTGGATTTGAATGATCAAATAAATATGACATGAACCATAAGATATTTTGTTTGTGAAAAACAAAAGAAAGTTAAGTACTCAGATTTTTCAAAAAGTTGTAAAATGAGTTGATTATTTGTAATGAATTTGTAATTGAAAACAGACTTTTTGTTACATATTTCTTCAAAGTATGAAGAAGTAGGACAAAGCTCTCAAAAATATAATAAAAATTTATCAATTAAATAAAAATAAAGTCTAGAGGCGTATTTACAAACTCAGTTTTTATTAAGTCTCAAAAAACATTACAATTCTTGTATATTTTTTCTTTGTAGCCAAGTACAATATCTCTCAAAGCTACGAAATTCGTAGCACTCTACGCCATCTCTCGGGGGGTAGCGAAAGTAGAGTTTTCTCCGCGGAGACTTGGAGAGGGTTCAATGAAACCAGTTTGTACTTAGACAAGAACCACAGTATATTTGTTCAAAGAAAAACAAAAGAAAACCGCCTCGTAGCCACTCGCGTAGACCTTGTGGGATACCTGAAAAAGATAAAAGAATTTGTAGGCGGTTTTCATAACACATAGCTAAAATATGGAAAAATAAAAAAGCTCTCAAGTGTCCAATAGGAAGGCGGAAGGAAGGAGAAAAAAGTTTTAAAGTCCATTTCCCTAAGTCCAGGCAAATGAGGAAAAATCCGAGCCGCATTTTTAAAGGCCGTTGGCTAAACCCCATAGGCTAAGCCCCGCCTGAACAAAAAAAAATACAATAGTAAAAGAGGCGTAGCGAAAAGAAATCGTAGAAAAAATTGCGAGACAGAGATATACGAATCCCGTAAGTGCGAGCGAGAGCGCTGCCATTAAGAAAAAATCACAAAGAAGCCCGATTCTTTTCATTTCCTCCCTCACTAATAGCGGCTTAGAAAAAATCGTGTAGCCGTCCTTTTCTAACGCGCCAGGGTGGGATGGAAATAGGGTCGGGCGAGCGAGAGGGGCGAGTTGTCCTTCGCCCTTTTAATAGTTCTTATTTCGGCCGTGGTCCGAACGGTCCGTCATGTGATTTTGGGAAATCGCGTCCGAGTGTCCGGCGGGGCGGTGGCGGGGCGGCGGCGGGGCGCGCGGTCAGACGGCGGCACGCCGCCGACCGCCGCGGCGTCTTTTCCTTGACCGGACGCATTTTTCCGCGGAAAAATCGCGGGGCGCGTGCGCCCGGCGTCGGAGGGGATGTTCTTAGCGGCGTCTAAGGCGGGGGCGGCGCCGTGTCTTGCTAGTTGGACCGGCGTCTTCGCCCGGCACGCGCGTCGCCCCACCCCGCAAGAAAGCGTCGCGACGCTCAACTTTTCCACCAAGAAGTTAGTCGTCGCCCGCCCGCGTCTCAAGAAGGTCAGCTTCCGCTTTTCCGGGGCCGACAAAATTTCCCGCGACTAGTCTTTGCAACCAAAAATTTAAATTTATCAAATTAGAATTAAAACTTTTCGAATTTCGCGCGCGTTCAAACCCGTGTTTTCGCGAGGACTGAAACCGACTGTTTATTTTCAGATCCGCGGTACCGCCGAAGACATCGGAACTGAAAAACAAGTGCATTCGAAACAAAACAAAATAAACCCGCGATCCATCGCATGACTTCGTTGTGACGATACGCCCGAAGCTGGAATTAATGTTGAAATACTTCAATGAGAATATATCCCTAGCGCTGCAGGAGAGGTACAGGGACCTCCATGAGTACCGGAAGACGGAGGTAGAGGAGGGATCACCGAGGGAGGCGAAAGTTCCAAAAATAGCTGAGGAAGGTGATCAGGTCGGCGGCGAGGGCGCCTTTGAACCGAGCGCCGCGCCGCCGTTCCCGCGCCTCCTCGACCCTCCGAAAGAAGAAGACAACTTTGTCACCAGTTGGCTTCAGAACTCCTTCAAAATGACTGCAGCGGAAGGGAACAACGACCCTTCAGCCGGAGGAAGCGCTTTAGACCTAAGAGCAGCTCCTCTATCCCTCCACATCCCTGCCTTACAGCAAGCCGCGGCTCAGGCGGAAGCCCAAAGACAGTTCAAAATGCAGGACTTCTGGAACCGGAGTCGACCTGGATCTCCCGTCCAGGAGGCGATGGCTGAAGGTCACAATCAGCCTGGACCAGCACCGCCGACTCCTCAACCGCCTGCGACTCCTGACCACAAGATCATGACGGAGAAGTTGGTGAACGAAATGCAGGTTAGTGTCTATATTTTAGAAAATATTTTCGTGTTCTGAAAATTTTAAAAAAGTGCTGTGGTGAATTTGGAACGAGTTTTGAGTCGTATACTTAGGCAATATTTTTTTCGGAAAATTACAAAAAAATATTTAATTTTCAAACATTTACACTTATTTTCAAAGTAAAATCAATGATAGAGTTTGTTCTAATTTTAAATTACTCTAATTTCTTGAGTTTAACTAAATATCAGTCAATGTTTTGAACCGAAGTCGCGGCCCGACGGCAAAACAATTGCACATTTTAGAACAGAAAACCGGTTTAGAAAAATTTAATTAATTGCACAAATTTCGTAAAATACATAAAAATAAACAAAGAACGAAAATAAAGTCGTAATATAAAATAAAACTAATATATTTTTACCTGCCGTTCTAAAAATTTTTAGTGTTAAAAAAATCACTGCACCTTACGATTTGAATATTAGTAGAAAAGTAAAAATTATTAAACATATTTTTTTTTTTCTAAGTAACCAATAAATTCGATATTTAAAATAAATTGTCTGAGCGTGTATCTGGTCCCGAGAGTGTAGTAAGACTGACCTCAAGAAAATACATGGGTCCAAAACTCGTTCCAAATTTGAAAGATCCCTTCCTTAAAAAGATAAAAGAAGAAAAGGTAACGCAACATATTGTGTACCTTTTGTCGAACGGAAGGGTTAAAGACCTTACAAACTTAATATTAAATCGTTTTTGTCCTTATGTCGCATCCGGTCTTACAAAGGATATGTAAATTACTATAATCTGTGATAATTCTATTATTTCGGTGTTAGTTTTTGATCAACTTGTCCACGGCTTTCGATTTTATTTTTCTTTACTTTTTTATTGGCACGGACAAATGTTTGTTTTGACCATATGGCTGATACTTTATGACGTCTATAACTGGTATTTTTGTAACTAATATTTGTTTTCCGGTAACGTGTAATTTTGAAAACGGAATACTGGCCGGAATTTTAAGTTTGAAAGAGTAATAACACAATAACAGTCGGCGGCAGTTCTTAATTCGAATTTTAAAACAAAAGACGAAAGAATATTACTTTTTAAATTAGTTTCGGATTGGCTCACCTTGCATTTGTCTATTTCCCACGGCACGGTGGATTAGGGGTTCATTGTGATTTTATTTCTAATTTTTTTGCCGCGTTTTGTTTCACGAAGGGGTGTTGACAGTTATTTGTTACTGCGAATCTGTTCTCATTCCGTTTTTTTTTGTTTTAACATTGTTTGAATAAGGAACCGGTTTTGATATCCTGTTCGTATTTCGTATTCATTTGTTTTTTGCGTAAATAGAAATTTAACGGTTCAACGCTGAGAAGTAGTTGAGCTTTTGTGGTTACTTTTTTTTCAGGAACAGTTAATTAAAATTTGATTTATTAATATTTTTATAGTGCGGTCTCTTGTTGAGTCAAGGGTTTGTTTTTAATTTGTTGCATTCAAAGATTTTTTGTCATAAATTTACTAAATCAAACTAACACCAGTTCTATTTTTAAGTATGTACTTTAAGGTATGATTTTAACAGGCATAAAACTTAGGTCCATAGAAATTTCTAAAACAGAACTCTATACTACAAATTTCACATTTTTTTTTCTTTAGTACTAATTACTAAACATCCAAATCTAAGACTCCAAACTTACATCAGCCATCTCTTTCTTTCACGCCTCCGCTACGCTATGTTGGAACGAGACAGCAACAGCAGCAGTCACCCTCAGCAGATTCTACTATGAGCGAACGGTCACTCGTACCATTTGCACTGGTAAATTTACTATCTTCCATCAATAATATCGATGTAAATAATTTTCTATTCACTACTCTATGTGCGTCTTGTGGTTTGAATTTAGAACTTTAATTTTACTTATTTATTTGTCGTACTTTTTACTTTTTTATTGGACAGTTTCGGTAGTG
The DNA here is from genome assembly GCA_949820665.1 of Scrobipalpa costella. Taxonomy (NCBI): domain Eukaryota; kingdom Metazoa; phylum Arthropoda; class Insecta; order Lepidoptera; family Gelechiidae; genus Scrobipalpa; species Scrobipalpa costella. The sequence goes on along the minus strand of OX463320.1, from coordinate 3,854,741 downwards.
CTTGCGGGGTGCAACTAATTTATTTTTAATTTTTAACGGAAAGTTTGCGTTCTCATTTTGAATTTTCGGTGTTCTGTTTGTTAAACTCGTAACTGCATGTGCACGTGAGTGTTGTTCCATTTTTAGTTTTTAATGGGGTAAGTTTGCTTTTTTTCTGTAGTTTTTTTTTTTTTAAGTTTAGTAGGTAACGATTGCTAGAATTTAGTAACGGGGACTTTTCATGGATCAAATAATACTAAACCTTGATATATATTTCCTGTAAATAATACAACATCGAATTAAACTTTGATTACTGAACTATTAACACTAAATGAGGATAATAGTTTATAACACCTAAATAACATAACACAAATTAAAATAAAGAAAACCAGAAAGGTATATAACATCTTAATAGAAAGGAATAACATTGTACTAAATGTACTTATATATACGTAGTTATTCTTTGTATCTTTCACATTTTGAAAAACACAAAAACATGACAAGAAAGGAGTTAAAAACAAACTTTCTATGTCAATATTGTAACTGTAATATCAATTAAATTTTTTAAGCTATGACAAACTTTGATTAAATGCATTTTACTTTCTTCCTTTTGATGCATGGAATAGTCTCACTCTAATATATACTAGATTTATAGTTACCTACTTAAGTCCTAGACTAGATTCTCATAAAATTGTAATAATAGGCTGTTATGACTTCTCTTCAAGAAAAGGGCTTGTTTTTTTTAAATAACACTATGAATTTTAACGTCTGTGTTCTTTTACCTCAAATTGCAGCCTAATAATACAAGATTTAAAGAAAAACCGCCAAGAAATAACCTATATAAAATTTGTTTCCTCTACCTACATTTTTACTCAATTCTCAATTGCAGTTGTTTAAGAATTATATAGATTCTTCCAGATGAAAATCAAAACTTTTCCCAGGATAATGGTTATTTCTCGGCACCCCAATTACGAGTATATTAATGTCATTTTAAGGAATCCGACATAAGTGTCGAAATAAACTGCTTCAAATTCAATCATAGCTTGTAAACTAACTATGAAATAATATAACATAACTTAACAAGGTAATAAATGCCTTTATATCATAGAAGCCGCCATTAAAACTATAGGAAAAGGTCAAATTAATTTCTAACACATCAGTCATTTAATAATTAATCGATTAATGGCTATAATAGGATTGGATTTGAAACAAGGAACTAAATCAGAAAATAGTCATAAATACAATTTCAAATTATTTCACTAAATTACTAAATTCTTGGTGCAGTAGAATTAGAGATTGTAAATTGGAAAATTAATATTATTTCTCGAGTTAACAATTGAATCTGGTATAAGATTAATATATACAATAAGACTAGGGAAATAAAAAACTTCCTTTAACTTTTACTGAAAGTAATGTCTTTGGCTATTGAATTATAGTATTAAAAAACGAAAATTGCATTTGAATATGCAAAAAGAAGTCTGTACTCATCTAGGGGAAAAATTGTATTTAAATAAAATAGAAATAGAACAATACCATAAAACAATTCTAATTAGTAAAAAAATATAGTTCATAATTCAAAATACCTACATATATTTTTTTTTTCTACAATTCGAATTTTTTAACTCCTTTTTTTTGAAAATTAAAAAGGATATCTCAAATATCTACATAGTAATTATCTCATCTCATCCAAAATCAAAAATGGAACACTGATTGTATCCGTTATCCTACAACCGCACGGCGACGGCTCAGTGATACCGGACCGAAACGGGCGGCATCTTCTTTTTTTTTAATGGACCTATTTGCACCTTACTATAAATTGTATATAATGCGTCACCGGACTAAAGGCGGGCGTTGCTTGTATTCGTGTTCATAAATTTATACTTAGGTAGCTATGCGAAATGTAGCTTACTTATAAATGAAAAAACTTTGGGAAATATGGAAATATAGAAATTCGATTATGTATTCGTAAAAAAACAAAAAAATAAATTTAAAGTCTTTTTTAACAGTATTAATTTTCCAATCCAAATAAATAAATAAAATATGAATATCCGTTATTCACATTGCAACACAGTCATTAGAAAAAAAATGCATAAAAATTAAAATACAGGTTCATTTTCCAAAAAAGAAAAAAAATTTTTTTTGTATAAAATTAAAAAATAACACTGTCCGTTATCCAACAGCCCCAGCAGCAGTCACCTGGCGGCGACGGCACGGCGATGCCGGACCGGAACGCGATGCTCCCATTCGCATTGGTAAATTTCCTGAATAGCCTCAATATCGATGTAATTATTTTTTCTTTCTTTCACTTCACTAGCTGCTGTACTATGGACATTCATCTCATTTCTATTTTTTATTTTTCTTTTGACTCTATTTGGTTTAACTAATTTTCTTTTGTTTCATTCGTAACAATTATCGAGCATTTGAAACCAGGAAACAGGAATTAACTATTGGATTCCTTTCATTGGATTTCATTATTGTTTGATTATGATAGAAATTTAGCGACGCAATTTAAAGTCGAAAAATATTACTGGCATACTTAGATACTATGGCTGAGATCTGCTGATTTTGAAATTCATCTTGAATTTATCAGTCCCTATTAGGCCAGTATCAATTTCTAGTTTTTGCTTTGTTTTTTCTTTTTTCTTATCTATCAACAGAATGACCAGTATTAATAATGTCTAAATTGTATGTTTTTCTTTCGAATGAGTCTCCATATGTACCATCATTTCATGCTTACGTGAGTTTTATCCAAAAGAAAGTATTTAAATTCTTGTCAGGTTTTTTAAATTATTTTGACTCCTAAATGTATTTTGGATGAAACTCACTTTCTAATGCTTTCATACTGTGTGACCTCTTCTAACTTCATAATAAACTAACTTGAATCTTTGAATATTGAAACAGGAGACCTAAACAGAATGTCCTTTTTCAACTATTCAAACAGATTTTTCTACTCTATGCTTGGTAGAACAAAGTCTTTAATTTTGAAAGCTCGTTTTTCTCCACTTCTTGCATAATATTCGCTATTCATGGCTACTGAGCATTTATTCTTACTCATTTCCCAATACCTTCCGACCACTAACCCTTACTAACATCTCCAAAGTTACTGTATACTCACAATCTTCTCGTTTTCAGCAACAAGCGCGGTCGGGGCAGAGCATCAGCGAGCGAACCCTTGAGGAGTGCTGGTCGACACTTCAGCGAGTGAGTTGGCACCTGTTTCAATGCGTATTGTTATCTTCCAACGGTAGGGGACGCGTGGCGGCCATTGCATCTTGTTCGCAATTCAAATTTCGATTTTCTTTTTCAGACTTAATGACAACTACAGATTTGAAATTAGTTTTTCTTTTTGAAGAATCTATGCATTGGCCAAAACGCGTCTCCAAATAAACTGGGTATTGGTGTAAACCAATAACTCTATATAGCTAACTTTAAGGTGAGTTTTTTTTTTTTACATTTATTTACCTACGTCAGAATCTAGCGCTCCCATTACGAAACACCTAGAGTAATTTATTTTTTTCAAGATTTTTATCTAAACTTCTAGCTGCGGGTGGCAAAGGAAATGCACCTACACAGCCAGATAGGGTCTTTTTACATGGCAGGAACTATAAAGTATCTAGGCACCGATCTATAGTTAGCATATTCATTACGGCAACATTTTCGCATAGAGTTGATCAAGATAAAAAAAATACTTGCAACGATAAACGCCTCGGGCGTGTTAACAATTTATTTAATCGAGATTTGCCGGCATTTTTTTTACCGCCATCTTTTTTTTTGCTGAAGATAGTAACCATCTGCGTACAAGGTGGTGTATGGTGTATTACCCAGGAAGTACTTGTACGTACTGTATTTGCGAAACATCTGCATTGAGAGGTTATTTTTTATTTTTTCGATCGTATACCAGGCTAAAAAATAAACGGTTTAAGTGTGGGAGTCGATTTCCGGATATTGAAGATTGATGTTGTTTTACCATAATATTGCAAAACAATAATCGATTAATTGACTTTTAATACTGAGACTATAAATCAGAAATATTGAATTCTATTAAAATATATTTGTGTCCAATTTTTATGACATGCTGCAAATAAACAGGATAATATTAGTCGATGATATAGGATACAAGATATCCTTACATTGGCTACAATTTACTTTGCTAACGAATTTAAATTTAGAACCGTTCTCCGTCAATGCAAAACAGGACATCTCGATACGACAGCCAACCATTAAAAAAAAACCAAGACCTTCAACAAAAACCAACATTCACACAAATTATACCGACTAGATGAGACAGAGATAACGGACATCATAAACGTTTACAAAGCACAGGTGGTTGAAAAAATAAACGCAGAGCACTTAACAGACAAACTTGATCTCGAAAATGAACCTTATAACAAAGAAATAGAGGTTCAAGTAGTAGGGGATATGTGGTTGACCGTACAAAAAGTACGAAACATACAGGACGCGGAACGGAAAGTGCAGTACAAAATAAAAACGGAACGGAACCCTTTGTAGCAGAGTACTTGATCTTTTGAGGTGGAGCAGAGTAGAGAAATCAGTAGAGTCGAATGTTAGGACTAAAATTCAACTTTCTTTTTTTTAAATGTTTGTCGTTGTCTGCGAAGAAATTGTTGTGAATCATGATGGCAATTGCAATTTAAAATTATTTTGAAAAATATCGTCATCATTAACTCCGCCGGTTGAGATGACTTTGAATTCTGAAAGTTTCTAAATTTTGAATTTTGTGTATTTACAATCGTAATGAATCATCTATTTAAAAAAGTGTGAATTGTATAATTGACCCTTGTAATTGTCTATTAAAAATGATTAATGAAACATTAACGTTAATTATGGAAATAATTTGAAATTAGCAATGGCGACTCTACACCACTTTTCTCCGTTTTTGTTTTGGACTCTTGTACTTGATATGCGTTGTCGAAAAAAATGAACATTTGCATGTCGATCCGCAATGAATTTATCGTTATTGCTAAAAGATTTATTATACCGCCGCTTTTCGAAAAAATCCACCCGAAATGACCGCGTTCCAAATTTAAAATTCAAATAGCAATTGTTTTTACGTTCGAAATTGAGACGATTTTGACGTTCGCTGTTCAGACGCGACATGTGTTTTCATTTGTTTTTTCTTTTACACGACTTTTGCCTTTGTCGACTGCACCGATTTTTGTAGATTTTTTTCATATAGTAAATCAATTCGGCGTTGTCAACCTTTTTTGCATGTCGGGCTCTTTGTTAAAAATATTGTTTTAAAAATGTTTTTTAATGATATATGAAGTTCTTAAAGTGTCATTGGGTTCTTTATAGTCACCGCTCGCGTTTAGAGTCACAACTTTTCTTTTTAAAACGGTCTGCCTGAAAATACATTTAAGCGGGAACTTTCTTTCTTTTTCGCGAAAGGAGATCCGATTTTTTAAACTGTAACATCTTGTTACAAGTAGACAGCGGGTGTGGGGGGGAGGGGTGCAGTAATTATGAAAAGTGTCCAAGAAAGGGGGAAAAAACGGGGTGAGGACGTTTAAAAAAGTGGTTTAATGACTGAACGGCTTTTAAAGTTAATAGGTTTTGAAAGATTGTCCAGCAGTGTTCGTTTTTCTTGTAGAATCTTGTTAAAAATATATCGTCTACTTTTCGTAATAAGTTTTTTGATAGGTGATACTTGTTTAGATTTTAACAATACATAGCAGGTTTTCTAAGGAGATGTGTCTATTTTTTGCTAGAAATATATTATTTTTATTCTTAGATGACTTGAAAAAAGTTGTAACTATTATTTTTACAAAAAGTCCCATTACTACTTTTAACTATGTTTTTTTACAACTTTTGCTGAGTTTTGAGACGGACTCCATCAAGTAAAGTTACGCCGTAAAAACACCCACTTAAGTCCTTGCGACCATTTTAAAAACCTGTTAATGACTGTAACAAAGATATTGAATAGTTTATGCAGGCAGTAACTTTGAAATAGAATAATTAGCTAATTGTAAAAAAAGAATTTTGATTTAATAAAATATTAACAAATATTTTCTTTTTTCCAAAAGTATATATAAGTAACTGCATATTTCAAACAAAATACATTTATTAGCTGTTAATATTCCAAACAAGATCGGCACGTCACATTACTTCTTCGGAAATGACGTCATTACTCACGTAACGTCTCAACTCTCAACCCGTTCTTGCGATAACACTTTTTTTTCTTAACTCTTTTTTTTTTAACGCGGCCATATTTCATAGCGAACACCGTTTTACGGTTTTTTGCCCAAAGTTGTAAATTTATTTCGCAATTAGCGGTGGGAAGCGGCCCCGGCGACATTATTAGAAGACTTTCTTAGTGCCGGTAAAAAATAAGTTTTTTCGCCACCTGTGCTTTGTTACGGTGTTTTTACATAACAACAAAATAAACAATTCATTTTGTTTAGATGTTTTGTTTCAGTCAAAATACAATTTATTTATTTTTTATTTAAATTGAGTTTGCTCTTGATTTTTATCAAGTTAAATGAAAAGAACAAATAATAACCTCATAGAATCTTATTTAAAGTGTGGCCAAATGTGGTCCTAGTTCTAGGATATGTCAGTAGGTATATTATTAGTTTAAAAAACCCAGTTTAAAAAAAAAACAAATCATTAATTAATGTAATACAATTTGATTGCCCAAACTAAGGCCCGTATTTATAATCAGCACTTGAAACTGACAGCTAGTTTGAGTTCGTATTCGAAATGTCTATTCAGTACAAAATTACCAATTAAACCCATACTTAATATTGCTCTCAATCTTGAGGTAGCTTTATAAATACGGTCCTAATACACCTTACATCGCTATTACAATTTAAAAAAAGAATTAAAACGACATTACCGTAGCAGTCGCAAGAGACGCGTTAAAAACGGTTGATTAGCAACGACTCGGCGACACGACGACTGTTTAAGGTTAAATTTTCACAAACACATACAAATTGGCGGGAAAACAGCGCCCTCTGGAGAGCCGAGAATAAGAGAAAAACTCGGCAAAAATTAGATTTCTTCTGTAGCGAACGGCGGAGTGGAGTTGATACTTTTTGACTCTATGGAAAGAATTTTGCTCGCTGTTAGCGGAAATGTTTCTTGAGAAAACAAAAATGGAGATTTTAGTATTAATCCTAGATTAGGTAGCCGACCCCGTGAGATACGGGATAAGGCTAGGGAGATGATGATGACTTTGATAATTTATCATTCTTAAAGCAATGATGTTACTTAATTATTAATTTAACATTGAAATCATTTTATTTTTACAATACTTCATAATTTCACAAATCATTTACAGTTATATGAATGTTTGCGACAGTAGGTGACTAAACAACAAAAACTGTGGGTTTAACATTCATTTTATTTGCCTATTAAAGAAAATTAATAGAGCCTATACCACCAATCGCCTTAAACTTGTCAGCTATAACCTAACACTGATATCACTACATAGTATAAAACAAAGTCGCTTTCTCTGTCCCTATATACCTATGTATCTTCAAAACTACGCAACGGATTTTGATGCGGTTTCTTTTGATGGATATAGTGATTCAAGAGGAAGGTTTATATGTATATTACATGCATGATATAGTAGAGAAACACTGATGATTTCCGTGCGAAACCGGGGCGGGTCGCTAGTTTTCAAATATTTAGATACATACATATAATCACGCCTTTATCTCTAATGGGGTAGGCAGAGCGTATACGACTTAAACAAAGGTCGTCGTTCCGCCACGTCTAACAGACTTTTGAGGGTTATTTAAGATTGATTTTTAGGTATATTGCTGTAGTGACAGGTTGTCAGCCCATCGCCTAAATTGCAATACACTGAAACCCTCGGATCCCTCAGCTGATTTTTACAGCATGCATGAAATGCAGCTGGCACATTCAATGTTTTTCTCTCGCTCCCAGTCCAGCATGGAAGTAATATTTAGATTCTTTCAAGTATCAAATCTAGTTTATCCCGTAGCCCATCGCAGCTAATGGCCTGTGCTGGAGTAAAAAAGACGACGACGGAGATAAAAATTAGCTGAAATTAAAACAGGCTAACGAACGCCATTCTCCTTTGCTCCCGAGCCAAACATCTTACTAATATTAAGAGTAATATTTGCTTTTTATTTTCAAGGGGAAAATTTGTAACTTTTATTACGTTTTTTTAAGATGAGTTAAATTGCGCGTTAATGGTGTTGAAATTAAGGGGTTTAAATGTAAGTGTTTTTCTTTAAAAAAGGTATATAAAATCATCATGTTTGGTTTATTTTTCAATGAGAGAGCCCGATGGTGTAGTGGATAGGGCCGCTGCCTCCTGAGCGAGGAGGTCGTGGTTCGAATCCCACCACGTACCAATGTGTTTTTCGGTTTTCGAATTTCATATGTACGTTTATTCGGCGCTTTTTCCGTGCTTCGGAAGGCACGTTAAGCCGTTGGTCCCAGCTAATATCGTTTAATACCGTAGATATTAGTCGTTAAGCCATGTCAGAGGCCAGTGCTAAGCATTGGCGGCTTGAAAACTCTGATCTAATCTAGGATTGGGTCTGGTTTCCCTTCTGGGTTGCGGAGGTAAGATGGCAGTCGCTCTATGTAAAAACCAGTACCCTCGTTCAATCCCCTAGATTAGGTAACTGACCCCGTGAGATACGGGATAAGGCTAGGGAGATGATGTTTGGTTTATTTTTCAATAAAACAGAATATATCAACCTAATAAATTTGTTCGAAATCCATTTAGATGATTAAACGTAAAACCGTGACAAACAAACATACAGAATTACTGTGACATTCATAAATATTAGCTTAGATTGTAGTGTAGGTGTAGTCCCTAGTGTTTTATGATGACACATTTTTAATTCTGCCGGTTTGCATGTCATCGCATTAAAAAAAATACAAGGAAGTATAATCGTGTAAATACCAGTTACGACAATTTTACAAGTTGTCGTTACAAGGGCCCTAATTTCACACATTTGCCGCTTGGTTGGGTCCTAAGTAAGACCTAACTGAAGGTAAAGACTAGGTAGAGTTGGGTCGAAACTAGTATAAATTTACTTGTAGTGCAGTATCGTATTTAGTTTTTTTTTTTATTGAAATTACCACAGATATAGATCAAGCGTAATTATTAAAAAAATACTTAAAAAAAATATCACTTGTATTATTACGACTTGAAAACATGTTACATATTTATAAAAAAAATATTATTAAATATAATTTTCAATAATAAAGATTGATATATGTTTGTAGATGTTGTTATAAAGATACATGCATAAGAACTTTTCGAAATTCTATAAGATTTTTTTTTCTCTTTGTTTACCGTGTATCCATGTCAATGTTCTGTAGTGTGTTCTTGAATAAACGTTATATCTATCTATCTATCTAACTAACTTATTCAAATAAAGAAATAATCCTAAAGTATTGGCATTACCGTTATCTACGCAATAAAGTAACTATTACCACTATTATGATTTTATAGAACTAGCTCGGTGCAACACTAAAAAAAATACCGCATTTAATGTTGCAGTGCTAAAAGCAACATTATACGATGCAACGATAGGGTTATTAGCTCATTTTACGGTTTTTTGATGCAGTTAATTACGGTTTTTTGCAATACCGGTAATGACGTGTTTTCCGGTCGTAATTTTTTTTCATTGTCAACAAAGTTTGTTTAACTAAAAGTTTGCTTCCGAAGAAAAGCGTTTTGAGAAATATTATAAAAATAAAACTAAAATCTATCGTCTCGATCGCAAGAATGTAAGATGGCCAGTGCTAAAGACTAGCTAGATAATAAAATTAAAAAAAAAACTTATTTCTCGAGGACCACCTACACGTAGAGTCTTATATAAAAAAAAATTCGCTCGTATAAGAAAGCACGGCAAATGCTGCCAGTTATAAAAACGAGCGGTGGAAAAAACTGGCGATGCAAGAACGGAGTGGTGAAAAACTGCATGTATATCTGTCTTTGTCGCACGCGAGCGATAGTGACGCAGAGGTAGGAGATTTGATACTTTCTCGGGATTTTTTTTCAAAATATCAAAACATAAAAAAAAAACAAATTTAATTCGTATAGGTAGGTAATTGGGAGACGATTATTCTTCTTTCTTTATTAAATCATATTGTTGAGGCAAGATCCAAAAAACATTTTTTTTATTTAATATCTTTGATTTGATTTATAAAATTTACATATTTTAGAACGAAATATTTGATAGGTCAAATTAAGATATTAAGTGCCTAGTCACATTCTAGACATAGATTATATTGATCACAATCAATGATTGGACCTATTAATAGTCACTCTATAAGAACAACAAAAGATTACGTAACAATCATAAGTATCAAGAACCCTCCAGTAGTGAACACTGCCGAGCCTCAAACTAAGGAACCGCGTGGATATAACTGACTATAATAAAAAACTTAGCGAGTACCTACACATAAGTGCATTACGATGCCATACTTCTCTACAACTATAGAACTTATAAACAGAACGCCTACGGGCCACGGCCCGAGTGCACTGCGATTTTTTGCACCGAACTGACATTTGAAAAATGCATTTTGACGAAAACGGACATCTTTTCTGTTAGAAAAAGGCAAAAGTCTTCGGGTTTGCGGCTCGCGCGTTCTAATAGAAAGAGATTGTATGCAGATTGCCGTCTAAGCGAGTGTTCTAAATTTAAACAGAGCGCGAAAGCGCGCGTTTTTGAATTAGTTTTTTTTTCTTGTGTGCCAGTGCTGTGATTATTTTTTATTCTGAAGTGAAATGCGTTTCGATCGAGCCGATTCGGATTCTGGAAAGCACATCGATGCAGGTATTTTATTATTTAGAAAGGTAATAAAGATTAACCGACTTATCTACGGAATCGTTTTTACAGGATCGTTTAATGGAAACTGTAAATTATCAGGCCATACTTAATCAGCATAGAATGTGCTTAGAGCTTTTTACTTAGCCGTTAAGCCGGCGTATGCTCGGGTAGAGAAAGTGACCTAGCGAGTGCAAACAGTTAAAAGTCACGATGTGACATTTAACGGGTTTTTATACACAGATGCCTTTATAGATATCTTCTTTTAGTTTTTCTTACCAATCGCCAAATGCTTTAAATTGTAAATAATTGTATGAACTGTAATATTTTATTTGTAGGTATGTGTTTTTATGACTTGAATTATTTTTCAATTTCCAAACCTAAAATTTCGAAATTCACTGCGATATAATCAGTCAAGTAAATCGAATAAATAAGTTATAGTACTTTGTAAATATCATAGCCACGCATGTATTATATATCTTTAAGGCTAATTAAATTCCTTGTTTTGCTAATTAAATCAAAAATAAACATACAACACGTAAAAAAACATATTTCTCATTTTTATATAACAAATCGAATTATTATCCTGTGTTTATTTAGTTATTTTTAATACATTACACCATGTTAATGATATAACAATTTATTTTAAATTTTAATATTTTTTCCTTTATGATATATGTCCGAGTACTACCTACTAAGTTTTATAATAATATTAATAAGATTTAACTTTGGTCATTTAGTATGCAATTATATTTTAACTGTATATCTTCCATGCTGGACTGGGAGCAAGAGAAAAACATACAATATCCCAGCTGCATTTCCTCCCGGGCATGCTGTAAAAATCAGCTAAGGAATCCGAGGGTTTCAGTGTATTGCAATTTAGGCGATTTGCTGACAACCTATCACTACAGCAATATACATACAAATCTATCTTAAATAAACCTCAGAACTTTTTCAGACGTGGCGGAACTGCATTTGTTTAGGTCGTTTATTCTCTGCCTACCCCATTAGGGATATAGGCGTGATTATATTTATGTATGTATATTTTTCTGTAAATTAATTTAAATGACGCATTCAATAAAATAGTCAAAACCGCATTGAGCTTAAAAATAATATCTTACTAACAAAAAATACAAATGATTGAGAATTTCTTTGACACAGTTCGCTAAGTATATTTTCCTTAATATTATATATAAAATACTTTTTACTGTACCAGTGACGAATATGTTTTCTCTTTAGTAGTGTGATCAAAGGTGGTCGGGAATATAACTTTAAGGAAAATAACCAAAAATGTTTCAAATATCTTTAAAACTCTTTCGTTTCATAACAATTAATTTATTATAATTTTCTTAGGGTTTTTAAACTCATAAAACAGAGTTTTCTGTATTAATTTGAAATGAAAAAATACTTTTGGCTATAGTCGAAGGATTTACGGAACCGCCTAAAGAATAATTTTAAAATGTTTCCAAATATCTTGCGTGTTCTGCGGTATAAGTATGTCAAAATATAATCGTTTAGATAAAAAATATTACATACATACATACATATAATCACGCCTTTATCCATAATGGGGTAGGCAGAGCGTAAACGACCTAAACAAAGGTCGTCCCGCCACGTCTGACAAAGTTTTGAGGGTTATTTAAGATAGAATTCTAGGTATATAGAAATATTACAATGAGCATATTTGGCAAAAAAATATATTCTGACAGTTTTCGGCTAAATATTCATTATGAATTCAGATTTCATCCACTTCAAGTAATTTTCTAAACATTTACCGTTTAATCGCTCAAATGTAGCTTAATCCATTCACGCTCATCACCGAAGGGAAAAAAGAAAATAAAATGCATAAATTACATAACCGCCGCAAGTGACACATGTTGGCATAGGTCAAGCGAACGCACACATATAAATCATTTTACGCACACACATAAAGCAATTTAAAAACACCGAGAGAGCAACGTTCGCACTGTATAGTATCGGTTTTCGCACATATAACAAAATTTCCGAACTGTACCGTAACATGAAACGCATGTTTTGTACTAAATTGATGATACTTGGAATGCTGATGCGGAAATTTCGACTTTTTGCGTATTAACTGTCGTTTTGTTAGGGAAATAAAATGCGTTGAGCAATTTTTCTAATATAATTATATTTCGGCGTAGTGCCTTCAGTAAGGATAAGAAAACTTGAATATAATGAATGCCAATTACGACATACACATACCTACGTCTGCATAAATTCAATTAACAACATTCCATACATGATTAAAATACCTAAGTTCCCATACAGAATAAAATGATCGAACTCCACTCTCAAAGCAGCGAACATAAATCTGAAATAAAAAAAAATTGTGAGATCAAAAAATATACGTGCATGCACTCCACGAAAAGGACTAAGAATAAATAGAAAGAGCAAAAGCTGTACCTAAAAAGAGAATAATATTTCTTCCGTTTGTCTAAACTCGTTCGGGGCACGCGCTGCGTTTCGATGTGGGCGTGGCTGTCTGTGTGTGCGTGCGTGTGCGCAAGCGTGTAGCGACCTACAAAACGCGCCTGTGTGCGTGATGCGTACGAGCAAACTCTTGTCTTAGGTTAGGGAGGTGAGCGACCTCTCTCGTTTTGCGCAGACTCCATTTATTTTTATTATGGGCCAACACGTGGGCCATCAGACTCCGCGATTTTATTACGTTATCTTCCTCTCTGTATATTTTATGGGTTGGGTTCTCGTAAAAGAATTATTTTCTATGCATAGCTTAGACTCTTCTTCATGCTGGAATTTTGTCTCTTATTAAAATGTTGCTGGAATTCTGTCTCTTATTAGCCTTTTGTGATAGAAAGACCGTAGCTAAAATATTTCAAATTGTGATAAAATTCACTGAAAATCTAATTTAACCAGCAAAGTCAATGACACCAAAAAACTTAATCAAAAATATTAGCACACAATCACGACTAAACAATATTCGATAAATATATTAAAGAAAATCGATACGATTGCGTGTCGCATTGTGGTGTAATCGATTTAAAAATGCGAGTTCGATGTCCGTGATCGTGACCTGTGCACGCGCATGAATACTGTATGAACTTCACTTTGTGTTTTTCAAACCACAATGAATGTAAAGGATGCGGTGGTTTCTTTAAGAGCTTTTGCAAGAGAGATTTTTCCGACTAGACTATTTTTGTTCGTAACTTTTGAAGTTTTTTTATGTATATGTCCTTTTTACTGAGGGACTAAAAAGTTATAAAAAGTAATTATCTTTATTTAGAATATCTCACTTAAGTTTAAATAGTTTGAGTAATTTATATATTTGAAGCATTTTTTCTTAAAAAAATAAAGACATTTTTATTTGTTTAAAAAAACATTTAAAAAATAGTTTTGTTACTTTTGCAGTTACGCGATTATTCCCCAGGACAAAATATAATAGTTATCTGAAAAATCAAGGTCCAAGAGCAATGCCCTTAGAGACGTCACATCGCAAGTAAAGAATACCTACTCAATGATAGCGGTCTTTGTTTTTCTTATCTTGTAGCCCTGAAGGTGCATTCCCCTGCTTTTTTAAGGTCTAACCTTAAGATACTTGGCAGTGTCTTTTATTGCACTTTTTATGCAGATGTTTACTTCTACCGGTGTCAAAAGGCTGATAAAGATTTTTGTATTCGAAAAGAAAATGTCGAGTATCTGATTGAAGGTAAAAACAGCGTAATCGGATTTACGGTATTTTAGTTTTAGATCGCGTAGGAACTGTAACAACAAAAGATTTTATTTTCACTACAAAATGTTCTACCTACGCTTCTATAAAGTTTATAATAAGTTAAGTTCTGGAAATGAAATTGTAAAATATGAAAAAGAGTAAATTCTTTTCAAGCATTTTATCTTAGCATCAACATTTTCATTTTATTTTTATATTTTATTATTTTATCCAAGCCCTTTCAAAGTACTGAAGGTCTAACGTCGGAATGTGAATGGTGCGAAATTTACGTTCAAATATTTCAAAGAAACTTGATACCTAAAACTTAAATAGCTCTACGGTTAATAGAATATACCTATCTAATCATTATTTATTACATCTAAAATTATAAATGAATAAGATTCCAAATGATTAGAATTATGCACAGTAAAACAACCATAAATTCGAATAAGAATAAGCGAAAATTCGCTACCAGCGCAACAGACTTTAGTTATATTTTTGTCTTGTCTTTGTTTTGCAGATTACATATTATTTTCTCTCGGTAACAAGTACTTCTAGTGAAATAAAGCTTCTATCATCAAGTGTTTTTTTTTATCAAATAGATTGATGAAACATTTTTCGAATAGTTGAATAGGCTCATCACACAAACTAAAGTAAATCTCTTCTTTCTTTTATATTAGCATAGATAAATAAATTACATAATAAACAAGTTTAGTATGCACAACACATTGTCATTTCTCCGATACGCGCGATTAGTTGTTGCATCATACGCACACAGGCGCGCGCACAATTGCATACTAAAAACTATCTGCTGAATACTTTTATCTACTTTTATGATTGGGCTAGTTGAATATTTTTTATTTTTTTTCTGGAATATACACATGCGCATTTTATAGCACAGTTTCATAATGTACTGTTTTTTTCGTGTAAAGTAAAAAGTTATTAATCGACATATTTCACATTTCTAATCAAGTACGTAAGATTTCGAAAAAAGAAAAAAAAAAGATTTTTTAGAAAAAAAAATGTAGAAAATATTCTTCCACTTCTTTAGTCCGCACAAGTAGCGCAAACTATGAATTCCTTGTCTTGATTTCGTATGTGTGCGGAGATGCGCATACTTCATAGCGCTCGTGTGTGTGAGCTATCGCGGAAAGAAATGAGGTTATCTGAATGCGCCTGTCATTGTCTGCCTGAACTCGATTCGTAGACGAATCAAAATGCAATCAAGGCGAAATATATATTCTTAGAAAAATGGACTGCTGAAAATTTTAAAAATACCTAGAATATTGTGACTGGTGTTTTCCATATTTTTTACTTCATTATACTCAGGAAAACGAAATTTTTTGCAATTCATAGTTCAATATTGTTTTGTTCCTGTTTATCAGTATAATGATTTCCTTTTGTACGATCTCAGACAATTTAATTTTCTGCTAATGCTGTACCGCTTCGTTTGGTTTCTTAGCCCACTGCCAGCTAGGTCAATGGTCCTCTTAATGAAAAGCAAAATTCCCTAAAACCTCAACTCCTACTGTCTCTGTCCGTTTCCCTACTCTACAGGACATATATTATGTAGTATCACATCACGCCTGTTCGTCGTTGACGTAGGTCAGTGCCGGCCGGCCGCGTAAGATACGTTTTTTATTTCTGGTATGATCACATTCGTTCCCGAATGACCTTCTTTTTTTTTTGTTGATGGCCAGTACTTTTGAATGCATTTAGGATTTGATTTGAAATCGAATTTGGAATGCTAACATTCAGAGTACAACCATATTTCTGCAAAGAGAATCTGCTAAGGACATTTCTTCTTTCGTAATTAGGTTTAGCTCGAAGATTTTTATAGAATGCCTATTCATTGAAAGAGCTCGGTTCATCGTTGAGTCTATTCACTCTTGAGACCTAAAGAATAAGTTCAAATCGATTATACATACATACATATAATCTCACCTTTATCCTTAATGGGGTAGGCAGAGCGTAAACGACCTAAACAAAAGGTCGTGCCGCCACATATGACAAAGTGTTGAGGGTTATTTAAAATAGCTTTGTAAGAATATTGCTGTAGTGACAGGTTGTCAGCCCATCGCCTCAATTGCAATATATTGAAACCCTCGGATCCCTCAGCTGGTTCTTACAGCATGCCCGGGAGAAAATGCAGAGGCACATTCTGTTTTATAATAAATAAAATAAGCTACATGAGCGTAGGTTTTGTCAGCGAGAGAGAAAGACACGGATTGTCAGACCACTATTCCAACTCACAGCTTAAATTGTTGGCCTGAATGCTCTGAAAACTGGGTTAAATTTACTCAATCCTGGTTCAACTATAGGTTTTACACATTTAATTTAGTAAAAAGCATTTTTTCCAACGATGTAGGAAGTCAACTCCATTCTGCCCGTGGGCGGCCGATCGAGATAGCGCTATCTAAACAGCTATCTCTGAACTAGACTGCTTTATACTGCGTCTCTTTCGCACAGTTATGTTAGAGACAAAAGAGGTTTATACTACGTAGGTTGGAGATCTATGCTACGTCAGAAATGCATGTCACTGTTCGAAAATTTAAATGATGAAAGACTATTGTTTGTTTAAAGAATTTCCAAGCATGAAAAAAAAATGACAACGCATTAAAATTTAAAATAAAGAAATAATAATACTTGAAAATGTAAAGAGTTAATATATTTTATTTCTTTTTTTTAGTTTAGTTATACAAAAAAAAACGCGTTAGTCGCAGTAAAAGTAAAATTATTATTCGTCTAAAAATGAACGTGTCTGCTTTCAACATCTCAAGTTTTTCACAACTGAAGTAGCACGTGACAAATAATGACAATATGAAACATTGCTCTACGTAGTACAATATCTTTTTCCTGTGGTTTTGTGACTGAAAACATAACTTGTAGTCTTGTTGCCAATTAACCAATTTATTTGTAGATAGTTGATTGATTTTTTATGGTTTTTCTACAGACTACTTAAGTTTATGGCCTATTTATAATCATTTGCCATATATCAACTCTATATTGTAATTCGAGTTCAGTCTGTTCATTGAAAATTATAGTAAAAATAAAAAATAAACTTATAAAAGCAAATAAATACAAAAATAAGTTAAATGTGATTTGTTTCTTCTAAGTAATATTATGACAAACAATTATGTAGACATTATTATTTATTATAAAAGAAATGTATTGTCAAAAATTGATTGTTGAACGTACGTAATAGATCGTAAATTTAATTTTATGAAAAAAAATATAGATGAACATGGAATCAAAAAAATATTTACATACCTACATACGTACATATAATCACGCCTTTATCCCTAATGGGGTAGACAAAGCGTAAACGACCCAAACAAAGGTCGTTCCGCCACGTCTAACAATTTTTGAGTGTTATTTAAGATATATTTGTAGGCATATTGCTGTAGTGACAGGTTGTCAGCTCATCGCCTAAATTGCAATACACCGAAACCCTCGGAATCCCTTAGCTGGTTTTTACAGCATGCCCGGGAGGAAATGCAGCAGGCACATTCTATGTTTTTCTCTCGCTCCCAGGCCAACATGGAAGAAAATCTTTATGTAGATAAATTTTGTGACAAAGAAATATTTCTGAGTATTAAAAATAGTCCTTACTTTTTCTCTAAAACTACCCTTCAGTCTCTTTAAGAAAGACAACTACGCATTTGAATTACATATCTCAGTCGTAAAAAGCTTTTTTGATCCAAGGTTGCACTTATTTAAAGAAAGACTTCTTGATACTTGATGAGTAATGTACTTCGCCTTGAAACGGTATCTCTTTGTTTTAAAAATATACTCCATTTTTCTTCGAGCCCTTGAGTGACATCATAATATTGAATTATTGTCAGCAATATTGATAACGCAAAGATATTATGTATGAGTGGCGTGACTGAGTTGCTTTACATAAATAAAAATATTGATAATTTGTGTGTCAGCTAGATTTAACTAAGTTTTGGGTCTGCAGTTTTAGCTACCTGAGTTTTATTTTGCCTTGGTAAAAATATGCCTGTCATACGTTACGTGAATATATAAAAATAAAAAAAACCCTTAAATATTTGAGTGTAAACCATTAAATCAAACTACAAACACACGAATTGTTTGTATTTATGATATCAGTACAGATAGCAAAGTTAAATTTCCAAACTCAACTAATTCCATAGCTCTGCAAAAATTCCCACAAACTAAAAAAAAACAAGTCATATAAAACAAAAGGCCGCTAATAGTCGATAGTTACAGTTTACAACTTAATTGCCCCTTTACCGTTTTTAACCCTTCTGCGGCAAAATTGCCCCGTCCAGCGGAAAGTGACAACGTGATAATGTATGGTTTGACACCTGTCACAGTTTGCAAGTCATTACGTCGAATTATGATTTGACATTTGGGCGGGGCGTGAGAATTTGCGAATGTGGACTTTGTAGAATTGTGGGCGATGATAGTAATAGTTGGTTTACTTTTTTTTTTTTTATATTATTATGGTTTTCCTCACCTTTAGATTTTGAATTAATGTTAAAAAAGCGTACTTACTCCTTATTTCGGTATTATCAAATGTCTTAAATCAAATATAAAACACTACTTCTATAAACATTTTGGCAAACTATAATTTGAAAACTAAAACACGGAAGTCATCTTAACCAAATTATTAAAAACAAACACTTTATTTTTACCAAAACCGCATTCTGCTCAACATCAAGATCAGTAAGGCACAAGGTAGCCTGGTGACGCACTTTTCCTGAACTTGACTCATTTTTTTAGGCCGCGGGTATTTTTAAATTTCTTCGTGCAGTCTGCTTTTTTTGTTTTTGTTTCTTCATGAACGATGCACTTCAAAGGAAGTGTGTGTAAGTTTTTATTTTTTGCAACGATTTTTTAGGTCAAGCTTTTGTCAACAGTGAATAATGGTGTAAGTCGAATCGCGGTTTTGGTATTTTTGAGAAAATGTTTGATATCAATTTCTGAGAAGTTATCTTATAAAGTTTAAATATTTTTTTACATAAGATTATCAAATATTATAGTAAGGTATTATTCAGAAAAAAAATACGAATTTAAGACAAACCAATTAAAAAATGCATAAAAGTAACGACTTGCGTTAAAAATACTGGTACATTTTACAAAAAAGTAACGTCATAGTCCCGATTTTGGCTCATAAAAAACGTGTTAAACAGCCATCAGGGAGAAAGTAATTTTTCTTAATAGAGCAGTAATGCCCACTCCCGGAACAATTTGCGTGAAACGGACCGCGCATATTTCATTCCTTTTTTACAACGTGGCAGCGCTCAATTTTTTATACAGCCTAATTACGCCCTGAAGGGTTGGATAGGGTGTGATTCAAGCGGTATATCAGATGATTTTTCTTAACAGATTTTCAAGAAGTAAATTTCATATTTATTTCAGCTAAATTTGTGTATTGGTCCAAATATCGGTCGCACAAAAAGAAAATAATTTTAATTTAAATACATACATACATACATACATAAATCACGCCTTTATCCCTTACGGGGTAGGCAGAGCGTTTAACGCCTCGTAAAAGGCGCTTTCGCCACGTGTGACAAAAATTAAGGGCAATTTTAGATTGTAATATGTATTGCTATAGTGACAGGTTGTCAGCCCATCGCCTAAATTTTAATTTAAATGTCTGTCAGTATGGTCAAATCTTGTCAAACTGATTTTATTAAGCCATTCTTCTTCCTCTTCTTCTGTCGTGTGAGTTTTGAGTAAATAGACACTAAGCCATTAAGCCATTAATGTCTACATATCCCATGGCATACCGGGTGTAAGGGATAGCGTCCCGCAAACTGATAGGGGTTGCTCAGTCAACGAAACTGAACAACTATCACCAGGCAATTGTTTCAGGAGACGAAAAAAGAATTTGAACTTCCCATACAAATTGACCACCTCAATCAAACAATTTGTATTAAAAATCTTTTTTTTTTCACTTTCACAAAACCTGCTAATAGTTGTTCAGTTCCGTTGACTGAGCAACACGTACCAGTTTGCGGGACGTTGTCCCTTACTCCCCGTATACTTCAGTTCTTCTTTTTTAACTAATGTTTGTGTGGCCAGACCAAACTGACGACTTAATTTTTATTCAGTGTCGGTTACACTTCGATAAGACGTTAAACGTCAATCGTTACGGGAGTGTTTACTCCCTTAATTAGATTTTCCTTTTTAGTTTTCTTTTATGATTGCGTGCCGTTAGATAGATAATAAATTTATTTGTTTTATAAATGCCGTTCCTACCTAGTTATAAGATTATTTAAATAATAAAAGGGTTCTAAGTACGATTCCTGGTGTGTTTTTAAAGATACATCTTTTGGGGGCTACGAATTTAAGACAAAAATTGGTATTCTAATTTCAATTGAACTCTTTAATTTTGATAACCGATTACAACGAAGCATACATATTGAAAATCTCTTCTTACTGAAGTATTTTTACTACGATGGGGTATAATAACGTGAAACCAACTGTATATAAGTTCTTCTTCTGTCGAGTGGGTATCGAGTCTATCGAGCCGATGAAGTCAGAGTTTTAAAACCACCTAGTAGCACAGTTATCAGGCCTCTGACATGGTTTGAGTAACGACCACTATCAAAGAAAGCGACCGGGACCGATGGCTTAACAATCAGGTGATTCAGCCTGCAATGTCCTAACCAAACTGGGGAAAAATTCACAAAGTGATAAATTCTCAAATATCAACTCTGTGTTTCCCCCCTGGGAATTGAATCCAGGGCCTCCGGATCTGGGGTCCATGGCACTAGCCACTAGACCACGGAGGCAGTTATGTATATAAAGGTAAAAACCTATGATAAAAGCTTATTACTTATTTCTGATAGCAAAAAGACTTGATAATCCACATAATTATTTTCCAACTCACGAACTCGAATCGTTACAGTTATTTTCTACACATCCTTTTGCAATTCAAATACAACCTCTAAATACATCTTAACATATTCCCACAGAGAAATCTCAGTTTACGATTTTGATTGCCACAATAATTCATGTTGCCCCTTCCGGGAATTGAACCTTAGACCCGGCATCATATCGCCTCAGAAACATAAATTCTTTGCAATTTCTTCGTTGCGTGATCCTAGCGTCTAGTTCTACTTTCTAACACGCGTGAAAGGGCTACACTTGGGAGCAAAATTTTGGGACCACTAAAGTTTTCATTTCAAATATTATACATACATACATATAATCACGCATTTATCCCTAATGGGGCAGGCAGAGCGCAAACAAACTAAACAAAGGTCGTTTCGCTACGTCTGACAATATTTTGAGGGTTATTTAAGATAGATTTGTAGGTATATTGCTGTAGTGACAGGTTGTCAGCCCATCGCCTAAATTACAATATAGGTACTGAAACTCTCGGATCCCTTAGCTGGTTTTTACAGCATGCTCGGGAGGATATGCGACTGGCACATTTTATGTTTTTCTTTTGCTCCCAGGCTGGCATGGAAGAAATATATTTTTTTCAAAAAATACGTTTTAATTAAAATTCTAAAAGAGTAACTAAATTAAATGATTTTGACGTTTGACGCTCGTTGCATGATAACGTTACAACCACTTAGGCATTTGGGTATATTTCAATTTATAAATAATGCAAATATACGTAAATGTATTTTTCCGTGACACTGTCGTAATTCCTAATCAGCTATAAATAAAATATTTGAAATAAATACGAAGTAAGGTAGAACGACTAAAACCGCAGCGTTTAGATACTTTAGTAATTTACAAAAAAGCTTCCTGTTATTCGAAAAATTTGCCATATTTATAGTATAACAAAAGAATTATTGTTTCGATATAGCTTTGTAATTTAATTACAAATAAAATTCCTGTATGAGGAAAAAATAGACCGAAAATTATAGTTATATCTGTGTTAACAGGCTAATGTGCCACACGTGTATAAATATAGTATAAAAAATGTGGTCTTATAGTGTTCCTGAGATGCAACTTCTTCCTAGGGTAACATTTTTCTTATTATTAGATGTTTTCAAGATTAACATAATATACCGAAACAGCATCATTTTGAAAGTAGCTCTTACGACATATCATAATAAAGTTATATAAAAAATACAACACCGCGGCAAAATAAAAATAAAATCTTAGTTCAGTATTTTTCCTTTTTTTTGTTGATTTAACAGCTTCAAATAACCTATAATGCAACTCAACATACAAATCCATTTCGTAGAAAGCACTTCTTTTTCAATGCTTTTTTTTTTAAGCATTAATCACGATTTTAAGATTTTGTCCCGCAGTGTACCGTTGCGTGTCCGAAGTCGTTTCTTTGGAATCGCACAACGAAGGGTTTTCAATAAATATACCGGTTGGTATAAAATACAACACACAGATTGGGCCCAGATTAAACCTATTTATATATACGTACATGACAACAGTATTGACAAAACTTTGGCATAGTTTTCACGATTGCGTAGGTGGAAGGAAGTTTCGGTTTACTTGCGGCCTGTACTTTCTTTCTTGGTAGGCAGTGCGTCAACGGCTTTATTAAATTGCTTCAGTAACTCTTTGAAAGTTAGGTGATAAATTTTGGGATGACTTTTGTTTGACTCTAATTAATTTCAATGCGCCGAATCTTCTTCTTACTTTTACAATGTATTAGGAAAGAGTAATAGCAGCTTAATTATTCTACACTTAGAACAGTATTTCGAACAGTTATCAGAAGGTAGATAAATAATTTTCAGGAATACACCTTTATATTCACTGAAGTAGGTATGTATCCTGTGTGATACTGTGTTTATGTAATACATCGACACCTTTCCGGCCAGTATTATTTGAAAAAGGAACAAAACCATAAATTTTTCAATTCGTATATAAAAGTTCCTACACTCATGCGATCTCCCACTAACACCTAACATAACATTACATGCAGCAGCGGTGGTGTAAAGTTACCTAATTCAAGCCCATAGTTTTCCGGCCAGTATGATTTAAAAAAGGAACAAAACCATAAAATTTTCAATTCGTATATAAAAGTTGTTACACTCACGCGATCTCCCACTAACACCTAACATAACATTACATGCGGCGGTGTTGGTGTAAAGTTTCGCGCCGCGTCCTATAATTTTGCCATAGCAAAGAAATTGCCTCCCCGTAACTCAGATAAGGTGGAATTATACTGACTTGATATTATTTATAGTGGTGGTACAGTTGGCTACAGCTTAGCTGTGCTAGGGTTTATGGAACCGTAATTTTCGCGTAGAAAATAGGAAATTAGTTTTTTTATTATTTAATTATAATGGCGGCCATAAAAGAAAACTGTAATTTTTATTTCACGCCTGCTACCCATATAAGCATTACCTGGCGAACCTTTGGCTCTTTGTTTATGTTAATAATTTCTTCTTTTCTATCAAGTCATAATTAAAATACAATGATAATATCACGTATTGTCTATGAAATTTGCAAATATTATCTGATCAATTGAATTAATTATTATATACGGTTAATACGAATAAAAAAATACTATGTCATCTCACAACCTAAAGTTTTAAATTCATAATAAATGGAAATTTGGCCTCTATCTCTCTAACTTCGATATTTTCTGAGCCAAGACCGATTTTTTTTTTTTTTAATTTTTATTAGGTTTTATTTTATTAAGTTACTTGCGACACGCCCCGGCAAATCCCCAGTGGTTCTCTACTTTATTATACATATAAACCTTCCTCTTGAATCACTCTACCCATTAAAAGAAACCGCATCAAAATCCGTTGCGTACTTTTAAAGATCTGAGCATACATAGGGATATAGGGACAGAGAAAGCGACTTTGTTTTATACTATGTAGTGATTGTAAATACCGTATTGTATACTCATACCAATAAATTTATCATCTTAAAGACTTTACCAACTATTTTTTGAGTTGACTGTACAAATGTGAAAATAAATGAGCCCCATGTGTGATTCCAATGTTGCGGTAATAATAAGTTACAAGTAAAGAATTACACATTTTGAGCTTCTATCAAGATTCTAAGCTGCTACTTATCGGTAAATTAAAATGTTTTTCAAACACCTTACTTATTTCTGAGTTCCGGAAAGCACAACGAAGTTTTGGTTTAACATACATACATATAATCACGCCTTTATCCCTAATGGGGTAGGTAGAGCGTGAACGACCCAAACAAAGTCGTTCCGCCACGTCTGACAAAGTTTTGATTGTAGATAGATTTGAAGGTACATATATTGCTGTAGTGACAGGTTGTCAGCCCATCGCCTAAATTACAATATACTGAATCCCTCGGATCCCTTAGCTGGTTTTTACAGCATGCCCGGGAGGAAACGCATCTGGCACATTCTATGTTTTTCTCTCGCTCCCAGGCCAGCATGGAAGAGTTTTGGTTTAAGTATTTGAAAATATCAATAGGGAGGACCTCTTTATTGGACGAAATCTGTGTTCTTGTAATTGACAAAGTCTATAAGATACCGAACCGTTTGATTTATCTTTTCGAAGCTAAGGAAAATTTATTATGAATCTTATTATTATGTGGAAGTTTGATACACTTTTGTAGTTTCTTTATTAGAAAACACAATTTATATCCCTAAAGTTTGAATATCCTACCATATACATCAACTAGACTGAATATCATTGACTGATCGCAGAATTGGGCAAATGGTTTTACGGTGTACAATTTTACAGACGGAATACATACATACATATAATCACGCCTTTATCCCTAATGGGGTAGGCAGAGCGTGAACGACCCAAACAAAGTCGTTCCGCTACGTCTGGCAAAGTTTTGAGGGTTATTAAAGATAGATTTGTAGGTATATTGCTGTAGTGATAGGTTGTCAGCCTATCGCCTAAATTGCACTATACAGAAACCCTCGGATCCCTTAGCTGGTTTTTCCAGCATGACCAGGAGGAAATGCAGCTGGCACAATCTATGTTTTTCTCAGGCTTCAAGTCCAGCATGGAAGTATTGCAGATATAGATACATATTTTTCTTTCTATCTTTTGCAAAGATACCCTCAAATAGTCTGCCCAACTCTGCGATCAAGCTTCACAGATCCAAATCTTTCTACAGCTTCGTATTTTCCACAGATCTTCATGCACAAAAACGCAATGCAGATGCACGCCCGTGAGCTCCAAAGAGGCTTGGGAGGAGAAGTCAAACCCCACCAGTGCCAACAGGTAAACAAATAAATAGCAAGAATATCTAGGATTCTAGAGCCCGATGGTGTAGTGGATAGGGCCGCTAACTCCTGAGCGAGAGGTAGTGGTTCGAATCCCGCCACGTATCAATGTGTTTTTCGGTTTTTGACATTCATATGTACGTTTATTTGGCGCTTTTTCCGTGCTTCGGAAGGCACGTTAAGCCGTTGGTCCCGGTTAATATCGTAATAGATATTAGTCGCTAAACCATATTCATCGGGTCGATAAACTCGATACCCACTCGACAGAAGCAGAAGAGGCCAGTGCTAAGCATTGGCGGCTTGAAAACTCTGACCTAATCTAGGATTGGGTCTGGTTTCCCTTCTGGGTTGCGGAGGTCAGACTAGCTAACATGTCCATCCGACAGCATGGATCATCTTTCTTCTCGGTCAATGAGGTGATCAGCCTCAAATACCTATATTTACCGAACTAGAAACAACAGTAAAAAGGTTATTTTCATTAAACCACCTACATATTTGGGAATGGAACCCGCTACCTCCCAATTCGGATCCCAAAAAAATAAATTAAAAAAGCATTTTTAGGTAAATTATAGTGCACTTACAAACTAAGGGATGGAGTCTCCCAGTAAGCAAACATTTGGTTGTGTTGGGAGGCACCGCTCTTCCGTAACTAATATAATTAAAACGTATAATTAAACTATTTACTACATTGAGGCTCGTATTTATAAAACTGTCTCAAGATTGAAAGCTATATTGAGTATGGCTATTTGACAGGCCATTATGTACTGAAATTACATTTCTGTTACGAACTCAAACTCGCTATCAGTCTCAAGTACTGATTATAATTACGGGCCTTAACTATTATTATTGAACTAATAAGTTCAAGTTTCAAACTTCAGGCAGTCAAAATAAATCTGTCATTTGTAACATTTATGTTCCTGGAAGCATTTTGAAAAATTCTAAGGCTCGTATTTATGAAGCGATATCAAACTTGAGAGCAATATTAAGTATGGATTTGACGGGCTAGTTTGTACTGAAATGACACTTCTAAAACGCTCAGAGCTGATCATAAATACGGCCTTAAGTCTCTCATCTACCCCATTAATTTCTATTGTTTTATGTTCATACATACATACATATAATCATGCATATATCCTAATGGGGTAGGCAGAGCGTAAACGACCTAAACAAAGGTCGTCCCGCCACGTCTGACAAAGTTTTGAGGGTTATTTAAGATATAATTCTAGGTATATTGCTGTAGTGACAGGTTGACAGCCCATCGCCTAAATTACAATATACTGGAACCCTCTGTTTCCTTAGCTGGATCTAACAGCATGCCCGGGAGGAAATGCAGCTGGCACATTCTATGTTTTTCTCTCGCTCCCAGACCAGCATGGAAGTAGTGTTTGATGTTCATACTATTTACAATTCAGACTGATTTCTTCTCCAACAGTGCCTGAAGTCCTTCAGCTCGAACCACCAGCTGGTCCAGCACATCAGGGTCCACACGGGGGAGAAACCTTACAAGTGCTCCTACTGTGACAGGAGGTTCAAGCAGCTCAGCCATGTCCAGCAGCACACCAGGCTGCATACAGGTTGGTGGTAGATTTAAGGCAGCCTTATTGAATGAATGAATGAATAAATTCATTTATTTGCTTGCAAACACTGTATAATAAATAGGTGACATATACAACACAGAACATGCGTGATGCGCCAGCAACTGGCATGCAAATTTTTGTCCTATAATTTAAATTTGAGATGAAAACAGCTAAGACTAACTCATGCATTAAACAATAAAAACAATAGAATATAATTAACATCACTTAAAATAATAGAATTATAATGTCGTCACAAAAAATGACAAAGAAAAAAGTTATAATATTTGCTGGCTAGCAATTTCTTCCAGGCAACCTTAGGCGATTTATTCACCGACAAGTGCCTAGCACTTAAATTTAAGAAGAAACCTTAGAGCAATGGAAAATAAAAATTTAACTAGCTGGTATACATTTCAGGCAATATATTGTTTACGTAAATAAGTGACTTAAGTATATTTATAATAACATCTCCCAAGCCTTTTTCCCGTATTTCACGAGGACAGTTATTGAACGAGGTTACAGGTTTTTACTCAAAGCGACTGAAATCTGACCTCCACAACTGGAAAGGAAACCAGGACATAATCCTAGTTAAGGATATGTGCACCAAAAAATATCTAAAATGAAGGTGTTTGTAGCAATAGATGGCGTCACAGCAAGAAACACAAGTTCTAAAACGCGGTATCGAAGTTTTTTTAACAATCTGAAGGTATATGGATTCCAAAGAAGTTAGGCTGATTGCTGAAAGTAGACTGTGGGTTTCAAGATCTTGTATCGGAAGAATTCTATGTCAATCACTTTATACACAAAAGACCGTGACATAAGATCAGTGAATAACATCGAATATACACATACATACATACATATAATCACGCCTTTGACCCTAATGGGGTAGGCAGAGCGTAAACGACCTGAACAAAGGTCGTTCCGCCACATCTGAAAAAGTTTTGAGGGATATTTAAATTTGTAGGCATATTGCTGTAGTGACAGGTTAACATCGAATATATAACGGTATTATTAGGGTTCATCGGGTTGATAGACTCGATACCCATTCGACAGAAGAAGAAGCATTTTCTACGAATGACAAATTTTGTTGTGAAGAAAGAATTAAATAGAACCGAAATACTTATTTCTTTAACAAATATCAAGGTTGAAATATTCGGACACACAAGACAATCTTAACTTTATCGTTTATTTTAATATCATCTTACATTCCTTTTACCAACTACATAGCATAATTAGTTCCCATGTTAGTAGTCCTAACAAAAACTAGATCCGATTAAATCAGTTGAATAATCCAAATCAATTCAATCGTACCAACTATCAACAAAAAGTCGCTCAACTTTTACAATTAAAACGCGTTTTCCCCTCCCGCCATTGGCTAGAGTTTCCACAGAAAAAAACTTCTACGTGGAAAGCGGAAAAAAAGACTGTCCAATGGTCGTTTGCGGTCCGCTCGCCAGCCAATCACGGGCGAGCTGACGTAACGTACGTTCTACGGTGTTTAGAAAAAAATCACGTGTTTTTTTTTCCACGTTGGAACTAGCCAATAGGCGGCGCGGCTTGTTCTCATTATAAATTCGTGGGAATTTTTAGTATGTGTATGGTTGAGCGCGTTTAGCTACTATGTGGAGTTGGTAGGACTTTACTTTGTTTTTATGCAGAACGTATAGATTTCTTGATGATAATGAATTAATTATGTTTAGTCGTAATCATATTTGTTACACACATAGATATAATCACAATTTTATCCCTAATGGGGAAGGACCTAAATAAAGTTCGTTCCGATACGTCTGACAAAGGTCTGAGGGTTATTTAAGATATTGTAGGTATGTACATGTATATTGCTGTAGTGACAGGTTGTCAGTCCATCGCCTAAATTACAATACTAACCCTCGAATTCCTTTTGCTGTCTTCTACAGCATGCCCGGGAGAAAGGGCAGTTGGAACATTTTACGTTTTTTTATCACGTACAGTCCAACACGAAAGAATATAGTCATATTTATTGGATAAAATAAATGTTAATTTGTATCAAAAATCATTAACACAAAAAAAATATTATAAAGCGAAAGCTGAAGCTAGTTTCTTGAAAAGTAAAAATAGAAGTCTGAGAGACGCTATTATAATTTGTGATACTAGGTCAGCGGGAATCAATAGAGTCTTAAAATAATGACCTTCTTTGAATGAGCGACTTCATATTCCTCTTTTAGAGAAAACTGATTTAAAAAATTTCTTCCATGCTGGCCTGGGAGCGAGAGAAAAACATAGAATGTGCCAGCTGCATTTCCTCCCGGGCATGCTGTAGAAACCAGCTAATTGATCCGAGGGTTTCAGTATATTGCAATTCAGACGATGAGCTGACAACCTGTCACTACAGCAATATGCATACAAATTTATCTTAAACAACCCTTAAAACTTTGTCAGGCGTGGCGGAACGACCTTTGTTCAGGTCTTTTACGCTCTGCGTACCCCATTAGGGATAAAGGCGTGATTATATGTATATATGTATGTATTTAAAAAAAAACATAATCTTTGTTTCTCGTTAAAGATCTAGAGAACTAGGAGCAAACGCCATTGCTTGTTTATTAATTTTATGAGTTGTGAATGAAAGTGAGTTAATTATCTGGCATAATAAAATATGCTACTTATTAATAATGTATGTGCATTTAAATAAAATAAAATTATGTATACTGGACTAGAAGCGATAAAAAAACACAGAATGTAGCAGCTGCTTTTTTTCTCGTAACTGTAAAAGCCCATAGAGAGATCAAAGGTTTTAATTTGTTAACTACAATTTTATTTTTATTAACGTTGAGGCTCTGTTTGCCAAGGGATGAGGTATTATTTTTTACATCAAAAGAGAAACTAAATTATTAAACGCACAAACCCTTTTTATGAGCTGTACCTGTTGTGTCGTTATTCCTTGTGTATTGTCTTTCTCATGTTACTTGTGTACAATAAACAGTAAATAAATAAATGAGCATCCTGACACAATATGTCAAATTTCAAACGCAAATTTATTGTCAATTATAAAATAATCTCTTTCGCACTTGTGATGTTTATATATTTCCTACCTGCTGTCAGAAGACTCATCTGACAAATACTCCAGTACAATACAATGTGCCAACATAACAGCAACTTGTTCTACCTTATGACTAACCTAGCCAATAATTACCTAGGTTGTGTCTAGACTTACCCAATAATACAGTACACACTGACAGCGACCGTCAGTAGGTTTTTTTAATTACAGTCATTAACTATACTGCAAGCCCTGTCAATTACGTGCATGTAATTTTTAATATCCATATGTGTGACTTATAGACAGACTTATTGTTGGATAGAAAAACATGCTATAAAAAAAATGAGGCAATAAAAAAATATGCTGGCCTGGAAGCGAGAGAGAAACAGAATGTGCCAGCTGCACTTCCTCTCGGGCATGCTGTAAAAACCAGCTAATAGATTCAAGGGTCTCTAAAGGGGCTGAAAAGCTGTCAATACAACAAATCTATCTTACATAATCCTCAAAACTTTGTTAGACGTAGCGAAAAAACCTTTCTTTTTAGGTCATTTACGCTTTGCGTACCCCATTAGGGATAAAGGCGTGATTATACGTATCATCATTCCCTTGCCCTTATCCCATTATTTGGGGTCGGCGTGATTATACTTATGTATGTAAAAAAAATATGTAGAAACCTTATTTACACAATGTGTTAAAAAAATATATACCTAAATCAGTTTAGCTACTTTAATTTGAGCCAATATTTGATAATTACACTGTATTGGAAAATTATAAATAAATCTTTCGGTTAAAAAAACGAATGAAAATAACCCTACTTTACTTTAAAAAGAATGACATCCAGTGAATTCACTATGCTAGTCAATTCATAATTTCTGTTATTTAAATTATTCATCGCTACATCCAATAGCCAGTCTGATTTTCTTTAATTGTCCTGTCTATGCCGCGTTGTAGTAAAAGCACAGAGCCGATAATTAACTGGGCATTTATAACATTTCCTTTCGTAATTATTGAATGAAAGGGGGAAAGAAATGGTATTCTCCGTAAATCAATGCGACGTATTATTACGTCGATACCTAATTACCTTTCATTGTGATTGTTTTTATAAATACGTAAATCACGCCTTTGTCTCTTACGGGGTAGGCAGAGTATTAAAGACCTCGTAAAATCGGACGGCAGCTTTGAGTTTTAGGGTCATATATGAAAGATCTGTGGATTAATTCGTGAGATAGTAGCTAAGCACATTGCCAAGATAACAATAAACCTAAAATTTTGGATAATTTTACTGGTTTTTGCTCGGGAAAGGAGCAACGGGTAGATTCTTTTTTTTTTAGGGCCCAGTTTAACGTAAGTAAATTCAAGTTGATGTCTTTGTAAAAGATCTATGACAACAAAGTTTACTGTATTTAACAATACTTCAAATCATAAGAACGTATCAACCATAATATATAGTAACTAAAATCTAAAGAACAATTTTCACATAAACAAAAGAAACAAAAACACAGAAGTGGAACAAATTTTCTTTTACCTATTTAAACTTATCGGCTCGAAAACTTCCCTAAATGGAGATACGAAAAACACCAATCAATCGGCCTTTTTGTTCTGGACAATTATTTTTTGTAGAGCTGGCAGAAACAATACCAGGTATTTTGATAACAGGTAGCATTTGTTACGAGTACGTAAAAAGGGCCAGCTGTTTAAGAAATATTTACGAATATTGCTATGAGAAAACTAGACATTGTGCATTTTTGTGTAGGCGACTTATGACCTATAAGGCCAAGCTAGCTACTTAGTTAGTAAAATAACTGTTATATTGGGACAATCTTACTTTTTTTTAATAACTGATAGCAAGCAATATAAAATTATTCCTATAATACTTGGGGGCCGATAGAGCTTAAAAGTATTATTAGTTTTTTTTATTGGACACGACCATCTAC
This sequence comes from Scrobipalpa costella, assembly GCA_949820665.1. Classification (NCBI taxonomy): domain Eukaryota; kingdom Metazoa; phylum Arthropoda; class Insecta; order Lepidoptera; family Gelechiidae; genus Scrobipalpa; species Scrobipalpa costella. The sequence continues at coordinate 3,822,638 of OX463320.1, read as the reverse complement.
AAATAGAAAACCTAAAATATGAAAGAAGAGGTGAAAATAAAGTCACTAGAAAATAGTTATAGATTTCAAGATATTCACTAAAAAAAATTCAAACAAACTTTAAGGTATCAATGTAAAATAACAAACATGAAGATGTCATGATTTCTCAAAATAACAATATCATAGACTTTAAATATTAGACGATACAAATATCTTCTGTTCTGTTACAAACCAGTAACAGGTTATTCTTCGCCATCTCTACGTCGGCCTTTTACATGACAATGGGCCGAAGAATGGGCCGAAAAACACTTCGATACAGATTGTGTTGTATTGTTCAGTGTTATGTAAAAACGTCGTCGGAAAAACGATAAAACAATCGTTTGGCACGTCTGCGGGACAAAGGAGGCTAGTCTTTGTAAAAAATATTGTTAATGGCTCTTCTAGGAAGAGTTTGTAAAGAAATACTAGGATTTCAAAGTTCTTTAATATCTAACATACACGCGTATTATGAGATCATCTCTTTAACTTTTGCGGGATATACTAAAGAGAGCGTCAGTGGCTTAAAAAATACATGTTTTGACTGATATTTGATAAACGAACAGTGACTGAATTTTAACGCTTTGCCTAAATGCGATACACTAAGGCTCGTATTTATAAAGCGATTTCAAAATCGGAGCGATATTAAGTATGGATTTGACAGGCCATTTTGTACTGAAATGCCATTTCTGATAGGAGCTCAAGTTTGCTCTCACTCTCAAGTGCTGATTACAAAAACGGGCCTAAAACTCTGGTATCAGTCTAGGTATGTATAGATTGGAGCAATTAACTTGACTAGAATGACACAATCCACGCATTGAATATTCGACCTTAAATTCAAGCGCTTTAATGTAGAATTATAGATTGACAAATAATTCTTAAAAAACCAAAAGATTGCCTTAACGCTTACTTTATTTACGACTAGCGACCCGCCCCGGCTTCGCACGGAAATTATCAGTGTTTCTCTAATAAATAATGCATGTATTATACATATAAACCTTCCTCTTGAAACACTTTATCCATTAAAAGAAACCGCATCAAAATCCGTTGCGTAGTTTTAAAGATGTATGCATACATAGGGATATATGGACAGAGAAAGCGACTTTGTTTTATACTATGTAGTGATAACGCTCTATCGAACCTGGAACTAGAAGCAACAGATAATTTTTGATGCTCTCAGTCCAACCTAGGTGATAACTCAATTCAAAAATTCCTATGCACGCGCCATATCAAAATCGAGTCAATCCAACCCAATCTAGACAGACTAGAAATGGCTAATCGAATCCAAAATTCACTTACTCTAACCCAAAACTCTATCAACTCTAATTCGGTTTTGGAGTCCATTACTTTGGCACCACAATTTTCACACCACAGCAGGATTTCAATTATTTACATCGTGTCATGTAGTGGGGGGGTATATGTATAGGGGGTCATTCGCGGGGGTCAGTGGGGGGACGAGGGGGGGTCTGAAAATCAATACAATCATTGCGACGGGATGACTGGCCGCGGGGCTAAAGTGCTTATGTCCTAGGTATAGCTGTAGGTTAAATTTCGAGCCTGGATGATGAAATTAAACTTACCGTAGCACGTAGTATAAAATCAAAGTTATATACATATATAATCATGCATTTATCCCTAATAGGGTAGGCAGAGCGTAAACGACTTATAGAAAAGGTCGTTCCGCCACGTCTGACAAAGTTTTGAGGGTTATTTAAGATAGATTTGTAGGTATATTGCGGTATTGCCAGGTTATCAGCTCATCGCCTAAATTAAAATATACTGAAGCCCTCGGATCCCTTAGCTGATTTTTACAGCACGCCCGGGAGGAAATTCAGGCACATTCTGTGTTATTTTCTCGCTCCCAGTCCAGCATGGAAGACTAGTAAGAATAAAGATTCTCCAAATCTGACTTACTCTTAAATTAAAGTGAACACTTGTGAGGCTTGCTTCCCTGTTGACTCTTTCTACTTCGCTACACTTAAGGCCCGTATTTATAATCAGCACTTGAGACTGACAGAGAGTTTGAGTTCGTATCAGAAATGTCATTTCAGTACATAATGACTTGTCAAATCCGTACTTATTATTATAAATACGAGTCTTAGACCAGAGTCAGTATCTAGCAGACGAATAACAAATAAAATAAAATAACATAACATAAAAATACTTTATTGCACGTAAGAATACAAATCATACATCACAACAGATAACAACAAAAAACAAGTACAACATAGGCGGCCTTATTGCTAAATAATAAAAGTCCCTTCTTCGAAACACGTAAACAACGTTTATTTTTGTCGACACAACAACAAAGCCAAGTTGAATTCCGAAGAATATTGTTTTGTCTACGTTTTCTGAAACTCTAGTCTTTTCTCTACTTAAGAAAAGCTTGCAGTATTTACTTCTATTATTGTTTTTTAACTTCCATGCTGGCCTGGGAGCGTAAGAAAAACATAGAATGTGCCAGCTGCATTTCCTCCCGGGCATGCTGTAAAAACCAGCATAGGGATCCGTGGGTTTCAGTATATTGTAATTTAGGCGATGGGTTGACAACCTGTCACTACAGGAATATAGAAACAAGATACCTACAAAGCTATCTTAAATAACCCTCAAAACTTTGTCAAACGTGGCGGAACGACCTTTGTTCCGGTTGTTTATACTCTGCCCACCCCACTAGGAATAAAGGCGTGATCATGTATATGTAATTGTTTTCTAGTTACATTCTTTCTATTCTTCACTACATAGTATAAAACAAAGTCGCTTTCTCTGTCCATATATGCCTATGTATGCACAAATCTTTAAAACTACGCAACGGATTTTGATGCGGTTTCTTTTAATGGATAGAGTGATTCAAGAGGAAGGTTTATATGTATAATACATGCATAATATAGTAGAGAAACACTGATGATTTCCGTGCGAAGCCGGAGCGGGTCGCTAGTATGTTATAAGATATTCTTTCAGGCTTGACTAGTTTTGCCAAGAACTATGAACTCGTAAGTCTAAGAAATGTGATAAAAAAACATAGAATGCTAATTATCCTAGCTGCCTTTCTTCTCGGAAATTCTCTAGCAACTAGTTTCATTCTAAAGCGTTTATTCATAAAACGACTGCTTAACACAAAGACCATTTTCCATCTCAGATAAAACTTGTCACAAAGAAGGAAAGGACCTAATTCTTCTTAATTAAAAACGGGCTAACTCACAAAAGCATTTTTCCAATTAGAACGCGCAAAAGCGAGATAAAAAGCGCAGGTGGACTCTGTAGAAGTTTTCATCGAGATCTTTCCGCTTGGACGAGCCAAAACTCGATATTAAAGTGAAACTTTCAGTAAAGGTGAAAAATTCACGGAAGAACAAAGGTCCAAGAATAAGGAGAGATATTTTAATAATTCCGCTCCATAGCTGGCCGTTTGAGAGCGCTTTGATACTTTTTTAAAACGTTTTGATCCGGTTTCTTATGCATACATAGATACATATTATCAAGCCTTTATCCCTAATGGGGTTGACAGAGCATTAACGACATAATCAAAGGTCGTTCCGCCACGTCTGACAAAGTTTTGAGGGTTATTTAAGGTAGATTTATTGTTACATTGCCATAGTGACAGGTTGTCAGCCCATTGCCTAAATTGCAATATCCAGAAACCCTCGGATCCCTTAGCTGGTTATTACAGCATACCCGGGAGGAAATGCAGCTGGCACATTCTAAGTTTTCTTTCGCTCCTAGTCCAGCATGGAAGAATATACTTCAAAAATACGTTTTACAATACATAATCAGACATTCTTATGTAACTTGCTTATTGGTAACATCAGGCAAATTATTATGTAACATTACCTAACTACGTCGTTTTCATACATACATACATACATAAATCACGCCTTTATCCCTTACGGGGTAGGCAGAGCGTTTAACGCCTCGTAAAAAGCGCTTTCGCCACGTCTGACAAAAATTGAGGGCAATTTTAGATTGTAATATGTATTGCTATAGTGACAGGTTGCCAGCCCATCGCCTAAATTACAATACACTGTAACCCTTGAGTCCCTTTTGCTGACTTCAACAGCATGCCCGGGAGGAAGGGCAGCTGGAACAATATTCTATGTTTTTCTATCTCTCCCAGTCCAGCATGGAAGTTAGGGATAAAGGTACGTCGTTTTCACAAACACAAAATGTAAATACATCCACAAGAAGTCCTATCTGATGAAATTAGCCAGACTAGGCAAAAACTGTTTTTATAGGCCATTGAATTTCTGCTTACTGCTAAAGCATTAAGAGGCGTGATTTTTCATATGTATTACTCCCATTTTCATCTTCTTCCATGCTGGACTGGGAGCCAGAGAAAAACATGCTGTAAAAACCAGCTAAGGGATCAGAGAGATTTAGTATATTGTAATTTAGGCGACGGGCTGACAACTTATCACTATAGCAATATAGTATTTATTTATTTATTGCATTGTCACAAATAATAATGTACAGTCTTAAATTAAGAGTAAATTAGATGGTAGTTTAAATTAGATGTGACACCCTGTCAGGGCATCGCAATATTGCGCCAGAGGGCTTACATACTTCAATTACATGCTTTCTTAAAATTATTTTATGCTTTAATTCAAAATACATTATGAATAAAAGAAACTTTCAATTCTTATAATACTCAATCATTTTAAAAGTAAAAGGAAAAATTCGATTAATGGTTTTAAATATCAAATTCATAAAAATAACTTATTTATACTATAACAATTTCATTTCAATTTACCTACAAATCTATCTTAAATTACTCTCAAAATTTTATCAGACGCGGCGGAACGACCTTTGTTTTGGTCGTTTACGCTCTGCCGTCCTAGTTAGGGATAAAGGTGTGATTATATGTATGTTTGAATTTTTGCCTACTCCTTCAGCATGAAGAAGGCTTGGTTTTTCTTTCATATTATGTATAACTTTACTGCTTAATAACTTTAGTAGCTATATCTAGATATAGTTATTGAACTTAGCTTTACAATCATTTGACATTGACATTGGTCAAAGTGTGTCTAGACATATGTTAGGTACCTACTTAATACCTAAGTTTAGATACCTATTAGCCTAGTCCCATTTGAGACATACTCCAATTAGATTTTCTCTATATATGAAATCTGTATACACGTATAAAGTCCAGTATTCCCTTGCGGGGTAAGCAGAGCGTGATCGGCCTAAAAGCTGTTTTCGTCACATATCTAAACACTTCTGAAGGGCATTTCGAAAAAAATGCTGGAATAATAAAAAACTATTTAGTTGTCTAAGGGTCGTATTTATAATCAACTCTCATGAGTGACCACGAGTTTGAGTTCGTATTAGTATTAACTGGCCTGTCAAATCCGTACTTAATATTGCTCTCAAGTTTGATATCGCTTAATAAATACGAGCCTAAATTACAACACATTCAAACTGCCAAGCCCTTTTACTGACTTTTTTGTGTAATCCCAGGAAAAGAAGCAATTTTATGTTTTTTTTATTTATGCACAGTGGTACAATGTTGATGCTATTCTCGTTTCCGAATCTTTCTTAAAGCCTTCCCTTGCTTCTACTCAATTTCCTCTTCCAGGATATAAACTTATTCGCAACGATCGCACGGACAAGGGATGTGGTGGGGTTGCTATTTATCTTCGCGGGGACATAGTGCACACTGTAGTCAGTGTTTCTCCATCGGCTTATTCTCGGTCAGCAGAACATTTATTTCTTGAGATTACATTGCACCACAAAAAAATGCTACTTGCGGTATTTTACAGTCCAGATTTACATATTAATTATTTTAACGCTCTGGAAAGTCTTTTGTCAACTCACTGTCCAAATTATGAACATGTTCTACTGCTTGGCGATTTTAACACGTGCCTAATTAAAAATGACCCCCGGTCTCGTAAGCTTACCTCTCTCTTGTCCACGTTCAACCTAAACATCCTTCCACTTTCTGCTACTCACCATAAGCCTGGTTACCAGCCTTCCCTTCTCGATCTCATTATAACTTCATCTCTTGAAAATATTGCTGTTCATGGCCAACTCTCTGCTAATTTCTCTCATCATGATCTCATTTATCTTTCTTATAAGATCCGTCCCCCTCGGCGTAAATCTAAATTTCTTTATCTACGTAGCTTTAGGGGTATAAATTTGGAGGCACTGAGACAGGATGCATCCAGTATTGACTGGACTCCAGTTCTTTCTGCTGACCACATTGACATGAAAGTTAGGGAACTTCAGGATGCTATACTCAAACTATATGATTACCATGCACCTGTGAAAAAAGTCAGAGTTAAACATGCACCTGCGCCCTGGCTTACTGACCACATCAAGAGTTACATGGCAAAACGAGACAAGGCAAATTCGAGGTATAGAAAGTGTCCATCAGACCAAAACTTGGAGCGTTATAAATATTTACGAAATCACTGCAATCGTCTGTGTAGGGAAGCTAAACGACGCCACATACATTCATCCGTTCTAGATTGCAATCCTGCACAGATGTGGAGGTTTCTTAAATCTCTTGGCATCGGAAAAGTCTCACCATCGTCTAGCGGTCTAGTAGATCTAAACCTTCTTAATAATCACTTTTCTTTTCCACCTGTGACCCTAGATGATGGAGTGAAGGCTAATACCATTGCTTCTATTTGTAGCCAAGTATTACCTAATTGTTCTTCTTTCTGCTTCACCACGATTGCTGAGAGTGATGTTAAAAAGCATGTTCTCTCCATCACTTCAACAGCTGTGGGCAATGATAACCTGTGTTCCCGAATGATCTCGCTCATTCTTCCTGAACTCTTACCAATACTCACCCATGTATTCAACCACTCCTTGGTAATGAGTTCCTTCCCATCTGCTTGGAAACGAGCAGATGTTATCGCCCTTCCCAAAACGTCCAATCCGACCTCCTTTTCAGACTTGCGTCCTATTTCCATCCTACCTTTTCTATCCAAGGTCCTCGAACACATTGCCCATAAACAACTTGCTGACTACATAACATCAAATAGTTTACTTTCTCAGTTTCAATCCGGTTTTCGACCAGGGCATAGCACTGTTACAGCACTGCTTAAAGTCACTGATGATATCCGTTCCGCAATGGAAAATAAATCTGTAACTATTCTTGTATTGCTTGACTTTAGCAGTGCCTTCAACTCAGTAGACTTCGATGTGCTTCTTTCCATTCTTCGCTCATTTAACATTTCCTGCTCAGCAATCATGTGGTTCGATTCCTATCTTCGCGGTCGGTCCCAGCGGATCCGCTCTGATGAGGCTTTCTCGGATTGGTGTGATCTCGTTGCAGGCGTACCGCAGGGTGGCGTTCTATCTCCTCTTCTTTTCTCTATATTTATTAATACTGTTACTTCTATAATTTCCTCTAATTTCCATCTTTACGCAGACGACTTGCAAATTTACCAACATACTAAAGTGGATGATATCAGCAACGCTTTTGATATAATAAATAGGGACCTTAATAACATCTCAATTTGGGCTAAATGTTTTGGCCTTTTGGTCAATCCAAATAAATCCAAAGCATTAATTATTGGTAGTCCCTACATGAAGAAACAATTAAGTGGTGTTCCCGCTATTATTTACGATGGTACTTCTATCAGTATTTCCAATACTGCTAAAAATCTTGGTGTGGTGTTGGACTCGACTTTATCATGGGTTGCTCATGTCAATGAGGTCAGTAAAAAGATGCATTTCTCTTTTCATTCGCTCAAACGCCTACAATATTTTTTACCTCTAAGCACTAAGATTACTTTGGCCCAGTCCCTTCTCTTACCTATTCTTGATTACGCCGACACTTGCTACTTGGACGCCACTGAGGAGCTTCTTAGTAAACTTGAGCGCCTTCAAAATCTGTGCATTCGATTCATTTTCGGACTGCGCAAATATGACCACGTATCTCATTTTCGATCACAGCTCAAGTGGCTCCCAATTCGTCTTCGCAGGAATACTCATATACTCTCTGTTCTCTATAACATTCTTCACAATCCTTCTTCTCCTTCATATCTACGTGAGCGTTTTGAATTGTCACGTCCGCAAGACAAACCCTGCCGCTCGACGGTCAGGACGCTTTTATCTATACCCCCACATAAAACTGATTTCTACTCGTACTCCTTCACAGTCCATGCAGCTAGGTTGTGGAATGCTCTCCCGCACACTATTCGCGACAGCCCATCAATCGCTGTTTTCAAAAAGAGAATCAAAGAACATTATCTTTCTCTGCGTAATCCGTAGTATGTATTTATATATTGTATATATATGTATCTATGGTATGTATATATTTATTTATTTCAGTTATATTTATATAGAGTATTTAATATATTTATAGGTATTATAATTTATTTACTTATTGTATAATCGTAGTATAGTGTAATTAAGTAGGTATATCCTTATTTACTGTTCATGTACCTAATTTGTATTCATATTGTGCACGTCTTATCCGCTTTACGTTTTATGCTATCTCACTTCTTAGGTCTGCTGTAAGACATTTCATTTTAGAAATAAGCAGTACCTGTTGTGTCTTGATTCCTATGTAATTGTTCTTTGTATGTTTCTGTGTACAATAAACTGTTAAATAAATAAATAAATACATTCTTCTCACTTAATGGGCCAAAATTTTATATCATTACAAGTGAGCCCGTTTTCCACGGCGCGGCGAACGCGGAAGCTCTGGCAATATTTTAGTAAATTTTAAAATGGAGATAGCGATCCGACATAGAGAAATGCTGTACGCGAAAACCGCAGCGTTGTGGCCGGTTAGAAAATTTCGCTCGGACCAATGTGCACTTATGTAATAACTTAATAAGGTTTGGGATGCATTATGTATGAGTAGTTTTGTTATATTTACTAAAGTTGAATGAGAACAAAGATTTTGTAGGATTGGCTAGTACTAAATTTATTCAACAGTTTTTTGTACACAGCAACAACATAAGGAACAAAAATTTAGTTATTTGTTTTTAATGGTTAGATTTTTTTAGATTACATTTTTACATACATATAATCACGCCTTTATCCCAATGGGGTAGGCAGAGCGTAAACCACCTTAACCGTCGTTTCGCCACGTCTGACAAAGTTTTGAGGGTTATTTAAGATAGATTTGTACGAATATTGTTGTAGTTATAGGTTGTCAGACCATCGCCTAAAAACAATATACTGCAACCCTCAGATCCCTTAGCTGGTTTTTACAGCATTCTGGGAACAAATGCAGCTGGTACATTCTATGTTTTTCTCTCACTCCGGTCCGTCCGTGTCCGGCATGGAAGAAATTTTACAATACTTATAGGTAACTTTTTTACAATATTTTATTAGATCAAACTAGTTAAATGAAGACGAACATGACAAAAATGAAACAATACACAAAAATCGACTTTATGGTTATCTAAAGCCGCCCCTTTAGACTATGCTAGGTATAAAATGCAAAATGGCAAAAAAAAACGCGCTTCTAACCCACAAATCAGTTACCTTGTTCAGAGTCCCCAAAATCTTAAGAATGAAGGGATAATGAACTTGGGACCAGTGGGAATTCATGTAACCAGAGCTAGTAATCCATCTTATCATTTTCGAAAAATTTAATGGAAAAATTTGGCCGGGTGAAAGAAATGTTCGGCCCACTGGGAATTTCGGGGGAGGATGGATTATGTTATATGGTTAAAATACATACATACATATGATCACGCCTTTATCCCTAAAGGGGTAGGTAGAGCTGAACGACTCAAAGGTCGTTTTGCCACGTCTGACAAAGTTCCGAGGGCTATTTAAGATATATTTGTTGGTATATTGTTGCAGTGACAGGTTGTCAGCCTATCGCCTAATTTGCAATATACAGAAAAATATAAATAAACACAATGGTTAAAATAAATAAACAATATTGTATGTAAGTAGGTTTTTTTTTTGTAAGGAACAAAATTATTTAGATACTTAATATTTACTTGTTGTAGAGTCGAATAAATTTTTATTTTAGAATGATTTGACTATTATTTATACACAAAAATAATTTATTATATTATAGGCTGACATGATTTACGAGTGCGATAGTAAATTATGTGCTCTTACAATTATAATCATGGAAATTATTTAATGGGTTACTTAAGTTAGGTTTCTATAATCATAACTAATATCTATCATATGTAAATTGAACCTCTTCAAATAGATGCACGTATTAACATTCCATATCATATCCTCCCGGGCATGCTGTAAAAATCAGCTAAGGGGTCCAAGGGTTTCAGTATATTGCAATTTAGGTGATGGGCTGACTACCTACCAGCAATATACCTACAAATCTGTCTTAAATAACCCTCAAAAATTTGTCAGACGTCGCAGAACGACCTTTGTTTAGGTCGTTGACGCTCTGTCTAGTCTATTAGGGATAAAATCGTGATTATATATATGTATTGTATCATTCTCTTTTGTTGACAACAACTTGTTTGTAACAAAGTAGGGGTAATCTATTATTGGCTTAGCTTTTAACATAGTATATTATAACACTACTGATATATACTTAGTAAGCTGTTGATCACCTGGACAATAAATAAAATAAATTTTCTCGATATGATGTGTCAAAAAAATACAAAAATATGCGATAGAAAAAAACCGTAAAAACAAAAATTACTCAATAAAGTATCAGGTAATTTTCATGATTGGTCCGTCTACTGGGCCGTTATCTTTTCTCGCTTTTTTTTATTTTCCACCAAGTCTTTGTACCGCCCTCTAGAAAAGAGGGCAAGGTGTACGGGGATCAATCAGTTTTGATAATCGTTATTAAAAAAATAAAGTAATTAAGTGCTATGTGTGCTCGATCTCTCTTTAAAAGCTTTTAAATATTGGTGAGTACTTATATAATCTTTGCAATTTTGAAACAACGTAACAGCAGTTTTCTGAAAAAGAATTTAAAAATACTACAAATATTTCATGTTAAGTACATACATTTGGATTCGCGCTGGTCCAAAATGGTTTAATATATATTATTTTTATTTTCATCGACACGCAAAGAAGAAGAAGTACATACATTTATACATATACACCTATATCCCTACCACAGGTAAACATGTGAAGTAAACAAGCTTGTTTATTATAGAAAATTGACAATATCAATGCAGCTTTCAATATCAGGTATATAAATTGGGTCACTACGACTATTCAAGACTAGACGGTGTCAAAATTCAGTGCGAATTGCATTTTTGTTTCCTGTTTTGTCATTGGTCCGAGTGTCATATTACGATTTTATTTATCTACTTACTTTGTTCTATTACGCAGAAATTTATATATAGAGTAGGTATTTTTTTTACTTCGTTTTGGTATTTTTATTGTCATTAAAATTGTACTTACCTGAAAACCAACATATTTTTCTCAAAGCGATAATAATTCAGATGAAACAAGAAAATGACAAGAGCTAAATAAATTATGATGATGAACAAGAAAACGTTAACTCGTAAGCGTTTTTTTTTATATCACACCTTAATAGATAAAGACCAAGTATCAAAACTCTTCGTGTCTAGCACTGATCCTATTTGCAGAGATGGAAAAAAGGTCGCCTCGCCCGATCGGTTTTTATTTGATTTCTGCAATGTTTGCGTCCGAATTACGCCTCGTCTGCTTCCATTTTGTTTGTTTTGATCGTTTCTTTCAAATTTACTCTTCAATAAGAAAAAAAATGTTTTTTTTAATGATACGAAAAAGGAAGTTTTTTGAAGAACTTACTTAAAGAACGACTCTGTTTTTTTACAAATACAAGCAATTAGAATGTAACATTATTAAATGTCAGAATATTCCGGGTTAAAATACTTTAGTGTCGCGAATATCCGTATGTAAAAGTCCTTGATTGACAAACTGAAAAATACAGATGTCTGCAATTTTTTTACCTTTTGCATATAACATAATTATGTTTTAATTTTATTCCAAAACTTTTCATCTCAGTATTCGTTTAAAAAAGTAAATCCGAAGCCGCGGAAAGGTTAGCAAAGTTCATAATTTAAAGTAAACGGACGGTAACCCTTGCTTTTTTTGCCCTGCCCGGGAATCGAACCAGAAGTTATCTTTCCATTAAGTTTGAGTGTTTTTTCTCTTTAGGAAAGTGAGATTTTCGGAGTTAAGAAAATTTTGGAAATTTTATACTTGTTTTTGCAAGAATTTTGCGTCTTGCTACCATCCAAATACAAGTTTTTAAAAAAGTTTCGTTTTTTTTTAGCCTTAATGTGATTTCCTAAAATATCCCTAATCACTACATAGTATAAAACAAAGTCGCTTTCTCTGTCCCTATATCCCTTTGTATGCTTAGATCTTTAAAACTACGCAACGGATTTTGATGCGGTTTCTTTCTTTTATTGGATAGAGTGATTCAGGAAGGTTTATATGTATAATACATGCAGAGTATAGTAGAGAAACGCTGATTTTTTCCGTGCGAAGCCGGGGCGGGTCGCTACTATCTAATATACTTCAACCATCCCGCACTCCCCACAAAATCTTACTCCCTAACCACTTAGGCACTCCAATACTAATGGGAAAGAAATCACGTTTTGCCCCGTTTTGCCCCGTCTTGCCCCGTTTTGCCCCAACCTCCCCTCGAGCCACAGATGTCGTTGCGACGATTTTTCCACCCAAAATGAGCTTTTGCCTAATTTATTTTTTGCTCCTTCTTTCCATAGTAAATATTGACATGATGTGCCGTTGGAAACTGGTGGATAAGGTCCAAGTCAAATATTGCCGGAAGTTTTTTTGGGTTTGTGGCTTGTGACTTTTAAAGTAACGGTTTTTTGAACAGTATGTACTAATAGTCACACCTTTATCCCTAATGGGACAGGCAGAGTGTAAACTACCTCCGCCACGTCTGAGAAAGTTTTGAGGGTTATTTTAAGAGAAATTTGTATATTGCTGTAGTGACAGTTTGTCAGCCCATCGCCTAAATTGCAAAAGTATGTACTGGTTTTTACACAGAGTGACTGCCATCTGATCTCTGCAACCCCAATCCTAGATTAAGTCTGAGTTTTCAAGCCGCTAATGCTTAACACTGGCCTCTGACATGGCTTGACGATTAATATCTAAGGTATTAAACGATATTAACCAGGACCAATGGCTTAACCTGCCTTCCGAAGCACAGAAAAATCGCCGAATAAACGCACATATGAAATTCGAAACCCGAAAATGGGATGGAAGCCGGGGAGATTGGCCACGACCTTCCGCTCAGAGGCAGTGGCCCTATCCTACGCCATCGGGCTCTCAAAAGTCGTATCCACACTATTCAAATTGTGACAAGACGCTATTCTCGAAAGACTCATTTTTTGGCGGATGCGGAAGCCCGGCTCGTCGATTACGGAATTATATTGGGGCGAGAAATTTCTTTCTCTTTTCCTGCTTTTTTTTTTCTACCGAGGTGTCGCCCGATTGGTTATTAAATCAGACTTAAGGAACCCTCTTTTTTAATTGCCTCCGAATGCTTCGAACATTTTTAATTTGAGCGCGAAATTTATTTTATTAGAACAAAGTTTTTGGATACAACTTTGTTACATTTTTAGGTGACTTTGACGTTATTTTTGGCAGTATGTTATAGATAGTTTTTTATTTTTCAAAATTTTGTTTTTTGCTTTATCACACCTAAAAGGCTGAACGTACTTTAATAAAATTTGGCAGGACGGTAGACCTATACGGTAACCTGGAAACTAACACAGGCTACTTTCTACCGCAAAAATGTACCTCATTCCAACGGGAAATTCATTAAACCGCGGGCAAACCTGCAGGGCATAAAGCTAGTAAGAAATAACTTCAATATTCATTCCATAAAGTAAAGAATAATTACAATAAAAAAGAATCCAAACAAAAAGAAACATTTACTAATTAAATTAATCAAACGAACCGCGAAGAAAACAAAGAAAGAGGCAGAAACAGAAATCTAATTATCAAAAAAACGTGTCAAAAAATATTAAAGAACGAAAATAATGGACGCACTCCAATAATTTCGTTTAAAAAGAAAGAATTAATTGCTGATATTAATTATAGGGTTTTTTGTTTTCATTCTTTCTTGGGCTAAACGACCCTCGCTTTTGTCAATCCATATGGTTCTATAAGGGTTGGATTTAACTCCTTGGTATTATTCTTCTATACTCATCATCTCCCTAGCCTTATCCCGTATCTCACAGGGTTTGCTACCTAATCTAGGTGATTGAACAAGTTTTCACACAGAGTGACTGCCATCTGATCTCCGCAACCCAAAGGGGAAACCAGAGCCAATCCTAGATCAGGTCAGAGTTTTCAAGCCGCCAATGCTTAGCACTGGCCTCTGACATGGCGTAACAACTGATATCTACGTTATTAAACGATATAACCAACGGCTAGTATCTTTAAAAATATGACAGGTAGTTTCAAAGGTTTGTTTCTACTAATTCACATATTGCAAGAAAGCGTGTTTGTTTGTCTTATTTTCAAGATGAAACGAAGTAATTTTTTTTGTATAAGAATAATCCTATAATATGTATAATGTGAGATCGCTTGAAGCCTTTGCGCACACTGTTATTTTTAAGTTTTTCCAAACTGTACGATTTATGCGCAATAAAGAGTTTATCTATCTATCTATCTATAAATAAGTATGATAAATATGGATAATCTTCCATGCTGGACTAGGAGCGAGAGAAAAGCATGGAATGTGCCAGCTGCATTTCCTCCCGGGCATTCTGTAAAAATCAGCTAAGGGATCCGAGGGCAGTATATTGCAATTTAGGCGACAGGCTGACAACCTGTCACTATAGCAATATACCTATAATATCTTAAATAACCCTCAAAACTTTGTCAGACGTGGCGAAACGACCTTAATTTAAATTGTTTACGCTCTGCCTACCCCATTAGGGATAAAGGCGTGATTATATGTATGTATGTATAAATATGGACTAGTAGTTTAGTGCTATAAAATCCAAATATCCATGAAAAACTTCTTTAGAACTCGAGGCGGAAAACCACTAGAAGATATATTTACTAAATAAATAAATACACAATGTAAAACATCGCATAGCATTTACTACTATTTATTCTAGTTATTTACTTCATACAAGAAAAACTTGCAACACTTTCCCGCCTTTTTCACACCAACAGACATCTCATTAGAAAATCGAGGTCGCCATTTGTAAAACAAAGATGGCGTATTTTCCATCACAATTATCGCTCACATAATGAGACTGGCGAACAATAAAGTCACAGAAAAACAGGTTTCCGCGTTAAATGTTCATTTAAAATGTTGTAAAGAATATTCTAGTTATGTTAAGTGCCTATATTTGTCGCTAGAAATAAAACTGAGACTGTGTTTAGCATTTTAAATACCTATATGAACATTATGTTGTGATTTGATTATGAATAAATAAACCATTGGTATTTTCGTAAAAAATTACGTCAAAAGCAGAAATATTTTATTTTAATACCCTACAATCAGTCGCTTCCTCCATTATTTTAAACTTTATTGACATTATAAAATAACCGTCACATATCAATATCAAAAATCGATTAAGGCAACATATGGTCTGATTCGGTCTGGCCGGTCATAAAGTCGTTTTAACCGATTCACTAAAAAACCGGAACTCACTCATCAATACGTCCCTACGTGATTTTTTGCCAGATTTTTGAGAACATCTGATTATAACAGATGTGCAGCGGGATCCACATTTTATAAGAATTTTATCTCAAGGTAATTTTCTTACGTAACAGGTCATTCATTCTTCTTTGTAATGTTTGGAACAATTTGAATAGAGAATAAAACAAAAGAAAAATAAAACGGCGACACTGTAGCGAAAATAATTCAAAAATGGAATGCCGCAAACTGACGCGGACATGCAAACTCGCTCTCATTCTGTTTTCAAATCCCTATGGCGTCCTTTTGTTTATTTTTTACTCGAAACTTGCCACTTAAGCGTTTCTTTCATTCTCCCAAAGCCGTTTCTTTAATTAGCAACAAAGAATGGGATTGCGTGTTGCTTTTACTTTTTTAATTTAATTAAAGCTTTCGGGAAAGACAATAGAAATAATGTGTTCTGCCATTACAAATTACAACATGCAAATTCCTGTCATCTTTTGTTTCCTTTACTTTTTAATTATGCACAAGGTGTTTTAAAGTTCTCATGGTAATAAAAGGTGCTTAGCCAACATTATAGGAACGATTTTCGCTTGGTGTCCGCGGATAAGTGCACTATTATGTTATTATAGGCATCAAAAGTTGCATCAGAGGTACCAGATGGAGGTAACGGGACCCAACTGTGCAATACCGCACGTACCCGGTTAAAACTGGTTTTGTTTAGCAAAAATACGTAGATGTATAACGCAGCAGGATTTCGTTGCGTGCGGGCATTTCTGACCTTTGCAGCGAGGGGTTAAGACGCGCCTTAAGATTATTAAATCATTGATATTTATCTGTTAATGAATACGTGAATCTGGGTAATAAACCTGCCAAGATTTTGATTCAATTTAAGTACAGTTTTAGAGGTTTTAGAACTGACCTCATGTTCATTCCTAATAAAATACTTAAGTATATTCGTTACTGATGCAAATTTCTACAAAATTAGCTAATATTCTAGATAGATATCATCGTAAGATCTATTAACTATCCAATAATAATTTGGTCGGTTTCCTGTAAAACTCTACAACACTTCACTCCCCATATTTTGTATTACAAACTTCTTATACGTTATCGAATAATGTTTACCCCTAACAATACAATTATCTAGGTATTCCTTCTGCCTATTACCAAAAGAAAACTCCAAGTTTTTTCACTTAATTTAAACTCAAAAGATACTCGACTGAATTGCTCTCAAGCGCCTTTCAAATCAAATCGATTCGGAGCAATTTTCTTCATTTTCCCTCCATTTTTTGGCACCCATTGTAAGCAAAGAATCGGTGATTAAAATTCAATTTTGGAACAATCGGCCGAATGTGTAAGGGCTATGACGCGGTGCATTTTAATTGGATGAATAATTTGGCGCCAATTTAGAGGTGATTAATTATTGGCCGGTCGAGATTTCTTCTTCTTCTCTAATGGCATTTGCAACTTTCTTTTCGGCCTGTACCATTATTTGCTTTTGTCCCATACTAAGTATAAAAAAATAAGGCAAAGTTCTTTAGGCCATGCAGCCAAGTCTTAAGTAAATTCTTTTGATTCCTATTTATTTTTATTTTTTAAAGTTCTGTGCTTTTTGCTATCGCTTACGTAACACAAAATAAAACTATACCACCACCAGATGCAGTGTAATTCATCAAATTAGTCACGATACATCCGCGTCGGTCAAAAAGAAAAAAATACCCCTTTCCTTACCAAATATAGGGTTTCGGACAATAGTGATAGTCCGGAAGATTCGAATTCGTACCTGTGAAATAATAGCTTTTTCGAAAATTAGCATAATAATGGCGGCAACCTATTATTTTCGATGCAGTGGCTTAGAACTTGATGGGCAGCTGGGCAATTGTCTTTTTCGTTGTTTTTTTTTTAAGGTCATTGTCCATCGGTATGCTGGACCCTTTTCGATAAAGGTCACCCTTTCGGAAGTGCAAATATGACGCAGTTTGTACGTCGTTTATAATAAGCTATTGTTTAGAAAATGCTTTGTGTTTTAGTTAATAATAAGATATGCAGCTAGGATTAATTTATTGGGCATTTATTTTAACAGTTCTAGACATGTCTTAATTCGAGTAATATCATTAATTTTGAAATATTTCTTTGAAGTCATATTTGAAGTTACATTTCAATCCCCCTAGATTAGGTAGCCGACCCATGAGATACGGGATAAGGCTAGGGAGATGACTAATGACGACAGAAATAGGACAAACTCATAAAATACAAAAGGCAAAAATTCACTTGTTATTACTAAAAAGAAATTCTCACTGCAGATTCATAGAAGATTATGTCCCATTAATAATACGAAGAAATTAATGTTCTTAAAAAAATGATAGCCTAACCAAGAACAAAACCCAACATTGCATATCTGCTAGCATGCTGCAGCAGTAATAATCATAATAGTCCTCCCACCGATTTTCGGTAATGGCGGCCAATCTCCCAAACCTCGGCCAACTGCGCAGGACAAGTTTTTAGTGCCCAAGTGTTTGCGCTACACACAGGTGCACTCTCTATTCCTTCAATCTCTTATTCTGATGGGACAGATTGACTGACACGACCAGAGAGAAATCAGGCGCAGTACCGACTATGTACATGCCCATCCGACAGCATGGATCATCTTACTTTTCGGACAATCAGGTGATTGTCCGAACCAAACTAGAAACAAAAACACAAAGTCATTGTCCCCGGGAATCGAACTCTGGACCTCCGGTTCGAGAGCCCATGGCTCAGACTGCTAGACCGCATAGGCAGTTGCAGTTTGCATCAGTAGCTCCTATTTCATCGAGTTCATATTAAAATAATACAACAGTCAAAAATAATAATTAAAGCGTTAGGGTTATAATAATAATTGACAACCGGACCCTTTGGTCCCTAAAAGACAAAAAAAAACAACAGGTAATCAAAGGGGTAAGGGACAATATGTCTTGAATGAGACAAAAAAATTGATCCAAGGGTTGAAACGCGATGTTTTTGATAGGAATTATTTGAAAAGAGAATGTTTTTGTGTTGGAACAGTTAGGGAGATTACATTTTAACTTATAAGATGCTTATAATTATAAGACTATAATTAGAGAAAATAGATATAACATTTATCTTTGGAATTAATTGTTTTTTTTTTTAAAAGGCACTTAGGTTTGAACTAGATTCTTCCATGCTGGACTTGGAGTGCTAGCTGCATTTCCTCCCTAGCATGCTGTAAAAACCAGCTAAGGGATCTAAGGGTTTCAGTATATTGTTATTTATGCGATGGGCTGACAACCTGTCACTAAAGCAATATACATACAAATCCATCTTAAATACCCTCAAAACTTTGTGGCGGATCGACCTTCTTTGTTAAGGTTGTTTACGCTCTGCCTACCCTATATATATATATATATATGTATGTAGATTTGAACTAGACTCTACCTACATTTAACTAGTTGAATCATTATAAGTAGTTCGATAATTCTAGAGAACTGTGAAAGAGTCTCGACAGCACTTTTAGATAGAAGGTATCCTTGGAAATTATGCTTGAAAAGGCAATTAGATGTAGAGTATAATAAATAAAAATAATATTTGAATTTACTAATAAATGCAGTAAAGTTATTTAACTATTTTAAATTTTGCAATGACCAACAATTCTTCCATGCTGGACTGGGAGAGATAGATTCTTCCATGCTGGACTGGGAGAGATAGAAAAACATAGAATGTTCCAGCTGCCCTTCCTCCCGGGCATGCTGTAGAAGTCAGCAAAAGGGACTCGAGGGTTACAGTGTATTGTAATTTAGGCGATGGGCTGACAACCTGTCACTTTAGCAATACACATTACAATCTAAAATTGCCCCTTAATTTTTGTCAGACGTGGCGAAAGCGCCTTTTACGAGGAGTTTGACGCTCTGCCTACCCCGTAAGGGATAAAGGCGTGATTTTATGTATGTATGTACTAACAAATATTTGACTCAAATTCAACAGTGTCAGTGTCAAATTAGTCTACTTTTTACTTCAAAAATGACATGATAATAATGTTAGAAGCTACTTTAAACAAAAATGCGTATTTAAAACAACTAGACGATGTCTGAAAATAAATTATTTAAAAGCAAACTTATCCTTCGAATTCGAAATTCAAACGTCTATGCAACTCTAGCAGAATTCTTAAAACGGTGGAAAGTTTGACTATCTTTTTTCTTTAGAATTCCTTCTAGCCAGCCAGTGCCAGGCCAGTGGGGTGGAATAAAAATAATTGTTGGGAGGAGTGATGCCTCCAACCTCTTGCTGTTCACACGATCTTGGAGAGTCAGGGTTGACACAGGAAAAATATTCTTTTATTTTAGTACTCGAATCCGTCATACTTACCTTTTGCCTTTTTAGTCGTTATTAGAAGAATATTCCGCCCTTATTATCTCAAAAAGTGTTTAGTTTTGGATCATTTACTAGTTTATTTAATCCAAGCTTTAATTATTTTAGATTCAAGGAAAGTTAGTCTGATAAAAAAATATGGTTTTGTAATCCACAAATCCTAGAAAAGGCTAAAAATTGTAAGATTAAACTAATGTTTAAATAAGGAAATGTTGGTTTTACGATTTATCTTCTTAATAATTTAAGAAGATAAATCGTAAAACCAACATTTCCTTAATTACCTCTTTCTTCAATTAAACTTGATTAAAGTAAACAAACTAAAAAACTACAACTAAGTTTTATCTCGGTCTAAAACTTTAAAAAGTTCAAAACCCAGGAAAAGTCGTTAGCGGCAACCCTGGGCCCGACGCGGCAACTTTGGGAAAACTTGCCAAGTAGTTTTGTTCCTTTTGCATTTTTCTTCGTTATTTTTTTTTATTCGCTTTAGCAGCTCTAGCCAGTATTTGCTGCGGGAATCTTTTTACTTATTTAGACGTTTTCTTTCAGTGCCCCTGTTCTCTTAAACGTGTAGCTACTCTGAAAGGGGATGCTATCTTTTGTAACTTCTCTCTGTTCTGTGAAAACTGTGGAGACTTCTTTTGAACTTAAAGTACAATTTTTTTAAAGTATTCTTTGGGTAAACAGTAAAGTCAGTCTTCTTTTTCTATTCGAGTCGACAAACGACCTTGTTTTCAGATTTATTATTAGATTAAAATTTTCTTGTTTGTGCATGCTAACTATAAAAAATGCAATACAAAATCTCTGTTTCCAATAACAATAATGAAAACAACTAATAAAACTGTTCAGTTGCTTTTAGTGTACTAAAACTAGCTAAAATTGGTAATGGCGTAGGTGTTTCTGATTGGTCTAAACTTCGTGGTGATAGTTTTAAAGCGAATTTTAACAATGTGTAAAAGCAAACGAGACACTTATACTCACAATAAAATATTGAAGGTATATATGTACTTCATTATTATTAATTTAAATATTTTTGAAGTTTCGTAATGAATTTGCTTAATTACAACAGGAAACTTACTGATTATAGAATTTGTCAGACACAAATAGATGAATACATTAAATGCCCATTTTCTGAATAGTACGGTCCTATTTTCCTTCTAGTATCACAGATTAAGAAAGTTATATTTCTTGATAAATATTTCAGGATATGACAAGGCCACTGATTTCACAATAACGTTCGTTTTCTTTTACCAAAGAACAATAACCCGATAAAAAAAGTATCTTGAACATTTCTCCATCACTTTTCTTATTCGTTGAGAACTCCTTAAGTTTTTATTTGACCACTGAAGCATTCGCGAGATAGCGCCGCGGCGGCGGTGAAAATTAAAAAAAGAATACTTGAGTTTTTTTTTTTTTGCTCCGGAATCCTGTCGGACTAAACTTTTTAACGTGGGAGGGAAAACTCTTATTGCTTTCGTTTAAAGATAAAGTTGGCGGATTCTTTTTTCTTGTTTTGTGATTCTTTGCGTTTTGCTCAATTGCGTTTTGGAGTTAGATTTTATTTGATTTGGTTTTTAAGGGAGTAATGCTTTTTTTATAAAAAGGTCTACATCGCGTTAAGTATTTGTCGATATTGCTAGTACCACTTACTAGAGAGAAAATAATCTATTTGTAGAGGTTGTGTAGGCTGGTACTTTGGTGACTGAAGCATTAAAGTTTATGAGAAAAACGTCTCTCTCTCTTTCACACTTTTCAGCTGATTCATCTATACGGGGTGTAAGGGACAGGGTCCCACAAACTGATAGTGGTTGCTCATTCAACGAAACTGAACATTTACCAGAAAGTTCATTCATAAAGTAAAAAGAAAAATGGCTTTTCAAAACAAAATGTCCACCTCGATCAAACAATTTGCATTGAAAACCAAATATTTTTGTTACTGCCTGAAAGAATTTCCCGGTGAAAGTTGTTCAGTGTCGTTAACTGAGCAACCCCGCTGTTGACCTAAGACCAATTTTATTTAATGTGATAATCTGTTTCTCAGTTGCTAATTTTATTTTTCTACTTTGATACTGGATGTAAAGCACAGTTTTCCGTAAACTGATAGAGGCTGCTCAGTTAAAAACTTTAAAAAAAAAACGGGAATATTTTATTTTTGTTTGTTGATTTCTTCACTGAGCAACCCTTATCAGTTTTTGGGAAGAAGTGCCTTACCATATATGGAAGCACTAGCGACCCGCCCCGGCTATATTATGCATGTATTATACATATAAACCTTCCTCTTGAATCACTCTACCTACTGCCTCCGTGGTCTAGTCGCTAGTGCCATGGACTCCCGATCCAGAGGTCCTGGGTTCGATTCCCAGGGGGGAAACACAAAGTTGATATTTGAGAATTTATCACTTTGTGAATTTTTCCCCAGTTTGGTTAGGACATTGCCGGCTGAATCACCTGATTGTCCGAAAAAGAAAAAAGATTTCGTGCTTCGGAGGGCACGTTAAGCCGTCGGTCCCGGTCGCTGTCTTTGACAGTGGTCGTTACTCAAACCATGTCAGAGGCCTGATAGTTGTGCTACTAGGTGGTTTAAAAAAAAAGAACTCTGACACCAGGGTTCGTCGGGTCGATAGACTCGATACCCACTCGACAGAAGAAGAAGACTCTACCTACTAATAGAAACCGCATCAAAATCCGTTGCGTTGTTTTAAAGATCTAAGCATACATAGGCATATAGGGACAGAGAAAGTGACTTTGTTTTATACTATGTAGTGATGATACACCGTGTATCGTCAAACAGTAGATACAAATCCAATTCCTACACAGTACGAGAACGCTCTACGCTTCCAAACTGTAGTTATACCTAAGCAGATATAGTCTTGGCCTAGGCTAGGTGAAATTTTCGATCTGCGGTTGGCCTGAAGCTCAATCTAGTTTTGCATTATTGAGCTTGGGGCCATGTGTGAAGGTGGACTAAGCTTACAATGATAGTGTGTAGCTAGCCTTATGTTTATATACATCACGCCTTTATCCCTAATGGGGTAGACAGAGCGTTAACTACCTAAACAAAGGTCGTTCCGCCTGACAAAGTTTTTAGGGTTATTCAAGATAGATTTGTAGGTATATTGCAGCAGTGACAGGTTGTCAGCCCATCGCCTAAATTACAATATACTGAAACCCTCGGGTCCCTTAGCTGGTTTTGGGAGGAAATGCAGCTGGCACATTCTATGTTTTTCTCTCGATCCCAGGCCAGCATGGAAGAGATGTTTTTGTGGACCACAGAAATAATCTATGCGTAAGTAATTAATGATTTCTTTCTAATTTTCTTGTTCGTTTCCTTCTCAAGACTCGACGAAGCCTATTTTTAGTGAATCAACAAAGTCCTAGAGCCTAAAGCCTCTGGACCTGCTCAAACAACTAGACCAGAAATGAGACATTTTCTTAATACAATTTTAGACTAACTACTTCTTATCTTCTTTGCGAGTGGATCGAGTCGAACAACGACCCGATGAACCCTGGTGTCAGAGTTACTAGTACCACGGTTTTCTTCGTTCTTAATTATTTTGTATAGCATTTATAATTTCTTTATCAAAATACCCAACTTGTTCAATTATAATTTAGTTTGCTCAGTAACGAAATACCTAATAACATTACGTCGAATGATTAATCATTTCGCTCTATAAATTTACTGCAAATTTAAACATACATACATGAACGTTAAAGCATTTAATTTCCCTATATACAATTCGGCAGACTCAATACATAAGCGGACGCCACACATGCAGAATTTCAATATAATATGCGAAAACAAAATGGCGGAATGTCAATACCGAAATTCGCAGCGCAGGTGGCAGGCACTCCTACTATTATATTTTTTTTCGTGCCCACTGGCCACCCCAACTATTTGGGGTGGGTGGGGTTGAGGGTTGATAGTTGGGTGGGATCGGGTCACGCACCCACCCACCGGGTGGTCGGGGGGTTCGTGGGGTGGGGGGGTTGCACTTAGCATGTGTGCACGCAAAATCCGCGTCCAATAATTTAAATTTCCGATAGGACTGATTAATGCAAAATTAACGTTATACGTGAAGATTTATTTTCGGCTATTCTGTACGGTTGGTTTTCGATAGCGGTAAATGGGGGTTTATGGGGTGGTTTCGATACCGTATCTGAGTATTATTAATTTGTATTTAATTGGTAGTTTAAAATACATACATACATACTTAAAATAACGCCTTTATGCCTAATGGGGTGGGCAGAGCGAAAACTACTTAAACAAAGGTCGTTCCGCCACGTCTGACAAGTTTTAAGGTATGTATGTAGGTATATTGCTATAGTGTCAGGTTGTCAGCCCATCAACTAAAACTGCAATTCACTATAACCTACGAATCTCTTAGCTGGTTTTCACAGCATGCCCGGGAGGAGATGCAGGCAAGAAATTAAATAAAAAGAAAATAGTTTAAATTAAAGGTACTTATTGAGTATCGAACCTCTTTTGAGAGAAGCAATGTAACTTTGCAACCAATATCAACTAACTCTGACTTCTATACGGCATACCTACATTTCAACGTAGGCAGAGAGTCACCGTATTAGGATACAAGTTGGTATTTAGTGAAATATTTCAGAAGGGTTTGGGTATTGTTACAATGACAAGTTGTCAGCGATAGTTTAAATGACTAATATCACGAATGTATGGAACTCTCGCATGTTTCCCATACTGTCCATTACAATTTTTAAATCCTTTTCCAATAAGATCTGTGATATGAGGTCCTTGCTGTGTTACCAGATTCTTCTATGGTTATTGTGTCAATTAGTATTGTCATTCCTAGTATTTTCTCATGCTGATATTTATTGCAGAATAAAGCCAAATGTTCTATTAGTTGGTTTTAATATGTATCAATCTGGCTGTAAAACAAAACCCAATAGCGCGCGGGAATAATTCGGATTTCGAACGTACGCGTCAAAAGCGCGCGTAAGTCTGCGTTCTAAATTCAAAAATAAATTCGCTACACGGCCGAGCCGACGGGCGCCGCCTTTTAAAATTCGACGTAGAATTTATGCGTTGCATCTTATGCAGACGTCTGACGAATTTTTCATTGTACATACAGTAGTATTTTTCAATGTGAATGAAAATCTTATTTGAAGATCTCAAGTTTTCGAATACTTTGAAAAACTAGTCTAGAAGAATTCAAAGGTTCCGTTGCATTGTAATTTAGGCGCTGGGCTCAAAATGAATGCATGCTTCTATTATAAATATAAAATAAAAACTAAGTTTGTAAAGTAACTTCCATGCTGGCCAGGGAGCAACAGAAAAACATAGAATTTGTCAGCTGCATATCCTCCCGGGCATGCTGTAAAAACCAGCTAAGGGATCCGAGGGTTTCAGTATATTGTAATTTAGGCGATGGGCTGACAACTTTTCACTACAGAAATATCCTACAAATCTATCTTTAATAACCCTCAAAACTTTGTCAGACGTGGCGGAACGACCTTTGTTTAGGTTGTTTACGTTTTGCGTACCCCATTAAAAGCGTGATTATATGTATGTAAGTATTTATTTTTTCTCAAATCTATCTCTGCGATTTTTCTAAGAAAGCGCATAACTCGAGCCTACGCGAAAGCTGGGCATTATGTAGAGAAGTACGTTTGTATGTAAATCTGTGCGTAGGAAGGCCCGGGCCTGTTCAGACCTAAGATCTGGAACTCGTATAGCGTGCGCAGAATAATGCTGGATTTTGTTTTAAATGCACCTAATGTGTTTTTCAAATGTTTCGGGAAGTGATAGAATAGAATAGAAAAATGTTTATTCATTCTTCTTCTTCTGTCGAGTGGGTCTCGAGTCTATAGACCCGATGAACCCTGGTGTCAAAGTTTTTAAACCGCCTAGTAGCACAACTATCAGGCCTCTGACATGGTTTGAGTAACGACCACTATCAAAGACAGCGACCGGGACCGATGGCTTAACGTGCCCTCCGAAGCACGAAATCTTTTTCTTTTTCGGACAATCAGGTGATTCAGCCTGCAATGTCCTAACCAAACTGGGGAAAAAATCACAAAGTGATAAATTCTCAAATATCAACTTTGTGATTCCCCCCTGGGAATCGAACCCAGGACCTCCGGATCAGGAGTCCATGGCAGTAGCCACTAGACCACGGAGGCAGTTACGTTTATTCATGAAACTCAACATACATTAAGTTGACTTATGTTACATACATGAAAACATAACATTTTTTATATGCTCTGATCTGTATTGCACAAGAAATAGAGCTGACTCAGCATTTGTTACAAGCTATATCTATAACCAGTAACACTGTAACAGTGATCCGATCTATGCGCTCGCATATTTAAATAAATAAATTCAAAAAAGTGGCTACATTTCTGCTTCTACACAACGCAAAATGACGAATCAACATACATACATACATAAATCACGCCTTTATCCCTTAAGGGGTAGGCAGAGCGTTTAACGCCTCGTAAAAGGCGCTTTCGCCACGTCTGAGAAAAAATTGAAAGCAAGTTTAGTTTGTAATATGTATTGCTTTAGTGACAGGTTGTCAACCCATCGCCTAAATTACAATACACTGTAACCCTCGAGTCCCTTTTGCTGACTTCAACAGCATGCCCGGGAGGAAGGGCAGCTGGAACATTCTATGTTTTTCTATCTCTCCCAGTCCAGCTGTTAAATAAAATAGAAAACATAAAATAATTGTAGAATGCAAATGCAATAACAGATGCCTATAGTGAGAATCGTGATTTTTCTTCCATGCTGGACTGGGAGCGAGAGAAAAACATAGAATGTGCCAGCTGCATTTCCTCCCGGGCATGCTGTAAAAGCTATGGGATCCGAGGGTTTCTGTTAATTGCAATTCAGGCGATGGGCTGACATCCTGTCCCTACAACAAATCTATCTTAAACAACCACAACGATCTTTATATAGGTCGTGTATGCTCTGCCTACCTATTAGAGATAGTGGCGTGATTATATGTATGTATGAATCCTGATCATCGTCACTACAGCAATATACCTTCAAATATATCTTAAATAACCCTCAAAACTTTGTCAGACGTGGCGGAACGACCTTTGTTTTGGTCGTTTACGCTCTGCCTACCCCATTAGAGATAGTGGAGTGATTATATGTATGTATGAATCCAGATTCTAGATAATGCGCGCATCGCATCGTGCCAAACCCGAATATAAAAAGAATATGACACAAAACAACAAGTACTTAACAGCATAAATCGTAAGTATTATTGAAACAAACAAAAGCAAAATTTGCATGCAACAAAATTATTATCCTAAGCACAGACGCAAGATTGTATTAGAGATAATAAAAATCCCATCCAATCCCATAGATTAATCTTGTCCATACAAAATATTTCCGGGTTCGTCGACTAGTATAGCATTGTGGCCATACAGTCATTTTTCAACCATACAACCTACGCATTCCAACCACCAGTTTATCATGACCCCTGGACACGCATACCTTAGCCCTAAATTGGTAAGGAACTGTAAAGCTGCGCGTCGAGAGGAGGGTCAAGTTATGTTGGTCGTAGTTGTCTAAGCTAGAGTCCTGAATAGTATTATCGATGTTGCGAAAGATCGATGTTGTGAGTTCGAAATTTAATTTATTTTTCGATGTAGAGTTCGTACACGTGTTTCTGAGTTGGAATAGGAATAAACATTAAATTAATTCAATTTAATTGAATAACATTGTTTAACTACATTTCTGATCTAGTTGTCTTATTAGAATTTAAAATCGCTAGTTTTAGTAGGTATATTTTTTTTCTCGTAAGTTGGTTTTTTTTCGCTTTTAAAACCTCTTAATTTATCTTTCCGTGTGAAATGCCTTAAGGGCTCTTGACCAAAAGGTTGAAAACGGGATGTGAGTACTTACAAAGAGGAAGTTCAGTTTTTGTTTTTTTTCTCGTGTTCAAATTGATCTTGCAAATCTCACATCGAAAGTTCAATGAACGTTACTGTAACAAAGAATTCAAAAGCAAATAAATAACATGCATTGATACTGGCAGGTTCTGTTACGATTTTAGCTTCTTTTATTTTAATATTCTTTTAAACATGAAGTTTTTTTATAGTCTTGATTGAAAACTGTTAATCCATTATCTCTTGCGTTCTTATTTCACAATGAATAAGATTAGGCATGATTTATGCCTACGTACTAAAATTCACTATTTGCAAAATATTAATTGTAGAACGAATATTTAATAATTAATATAATTGTACAATGAATATTTTGTTATATTATAATTGTACACTTAAAAAGTATAAACGACGTATCCAGCATTTTGTGTATTTTTTAAATAAATACATAGACATATATATAATCACGCCCTTATCCCTAATGGGGTAGGCAGAGCGTAATCGACCTAAACAAAGGTCGTTCCGCCACGTCTGACAAAGATTTGAGGGATATTTAAGTAAGTATATTGCTGTAGTGTCATTTTTTTTTAAAAGTTTATTCTTTTTTCAAATCGCGTAATTCCCGCGTCTTTTGCACACCTCTAGCCCTTTGGTTATTTTTGTTATTTCTCTATGAACAAGTAGAGAAGGGAAAGGCGCTCACCTTAGCACAGTTCGGCTCAGATGTAAAAGGATGGTATCTTACCTTAGTGGCTGTTTGTATTAATTTGCTTTACATTTTGTAACAGGCGTTGTAATTACCTTATAAATTGGTGTGGACTGTGCGGCTAATAGGTCAAACGGCATGGGAATAGGTGTAGTTAAGGCCAATATAAGTACTGTTAAATCTGGCTTACTGATTTATCTTTTTGTTCTAAAATAATATGTCTTTAATCCCGATAGACAAGTTTTTTTCATTACAATAAAATTTGGCTGTCAAAAAATGAATAGCAGCAAAAAAGTTTTTATTGCAATACATTTTGTGAAACTCATAGAATGTTACAACGAGTAATCGTACCACTTCGCACTTTATTATTTTTCATACCACTTAATTATTTTCATTCAATATTATCATTAAAAAGTAACTTTCTTCCATGCTGGCCTGGGAGCGATAAAAAAACATAAAATGTGCCAGCTGCGTTTCCTCCCGAGCATGCTGTAAAACCAGCTAAGGGCTTCGAGGGTTTCCGTATACTGCAATTTAGGCAATGGGCTGACAACCCGTCACTACAGCAATATACATACAAATCCATCTCAATAACCCTCAAAACATTGTCAGACGTAGCGTAACGACCATTGTTTAGGTCGTTTATGCTCTGCCTGCCCCATTAGGGATAATGGCGTGATCATATGTATGTACGTATAAAACTAACTCAATCATTGACCATTTTCTTGTAAATATGCCAATTATCAAATTGTCTCGTCCGCTCTACAATTATGTCAAGTAAAAGAAATTGCAATAAATAGAACTCGTTTGACATTTCAGTGAGGGCCAGAGAAATCCGCAGCCGTGTTCTGGGCATTGGTTCTAGGCACAGACATCTTAGACTAGGTCACTCTAATTACCAACGCCTCGTTAAAATATTGAAGTATAGATTCTTTGCGAATGGTCTTGATACTTATTTTTTTTATATTTGTACAAATTGTGACCATATCATTTTATATTTTGAATATAACAAGCGGTGTTAACTGTCAAAATATCTATATCAAAGAAGCAAAAGTTCGAAAGTACTTAAAACCTTACTAAAATTAATTATTATTTTGTCCTACAATTGTTTCAAAATTACGATTTCAAATATTTATTTGTGAAAAAATTTCATAAGCATAAAATTTGTAAATTAATAAACATTGAACATTACACTTTACCTAACTACATATAGGAAATATTACTAAAGTTACTAATTAAGTTATAAAACCAAAAACAACTTAATTTGCAGAAGTTAAAATAATCATAAAACAACTTAATTGACACAAATAACATTAAAGTTCTCAATATATTTGTTTGTACCTTTAATTAAGTTATTACTTAATAAAAACATACGAATTAAGCAAAGGTTTCATTGATTACCACAATTGCAATAAATAAAATCAAAGCATTGAGTAATCATAAAATAATTGACATTTGTGTAAGTAGACAAAGTAGTTAGTTTATAGAAAAATATTAGGTTAAATAAAAAAATCGGTAAAGTAAACATTTGGTGAAAAACTAAAGGTAAATAACATAATTATATAGTGCAGTAAATTGATTGTTTTAGAACATTTCAATATTACAAATAATTTGGACTTCCTATGTTTACTAAGTTAATAAATCACCGTTGTATAAAGACTAAAGTCTAGGTCCAGAGTGGTGCCTATAAAACACCGCACCCCCAACAGCCCCCTATAAAAGACCTTAAATAACGCAATATTTTACCCACACTTTTATCTAGAAAACCCACCTAATAAAGTCAATTCAGTTATAAAATTTAGTGGCAATAAATAAGCCAATGGAACCGTTAGTGCCCGATTAGCCATACCAACCGAGCTATATTTCTATATCTACCGCCATGTCAGACCATATATCTATCTTGCCCCATCTAGGAAATAATTCTACAATATCTTTACGAACACGCGCTCTGTGTTACACACGCATTCTTCTCTTACATGCAAAATCACTAACACATCCAAACCGCCAGGACTATGCAGAAAAGATACCCTATATCGACGTATAATATAAACTATTATATCTGTGTGCGCGCGCTTGTGTGTGTGCAGTCAATGACCTATGCATTTGCTTGGAGCAGAGTCTAAAAGTATGCGTTCGTTTTATTATGGTCTTATTTTTAAAAATGGAACGGCGGTCATCGCTTTCTTTCGTTGGGTTAGGTCGGGGTTTGGCGCGAAATCTTATTTGGGTTATTCGGCAATGGAACTGGTTTGGGACCGTTCGGATTGTGTAACCAGAGGTTACCGTTACGGTCCGAACTTCAAACGATTCAACCTACACAGCTTCCTCGGAACTTTGCGATATTTGCAACATAAAAAACACGACTATTTTTGATGTTTTCCCGCAGATTGATATTTGAGAAATTAGAAATCAAAAATTCTAAATATCCTATATTTTTTATTTGTTGTATGATGATGATTTTTTGAAAATTTGGTCCAACTTTTGCTACCCAAATTCTCATTTTACATACCACTGTCACATACATCTTTCTTTTACTTTTTTTCATTAGAGTGCTACACATTTTAACATACCTACGCTTTTCCTAGATCTTATGCAAAAATCCAACACCATGAATTCGAATTACATAGGTATGAATTGAAATTTATGGCTTCACATACTTACGGCTATTTTATGGTCGTTCACGTCACACAGTCTGCCATGACCGCCTATACGGAAACTGTCAATGAAATAAGATATCAGATAAAATATTCAATGGAAATTGAGAAATTGACGTGATAGAGCTTTTATACTTTTTTATTAAATGTCCATATTCTATAAAATTTTGACATACCAACATATAATTATGCCTTTATCACTAATGGGGTAGACAGAGCGTAAACGTCCTAAACAAAGGTCGCTCCGCCACGTCTGACAAAGTTTTGAGGGTTATTTAAGATAGATTTGAGGGTATATTGCTGTGGGGAAGGTTATATTGCAGGTTGTCAGCCCATCGACTAAATTGCAATATACACAAACCCTCGAAACCCTTAGTTGTTTTTTACAGCATGTCCGGGTGGAAATGCAGCTGGCACATTCTATGTTTTTCTTTCGCTCCCAGTCCAGCATGGAAGAAATTTTTGACTATAACTATAAAATTGTAATTAATATATTTTCCTGAAATCCTGTTCCTAGTCAGAAAACATCATAATCATGTCATGCAAAATGTTAAAATTTCTCTAATATTAAATTATCTTAATTTTTAAAAGTAGTTAATGTCCTAATCAAAAATAAAATTCAAATCCACATAAATTAACTTATTGTATTTTTCTTCCAGGTGAACGCCCCTACAAATGCCACCTACCTGATTGCGGGAGAGCATTCATCCAACTATCGAACCTGCAACAGCATCTCAGGAACCACGACGCCCAAGTGGAAAGGGCCAAGAACCGCCCCTTCCACTGCAATATATGTGGGAAGGGCTTTGCCACAGAAAGTAGCTTGAGAACGCATACGGCCAAGGTCAGTATTTAAATTTGATGAAGCCTTTGACACGATTGCTTAATGGATTTTTTCGGGGGATTTGCAAAATTTTCATGGGGCATCATTTTCTTTTGTAAACCTTTTTAACTCAAAATTTGTGTAAATCTTTAATAACACAGCACTTTTAAAATATTTTCAATTGTAATATTTAACAGATGTGCTGTTCGCAACCCAATGTGGCAGGGATGTCTGCTATTAATCCCGCAAGATGGCGCCAGGTGAGTTGGAGATGAGAACTCCTCATTTATTTTCTCGTAGCAAGGAGATTTCCTGATATTTTTTGTATTTCTCCTTGGTAAGGTAAAATCATGTGTGACTACTCACTTGGCGCCATCTACGACGAGATTTCTATGCTGATGACTTTCTTATATTAACATGAAACTAAACGTGTTAGATAGTCTTATTGGAAATTATCTTGATCTTAATGATCTTTCCAGTTTCAAAACTACTGTTTTTTATTTTGTTGTAATTCTACTGCATTACCAAAATGACACGTCAATATTTTTTTTAATGTTTATTTCGAACAAAATTAACTTTTGGCATTTTACCAATTAGTTACAAAATTCCCTTTGGGCCTTTACCAAAATTCTCTTTTGGCTGTTTTGCAATGATTTTCAAAATTCCCTTTCGATTGTTAATTTTAAGTTGTTTGTTATACGTGATGCTAATATTCAAATGCTATGCCCACGCCACCTCCGGTGGAACAGGAGCTTCAGCTGCACCTTGGTGTTTTGCAGCAACATGCGGCCCTCATGATCGGGGGTGCCACGGCCACACCATGCCCCATATGCCACAAAGTCGTATTCGGTGGCGAAGCTTTAGTCGAACACATGAAGAATACCCACAAGGATCCTAATGCGTCCGGCGTTGCGAGTAAGTTTCCGAACGGGTTTCGTTCGGTTTTTGAAAGTTCGAATCTCGAGGAAAGAATTGTAATTGAATGTTGCGATTCTTTTTCCTTTGTTAGGGGTTGTTCATCATTCGAATCTAGTTTTAAGGTGAGGGCGTCTCTTTTTTTCGAAACGTTTTTGCCCTTTGATGATTTATATTTAGCAGAGTCATTAATATATAGATTTTAAAAATAGAACGTTCGAACAGACGAGACATATTAGCATGTAAGCGTCGCCACTGGAAGTTTGTACATTAAAATCCATTATTCTTAAAATAATTGCCACTGCATAGCAGAACATTTTGAAATGCAACATTTTGCGTTTTAAAAGCTTCCAGTTGGCACAAAGCCATAAGGGGTGTTGGTTTCTTAAAATCAACGGTAAAACAAAAACGTATCGTCTCCATAAATCTGTAGATATAATAAGGTTATAAACGCTATCTGAAGGGGAAAATGTTATTGTTTCGCAATTGTTGGAAGGGTAGACTGTTTTGCAAACATTTCTTGCGACTATAGATTCTTCGGATGGCGTTGTTACTATATTATCATAACACGTTATGTTTATGTATCTAATAGCTACACTTTCCTCGTTTTCTGTCGTCAACTCATTTTGTTGTTCCACTAATTGATTTATGTTTTGGTTTTACATTATTGTTTTGAATTTCCACTAATTTGATTTTACTAAACTTTAGTTGTTATTTATTATCGTTTTGGGTTGCACATTTCATCTTGTAAATATAGTATTAAGGACGACTGTTTGTTCAAAGCTGTGATCATAATATTCTAATTCAAGGGATGTACCCTTGAAATTTTAATTGAATTCTTAAACTCACTTACTTTCCCCAAATAAATTTTCAACATGACCAACAAGCTTTCAACAGATGTCGTCACGCACAACTAACAATGCAACCGAACTAACCACACATTTTTTTCTTTCCTCCTAACCCACTAACCTTCCCCTCCTTACATTGTCCTGGTGAATGGCAGGCCCCCCTGCTACGTCACCATACCCGGCGCAAGCTAAACCAACTGATCCTTATGTAGCGAAACGGCGGACGGCGAACCACCCATGTCCTGTCTGCGGGAAGCACTACGTCAACGAGGGGTCTTTGAGGAAGCATCTCGCCTGTCATCCTGAGACGCAGCTCACCAGTAGCCTCCGAATGTGGCCTTGTTCTGTTTGCCAGGCTGTATTCACTCATGAAAGTGGTAAGTATCTGATTCTTAACAGTCCCAGCTTTAGTAATGCTCTACCTTAAATCTGGCCCACACCACACCCTTTCCCTGGATATACATTTGACACACTATTCGTGGGTCTCATTATTAACTGATAGGTGACGGATGGTATGGAAAATGAGAATAGACGTTTAAAATAGAACCGCTAAGGATGTCTGCCAAGAAAATATAAACAAACAGATCTGACCTACGTATAAGAATTTTAAGACTGACTTTACAATTCAACGATCTGACACTGGTCTTGTTTTTACAAATCAAATCAGTGGCACCGTGAATACTTACCATATTGTTAGACGAAACAACTTTATGCGCTTTTAGATGTTTCTGTATAAATGTTCTATCATAACATCTTGTTTTGACGCCAGGACTGACATTATTGTAATGTTTTTCAGGACTTCTCTCCCACATGGAGCACATGAGAATGGAACCTAAGCATCAGTTCGCTGCGCAGTACGTCTTATCCAGAGCAGCAGCTGAACGACGAGAACGCGACATCTTAGCTGCAGTATCCGCTGGAGCCGGAGGGTCTGGTCTCCTCAACCTAGCACCGCCTTCTCCAGCCCATTCAGACTCATCCTCCAACGGAAGACTATCATCCTCAGCCGGCTCTGAAGCTGGAGCAGCAGTCAACAAACTAACAGATCTCCTTCGGTCAGCTAACAACGGCCATCAAGCGTATCCAGATGAAAGAGTAGCCGCAATTGCCGCTGCCGCTGCAAACATGATGGCCCAACCTGGTGCTGAAGCTAACCCCGTTCAAGTTGCTGCAGCAAACCTCGTGTCAGCCATGCGCCAACAGCTAGCAAGGGAACCACCTCCAGCTCAGCCTCCCGCTGAAACCCCACCAGCTCCAAACGAAGCGGCCTTACGTATCCAGCAAGCAGAAGCATTACTCCGAAGTCAGGCTGAAGCTCTTAGGCTAGCTGTATCCCAGGCTGCTGCAGCACATGGCAATGAAGCCCCCAGTCCCCTCAGACACAACGGCGGATTCCCGCCACAACCACAAAACGACGCCAGTGGACAGCTATCACCAGAGCTAGTTGAAGCATTTAGAATCGCTCAAGAGCAGAGATTGGAGCAAGCGTTAAGATTGACTCACGATCCTAGAATGTTAGGCTTTAACTTGCCGTCGCCGGCTCAGCAGGCTGCGCAACAGGCCGCGCAGCAGGCTGTAGCTGCTCAGCAAGCCGTTGCTGCACAACAAGCTGCACAGGCCGCTCAGCAGGTCGCCCAGCATGCCGCTCAAGCTGCTCAGGCTGCTCAGGTGGCTCAGGCTGCTCAAGCGGCTCAGCAAGCGGCACATCAAGCCGCACAGCAACAGCACATGCAGCAGCAAGCCGCACAAGCCGCCCAAGCTGTTCAGGCTGCTCACGCTGCGCAACAAGCGGCTCAACAAGCTGCAGCTCAGCAAGCTGCAGCTCAGCAAGCGGCACAGCAAGCTGTCCAACTGCAGCAAAACCCTCAGCCATGAAAATTTAGCTATTACTAATCCGATGCGATTTCAGCATAATGAAAACTAGTGTTAAGCGGATGTTACAGATTTTGTTTTGTTCAAACTAAACTTGTTGATTTTGATGGAACGCGGAATCGCTTCTGGTTAGTAATATGTTACGTAGTTGTTTTTCGTAAATGTTCGGAGTTTCGTTTCACCGAAAATTGTATTTCAACTTTTTGTTTAACCGAAAAATATAATACAATGGTAAGAATAAAATAACGATAGATAGATAACTTGTACATAAATAGGAAACGTTAGTGGAAACGATTTATGTACATATACAAAAGAAGTACCTAAAAATAGAAAATTGGACAAAATGGAACAAAAACTCGCCCGAACAAGTAATTAGATGTAGAGACTACGACAAATAAATAAACAGTGCAATCTTCAATAATTATTTGTTTGGTTAATATTGAGTGTGTTATTATTATTACAAAATATATTTATTTTTTATTAGCTTTACCACAGAGCAGTGTATTTCGTAGCTTAGTACAAACTTTTGGATGTGCCAAACTGTTTTAAGCACGGTTTATAGCATTTAGCTCGACTTTGCAATATAATAGTTGCATTATTAAGTTTCCATAGGCTATTTTTATTATTAAGTTATATTATAAAATTATAGTTTTTGTTTTATCTTTACCTTTTCACGCAATAACACGTCTTATGCTAGTCACGTTTCCGAACGCACAAATATTCTATTTAATTAAATTGGTTAAAATTTTATTTTATTTTTTCATATTTAATCTAAATCTGTATACTTTTCTTGGCGTAGATTTTTATTTTTATTATAAATGCCATATTAGATAATAAAATGTGTACATACCGTAGGCATGTTGCGTAATGTTGAAGCTTTTGTTCATATTATAACGTAAAATAACGATTTATTTTATTATACGATTATTATTTTAACAAAAATAATTATTTACACATCATTTGTATAGTTGTATATAAAATTTATTGATTATTTTTCAGAAGACTGCCGTTACTTATCTTTTTTTCATGTATATAATTTATGATTTTTGATAAAATATGTGTACATTAATGAATGAAAATAGCGATTTTTCACTAAACATGCATAGATACACTATCTATAAACAGGACACCGACCAAACCAAAAATTTGGATATAGTCGAATAGATCCACCTCACTTCGACAGAAATAATATATAACCTTGGATAGACACTTTTGACACGAGGCATTCTATCAACACGGATATTGACATACAAGCCCAAATATTTCCATTTTATTTAATTTCATATCTTCAATTTTAATATAAACCACAATAGCCCAGTGAATAATTTTACAATGGTTAATAGATTGAAGTACAAACTTCAACAAACCATAAAGCATATTAGTATGCACGCAGTTGCCATTACAATAGTTTTATAGTTCATCGGTTGCAGAATAGCCACTTTCTGAAAAAGGGTGTAAACCTGATTTTGAAATTTTCTGGAAACGGCTACTCTGCGACCAAACTGGATAGGGAATGTCGAGTGTTGCCGAATAATAATTCTTTTAATATTATCATCATGTATTATAATAAGTCGCGATTGGTATGCACAAATTAGGTTTTCAATCCAATTTGTTCATATGAGTCTATTACGTGTAATCGTAAAAGTAGGTAAGGTAACGTAAGCTGATTTTAATGTACGTAATTGTTTCAGTCTTGAATTAATATTGGTGCCGCCCCAGTAATCCCCACATACTTGTACATGTGTATTACTGACAGGTCCGCCAATGTAAATAGACAAAAACTCACAATGCAATAGCCCAAAAAGTCATTATCGTTTTTTGTCGTGAATTTCGGTTACGAAGGAGTTATTATTGATACTTCAGTTTTGTGTGTATTCTTTACTTTTAAATACAAAACTTTTCGGCGTATTTTTATTATTATTTTGGTGTGAAAGTCCAGTTACATCTAGACGCGAGAGGTTACCCGATAAAGATTAAGTTTTCTAGGAAACGTGAAAAAAATATACATTTGACTGAAAACTAAACCAGGAAATTTCGATTTACTCAAAAAGTGAAGGGATCGCTATTTATGTAAAAATGTCCTCATAAATTAATATATAAATAAATTAATATAACAACAAAGAAGTTCCTATGAATATTGTATAAATGGTATTGTTTTAAATTTAGATCTTAGTAGAAGGAAAAATTTATGGACGTTTGGTATTTTTAAAGTTATAATTAAAAAATCATCGTGTTAAGGAACTGAGCTCGAGTGTTGTCGAGTTGTACAAAAAAATGAAAAGCACGGATCATGAATCCTACTTTAGATTTTTAGATCGAAAGTTACGTTTCCAAGAAAGTGTTCATGTGCCAGTTGTAACGTTTTTACTTGACACCATAAGTAATTGTAGGTATACTGGTGTATTTTCGAGACACAAAATTATATATTCATGTTTTTTGACATAGAAAACGCTAATAGTTGTAAAAAATAATCGGTCAAGTAAAAATGTTACAACATTTGTAATTCTGTGATCATCGAAATGGAATTGTTATAAAGATCGTGTCTACGAGTTGACAGAAATTATTTTTACGTTTTCGACGGATACATTTTTTTATACCGTGAAAAAATGGAAAAGGAAAATTTTCTACTTTTATTTTACGATGAAAAATTCCGTAGTTAAGCTGTGTACATTTAATAATAATGGTAAAGCCTAATTACATTAATATGCGGCATTGCGTCGTTGTACGGCTGGTTTTAAGAAATACATATACAAAATTTAAAAATAATATATATTTTTCTTAAAGTCAGTCGCTTAGTTACAATAGTACAGGATTCTGTTGATGTCAGTAAACTGTGGATTTAGCTACACCTACATACATAATGCGCTGTCGGTTAAATTTTTATTTGAAATGGATACGACGTACGAAGTTATGGTTTTTTCGCTGTATTATTAATAAAGTTGATTGTGTTAAAAGTTTTCGTTACTAGAGGAAGTCGTTAATAATTTTTCGGAGATTCGAACATCGTCCTGTTGAAATTAGGACTAATAAAAACATACAAAACAAATATTGATATTTTGTGTTAGAAGTAGATGAAATCTTGAAAAATAATGCCTCTCAGTTGATATCTAATGTTTCTCGACGTGGCAATACCAAGTGCAATAAAAAGAAATTCAATTTTACAAGATTTTATTTACTTTTTAAAGATCGCGTATGAGAGCAAGCGATTACATTACATTTTTTATTTCCAACGTTATTTTATGTTATGAACTAATCAGTAAACATACATATTTGGTGATAAGTTCATAATATAATTTGTTAAGTTTTTATTATTCGATTGCCGTTTTGTTGAAATTAAGCATCCTTATTGAATGTTAAAGTTTTTGATTTGGCTTCGTGGTTTTTGTTTGTTGTATTTTGAGCTTGTTTCATGAGATATTTAGCCAAATATACACATTTATTCGTAATTATAAGATAGACAGGATAGCCAGGTTTTCAATTCATAACTCACATAATAGCGTTAACAATGTATTCTTAAGATAAGCTAGTATAATTAATGTAATGTAATTCTCAGTGACTCATTTATAAAAATATGCAATTAACAATAATTGAAAACATATTTTATGAATGGGTCTTAAAAATAACATAAATTAAGTTCAAATACAAACAGTGCTTAATTTTTGTTATAGACGTAGAAACAACGAAATAAAAAACCACATAAATAAAAAAAAAAACTCCGTGTACTTAAACGTACTTAAATGTCATAGTTAAGGGATATATTGATGTTTAAGGGATTTTTCATGTCCCGAATTCAAGTTGCGTCGTATCCATTTTAAAATAGGAATTATTTTCGAAACTTCAAAAAAAGCGATGAAAGCTTTTAAAAATGGCGAGACAATAAAAATATTGGTTGAGATAAAATATGCCTAGAGAAAAAATTAAGACGGTAACACAGAGTTACCATGTTATACGGTTTAAAAAAACTGACAGCGCATACCTTACATTTTTGTCTACATTATACGCCTAGCCTGTGTAATGTCACATCTGGCATTTACGTTGTTAAACGTTTTACCCCACTTTATACATATAAAAAAAATACAATTCGAAAAATTTATGTAAAAGAACAAATCTTTCTAATTGGTGTATTTCTAGTCCTATTTTTATCCTTGTGATAGTCGTGATGAATTAAAAAATAATATTACAGCACTTTTGTAGAAAGAGCATTTCAATACACTTTTGGCATGAAGACTACAATGTAAAAATGGACATCTATGTATTGGAAACGCTTATGTATAATGATAATGAGAAAAAAAGTCAAAATTAAGTACCTTTCGACGTATAAAATTGTAAAATTCAATTTAGGCTCTAGTTTAAAAAATTAACGGTTAGGTAGAAGTCAAAATTCGTGTTTGGCATGTATTTAAAAAATAAAGGAATGTATATAAAATTTAGAAAACGTGATGTGAAGATATAATTAATGTACCTAATCGATGTTTTAGGCGAACTCATAAAAAAAGTAATAAACATACAATATTACATACAAGTTGGTATATAATTATATACATAGGACAGTTCACGACAGATCAATTTACTTGTTTTATGTTCATCATTTTATGTATAGTTACATTATAAGTTATTATAATTATTATTATTATGAAATATAAAAACGATGCCATGTTTTTAACTAATTATTTTAGCGTTAAACATGAATGTGTTTATTGAAATATTATTATTATATTTTTTATAAAAAGGTTATTTTTTTGTACTCCGTGTGTAGTCAATATTTTGAACTGCTATATTATAGTAATGTTAAGTTTATAGTGTTGATTTATGTTTAAGTAATTAATTTACTTTAATGGAACAAAAATTAACCCATTTTTAATTTTAGTCTAACAGCGGAAATGCTTCTTGTGTCATTAATTCGGGAATAGTGTCTACTATTGCCGAAATGGTTAGCTATAATTATTTTAAAAAATAAAAAGGATGATTCATATGCGAGTTTATCTTTTTCCCCATAAAAATAATTTTAACCAAAAAACCACAATAATTTGTGATATTATTGAAAGTGTTAATAGAGAAGAACATCTCAGTACGGAACAATCGACATACCGTTTTCGATATAATAAAAATCGAACTAACAATCAGTCACATAGTTTTCTTCTTCTTCTTAGCGAGTGGATTCTCGAGTCGAATAACCCGATAAACCCTGGTGTCAGAGTTTTCAAACCTAGTAGCACAGCTATTAGGCCCCTGACATGGTTTGAGCAACGACCACTATCAAAGACAGCGACCGGGACCGACGGCTTAAAGTTTTTTTTTTTTCATTTCGGACAATCAAGTGATACAGCCTGCAATGTCGTAATCAAACTGGGAAAAACCTCACAAAGTGATAAATTGACAAATATCAACTATCCCTGGGAATCGAACTCAGGACGGATTCTCTCTCACTCCGGATCGTAAGCCCATGGCTCTGACCATTAGACCACGGAGGCAGTCACATAGTATAAAACCCCTAAAGTCAATAATGAATTTAATTTCTTTTCAAATACAATTAATCTAATTAATCTTCCAAGCTGGCCTGGGAGGAAGAAAAAAACATAGAATGTGCCAGCTGCATTTCCTCCCTGGCATGCTGTGAAAATCTGCTATGGGATCCGAGGGTTAAAGTAAATTGTAATTTAGGCGATGGGATGACAACCTGTCACGTATACATACAAATCGTTTACGCTCTACCTACCCCATTAGAGATAAATACGTTATTATATGTTTGTCAAATACAATTGTATCGAAAACTAGATTCTAGGTCAACTCTTTGTATGATGAAGGAGTGATGACATAGATGACTTTGAAAAGGAACTACCATCGAATACAATGAAACAAATACCATGCAGAGCCCTCTGGTGACGAGTAGCATGAACTTGAGTATAAAGATTTCAATCATTTTCTAATTAGCAAGCCTGATAGTTATTTGACTGATATTTTATTTTTCTGCGTTATATCAGCAGTAATTGTTACCGGATATGTCATCAATTATATTAAAAAAGAAATGCTTTCATACCTAGGCCTACAGATCTAATCTTCGATTAACTTTATATTTTTACATTGTATAAAAAAACTGTCTCTTCCTATTCATATTAATAATATTTGACTATTAATTAATTTCTAATTCTAACCAATTAAAATAACCCTTAAAATGACAAATAATTATGATACCTGCCATCTATGAAAAACTACTGGTACTAACTCAAACCCTGGCAAACTACCACCACCAACCACCGCCCTGTCTCAGGTCTGGTGATGATACTTACCTGAACTGACAGATGGCGCTGTCAACAAGTATTTAAATGTTCCGTCAGAGGGCGGTACTTGCTAGTCAAGCTTGCTCCCATGGGATTCCTTTGGGACTTGAACCCTTCGCACAAGGGAGCTCTATCATATCCCATTGTTTGTTTATTACGAAAGCCATAGATGGCGTTACAGATCATTTTCCTATAGCATAAATTTGTATAAATTGTTTGGGTACATTTGTGTGGGATACTTATATTTTTTTATGCCAAAAAACGTTTAGGGGACTTTTAATATTTGCATTTTTCATAGCAACGTTAAATTTTGTCGGACACACGTAAAATGACAAAGAATTTACAACAGAAAATTTACTTGTGATCGACTTTGCACTAAATAAAATTTAATTAGGTATCGTATCCCACTTGAACCGTCGAAATACTCAAACAAGTATAATACCTACAGGGCTATTATATTACGGAGAAATTGCGCAAACTGTTGCATAAATTTCCACAGAGATTCTTTTCTGTATACTAAAAGTTATATTG
Source organism: Scrobipalpa costella (assembly GCA_949820665.1). Lineage (NCBI taxonomy): Eukaryota > Metazoa > Arthropoda > Insecta > Lepidoptera > Gelechiidae > Scrobipalpa > Scrobipalpa costella. The sequence continues at coordinate 3,780,242 of OX463320.1, read as the reverse complement.
ATTTACAACCATCAAAATAAAAAAAATCTACATTTTGTACACATTGTAGAGCTAAGTAGTATTGCCATGCTGGACTGGGAGCGAAGAAAAACATAGAATGTGCTAGCTGCATTTCCTCCCGGGCAAGCTGTAAAAACCAGCTAAGGGATCGGAGGGTTTCAGTATATTGCAATTTAGGCGATGGGCTGATAAACTGTCACAACAGCAATATACCTACAAATCTATCCTAAATAACCCTCAAAACTTTGTCAGACGTGGCGGAACGATTTTTGTTTGGGTCATTTACGCTTTGCCTACCCCATTAGGGATAAAGACGTGATTATATGTAAGTATGTAAGGCTTGTATTATTGAAGCAATCTCAAACTTGAAAGCCATATTAAGGGGAATCCCCGGTGCACGCCAGCGACCTCATCAGTAAAAACATCATTATTTACTGAAAACGCAAGTAATCAAAAATCCGGTAGATCAGTTTGAAGACTTATTTTACACAAAGTGGATGTGATATTGGCGTCGATTCTCGCGACATAATTCTAATTCTTAGCTAGCGATGTCACTTTGTTAAGTGTGACATAAGAACAGGATAGCAAATAAACACATGACTTTGACATTCCTAATCTAACATAAGACTGCTTATTTGACGTAAAATAAGGAAGCATGCTCTATGCTCAGTTCTTATTTAAAACGTCTTACGTCAAATAAGAAATGTCACAGTCATGTGTTTACTTGCTATCCCGTTCTAATGTCAAACTTAAGAAAGTGACAGCGCTAGCTAAGAATTAGAATCAGGATTATGTCTCGAGAATTGACGCCAATATCACATCCCCAAATCCACTTTGCCCCTATTTTTTTCCGATTCTTGCAAACTTCTATACTTTTTCGGAAAGGCGCGGCAGCGACGGCGGGCAAGTTAGAGTTTCTTAGAAAGCCAGCTAATTTCTTAGCCTTATCCTGTATCTCACGAGGTTGGCTACCTAATCTAGATGAAAGAACGAGGGTACTCGATTTTACACAGAGCGACTGCCTTCTGACCTCCGCAACCCAGAAGGGAACCCAGACCCAATCCTAGATTAGGTCAGAGTTTTCAAGCCGCGAATGCTTAGCCCTGGCATCTGACATGGCTTAACGACTAATATGCATACATATTATCACGCTTTAGGTCCTAATGGGGTAAGCAAAGCGTAAACGACCTAAACAAAGGTCGTTCCGCCACGTCTGACAAAGTGTTGAGAAAATCTGTCAAAATGTATGAACAGTCTTATCTACCTGAGAGCCCGATGGTGTAGTGGAAAAGGCCGCTGCCTCCTGAGCGGGAGGTCGTGGTTTGAATCCCACCACGTACCAATGTGTTTTTCGGTTTTCGAATTTCATATGTACGTTTATTCGGTGCTTTTTCCGTGCTTCGGAAGGCACGTTAAGTCGTTGGTCCCGGTTATTATCGTTTAATACCGTAGACATTAGTCGTTAGCCATATCAGAGGCCAGTGCTAAGCATTGGCGGCTTGAAAACTCTGACCTAATCTAGGATTGGGTCTGGTTTCCCTTCTGGGTTGCGGAGGTCAGATGGCAGTCGCTCTGTGTAAAAACCGGTACCCTCGTTCAATCCCCTAGATTAGGAATCCGACCCCGTGAGATACGGTATAAGGCTAGGGAGATGATGAGTCTTATCTACCTACAAAATGTATGAACCTGACATTGCCGCGCCGCTCCGCTGCAGCTCCAGTGCTGCTTCATGGCGGTTCCTATCATATCATATTTATTATAAATAATTATTTATTTATATTCGGAATTTTTGTTTATCTATGTTTATTAGTATTTTATATGTACTATTATGTAGATCTTAAGTGTTGATAGTTATTTAAGTGTTTAGTTAGTGTTTTGATGTTGCCGCAGCTACTTGCTATGTGTAATTTTTCTTTTATAAATGCTGGGTTGTCTGGAAGAGATCGCTTAAAGCGATAAGGCCGCCTTTGCGCACACTGTTATTTTTAAGTTTTTCAAACTGTACGATTTATGCGCAATAAAAAGTTTATCTATCTATCTATATACAAAGAATCATTTGTCGCGCAGTGTCGCGCCGCTACGTCCCAGTGCGATTTAACCTTAAGAGTACGACAAAACTTCGTACGACGCACCGTTTTCGGGATGTAAGCATGAAACAAAAAAAACACATTTTCTTTCCAGGGCGTACTTAATTATCTTCCATGCTGGACTGGAAGTGAGAGAGAAACATAGAATGTGCCAGCTGCATTTCCTCCCGAGCATGCTGTAAAAACCAGCTAAGGGATCTGAGGGTTTAAGTATATTGTAATTTAGGCGATGGGCTGACAACCTTGTCACTACAGCAATATACGTACAAATCTTTCTTGAATGGCCCTTAAGACTTTGTCAGACGTGGCGAAACGGGTCGTTTTTGGGTCGTTTACGCTCTGCCTACCCCATTAGGAATAAAGGCGTGATTATATGTATGTATGTATCTCCTAACTAGTCCAGTACAAAGTCAAACTTCCTGCTTCCAACTTTTCCGTCTAATATTATTCGTTGCCCAAGCTACGATTTGTTTCTTTTTTAGATTGTTTGTGCTGACATTATGTACTTATCTTTAATAAATATCTAGATAGTAACATAGGAAAACCATACTACATTATTAGCTAGCTAGCTCAACAAAATGCAACTTAAATTACTACCCGTTTTCTCCAGACAAATAGCTTAGAAAAAAACAACTTATGAATGCCAATGCCCTTCTAAGACTTTCCATACAAGTTTAAACTCAAAACGTCTTACATACAGTTTTTATACGACTTGTATGGTCAAAGATATAGAGCTGAGAATGGTCTAAGCGTTTGTATGGAAAAAGGGGTTGTTTTTTCTATTAGTTAATTAACGTGAAGATTTTAATAGATGAAGGCAATACACTTATTTGTTAGAAAGTCACGGACCGTGGATGTTTGGATGAGAAGCAAAAACAGGGGTTGCAAACGTTTTGAAAAAAAAAACTAGTATTTTTTTATGCATTCTGGAAAACATATTTTGTATTATTGGTTTTACCAACCAATCATTTACTCCACAATTTTATATACCTCTGTACTTACTAATATTGCAAGAAAGAAACTTACACAGATACAAGTAACACAAGTGTGTATCTTGACACGTAGAGTTATATATAACAAAAACGTTTAGTAGCTATAAATAGTTCAATAAATGCCTACATACGAAAATACATACCACTACTCAAGAACCAACAAAAAAATAAATTGAATCAACGAAATCGAATTATAAATCAGTGTACATTACGAACGTGTAGCTGTCAGTTCCGTTACGCTTGAATTAACAATCAATAGAGCACTTACCTATAATAGGTAGTCACATAAATTAACTAAAATTAGACACTAATTGAATAATCCCTGCCAAAACATACGACGATCGATCAACTAAAACAACAGACGGTTGCACATCGCTTGTCAACGAGAAAACAAAAAAAACTAACGCGAACAATTGACAATCTTGACACTGTGCCATTAGCTAAACGTTTTAACTAAACTACGCATTACAGAACAAAAAGCAATTATATAAAAAAAAACGTAAACAGACTTCGAACGAATCACAGTAATCATTGCGTTTAAAAAATCTCTGAAAAAGTCACTCCATTCACCTTGATTCGATGCTAAAACAAAAACGAAACGCGCGTATTAAAAAAAATAGTCAAAAAAGTCCGGTGTAGCGCCCCTGGTCGGTGAAAAAGCGGAGAAGTGGAATGAAAATTACGTATCGGCGATGTGAAAAAGCGCGGGAAAAAATTGCAGTTAACGTATTCTTAGTGATAAGCGCAACACGCGAGCGTCAGCTGAGCTATCATAGTGTGGAGATGGAGCTTGTATCAAAACGAGTCTTATTGATCACGCTAGACGCGTTTGGAGCTACGGATCAGAGGTGAATATCAATTTTATGATGAATATAAATTTTATGTAGAAGTCTGTCTGCAAAATTTATAAGATTGTTCTCAGCTTTAGTTCGAGCAGAAGTGTAAACGTTTCTGCCATACAATGAAGGTTAGACCGCACCATGACATAGCTGCAGCGGAGCACTGCACGACAAAATCTGACAAAATTGTATGAACTGACATTGCCGCGCCGTGAAGCGCCGCGCCGCTCCGCTGCAGCTCCAGCGCCGCTTCAGGGCGGAACCATACGCGGTACCTCTCATACATTTTCATACAAAAGAATAATTTGTCGCGGAGTGCCGCGCCGCCGCTCCGCTGCAGCTACGTCCAGGACCCGTATTTCTGAACCGCTCGTATGAAAACTGAAAACGCATACGAAAATAATTCATGTACGAAACCAAATTCTATCACACACGATTTTACGTATTTTTGGAGCATTAGAAATCTGTATTGCCAATAAAGGCTAATCTCATGAATTGTTTTCATTCTACGCAGAAATACACCTTCTACACCACCACTACCACTAACAAAAATCGTTGATTTGAAAAACCGGTAATGAAACGCAGTGAAACGGAACGTAAATTCAAGAAAATAAATAGTTAAAGCGTAGACAGAGAATAGGGTATAGACAGCTAGCAAGCGTGTCGCCGAAAGGGATAGAAAAAAAGTATATGTCAGATTTAGGGTTGCCAAGTAAGCAAAATATTTCCCCAAATCATTATCCTCTTTCTTTCAATGATGAAGTAAATTTTTAATATTATTTTAAAGGAAATTAAATAGAAATGAAAAGATAGATAGAGGTAGAAATGTATTTTATGCATATTTTTTTTGCACTCACAACTCACAATGCTGTATTACTTACATTTTAAATAAGAAAAAAAATGTTTGCGGCCGGGAATTAAACCTGTAGTTCAGGTGGCATAGCGTTGTAACGGTACTCCATGGTGCCGAGTTTAAGTCCCGTGTGTCCCGACCGCAGTAGACTTTTTTCAGGTTCCTTATTTTCATTTATTTACATGTATTTATTAAACAAATAGTAAGTTAACAGAGAGTGGTATTGTAGTATGTATGGTACTATAACATTGTGAAATATAATATGGAAATGATTCGGCGTGAATCTTAACAACTGTTAGCTTCAGTGTATTCATTCTGAAGGATGACTATGAAGCTAGCAACTAGATTTCATTTTAATTAAGATTTAGTAAATTTCACACGCCAAATGATACCAACGTGTATGTTTAGAAAATACTTACAGTCTTTACGGTTTCAGGTATATTACTTAAATCGTTTAACACCGGGCTTGCCGTGGCATCCGCTTCGTCCATATTATTAGCTGATCCGATTGTATCTTGATTATTTAAAATACTTAAATCGTTTTGTGCTTTTGATGTCATAGATGTACTACTTATAACATCAGATTCACCCATCATATTTACAGGAACAGCATAAGGATTGAGATATGTTCTGTTCCCTTTTTTCCATAGCAGCTTTTTATCGAAGTGCTCACTACATATTTTTGAGGTTTGGAATCCAACCTGTTCTTTTGGTAGCCGCAACCCACACACTACGCAGCTCAGGATCGCAAGGAAATCTAAAAACGATGTCCAAAATACATATACTTAAAATTGACAAACAATGATTATCAAAACTTTTGGGTAATTTTCCACCAAAAAGCAGCAACACTGACTTGTGAGGTTATGTTACCAAAAACATTAAAAATCTTACATATTTAACAAAATCATGATGACTCATGTTATATTTCTCAAAAAGTACTTCAAAGTCAGTATAGATGACTATGTTTGGCAAGGAAAAAGGTCAAGAATAATGATTACTTACGAATGAAAAGACAACCCACTGATTTTTCTCTCGCTATCACTTTTGCAGCCTTTTATGCTACACCGCACCATTTTCCATGGATGTACACATCTAACAGTCACTATATTGACACAAATAGTTTAATGTATTTGCAAAAACAAATGAAAAACTGTAAAAAATTGTTTCGTCACCTCAGCAAACGTCAAAGTTTGTTTAGCAACTGAGTTGCTGGCCTTGAAAAAAACGGCACGCAGTGAGAGACAAAAAACAACTCTCTTCGTCCTTTTTTTTTATCAGCAACTCGTATATGACTATCCTTTACTAGTGTAAGTGAAATAAAAAATGTCAATCAGTCTATACTTTTCTCTGTCTACGAGTTAAAGTGTTACTTGTCAAATGATTGTCTGTGCCACTGTCATGATCATAGACTACTTAGGTTTCGAGTATTAGAAAAGAAAACGAGTGGTTTGAATCACTCGTTGCAGAATCGCATACGAATGAGTATTCAAAAATTGAGATTTTGGGATTTCGTGTGCGAAAGTTGCATTTTCGTATGTGAATTCGGAAACAAGCGATTCATAAATACGACTCCTGGTTCGGAGACTTCTTAGAAAACGGGGCCATTGGTTCCGGTCACTGTATCTTATACGGTCATCATCTCTCTAGCCTTATCCCGTATCTCACGGGGTCGGCTACCTAATCTAGGGGATTGTACGAGGGTACTGGTATTTACACAGAGCGACTGCCATCTGACCTCCGCAACCCAGAAGGGAAACCAGACCCAATCCTACTGTATCTTATACGGTATCTGTATCAATTTCAGAGGTGTATTGTTTTAAATATCAGATTTGACACAATGGTTGCAGAACTAAGCTAATCATAGAAGTTTCCACCCAAACTCAACCTTTTCCTAGTCCATACTAGTCTCACTCACTCACTCTTTAGCGTATCCCCTCACGCTCGTCGCCCAATGGTGGTATCTGAGTTTTTGCGCGTTCACGATTTATTTTAATATTATATTAATTATCACGGTCTAGTGAGAACATACGTCTCAAAGCTGAACATAAAAATAATAATAAACTGTTATGATTTTGAATTAAACCGGAAGTGTATGTACCGTTAACTGTAAACAGTCAATTTATTTTACTCCTCTGTTTCCTATTGCCTGGTTGACTGGAAGATATTGCTACACTAGCAATAAGGCCGCCAATTGTACTATTTTTCTTTTTAGCAATTTGTAATTTCTGTGTTTTTGTGCAATAAAGTAAGTATTGTATTGTATTGTAAACATTTCGTGGCTTACGCTCGTCCCTCGTTTCTAAGCGAATGATAAAAAATATATTATGGTTTTTCATAAAACATGATTCATACTTTATATTGCCTCCGTGGTCTAGTGGTCAGAGCCATGGGCTCACGGTTCGGAGGTCCTGTGTTCGATTCCAAGGGGGGGCTCAAAACTTTAATTTGTCAATTTATCACTCTGTGAGATTTTCCCGTTTGTTTGGGACAATGCAGGCTGAATCACCTGATTGTCTAGAATAAAAAAGCATGGCACGTTAAGTTGTCGGTCCCGGTCGCTGTCTTTAATAGTGGTCGTTACACAAAACCATGTCAGAGGCCTGCTGCGCTATTAGGCGGTTTAAAACTCTGACACCAGGGTCCATCGGGTCGATAAACTGGACACCCAAACAACAGAAGAAGAAGATAACAACATCATTACATAGTATAAAACAAAGTCACTTTCTCTGTCCCTATATCCCTATGTATTCTTAGATATATAAAACTACGCAACGGATTTCGATGCGGTTTCTTTTAATGGATATTGTAATTCAAGAGGAAGGTTTATATGTATAATACATGCAGAATATAGTAGAGAAACACTGATGATTTCCGTGCAAAGCCGGGGCGGGTCGCTAGTTACCTATATTCCTAATAGGGTTAGACAGATCCTAAACAAATGTCGTTACGCCACCTTTGACAAAGTTTTGAGGGTTATTTAAGATAGATTTGTAGGTATATTGCTAAAGTGGCAGGTTAGCCCATCGCCTAAATTACAATATACTGCAACCCTCAGATCCCCTAGCTGGTTTTTACAGCATGCCCGGAAGGAAATGCAGCTGGCACATTCTATGTTTTTCTCTTGCTCCCAGGCCAGCAGGGAAGTAAAACTACTTATCCAGTTCTTTATAAAACGTCACACTAATGAGAGTTCGAAGTGTGTCTACACTGAAACCCACGTCTATTTCTACTGATCATAACCCTTAACTTTATTTGCACTACGGTGGGTATGTCAGGGAAGATAAGTAGCTGGAAAATTCTATATTTTCTATCACTTCAAGTCCAACATGGTAGTAAAGGTTAGACCACACTAGGACGAAGCTGCAGCGGAGCGGCGCCGCGCGGCACTACGCGACAAACGATTCTTTGAATTAAATGTACCGCACTGATGAAAGAAAGAAACATCATTCATACATACATACATACATACATACAGTCACACCTGTATCCCTAATGGGGTAGGCAGAGCGCAAACGACCCAAACAAAGTTCGCTCCGCCACGTCTGACAATGTTTTGAGGGTTATTCAAGATAGATTTGTAGGTATATTGCTGTAGTGACAGGTTGTCAGCCCATCGCCTAAATTGCAATACACTGTAACCCTGGGATCCCTTAGCTGATTTTTACAGCATGCCCGTGAGGAAATGCAGCTGGCCCATTCTAGGTTTTTCTCTCGATCCCAGTCCAGCATTGAAAAATCATTCATTCGGCATAATTGCAGTAAAAAGGTGACAAGAACTGAAGTAAATAAAGACGACCTTACAACTATACCGAAACGGTTCCAACTCAGCATAATGCCATAGCCGGAGCCGTGGCGCTGGTTTGCAATTGGTACCGGTTTGGAGACCGTTGGAGCTATTATATGACTATTATAATTATTACTTACATCAAGCTAGACTTATAAACTTAACTAAAAAAAAAAACAGACAAACAAAAACAAGTTGTGAAAGTAAGATATGAAGAAGAACATCACTATCACTACATAGTATAAAATAAAGTCGCTTTCTCTGTCACTATATCCCTATGTATGCATAAATCTTTAAAACTACGCAACACATTTTAATGCGGTTTCTTTTATTGGATAGAGTGATTCAAGAGGAAGGTTTATATATATATGTATAATACATGCATAATATAGAAGAGAAACACTGATAATTTACGTGCCAAGCCGGGGCGGGTCGCTAGTAAAATAATATAACATAATATTATTTTACTTAGAAACAAGATAACTAGTGTGTGTACTTACAAATTAACAAACTTAAGCGGTAGCGCAGCTGCACGGCGCAGCAAGGAGTGGCAATGTCAGTGCATACATTATGACAGTTTTGTCGCGCCGCTGCAGTGCCGTGCCGTGTCGCGCCGCGCCGCTCCGCTGCAGTTACGTCCTAGTGTGTTATAACCTTAAATACTGCCCGTGCAAACTAGCCGCTTGCGCACGAAAGCGCGCCGGCTGATAAGGTAACAGTTACCTTTATCTGATGGGCGGGGTAAACGCTAGTTATTGTAATTTTTAGGGTTCCTGTGACGAAGGATTCTCGTGTATAAAGAGAAAGAGAATATATCCTTGCCGGTTTTCTTAAAATGTTTCCACCTATTTTCTTCACATGCTGCCTTCCATGCTGGACTGGGAGAGATAGAAAAACATAGCATGTTCCAGCTGCCCTTCCTCAAGGGCATGCTGTAGAAGTCAGCAAAAGGTACTCGAGGGTTACAGTGTATTGTAATTTAGGCGATGGGCTGACAACCTGTCTCTATAGCAATACACTTTTCAATCTAATATTGCCCTCAATTTTTGTCAGACGTGGCGAAAGCGCCTTTTAAGAGTCGTTTAACGCTCTGCCTACCCCGTAACGGATAAAGGCGTGATTTTATGTATGTATGTATGTATTTTCTTCAGCGGAACAATAGGGGTAGGTAATTGCCATTCCGACTCGCCTCTCTTACCTCTTGCCTCGTCTGTTTCTCTAAAAAGTTCCGAGACAAAACATTCCTCACAGAACTCTCCGAAATTTTCTTCTTCGGTAATTAAATTGAGGAACCCTGCCTAGTATATAAAGTTTCGTACCTGCTTATCAAAAGACGATTGCATTTTTTTAATTAAACGTGATAATATGTTAATAGCGTGGAAGTTTTAATGAAAAAACGGTTTTAGTTGTATTTTTGCAAATTATCTGACATTTGCGGCGAACGCAATGATACGCTTTTTATAATTAGGTATATTTTGAAGTTGAAAATAAGTAATTTAGGTCAATTAAAACTTAAAATAAGAACTTAACTTGCTATGGTATTTTTATACTTACTTCGCTGGCTCAGCGACCCGAAGTGGTACATACATACATATCATAATATTTATTAAACAAATTCATTCACTATTCATAAAAATATAATACAATAAGTCAACTTAAAAACTAAACGAAAAGCCCGCCCTGGGTCATTCCCGGTGCAAAGGTGCCCATTACGCTCGCTGCGTTACCACGTTGAACTGCAATAGACAGCCTTTGCAGCAGAAACGCCTCAGCGCGGTTGTCGCAACCTCTCCCCCAAAGGCGGCGCCTAATTTCTCTAAGGAATGACATCCCTTCCGATGCCCAATAACCCAAAATCTCCACTGCCAGGGGAACAAAGTAATATTGGCCCTCCAGTTCCGCATATTTGGTATGTTTTTTAGCTGCTGCAGTTTCAGTTGCTGCGGCGGCTGATCGTACGGTGTTACCCAGGTGGGAGGCAGCAAAAAGTGCTGACGCACGTAGCGTCCCATATAAGGCACTTTCCCCTCTGCCACGGCACCAGTGTAAGCCCGTCCGGCCTTTTGCCGTCTGACTGACTAAGACCCGGTGGCTCCAAGACACACGGTATATTTGCCGAGATCAGTGCTCTCCGGACGATATCGTTGAGAGCGTGGTGACGAGGAAACCTTCCTGAACATCGGCTACAGCTCAAGGCATGATGACCGTTCGCCTCCACTGATTTGTAGGTATATTGCTGTAGTGGCAGGTTGCCAGCCTATTGCCACCTAAATTGCAATATATAGAAACCCTCGGATCCCTTAGCTGGTTATTACAGAATGCCCAGGAGGAAATGCAGCTGGCACATTCTATGTTTTTCTCTGTCCAGCATGGAAGTAATTTAAGTAGCCGACCCCTTGAAATACGGGAAAAAGATCATGAGGTATATCAGAATTTAAAATTAGAAATAGAAAAAGAAAACAATAGAGCTGTTACGTCATAATATTGATACCCTTCTTTATTCAACATAGCGATTCAAAAAGTACAGTGAACTTCTGTAGACATTCGTGTCTACAAACTGATCATTTTGCATATAACATGCGTTGCACATTTTAAACAACGCGCAATCTTCATTCACAACTACAAAGGTGAGGGAACACAGTTATGTTATTGCTATGTTGTTTTACAGTCCAGTGAATTTAAGGTTCGAGAATGCAATCTTTTGGTATCACCAATATCCATTCTTCTATCCTTCCAAGTAAATTTTTCTAGCTAAGGATCGAGCCAAAATGTGCAAAAGACTGGTTGCAAAAAAGAACAGGTAGGTTCCAGTGTTTTTCTTTTTCGTCTGTAGACCACTTCAATAGTCGTTTGACTAGAGAATCCATTCGCTAAGAAGAAGAATAAATAGTATATTGATCAAAAAGTTCCATTACTCCTAATACATTTCTTTCTTTCTATCTTTGGCATTGTTTGCTTAGCAAATATTGTATGAGATAACAGACAAGATAACCGTGATCTTTTCAGTGGAGAATCGTCTTCGTCGACAGGAAAATAGAATGCACGATTATATCAGTTACTGTAGTCATGTTTTACTCTCTGTGCGTTAGAGTATTTTTGTGCAATCTGCCCACATTTTACTCAAAATTTCGTAGACGAAATATCACGATCATATCACATCTATCTATATCTGTATCGTATTCCTTCGACCCTGTGATTGTCGTGCGCAATTTATTGCAACCTTCCAATATCATTTTGTCTAAATTTCCTGGACTAAAGTATGAACAGTGTTATGAAGTATCGCGATCATGTCACATCTGATTGTTCAAGTAGTATCGTGTTCCTTACATCCTGTGAACACCGTATCTCAATGACTGCATCGTTACTTTTGTATGAGAATTGCGAAATGTGTATCACTGTTTGTGTAATGTGTATTCCATGCTGGCCTGGTAGCAAGGGAAAAACATAGAATGTGTCAGCTGCATTTCCCTCCCGGGCATGCTGTAAAAACCAGCTTAGGGATCCGAGGGTTTCATTATATTGTAATTTAGGCGATGGGCTGACAACCTGTCACTACAGCAATATATCTACAAATCTATTTTTAATAACCCTCAAAACTTTGTCAGACGTGGCGCATCGACCTTTGTTTAGGTAGTTTACGCTCTGCCTACCCCATTAGGGTTAAAGGCGTGATTAGTATGTAATGTGTATGTTCAGTTCACTCTTTGTAATATTTTATCTTTATGTTTGCAGCTTAACTACGTAATAAAAAAAAAATACTTTGATGTCAATCCTGACTTACCCAAATTATTTTAACTAAGACTATCATTATAGTACCTAACTGGGTTAGAAATAAAACAGAAGTACAATTACATGGCATGTCTTAAGGCTAATTTTAATATTAACATTGGGCTCGATTCAAGATACCACAGACTAAAACTAAAATTTAAATCTATCTGTCACTTACAAAATAATAAAATTGCAAAAGGACAGGCGATTTATACTCTATTGTATTACACGTTGTCCACTAGATTATGACGCATTTTTGCACGTTTCTGTCTCTGTTACGTTTATCCAATTGCAGTTCTGTCAATTTTATCCGCCATATCATATCACATGTCACCGGATTAAAATGACAGATAACGCATAAAACCACCAACAATAAATCAAAAACCGGAGAGAATAAATCATACATACATACATACATATAATCACGCCTTTATCCCTAATGGGGTAGGCAGAGCGTAAACAACCTAAACAAAGGTCGTTCCGCCACGTCTGACAAAGTTTTGAGGGTTATTTAAGATATATTTGTAGGTATATTGCTGTAGTGACAGGTTGTCAGCCCATCGCCTAAATTACAATATACTGAAACCCTCGGATCCCTTAGCTGGTTTTTACAGCATACCCGGGAGGAAATGCAGCTGGCACATTCTATGTTTTTCTCTCGCTCACAGGCCAGCATGGAAGAACATGGCAGCATGGTAGTATCATCAGCCTGCATGAAATCTTCGTGCCATCTAACTGCATCCGTGGTCTAGTTGCTAGTGTGATGGACTCCTGATCCGGAGGTCCTGGGTTCGAAACACAAAGTTGATATTTGAGAATTTATCACTTTGTGATTTTTTCCCCAGTTTGGTTAGGGCATTGCAGGCTGAATCACCTGATTGTACGAAAAGAAAAAGATTTCGTGCTCCGGAGGGCACGTTAAGCCGTCGGTCCCGGTCGCTGTCTTTGATAGTGGTCGTTACTCAAGCCATGTCAGAGACCTGGTAGTTGTGCTACTAGGCGATTTAAAAACTCTGACACCAGGGTTCATCGGGTCGATAGACTCGATACCCACTCGACAGAAGAAGATCATCAGCGAAAGTCACATAAAAATAAATGATACATACATACATACATAAATCACGCCTTTATCCCTCACGGGGTAGGCAGAGCGTTTAACACCTCGTAAAAGGCGCTTTCGCCACGTCTGACAAAAATTGAGAGCAATTTTAGATTGTAATATGTATTGCTTTAGTGACAGGTTGTCAACCCATCGCCTAAATTACAATACACTGTAACCCTCGAGTCCCTTTTGCTGACTTCAACAGCATGCCCGGGAGGAAGGGCAGCTGGAACATTCTATGTTTTTCTATCTCTCCCAGTCCAGCATGGAAGAAAAATAAATGATTACCTACCTATATAGGTAATACAACAACTTTTACAATGTAGTACATATTTATGTTTCTTAGATAGCACCAAGCAGTAAATTCAATAGTGCGATTACGATTTACTTTTTGCTCCACGTAAAAATGATTACTGTAGTGATTATCATTAGTTGATTATGATTATGAGGCTGAAATCTGTAATTTAAATAGCATTTACAACTGATTGTTTCCGGTGTTTTAAATAGATAATTTGTCCAGTTAACTTGAAGGCAAATTGATAATAGTTTATTTTTGTTAATGTTCAAGTCCCTATTACAGAATTTTACATACAAATACCAGGAGTAGGTTCTGGTCCTCGAGAATTTAAATTGAGTTTGCCTCGAATCGAAAAGAAGATGAAGAAGGGACAGCGTCCCGCAAACTGAAAGGGGTTGCTCATTCAACGACACTGTACAACTATCAGCAGGTTTTTTTTTCAGGAAGTGAAAACATACAAAATTTCCATACAAAATGTTAACCTCGATCAGACAATTTGTACAGAAAAGCATTTTTTTTAACTTCCTTTAAAAATCCTGCTAATAGTTGTTGACTGAACTGAACCCCTATCGGGACGCTGGCCCTTACACCCGGTATAGAAACACGCGTTTACATTCCATATGGGGCAGGAAAAGCATCAACATGTCAACAGCGTCATATTCCTAGTGCGGTCTGACCTTAATGTTAATTTTGTGTCTGATAATTTCTTTCTTCCATGCTGGACTGGGAGAGATAGAAAAACATAGAATGTTCCAGTTGCCCTTCCTCCCGGGCATGCTGTAGAAGTCAGCAAAAGGGACTCGAGGGTTACAGTGTATTGTAATTTAGGCGATGGGCTGACAACCTGTCACTATAGCAATATACATTACAATCTAAAATTGCCCTCAATTTATGTCAGACGTGGCGAAAGCGCCTTTTACGAGGAGTTTGACGCTCTGCCTACCCCGTAAGGGATAAAGGCATGATTTTATGTATGTATGTATGATAAAATTCTGGTGATTAATTTCTGTTAAATGTCTTTGTGTGTTCTACCTATTTTAAAAATTGCAATACCTACACTGACACCCTCGGTTTTTTCTACTAGATTTTACAATTTGGGGAGAGAAGCAGATGATACATTCTATATTCTTTCGTTTTCAGTTCACCATGGTCGTTAAAATTACTTATCACAAAAAAAAAATATTATGTTTAGGTCATGCATTCAACAGATTTCAGTGTTAGGCCTGCAATCAAAGAACATTAAGGCCCGAATTGATAAACAGAGAAATTGAGACTGACAGCTAGTTTGAGTTCGTATCAGTAATGTCATTTCAGTACAATATGGCTTGCAAACGCATACTAACAATATTATGTATGGTTTTTACTGAAATGATATTTCTGATCCGAACTTAAACTAGCTGTCATTTTCAAGTGCTGAATTTATTCTGACTTAGGCCCGTATTTATTACTTAAATTATTACACTTGGTTTTTATTTTTACACACTTTGCACCTTCTTTAATAATAGTTTTAAGTGAAAGCTTAACCAGCTAATTATAACCTCAGGTTATCTTACATCTCAGGTTAACGAAGGGAAGCCCATTCGAAAAACGCAAGAAGTTAATTTATTAATATTCTTACGGTAATTAGGTCGGGGAAGCGATTATTTTGCGTCAAGTATTTTTTACACTTCCATGCTGGACTGGGAGCGAAAGAAAAACATAGAATGTGCCAGCTGCATTTCATTCCGGGCATGCTGTAAAAACCAGCTAAGGGATCTGAGGGTTTCTGTATATTGCAATTTAGGCGATGGGCTGACAATCTGTCACTACAACAATATACCTACAAATCGATATTAAAAAACCCTCAAAACTTTGTCACTCGTGTCAGAACGAACTTTGTCTAGGTCGTTTACGCTCTGCCTACCCATTTAGGGATAAAAACGTGATTATATGTATGTATGTATGGATCTACATGCATACACACTGAGTCTTTTGCGGGTACGTAGACCGTCAAATGCTTACGAAAAGTCGAATATCTGACAAAGTTTAAGGAGCATGTTAAAGTATGTTTTGCTCTAGTGACGGATTGTCAGTAGCCTTTTGGTCCAAAATTTTAGAAAACTAAAAATTTACGCTACTTTTACTGATTCTTGCAGTATAAAGGATAAATATCTGGTACGTTCTATGTTTCTTACAAATTATAATCATAAAAATATCTTTAATAATTTCATCTACGCGAAATACGAACCCAAGATCTACATGTTCCGTGCCGCAGCTCTCCCAACCAATCTCCCATGGATCAGCCAACTGCGCGGAACTAGTTTTTAGTGCCTAAGTGCACTCGATAAACCTTAAATCTCTTATTATGATGGGATAGATTGAATGACACCAGAGAGAAATCAGACACAGGACCTACTATTTACATGCCCATCCGACAGCAAGGTTCATCTTACTTTTCAGACAATCAGGTGAGTATCCTGCATTGTCCTAAGCAAACTTGGAAAAATCTCACATAGTGATAAATTATCAGATATCAACATCCCCTTGGGATATCGAACCCCAGGACCTTCAGATCGTGGGCCAATTGCTTTGACCATTAGACCAAGGAGGCAGTTAAAAGTCGGAGCTCTATCGACAATACTGCATTTTTTTTTATTTCACTCACCATAGAGCATTGTATCACGTATGTCGTGCCAATGGGCGGACGGCGGCCAATATACAAGAATTGAACCCGTGACCACAGCGTTGCGTACCAAAGCACTTACCAACTGAGCCACGCACCACCATAGAGCATTGTATTACGTATGTCGTGCCAATGGGCGGAAGGCTGCCAATATACAAGAATTGAACCTGTGACCACGGCGTTGCGTACCACAGCACTTACCAACTGCTCCATCGAACCACCATAGAGCATTGTATCACGTATGCCGTGCCAATGGGCGGAAGGCTGACAATATACAAGAATTGAACCCGTGACCACAGCGTTGCGTACCACAGCACTTACCAACTGCTCCATCGAACCACCATAGAGCATTGTATCACGTATGTCGTGCCAATGGGCGGAAGGCTGCCAATATACAAGAATTGAACCCGCGACCTAAGATTTCCCTACCACAGCACTTACCAACTGAGCCATCGAACCACCATAGAGCATTGTATCACGTATGGCGTGCCAATGGGCGGAAGGCTGCCAATATACAAGAATTGAACCCGCGACCACGGTGTTCGGTACCACAGCACTTACCAACTGCTCCATCGAACCACCATAGAGCATTGTATCACGTATGCCGTGCCAATGGGCGGAAGGCTGCCAATATACAAGGATTGAACCCGCGACCACAGCTTTGCGTACCACAGCACTTACCAACTGCTCCATGGAACCACCATAGAGCATTGTATCACGTATGGCGTGCCAATGGGCGGAAGGCTTACAATATACTTATCAATGGTAGATAATAACACCACAATTATACTATGCTTACTAGCTATTCTCCCTGTGGCTTCATCCGAGGCTAGAATATTACATACATACATACATACATATAATCACGCCTTTATCCCTAATGGGGTAGGCAGAGCGTAGACGACCTAAATGAAGGTCGTTTCGCCACGTCTGACAAAGTTTTGAGGGTTATTTAAGATAGATTTGTAGTATATTGCTGTAGTGACAGGTTGTCAGTCCATCGCCTAAATTACAATATACTGAAACCCTCAGATCCCTTAGGTGGATTTTACAGCATGCCCGGGACGAAATGCAGCTGGCACATTCTACATTTTTCTGGCACATTAGTCTAGCATGGAACAAAATAAATTTTTACCGTGGTAATAAGTTATTTTCCTGTGGTAAAATAACTAACTAGCCTTTGAGTGGCCGTGTAAGCAAAACTATATTTTAACCCTTGGAAATGCAACATTTATACCATGGTAAATAAAGAATTAAAAAAGAAAATTAGGAAAATTCCCGGTGGTATATCTTTCCACTGGGTGATGTGTTTATTTTAGCCAAACGTGGCTTGATGAGTTTTCCCGTGGGAAACATAAAATTTACGGCATAGACTAGGTTGTTCAAGAATCAGGATTCTTTTCAGGATGCGTTGCGTTTCTACTGGTTGATAAAAAAAAACTGTCTAGTAGATTTCGAATTTATTGGTAACAAACCAACAAACAAACCTACATATAATCACGCCTGGATCCCTAATTGGTTTGGCAGAGCGTAAACGACCTAAACAAAGGTCGTTCCGCCACGTCTGACAAAGTTTAGAGGGTTATTTAAGATGGATTTGTAGGTATATTGCTGTAGTGACAGGTTGTCATCCTATCGCCTAAATTGCAATATACAGAAACACTCGGATCCCTTAGCTGATTTTTACAGCATGCCTAGGAGGAAATGCAGCTAACACATTTTTATGTTTTTCTCTCGCTCCCAGTCCGGGAGAGAACAAACAAACATACATACAGTTTTTTCTTATATAGTATAGTTATTGTGTAGATGTAGATACTCCATAGGTACAGCGTTCCTAGAAAGCAGTTCTCATAGTAGAGCCGATTTCTACACTATTGTTCTGGGTTACATGTATTGAGGTAGTAAATAGGGGCGTAGGGATGGGATGTCGCTATACCGTTTCGGATATACGGGGTGTAAGGGACAGCGTCCCGCAAACTGATAGGGGTTGCTCAGTCAACAACAATGAACAACTATCAGCCGGATTTTTTTCAGGAAGTAATTTTTTTTCTATGGTGTGTTGTTAGTTGTTCAGTTTCGTTGATTTGAGGAACCCCTATCAGTTTGCGGGACACTGTCCCCTTACACCTGGTATCTATTAAAAAATGTAGTAAGCAAAATTTTATAAAAATATCTTTAATGGAAAGGGATGCTCATCGCTATACCAAATTTTGTATTTCTTTGAAAAGATGAAAAATAAACGAAATCAAATTTATTTTTTTAGTATAGGAAGCTGATTTAAATGTGACAAAGGTTTTAATTATCGAAAAACATTAAAAAAGATTTTTTTTTTCGCCTAGAAATCGAAATTATTTTCAGTCAAATTTTAAAGAATATCTCTAAATTTCTACACAATACTTAAATCCACTTACAACACCAAAAAGTTGCCTTGGACTGCGTTAAACATGTATTTTTTTATATTTTACTTCAGAGACCTACTCATCATCATCATCTCCCTAGCCTTATCCCGTATCTCACGGGGTTGGCTTAATAATCTAGGGGATTGAACGAGGGTACTGGTTTTTACACAGAGCGACTGCCATCTGACCTCCGCAACCTAGAAGGGAAACCAGACCCAATCCTAGATTAGGTCAGAATTTTCAAGCCGCCAATTCTTAGCACTGGCCTCTGATATGGCTTAACGACTAATATCTACGGTTCTACGGTATTAAACGATATTAACCGGGACCAACGGCTTAACGTGCCTTCCGAAGCACGGAAAAAGCACCGAATAAACGTACATATGAAATTCGAAAACCGAAAAACACATTGGTACGTGGTGGGATTCGAACCACGAGCTCAGGAGGCAGCGGCCCTATCCATTACACCATCAGACTCTTATGGAGACCTACTCATATCCCTATTTTTAAGCAGTAATGTTAGTTAGCTTGAGTGAGTGTTTTGTGAAAAATTAAAAATATGAGCAGCCTCTTGCTTTTAGTTTAGGAAGCTGATATTTTGCAATAATAATAATATGGATATAATTAACAAAATAGGAGGGTGGCTAATACGTTAAGTTAAAAAAGTACTTTTTGATTCACCCTAACTTACAGTGCTATTTTATTTCTGAAAATATAAGAAATAACAGATCAAAAATTCAACCGCTGACGAATAATAAACAGCAGAATTCGTCGCTCGGGACATGGTTGCTGTAGCTTAAGTAGTGGTTAAGGAGCGTTTTGCCGGTTTTCCAAAGACGCGGGTTCAAAGCCCGTCAGCGGTAGAATTTTTGATTTGTTATTTCTCTGGCGAGTAAGTTCTTTGGGTTCTTCGAAAGGCACGAAAAACTATAGCCAATTTTTATAAACTTTATAAAACGAGGCATATTTTGGATATTAAATTTGTTACCCGAAAGCTAACTTTAAAAAAATACTTCTAAGAAAGTGTTTGATCTCTGCAAGATTTGAGTAGGTACGAATTAAACCTTCTAAAGAGAGTTCTACTTCTGTAGGTAGATGTAGGTAGGGTATTTATGTTATTAATTTACGACGTACTAACATCAGTTTTCTTTAATCTTTTTATTTTCGTATAGTTAATATCCGAATGAGAAATTACATTTGTCCCATCACTAGTAAATACTAATGATATTAATCAGTGCGGATTAATCGACAAATAATTATACGTTACACGTCAATACAATTACAGCTGAATACTATGTAGGTACTTTATTTGACATGTCTCTATTGAACTGTAGGCAAAAGACATTACTACAATTTTCTTTGCACGCAATGGACAACTTACGCTCTAAGAAGGTTACCTTATTATAGTTTTCTTTTTATTTGTGATGGATTTGCTCTTGAAATTATTCAAGGCTAAAGGGATCCAGATACTGATATTGATAGTTGACGATGGAGTGACTGGCGTTCCATAATTACATACATAAAATCACGCCTTTATCCCTTTTGGGGTAGGCAGAGCGCAAAACGCCTCGTAAAATGCGCTTTCGCCACGTCTGACAAAAATTGAGGGACATTTTAGATAGTAATATGTATTGCTATAGTGACAGGTTGTCAGCCCTTCGCCTAATAATTACAATACACTGTAACCCTCGAGTCCCTTTTGCTGACTTCTACAGCATGCCCGGGGGAAGGGCAGCTGGAACATTCTATGTTTTTCTATCTCTCCCAGTCTAGCATGGAAGACTGTCGTTCCACTGTGACGAAACACATCAAACTGCTTAGCATCAAAATCCCTTGAGATAGTAAGTTCAAGTCAGTCGGATTTTGAAGTCTATACCACGCACATCACGCAGGTTCAGTTTTTTTAATAGATACTTACTGAGCAATCTTGAACCCCTTCTGTCTATCTATGAACACGTTCTAAAAACCGTTACAAAATCATCATCATTGGCTCTTTAAGTATAGTATAATAGACTACAAGTATCGTAAAGTCCGTTACCGCTGTGTCAGATACACTTGACCTTTGCTACAACACCACCATCGTTCAAACACCAGTTTTTTGCACTTCCATTTTCTTTTAATCTACACGGGGAGTGATAACAAACATACTACCAACTGCTTTTCTTTCCAGCCATATTACTGTAAAGGTTTTGGATAGACTGACACCCTGTCACTGCCTACAGCAATTCACACTCCTATCTGAAATCACGCGTTTAAAAATAATCCGATACTACGGAACATTTCTAACCAGTTTTCCACAAAGTTAGAAGCTTTGCCTACCTTGTAACCGATACAGGCGTGATTATTTTATACTAAACAAGTCTCAAAGTCCGTTACCGGTCGGCCATACACAACTGACCTTTGTTTGTGGAAAACACCTGTTTTTTGCACTTCCATTTTCTTATATTCTAGACCGGGGTTGATAAAAAAAGTGTACCAACTGGTTTTCTTGTCGGAATATTGTACTTATTTTTATTTTGGAAATATACGATGCCACGAAATACACGAAAGTGACGATGCAGACGATGTTGGAGCATATTTGCCTAGATCATACCTATTCACTCTCGCCTTAAAAAGACCCTTGTTACAACGTTCCTTAGCCGTTCGCATTAAAATTGTTCAGAAAATCATCACAGATTTGAGGGTTTTTGATGGGTCCTGAACCCATAACAATATGGCCATATTTCAAGTCTTCTGTCAGTAAAGGAGTTTTTGACGGGCTGCCTACCCCATCTTGTAATTAACAAGTCTTATAAAAGCCGTTACCGCTCGGTCACACACACCTGACCTTTGCTTGTGGAAAACACCTGTTTTTTGCACGATCAACGGAATTAAACTGCATAACTTTATACAGAAATGTCATCGTTTCCGGTGTGATCGCTCCTTTATGATAGAGGTGGCGTGGAGACGGTCAAAATAAAAATAAAATACAAATATGGTCATAATCATAACTTTTGCAGTTCAAGTGTTGTCGCTGATTTTACTACCTTATGTTCGGGCAGAAAGTTGAATGTTTATAAGTAAATCATAGAATTTAAATTGTATGTAGGTTGTAGGCAGAGCATCAAAAGTTTTGCGACACCTGATTTTGTAAGCCAAGAGAATAGAACGCTAAAAATCAGAAGTAAACTTCTTTTTACGTTCCAGAAGCTATATTTTATTTAGTGTACCATTGTTAAAGTGTTGCTTTTTAATGGTATTTGTTATTTAGAACACTTGTTCTAGTTACACAATATTTCTTTCAAAATGAATTTAAAAGTACAAGCTTTGAATTACAAATAACATCAGTTTTAACAAGTGCCGACAATCGGAAGTATAGTATTTTTAAACAAACTATTTATAGGATTTTTGATCAAAGAAAACCGTACTAAAAAACAAAACAAAAACAAAACAAAAATCTATTTATAGCTAGGTTTACATTAATACTTAACAAATATATCTATGGTTCCTGGTCCTCAAACTAGGATCCCCGGTACTATGAGGGACCAGGTCCTTCAATCCGTTTGCAGTTTTAGTTTTAATTAAAGAAAAGAGCCGAGTAAACTAAATTTATAAAAACTTACATATTAAAAAGCATCGGTGGGTATGTTCCGATCATGCGGACTATCAAGCAGTTGATATTTGATAATTTATCACTTTGTGAATTTTTCCCCAGTTTGGTTAGGACATTGCAGGCTGAATCACCTGATTGTCC
Source organism: Scrobipalpa costella (assembly GCA_949820665.1). NCBI lineage: Eukaryota > Metazoa > Arthropoda > Insecta > Lepidoptera > Gelechiidae > Scrobipalpa > Scrobipalpa costella. The sequence goes on along the minus strand of OX463320.1, from coordinate 3,757,725 downwards.
GAAAAAGAAAAAGATTTCGTGTTTCGGAGGGCACGTTACGCCGTCGTCCCGGTCGCTGTCTTTGATAGTGGTCGTTACTCAAACCATGTCAGAGGCCTGATAGTTGTGCTACTAGGCGGTTTAAAAACTCTGACACCAGGGTTCATCGGGGCGATAGACTCGATACGATCAAGCACTAAACAACATCTCCGACAACTGTACTTTGCGGCTACGAACAGAGGAATAACATAGGTTTTCATTGCAAGATTGGGCCAGTCAGCTGCAAATTATAAGTTACTAGAGCCACTCCATTCATTTTTGTCTATTTAGTCTAGCGTAGGTCACACAGGTCCTTCGTCCTGATCGGTTATGGTTCACAACCCCTGATCTAAGCACGCCATTGCAGAACTCCTTCATAAATATACAGGATGTTAATAACAATCAGCTGTCTGATTTATAATTTACTTTGGCTAGTTCATCTCCGTAGCCTTATTCCGTATCTCACGGGGTCGTCTACCTAATCTAGGTGACCAGTACCCGTTCTACTGGTTTTTACACAGAGCGATTGCCATCTGACCTCCGCAACCCAGAAGGAAAACCAGACAGAATCCTAGATTAGGTCAGAGTTTTCAAGCCGCCAATGCTTAGCACTGGCCTCTGACATGGCTTAACGACTAATATCTACGGTATTAAACGATATTAACCGGGACCAACGGCTTAACGTGCCTTCCGAAGCACGGAAAAAGCGCCAAATAAACGTACATATTAAATTCGGAAACCAAAAAACACATTGGTACGTGGTGGGATTCGACCCACGACCTCCCGCTCAGGAGGCAGCGGCCCTATCCACTACACCATCGGGATTTAATTTTGCTAGTTGTCTAGGTCTATTTTTATCAAATAAAAGCACTTGCTTGCTCTTGATTTTGGCCCGAGTTTAACACGAGAGTCTAGGTAATGTAAATCTCTTGAAATTTCCTAAGTTATCAAAGCTATATCTAAACTCTAAACTGATTCTACGACAGAACAATCGAGTCAGTTAAAAAAACACAATTTATAGTAAGACCACAAATATACATCACATAGGTCAGGTAGCTCGTTAAATAACAACACTAGTCTTGGGGGGTGTAAATAGGAAATTCCTAAGTCTGAAGGGTAGTTGTAGGGTTAGATATTAAATAGGAATCTAGAATTACTAAACTGTGTTTAGATTTGTACGCTATGTAGGTAGCTTATATCAGAATCATTTAATTTATGTATTTTGTAAAGTATTTCATGGCTAATATTTTTTTCTTTATTTACGGGTTCAGTGATGACTTTATACAATACATACAGAAATCACGCCTTTATCCCTAATCGGGTAGGCAGAGCGCCAGCGCCCCAAACATAGGCCGTAGCGCCACGTCTGACATGTTTTGAGGGTTGTTTATTTAAGATATTTTAGATCTGTATGTTGCTGTAGTGACAGGTTACCTGCCCATCACCTAAATTACAGTACTTCGAAACTTTTAGCTGGTTTTCACAGCATGCTTGGGAGGAGATGCAGCTGGCATATTCTATGTTTTTCTATTGCTCCCAGTCCAACATGGAAGAACGGTAAAGTGATGACTAAGTGTAAGAAATATACTTAGATACTTTGATAATTTCTCATTGCAGTTTAGTGATCGATAGGTCGTCGGCATAAAGCATAAAAAAACAACAAATCATAAACCCTACAATCTCTACTAAATAAAATTCAATATTCAAAAAAAGGGCAAAATGCTAAATTTCTTCCATGCTGGACTGGAGCGAGAGGAAAACATAGTATGTGCCAACTGCATTTTCTCCCGGGCATGCTGTAAAAACCAGCTAAGGGATCCGAGGATTTCAGCATATTGCAATTTAGGCGACAATCTGACAATCTCTCACTACAAATAAACTTTCAAATCTATCTTAAATAACACTCAAAACTTTGTCAGACATGACGGAACGACCTTTATTTAGGTCCGTGATTATATGTATGTATGTAAAATGCAAACAATGATGAAATCCTAAGCTATGCGTACGCGCATGGTCTAATAACTGGAATCTGCATCATAGTTTTTGTGAAAGACTTCGTAACTCTGTCAGGTTGATATGTGTTGTGTCTCCATGCTTCTCACGCAATGAGACCACTTGTTTAGATGTGGTTTAGACAGACAATGCTGGCAGTCATTGCAATATCTTCACGTAGTTTCAGAAAAACATTGGCACCTGGAGCATATTCGTAATTTATTTATTTATGGACATAATCAAGGATTGATCCAGGTTTTTTTTTTATAGGGGGGGAGGCACAAGTATATACTGTGCTTCTAAGTATATTATTATGCTGTGATGGAACCACTACAGTACAAAAAAGAAGTTCATCACGCGCCCAAATAAAAATATACATACATACATACATACATAAATCACGCCTTTATCCCTTACGGGGTAGGCAGAGCGTTTAACGCCTCGTAAAAGGCGCTTTCGCCACGTCTGACAAAAATTGAGGGCAATTTTAGATTGTAATATGTATTGCTTTAGTGAATAAAAATATGCTTTTTTCATAAGCTGTTTTCTTCCATGCTGGACTGGGAGCGATAGAAAACATAGAATGTTCCAGCTGCCCTTCCTCCCGGGCATGCTGTAGTCAGCAAAAGGAATTCGAGGGATACAGTGTTTTGTAATTTAGGCGACAGGCTGACAACCTGTCACTACAGCAATACACATTACAATCTAAAATTGCCCTCAATAGTTGTCAGACGTGGCGAAAGCGCCTTTTACGAGGATTTTTACGCTCTGCCTACCCCGGAAGGGATACATCACATCTCCCTAGCCTTATCCCGTATCTCATGGGGTCGGCTTCCTAATCTAGGAGATTGAACGAGGGTACTGATTTTTACACGGAGCGACTGCCATCTGACTTCTGCAACCCAGAAGGGAAACCAGACCCAATCCTAGATTAGGTCAGAGTTTTCAAGCCGCCAATGCTTAGCACTGGCCTCTGAAAAGGCTTAACGACGAATTACTACGGTATTAAATAATATGAACCGGGACCAACGGCTTAACGTGCCTTCCGAAGCACGGAAAAAGCGCCGAATAAACGTACATATGAAATTCGAAAACCGAAAAACACATTGGTACGTGGTGGGATTCGAACTCTCCCCCGTTCAGGAGGCAGCGGCCCTATCTACTACACCATCGCGCTCATTGACAGCATACTCGTAATAATCAAGGACGGATCCAGGTTTATCTCTACAGTACAAAAAAAAACACTTCTTCACGTGCACCCGTGCCCTAATAAAAATATTCATTTTTCAGATGCTGTTTTTATCTTATTCCATAAACGTTTTTGATAAAAGACACACTTGCGAGGAGATGAGCTGTGTATAGACACATTGGAAGCTGGCTTATAGTAGCCACCACAGCTCATCTCCTCGCAAGTTCTACTATTAAAATTACCATCTCAACAACCTCTAAAAATTATCGAACCCGAAACCCTCCATATCACACCTAACAGCACCACCCAACTAACCAGACTAGACGAAACAATAAATGGTAAAAAGCATTGATTCCCACCATCAGACGCAGACTTTCGCCCGATACCATCGAACCGCTGGTTTATATAAGCTACTCTGTAACAGTGTTTCTTCTGTCAACCTACTTTGAAGGAACTGCTGGGTGTACACTCAACCTCATGTTTTTATTAAAAAATGAAATGGGTTTGCTCTCGACTCTAGACACTAGGTCAGGAATGACCGTGACAGAGTCGACAATGGAGTGAGCTCATTCAGAAGATGCCTGTTATGGCACTGGCAATCACACGCACCTACGGAATACAGCAAGCTATTTGGGCCGGATTTCGGTGAGAGGGCCCTTGCGGAGCCTACCACCGCTTTGTTGGGATCGTTCAGCCGGACTTATTCAGAATTCATTCATTGTTGTAGGACTTAACTGTCAGATACATCATACATCGTCCCATACCTGATAAGGACTAAAAAACTGTAAGATGCAACATCCTAATACGGTTCTGCCGCTTTCTCGCGGCAGAGAATTAACCAACGTGGTTTGAAGCCTATTTCCTTCTTCTTAACAACCTAAAAAAAAAACGAAATTCAAAGCAGTAAACACCATATCTTTCGAAAAGTTATGATTTGCTGTTCAAAGGTTGAACCTCTGCTAATTTACAAGGAGAAAGTAACTTACTTACCATAAAATACGTTGGTCTCGATTGTGTGTTCAGATTTAGATAAGTCTTAGTCACTTTGGGTTAAGAAAGGTCCAGGTTATAATAAATAATTTACAATGTTATTCATTGACTGAGCAATGAGAACCAGTGGTCATATTTGTCTTCATAAACAACCTTCATTTTTCACCTCTGACATTAAATACTATCTCTATAGCCATAACGATAAATTTAGTATTATTAACTAGCTTACCTAGCGTGTTCAGGGCGTAGACTTGAGGTCTTCACACATTACATTCAACTTCATAGTCAAAGTGAAAGTTTGAGTGAAGTCATAATTTAGCGTTGATTCAAATATAAAAATCTTTAATCACGTGACTTTACGAGACGATGAACAACCCCAACGACACAGGTGTAAGAGTTTTTTAAACCCCATCTGAGATGGTTTTGTGTGACAACTATTATTAAAAACTGTGAGACTGATATCCTTTTTTTTGACAGACATTTTCTTATCTTTAAAATTATTCTCAAAATGTCCCTATTAACGTGTAATATTTCACAAAATTACATATTAATAAATATCAACTTCGTGTTCCTTTTATCGAAATCAAACTCACGGTGTCTTGCTCCACATTCCAAGGCACAAATCACTAGCCGGTCGGTCGGACGGTCTCAGTCTCATGTGCGATGATCTTTATAGTCCTAGAGCCGTTGACCTATCGCCTGACCGGCCGCACTACAATAAGCATTTCAAGTCTTTTAATACACCACTAAGAATGTTAGTTCTGCCGCTTTAGCACCGAGCCGGTTAATAAGTTTCACGTTATGTGTAGAATCCGTTTAGCCGTCGTTAGGTTGTAGAAAAGTTCGTGGCGAGTAATTTCGTTAATTCGTTAAAGGTAAAACATTGTTTTTGTGCTTCATTTGTGAACACCTTTTGTTAGACTTAGTTTAATTTTAATTTTTTTTGTAACAATTATCTTGCACACGTTCTTCAAGATTAATGTAGAATAACAAATTAGGTAATATAAGAAACAGCGATGATGCGTCAACCACAATGAACTAGAATTTTAAAAAAAAGTTGAGATCATACAAGTATTCTAGAACTAGGTTTTGCTGTGTTACGGCGGCTTTGTCGAGATGGATCACTAGGATGTAGATCCAGGCCTAACAGAAACATGTAAACAGAATTATACAATTGACTGTACCACACAAGATGTTGGCTCTATAATTATTTAATCTATCCCCCATCTGATCACCTGAATGTGTCTTTTTTTCTTATTTTTTACCGTTTGTCTAAACAATCACACATCTAGAGTATATGAAGATAATTGTAGTCATTCGAATAATTGTTGGTTTTCATTCGGTTTTCTTTTTCCATTAAAATCGCTCACATGACAGCATTGTTTGGGTTCGTCTCTCAATTATTATTGATGTGTTATTGTGAACTGTCAATACGCTAATGTCTGAAATGTCATTGTGTTTATTATTAATTGCTGATTGATTGCTACTGTGGGTAGAGTTTTAGAGTTTCGAACCAGAAGTTTGAAAGGGACCAACAATTATTTAAATAGATTTGGTCTTTAGGTCAGCGGTATATTTGGTAATGAACTGCCTCCGTGGTCTAGCGGTCTGAGCCATGGGCTCTCGACCCGGAGGTCCCGGGTTCGATTCCAGGCGGGGGACAATGAATTTGTGTTGTTGTTTCTAGTTTGGTAAGTACATTGCAGGCTGATCACCTGATTGTCCGAACAGTAAGATGATCCATGCTACCGGATGGGTATGTAAATAGTCGGTCCTGCGCCTGATTTCTCTCTGGTCGTGTCAGTCAGTATGTCCCATCAGAATAAGAGACTAAAGGAACAGAGAGTGCACCCGTGTGTAGCGCAAACACTTGGGCACTAGAAACAAGTCCTGCGCAGTTGGCCCATCTCCGGGAAATTGGCCGCCATCACCGAAAATCGGTGGGAGGACGATTATTATATTTGGTAACTATCTTTCCGTAGGTGCTGTGGTTATAGCTATCATATGGCTAAACTAAAGGACATTTTCCGTCTGTAAATGATATTTTTTTCCCACTGAATTTTACTTAATATATAGCTAGATTTCAATAGTAAGTAGCATTAAATTATTTTCTACGGAGAAAAGATTTGTGGTTTGTTTGCAATGAAAAAACTCAAATACTACAGGATTTAAGACTGGGTTGTTTTGTTAAGATAGGGTACACTTTTTTGGAGTACTTACAGCAATATACACAAAATAATCTAAACATAAACTATATGCCTTATCTAATAAAAAGCAAGTTTATGGAATCCAGATCGAAAACTAATAATACAAAAATAATCATCATGAAACTGATTTAATAATATTTATTCTTCTCCAATGTATGTAGATAATCACAATATATCGTCTGCATACAAAACCAGATATCTGAAAATCATATCCATCCATTCAAACTATAAATTACGTGTGTCATTACTGTCGTCTATCTCTTTCTCGCAGTTCAATAATAAACAAAGACAAAAAGCTTTCTCCAATCCTTTCGATCAAACCGACCACTTTTTCTTGTACCCAGAATTTTCCCCATTTGTACGGAAAAGTATAGCTGGCTTATAAAGTCAGGGGTCAGTTTTAAGTGGTGAAGAAGCTGGTCGTCTCGTTCTACCAAGGCACGTATGTGATGAAATGAGCGTTTGGTAAGGACGCCCTTTTTGCGCATAGTCTGCACGGCTAGGCGGCATATTTGTGTGGCACAGAAAGAGTCGTAGAGAAATGTTACGATGAAAGAAATATGTTTGGACTTTGCAGTATAAGTATTTTAAATAACAAGTAAATATTAATATTATTCGGTGAACTACTATGTGACTTCGTTATCTAATTTTAGACAATGTTGGAACATGGAACAACTTTTGTCTGAGCAGCATAAAGAATGAAAAGACGATAAACTTGAACTGTTTCAGGAGAAGTAAAGTCCAAGAGTGCATGAATACTGTCCTGAGGTGGACTCACCGTTAGCACTTATGAGGAAATCAAGGTCTTCCTTAACTAGTATACGATTTATTGCACAAATCATATGCATAAGTACATAAAACCACACCTAATTCCCGAACATTGGCACATTACATTATAATCAACTTACAAGCTACTTAAACTACCCTCAACTTAATTAAACTATATCAAACAACCCGTCCCGAGCCGTACCAAGTCCAAACGTGCCCATCGCGCTGGCCACGTTGAATTGCCAACGAAATATGTTGGACCAGGTACGAGCCGGCTCGGGGGTGACCACTACAATCCCGCAAGCGATTCCCAACCTCAAACACAAATTTCCTTGCCTCCGCACACCAAACCCCTGAAGTCTAAACCGCAAAAGGCACAAAATCGTAGTTTTGCACGAGATAGCAGTACTTAGCACGTTTCTGACTTGCAAGCCACTCTCCTGCCGAACCATCTGAGCGAGTCGTTCTGGGCAGGTGCAAAGCAGCATAAGTACATAAACACGTCGCATCCTACAAAAGACATCTCCCCTTGCTCCACGGGACGAGCGTAAGGCTATCTGGTCTCCTGCCGCCAGTCCGCGACAATCCTGGCGGTTCGAGGACACAAGGTACATTTGCCGACACCAAAGCCCGCCGAACCAGGTCATTGAGAGCGTGATTCCTTGGATGTCTGCCTGCACTAAGTCTACAACTAAGTCCATGGTGACCACTAGCATCCACCTGTCTCCCACATCTGCACACATGTGGCTCGCATAGACCACACCCAAGTCTAAGGACCGCTGCGATCCGTAAAGAGTTGTCATCTAACAACGTCCCAAAGTGCGGTGAAGGCAATGCATGAAGCCATGGACCAGATTCATGACAGAAACTGCTTTTAGGCGAGCAAGATCTGCACCAGAGGAAGACTCAACCAAAACTTCGAGTTCAGATTTCGCACATAAGTTTCGTTTTATCCGCGTATCGTTAAAATTATCACTTCTGTAGGCCTGCTGTAAGAAATTTCTTTTTAGAAATAAGCAGTGTCTGTTGTGTATTTGTTTTTTATGTCCTGTGTTTACGATGTTTTTTTGTGTACAATAAATTGTTAAATAAATAAACAATAAGTCGTCCCACAATTTCTGTACTTCCGGTCTGTTTAGAGGTGGCGAGTTAGGGCAAACTGCAGTCCAAGCTGCTAGAGCCTCAGCCTGAAAAGGAATACGGAAACCGTCTCCTTGAATTGACAAAATAAAAAATTACGAGTTTCAGAACCCCATTCGCAGAAGCCAAAAACACATACGGACCAGTATCCTGTACTCTCCTTACACCCAGACCACCATGACGACGGACCGGTAAACAAGCTTGTTGCCACTCTCGATCATTCAATCTAATATTAAGGATTTCCGCGAGTGTCTTTTTAAGCACTTCATTCAAAGCCTCTACTTCTTGGGGAAATAGCCACGTCGGACAAGTTCTGATCGTATAAATTAACTTAGGCATTGACAAACAGTTTCTGAGCAGCACTAGAGCCACATGGGTGGAAATATTTTTTAACTGCTCTTGTGCCTTAGACAAAACAGCTCTTTTCTCCCTCAGCAAGTCAGTAACTCCTTCAGGAAAAATTGGAGTACCCAGCAAAGAAAAACTGTTTCTATTCAGTATTTTTAAGCCTGGTGAAGACTTTTCGGGGTTTACGGCGATACAGTAAAACACCTTTGAAAGTATTAATTTGCTGGATTTTAATGAAAATCTCAATTTGTCACCGTGTAACATGGATCAGGCGAAAACGGAAGATAATTTTTAATCTATGCTTAAAAACTATGACGTATGTATGACGATATCCGGTGCTACGATACCGCGGGAACTTAAACGCGTAAACACCTGAAATAAGTGCCTCGATTTTTTGACAATCTCTAAGAGCCTCCGCACTGCAAGGAAAATCTTTACATTTCTGTGTATTCACCACAAGACCCATTTCCTCCAACTTTGGAATGAGATGCTGGATATCATCCGTGACCTCATCAACTATACCGCCTATAGTGCCATTGTCTAAGTACCAAATATTATATTTTGTCTTCCTTAGATAGCTTCACTAGCGCCATGGATGCACTTCACCGGGTTGAAAATAAAACTGTATTCCTGGACTCGCTTTGTTAAGTTATTCAGTCGGATAAGAAGGTGTTCCTTGTGATTGTCTTCATTTGATGAGTAACTAAGGATATCTTGATTGATGCGGGAAAATCAGAAATCAAAACCCGCTGAAAGGTCTGACGAGCGTTACAAAGATCGAAAGTCATGAAAGTCAATTTAAAAAAGCCTAAGGGTAGTGACGGCGGTCTTCAGAATATCCTCCACAAAAATGGGAATCTGATGATTTTATGCCTTCACCATAATAAAGGTGCTGGACACCTTTGAGCTAGTAATCTTATCTTATCTTATTTAGCCCACATCATCCCACTGCTGGGCAAAGGCCTCCCTCTTCTCCTTCCACTTATTGAGCTAGTAATGTATAACCAAAATCACTAATATGAAAATCAATCCAATAAAACGAGACGATAAATTACTTCCCAAGCTTAATTTGGAATCCTTTAAGTTCTGCCCATTCCCGTAAGATTCGGTTAATATTTACACTGTTTTCTGTTTTACTAAAAAGATGTGAATAATAAATAAATAAAATGAATTTAAAAGATTTTTTTTTTTATAAATTGACTAATATTGATAATGTATAAAAAAAAATCCGAGGTAAATATTTTAGTATTTCAAAATTTATTAGCAACTCCAACCTCTCCACGTATTTCTCTGTTCTGCGCAGATGACGGCCAACATTGCGCGGTAAGTTTTTGCCGGCCATCCGAACTGGACGTTCCGAGTTCAAATTCGAAAATTGGACCCGAAGACATTCGATATTTGAAATTTTAAATGAAATAAAATTCCGGCCAGGAGCACGAGAAACATTCCATTCGGAAATGTTTCATTATTGATATTATTTGTCCTTTTTCGGTCTACAAAAAACGTGTCGTCAAAGAAAGCTGTGGCGGCTTAGCTAAAGTTTAATGTTGCATACAAAGAAAATAAAAATTATGCAGGTACATCTACAGGACCATCGTTATTACCGAATAATTTCTTTCTTATCTATTTTCTTATCTAAGTAACTCAAATTCGTTATACAACAGCTCATTATTGTCAGAGGCCTGATCGTTGTGCTTCTAGGCGGTTTAAAAACTCTGACACCAGGGTTCATCGGGTCCATAGACTCGTTTCCCACTCGATAGAAGAAGAAGAAGAAGCTCATTATGTACTTCTGATAATCCATAGGTATCAGTTTGATATAATTCGGTTAATGCTCAGCTCAACAGCTCGCCTTTGAAGAGCCAGTACTATGGCGTCTTACGGGTAAGGTGTTGCTTTAACTACCAATAAAAAAATATAGTAATTTTATGTATAGTGAATGTTTACTGCTAGAAAAACAGCATAAAAGTGAGTGACCTGCCTTCAGGCTCCTGTCAATTTTCAAAAATAGATCGAATATAAAATGGCAATAATTTGAGCCGTTGCTACTAAAGAAGAAAGAGTATCCACTCTTACAGTACCTACTTTTGTAATTTTCAACATAAAATAATGGTTCTAAACAAATAGTGGAGTCTTTAAAAAATCTAGCTTCAGTTTTTACAGAGTCTGTCAACCAACACACGATAAGTAGAAATCACTTGTTTCTATACCCTATTCGTTAGTCAAATCAGTTTAAAGATTAAAAAGATATGGAATCCATATCTCCTAGAGGTATACCTGCCTCCGTGGTCTAGTGGCTAGTGTCATGGACTCCCGATCCGGAGGTCCTGGGTTCGATTCCCAGGGGGGAAACACAAAGTTGATATTTGAGAATTTATCACTTTGTGATTTTTTCCCTAGTTTGGTTAGGATATTGCAGGCTGAATCACCTGATTGTCCGAAAAGAAAAAGATTTCGTGCTTCGGAGGGCACGTTAAGCCGTCGGTCCCGGTCGCTGTCTTTGATAGTGGTCGTTACTCAAACCATGTCAGCGGCCTGATAGCGGCGCTATTAGGCGGTTTAAAAACTCTGACACCAGGGTTCATCGGGTCGATAGACTCGATACCCACTCGACAGAAGACCCCTATATGGGTTAAACTCCACGAGCTTTTCTAGCAGAACAAAAAGAAACGTCTACTTATGAGGAATAATAAATAGCACCAAAACAGGTAAGGAATCCGAGGTAAAGGTTCCAGTAAATTGTAATTTAGACGATAGGCTGACAACCTGTCACTACAGCAATATAGGTACAAATATATCTTAAATACCCCTCAAAACTTTGTCAGACGTGGCGGAACGACCTTCGTTTAGGTCTTTTACGCTCTGCCTACCCCATTAGGGATAAACGCGTAACTATAAGTATGTAGATTTCTTAGCAGAAAAGAAGAAGCGTCCTCTTATAACGAGTAATAAATAGCAGATCACTAATTCGTCGCTCAGGACTGGCTGTGGCTGAGTTGGTTTAGAGCGTTGGGCGGATTTCTAAAGGCGCGGGTTCAAATCCTGTCAGAAAACGTTTTTTTTATTTGTTATTTCTAATGTTTTCCTAGCAGAGGCCGTTGCCAAGCAGCTTGCTGTGTGCCGTCGGTGTGTGGGAATGACAACATATTTGAGGCTTCTGGCTAAAATTACATGTCGGTCACCTTCTAGCCTAGACCAGAGTCGAAATCAAACTAATCGCAAAAATATACTCGTAATTAAGAGCCTCCGCTTTGAATCCAAGTCATGACTGCCAAATTGAGATCTTTAATTAATTAATTTTCATTTGACATGCTTATCTATATGACATTATGTACCTAATTCGTTATTATTATGATTAATTGTGTTTTATGTTTCTATTGTACACTGATTTGCATACCAATTGTAAACTTGGTTTTTTACTTGCAAATAAATGAGTCTTATCTTATCTTATCTTGGATACCTTTTTTTAAGTCCTGTAGAAAGAACATAACTAAACCCTAGAGTTTTTAAACTGCTTGTATATTACATACGGGGTGTAAGGGACAGAGTCCCGCAAACTGATAGAGGTTGCTTAGTCAACGAAACTGAGCATCTATTACCAGGAAATTCTAACAGAAAATTTGTAAAGAAATTGGCTTTTCCATACAAATTCTCTGTTCGAGGTGGTCATTTTGTATGGGAAAGTAATTTTTGTTCTTCGGTTTCTGAAATAAATTCCTGGTGATAGTTGTCCAGTGACATTGACTGAGCAACCTTTATCAGTTTGCGGGACGCTGTCCCTTACACCCCGTATGCATTTGAAGTGGTTCATCTATCAAGAGCTTTAATTGGAAACGACGGCTTAACACACTCCGAAACACTGAGTCAGTATATTCTTTTTTAAGTTTCAGGAAATTCATTCATTTTTTTATTATAACTATCACATACATACTCATGAAACTGATCCTACGTCCTTTGGATGGAGAGTAAAAGACGCTACGACCACATAAGCACTTTATGAATTATTTTTTTCTTGGTGACACATTTTTACATACATACATATAATCACGCCTTTATCCCTAATGGGGTAGGCAGAGCGAAAACGACCTTACCAAAGGTCATTCCGCCACGTCTGACAAAGATTCGAGGGTTATTTAAGTTCAATTTATAGGTATATTGCTGAAGTGACAGGTTCTCAGCCCATCGCCTAAAATGAAATATACTGAAACCCTTGGATCCCTCAGCTGGCTTTTACAGCATGCCCGGGAGGAAATGCAGCTGGCACATTCTATGTTTTTCTCTCTCTCCCAGTCCAGCATGGAAGTAAACACAATTTTACTAAATATTAATGAATTCTATTTCCGTTCATAATAGTACATTATGATATACCTAAATGCGCTAAGTTGTTAAATAACAGCAGCCAAGGCGATATTGCCATGCGTATGTCATATCTTCCATGGTGGACTGGGAGTGAGAGAAAAACACAGAATGTGCCAGCTGCATTTCCTCTCAAACATGCTGCAAAAAACCAGCTAAGGGATCTGAGGATTTCAGTATATTGTAATTTAGGCGATGGGCTGACAACCTGTCACTACAGCAATATACGTACAAATCTTTCTTGAATGGCCCTCAAGACTTTGTCAGACGCGGCGGAAAGGTCTTTGTTTAGGTCGTTTACGCTCTGCCTACCCCATTAGGGACAAAGGCGTGATTATATGTATGTATATATGTTATACGACATATTTGTGAGGAAATATATTGAAAAAATTGTGAAATAAGAGAGCCTTTACAAGCAACTGTGTTATAAAAAAAAAAAAAGAACTATAGTAATATGACTCCACAATACGTAAAGTAGCTACTTAGATAGCTATCACTAAATAACAGAAAAGCAGAATATAAAATTCTCATTACCAACGGTTGCACACGTTGCAATCAAACAAACCTAGTATTCTGTAATTTATAATAGTTGCGAACTTCAATGAATCCCTAACCTACCGCAAGCAAAACGAATCAAACCAACACGCACTGTTTCATAGTTCATCCTTAAAAAAACCAAGACAATGCACTTTAGCAAAAACTGTCAGGATCATATAGAAATACGAGATATACCAAACACTACACGACTCTGCGGCGGCCTGCGCTTATGCTAACTTAGGCCACTCCCACTTGACCACGCCCACAAGAGGATTTCTCCTCTCTTTTCAGCTCGAGGAAGGTTCTATCGCCGTCTCGCGCGAATGCATAACGCCTACGCGTTTTCAGCCCCAAGTTTTTAGTTGTTGCAAGGCACCGTACGGCGCCGCCGCCTGTATGCGCGGGCAAAACCGGTCGCAAAAAACGTTTAAGCAGTTTTTTCCGCTTTTTTCCGGTTTTTCTTTGACATGTGCACTATCGGTGGCAATCGGAAGTTTTTTTGTCTAACATTGATGAGATAACGTTATCAGTTATGCCGGTAGAGTGTAACGAAGGTATTTGCATCTCGCTCGCTCTCTAGTTTTTGACTGTGTTTTAGTGATGTGTGTGTGTAGTGCTGTGTTTTTATGTGAAGGCACTATATCGATTGATTGGACTCTTACTATTAGGTATTTATCTTTATTATTATTCTTTGAACCTTTACTTATTTACCTACATAGCTGTGCACATAGAGTTAGGTAAATATAGAAGTGTTACCTTGAAATGTCATGTGGGTAATTAACATGCAATCTCTGTTGTTTTCTGATGGACAGGTTTCTTAAGCAAATGCAGAAACGACACAATTCATGGGAGTTTACAAGATAAATGTTCTAACATTTATATTATAAAAATGAGAAATAAAAATAACAATCCTTAACTAAGTATTACGGTATCGAACATCACCATCATTATCTCGCGGGGTCGGCTACCTAATCTAGGTGATTAAACGAGGGTACTTGTTTTTACACAGACTGCCGTTTGAGCTCTGCTACCCAGAAGGGAAACCAGACATATTAGGGTATCGAACATATAAAATAAAAAAAACTTACTTAAAAAATAACCTCGAGTACCTATGGAAGGTATTCTAGGTATCTTTTGCACATTTTATTCAGAAACACTCTGATTTATTTATTTATTAGGTTGGCTAATAGATCAGAACCTTCAAAGACGCTCTAACTAATCAAATCAAATAAAAAACTGGCATTTGCGAATCTTAACAATGCGAACCTCGTTGTCTTTCTTAAACTAACTGTGCAAAAATACTTCACAATCACAACACAAAAACAAGATAAAAAGATCAGTTGATAATATGAATTCAAAATAATCTAGCACAAAATTAAACAGTAAATTTTAGTTCTCGTAGTATAATAATAATAATACATACATACATAAAGTCACGCCTTTATCCCTTACGGGGTAGGCAGGGCATAAAACGCCTCGTGAATGGCGCTTTCACCACGTCTGACAAAAATTGAGGGTAATTTTAGATTATAAAGTGTACTGCTGTAGTGACAGGTTGTCAGCCTATCGCCTACATTACAGTACACTGTAACCCTCGAATCTCTTTTGCTGACTTCTACAGCATGCCCGGGAAGAAGGACAGCTGGAACATTCTAGGTTTTTCTATCTCTCCCAGTCCAGCATGGAAGAAAAATAATAACCCTTAAAAAAATGTTTAAACATTAAATATCCCCACACAACTTACTATTACTTTACAGAAGGCAACCATACTAAATATGTTGTATCAGACGCAAAATTCTTACATCCTCTGTCAAATTAACTATGAATACGGACCCATCACACTTGGATAAGGCCCGTGGGATGGGAGAATACCTCTAAAAGGAGAGAAAAGGAAAGAAAACAAATACAAATAATAATAAATAGTTTTGTTTGGGTCGTTTACGCTCTGCCTACCCCATTAGGGATAAAGTCGTGACTATATGTATGTAGAATAATTCAAAAGTTTTCGTATCGTGTTGATCTTAATTTGATTTTCATCGGTCATCCCCTAAAATACCCGACAATGAAATGAAATGATGATGAGATGATGAAGATCTCTATGTTTCCTGAAACAGAAGTATTTTATATTTTAATTTAAGTAAGCGATTGACAAACAACTCATCACTACAGAAACCCTATCCAAAATGCCCCGCAAAGTATACTAGAGAAGGCTTGGCGAAAATGGCTTTACATCTGCCGTTGACTCAACATCCACCCCGTAAGAGATATTGGTTTGATTTATATTTTGGCTTGGTGTTAAATACATACAAACATACATATAATCACGCCTTTATCCCTTATGGGGTAGGCAGAGCGACCCAAACTAAGGTCGTTCCGCCACGACTGACAAAGCTTTGAGGGTTATTTATATAGATTTGTAGGTATACTGTTGTAGTGACAGGTTCTCAGCCTATCGCCTAAATTACAATATACTAAAACCCTCGGATCCCTTAGCTGGTGTTACAGCATGCCCGGGAGGAAACGCAGCTGGCACATTCTATGTTTTTCTCCCGCTCCCAGGCCAGCATAGAAGATAATAGATATTAGTATTAGATAAGTGACAAAGGAGACACGAAGCCTCCATATGTTACCTAATTAGAAGAGCTAAAAAGAAGGAATAGAGATACCGGTCACGCAACACCCATACCATCAGTTTACAACCAAATTTTCATAGTATTGCTTAACTTTTGCTATTCCATATGAAATGAACAAACCAACTTCCTTTCCTACCAATATAATAAATACATACATATAATCACGCTTTTATCATAATAAAAACGACCTAAACAAATTTGGCCACATCTGACAAAGTTTTGAGGGTTTTTTAAGATAGATTTGTAGGCATTTTGCTGTAGTGACAGGTTGTCAGCCTATTGCCTAAATTGCAATATACCCTCAGACCCCTTAGCATGCCCGGGAAGAAATGCAGCTGACACATTCTATGTTTTTCTCTCACACCCAGGCCAGCAAAGAAGTTAAAAATATAAACCGTAATTTAATTGATTCCAAACAAACATTAATTTAATTAATTATTAAATAAGAAACAAAGACCTGAGAAAAGTATTTTAATTTAATTAGATTTAATTTTATTACTTATAGGAATCGTTAAAGTTAAATACTTTTAACCGTTTAATTAGCCAATTTACCAGTTAACTGATAGTTAACAATAACCATCCACGGATAATTTAACAGTTGGGAGAGTCTATTGCACTGACATTTTATAAATAGGTTCTAAAAATTGTCTCGGCTTTTATATGATAATATTTCGTTGACAAGTTATTTAGTTTTTTAGATTTTGTTATTTAGATTATTTTGTATCTTAATGTAAAGGTTAGTTATCTCTTTTGTCTAATTCTATGTAAAAATCTATTTTTGAAATAATCTAATTTACAGGTTTGTATTAAATTTCAAACATTAATCCTTACATTTTTAAGAAGTATTATTTAAAGAAGTCGAATTTGTCCCATTTACAATCTTAGAATGAACAAATTCTATTTATAATTTTAACAGAAGATAAACATTTGTTAAATTGTTTTTAAAATCGCATCTATTCAATTTGAACATAAGTGACCTGTAAATAAATTTCAGAGACTGTTTTTTAAAGTTTAATTTTGTAATTCTTTTTTTTTAATTCGATAAGATAAATCGGATTTACTGCCATGTTGGCCTGGGAGCGATATTAAAATAACCCTCAAAACTTTGTCATACGTGGCGGAACGACCTTTGTTTAGGTCATTTACAGTCTGCCTGCCCTATTAGGGATAAAGGCGTGATTATATGTATGTATCTAATCTAAATTGTTTAAACTATACATCTTTGAACCGAATCAGCCAACCTCAAATTGACACTTTACCATGTAAACAGTAGTCACCCTAATTCATTAAATAAAAATTTTCTCGCTCCCGACGCTTAACAATGAGTTAAATCGCTAGTTAATTTTAACTTTTGTTTAAACGTTATAATAGGCGACGGCGCGCTCCTAATTTGAATAAATGACTGATTCGTTTTTAAACGCTGGTTAAGTGATGTTTAACTGACAGCTTGAGGTTTGCCGATACGAGTAACTGGCGTGATTTTCTATCTTGATTAAAATCAAAGTACATTGCAACTTTGTATTTTTGCAATAGACTTGTGTAAAAAGAAAGTATATTTTACTTTTTACACAAACTTAAATAGTTTTTGTTTATATTTACAGATTTTAAAAATATTAGAAACGCTGTCATTCCCAAGTTTTCAAAATTAATAGTGAAAGGCCTTTTTGATGAATGTCGAAGAACACGAAACGCATCGGTTCCCTGTCCACCGCTGTTTCGTTTTCAATTCGACTCATCAGATGCGGAAGTGTCCGCATGACAGTTGGTTTGCAAGTGCTTTCCTCAGAAAGGCCATAGAACCTTTCACTCTTGACTAACGCATTATCTCGACAGAGACAAGTGGGAAAGGGCGGAGAACCACTCTGCGGAGATCATGCCTAACGGCTGCTCCTAAAGAGTTGGATTCAAACAAGCTAAGCTCACAAGAGCAAAGACCTTAATTTACGTTTACAATTTTCTACCAAAGAACCTTTTAGAATGTGAGACAAAAACTATAAATTACAAAGAACATTATATCTTTCCCCCCTTTCATTTTCACGTAAGCTGTTTTGTTTTTGAATTTTCTTGTGATTTATTTGTTTATTATATTGAAATGATAAGGACTCCTAAACGACTATGAAACCCTAAAACCAATAATAATTTAATTTATTTACATGTCACGTCTACGTTATTAAGCTATCGTAACTGGTTTTAGAACAAAATGCAATCATTGCGACATGTAATCTAAGGCTCGTATTTATAAAGCCATTTCAAGATTGAGAGCAATATTAAGTTTGGATTTGACAGATCATATTGTATTGAAATGAAATTTCTGATACGAACTCAGACTAGCTGTCAGTCTCAAGTGCAGTTTATCAATACATACATACATACATACATACATAAATCACGCCTTTATCCCTTACGGGGTAGGCAGAGCGTTTAACGCCTCGTAAATACGATCCTAAATATTCATACGTTTTACCATAGGAGTATAAATCTAACATTCAATACATAATTCACATAGTATCAACAAACCCACTTGCTTACTGGTAGGCATTTAATTAAAAGTCTATACATGTTACTGCCCTGTAGCTAAATTTAGAAAATATACAGACTAACAAATATTTATTTCAATGAATTCACTTAAAAAATATTGAGTCACTTTTCTCTTTTTAATTCTTGGTCATTTTGACTTAGATAGATTAGGCAGATCATAGAGCGTATTCTTTCAGAAATCTTAAAGTCAAGGACATTTCTACATACCTACTGATACTGACAGAGCTCGCGTAGAAAGTATATTTTCTCCCATTTGCTCGGTTAAAGCTTCATTATTAAAAAAAAATACAAATTCTAAATTCACAGTCACAGTCTTTTCGGTCCTCATATTTGCAGACGCCAGCATTTTCTCCAAACGACAACAATGAAATTAACGAAAGTGTGGCTTAGGTGGTTTTTAGTTAACATTATTAATTTATTTAAGGTTGAATGCGCATACAACTTTTTAAATTTACAAAATGGAATAAAATCTTAAATGTCAAAATATTATGGTGGAATCGCAAGTTTGATGTTTGTTTTTAAGTGTATTGATATTGTTTCCTCGCAAAATGAGAGAAACGCAGCTGAAATTGCAATTTCATGTCTCGTTTGCATAGGAAGGCCGAGACGCAGTAGAGGCCTTCCAAATTTACTCGACCTTAAATTGTTACTTTTTTGCCTCGGAGTAATGTACTATATTTAACAAATAAATAACACAGCAAAAGTCAAATTCGTTAAAATCAATTTGTTTTTTTTTAGTATCTGTATATAATCGACATACATAGGTACATTAAAAAGTACCTAAGCTTAGAAGTCTTGCAGTTTTCCTGTAGTACCTAAGTAGGTACCAAGTATCATGATAAAGCGAATATTTATTACCTACCTACTTTCTACTCATAATTAAGACTTAATGTCGCATTCTTAGTATTATTTTATGATATTTGACACACATTAAAATCACACCTGTATGCGTTACGAGATAGGCAACACACCAACGGTCTCGTAAATAGCATTTTTGGGACGCCTGAAAATGTATAATTAATATTTTTTGATAAGATTGTGTATTTTATACTGCAATGACAGGTTTTCAGTTCGTTGCTACTATTGCTACAAACATATTATTCGATTGATCGTTAGAAACGTACCCATCAATCATTTTATTATCATTTCATCGTTGACCTAGAAATGTTCAGTTTCTACGTCAGGGTTGGTATTTTTACACCTTTTGAGATTTATAAGTATATTGCTATAGTGAGAGGTTGTCAGCCCATCGCTTAAATTGCATTATACAGAAACCCTCGGATCCCTTATCTGGTTTTTACAGCATGCACGGGAGAAAATGCAGCTGGCGCATAATACGTTTTTCTCTTGCTCCCAGTCCAACATGGACGTAGAGGCATAATCTTTTCAAAAAAAAATATTTTTAGATTATTAGGTAAGTCAAACAAAGTTACTTTAAAATTATATCTGCGGACAGAAACATTGTTGTTATTACCTTATTTCTTTCATGCTGGACTGGGAGCGAGAAAAAAACATTGAATGTGCCAGCTGCATTTCCTCCCGGGCATGCTGTAAAAACCAGCTGAGGGTTTCTGTATATTGCAATTTAGGCGATGGGCTGACAAACTGTCACTACAACAATATACCTACAAATGTATATTAAATAACCCTCAAAACTTTGTCAGACGTGCCGGAAAGACTGTTGAGTTGTTTAGGTCGTTTACGTTCTGCCTACTCCATTAGGGATAAAGGCGTGATTATATGTATGTACCTTATTTTAAACGACGCAAAACCCGATCGATAACTGCATGTCGATCAATCATTAAATTCGCCAAACGAAAAAAAATGTCTCGTCTGTCAACTGAACGGAACTACATTTACATAGCAATTATTGGCAGCAGCATTGGCATTGGCAATCGGTGAAATAAGTTTTTAGGGTTCCGCGTGTCTAACAAAACACGTTGAACTATTTGAGGTTTCGAGAGGATTTTTAGCTTTCAGAATGCTAGTTTTATTTCATATAATGCAGTCCCTACGTGGATTTGAAACTACATGGCTAGATGTCGCTAAAATCGCTGTGACGTGTGCATAAGAAAGACTATGATAAATTTGTCACTACCGCTACCGTTTCTGTAGCTCAGTTGGTAGAGTGATGGATTGCCATTCCAGAGACGCAGGTTCGAGTCCTGCCGAAAACAAATTATTTTTTTCTTTCTTTCATATTACATTTGAGGTTTTTCAACTCTTCGAGCTCTTGGGCGCTTATCATGTGGCTGTAGTTACTTCCTTGGTGGAAGAATATATGCTTTTCGGTGAACTTCCTCAATCGTCAATTCCGTCTCAGCCATAATCATCGCACTGATCTAGTCAAGTGAAAAGCTTATTTTGGAAGAAATAAAAGTGTTATATATTTTTTCAATTTATTGTATCCAAGAGATGTCCTACCGACGTATTTTTAACAAAGACAATTATTATACATTCTGGCTTACAAACTTTTTATCTGCTTTTCCTCATAAGACTTACAGCTGATTTTACGACTTATTATTCTTTTAGACGACTGATTTGTTATTTTCCCTCTAATTATGCAACAATTTTAGATTATCCATATCTTTTCTTTTAATTGACAAGACTAATTAAAAAGTGTTATATCTCTAGAAAGTTTCAAAACCTTTGAAAAGTAAAATCAACAGAACCTCACCTCACGCACGTTCCAACTTCACTTGACCATTTTTTCACCGATTACGTAAAAGAACGCAATGCGTAGACGCACAAAAACGCGTATTCTAATGCGTGCAACTATTATGCCAGTATCACTGGTCTGCATGAAAAACGGATTGATTGGTTTCTGTGAGTTATGGCTGACGTTATAGCAATGGACGTTTGAAGCATTTGAAGGTCTATATGTTAATTTCTTCCACGCTGGACTGGGAGCGAAAGAAAAACATAGAATATGCCAGCTGCATATCCTCCCGGGCATGCTGTAAAAAACAGCTAAGGGATCCGAGGGTTTCAGTATATTGCAATTTAGGCGATGGGCTGACAACCTGTCACTACAGCAATATACCTACAAATCTGTCTTAAATAACCCTCAAAACTTTGTCAGACGTGGCGGAACGACCTTAGTTTAGGTCATTTACGCTATGCCTACCCAATTAGGGATAAAGGCGTGATTATATGATGTATGTATGTACGTTCATTCAAGAAAAGACGCGGTATTAAGAATATTTTAGGGCAATATTTTAGACTTCCATATCCCTATGGAGTTTCTATTTTTAAGGTATTAGATTAAATACATACATGAGCCCGATTGTGTAGTGGATAGGGCCGCTGCCTTCTGAGCTGGAGGTCGTGGTTCGAATCCCACCACGTACCAATGTGTTTTTCGGTTTTCGAATTTCATATGTACGTTTATTCGGTGCTTTTTCCGTGCTTCGGAAGGCACGTCAAGCCGTTGGTCCCGGTTAATATCGTTTAATACCGTAGATATTAGTCGTTAAGCCATATCAGAGGCCAGTGGTAAGCATTGGCGGCTTGAAAACTCTGACCTAATCTAGAATTGGGTCTGGTTTCCCTTCTGGGTTGTGGAGGTCATATGGCAGTTGCTCCGTGTAAAAATCAGTACCCTCGTTCAATCCCTCTAGATTAGGTAGCCAACCCCGTGAGATACAGAATAAGGCTAGGGAGATGATGAGGTAAAAGAAAACGAAATCTCATAACGCCACGGTTCAAAAGCTAGATAATTATAACACCTGATCACCCATGAAGAAATACGTTACTAAGAAGTCTGCGAGGGGGCTGGCAGTTTTCCTGGTACACTGAATATTAATATTACATACATATAATCACGCCTTTATCCCTAATGCGGTAGGCAGTGCGTAAACGAGCAAAACAAAGGTCGTTCCGCCACGTCTGACAAATCATTCAAGAAAAATTTGGACGTATATTGATGTAGTGACATGTTGTCAGCCCATCGCCTAAATTACAATATACTGAAACCCTCAGATCCCTTAGCTGGTTTTTACAACATGCCCGGGAGAAGATGCAGCTGGCACATTCTGTGTTTTTCACTCCCAGTCCAGCATGGAAGATAAAATAACGCTAAAATAAAATGCTGTATAAAGCGTTTAGTTGACTACGGAACCCTGCAAAGATTTTTATTATTAAGGTGCTTCCTGTCGACAGATGAGAAGGTAGATTTAAAGATATGCAAACATCGCCCGTAATGCCTTAGAATATCGTTCAAATCAGCGCGCGCTACGGTGTGGTGCTTACGTCCGCGGCTGCATCAAAAATTAGCGAAATACGCACAAGAAAGCTATTTCCATAAAAACTACGCGTCAGAATAAAAAATATATAATATAATAACTGCCTCCGTGGTCTAGTGGCTAGTGCCATGGACTCCTGATCCGGAGGTCCTGGGTTCGATTCCCAGGGGGGAAACACAAAGTTGATATTTGAAAATTTATCACTTTGTGAATTTTTCCCCAGTTTGGTTAGGACATTGCAGGCTGAATCACCTGATTGTCCGAAAAGAAAAAGATTTCGTGCTTCGGAGGGCACGTTAAGCCGTCGGTCCCGGTCGCTGTCTTTGATAGTGGTCGTTACTCAAAACCATGTCAGAGGCCTGATAGTTGTGCTACTAGGCGGTTTTAAAACTCTGACACCAGGGTTCATCGGGTCGAAAGACTCGATACCCACTCGACAGAAGAAGAATAAAAAAGCTATGTTCCAATTTTAGATAATCATAATACGGATATTTTCTGGAAGAAACCGTGAAAGCGCTCCAAATACTTTAGAAGGAAAATCAAATTTACTAATAAAAACAGCTTTACTTCTAGATTTTTTTTAGCATACTTATTTATACATACATACATACATATTATCACGCCTTTATCCGTAATGGGGTAGGCAGAGCGTAAACGGCCTAAACAAAGTCGTTCCGCCACGTCTGACAAAGTTTTGAGGGTTATTTAAGATGGATTTGTGCGTTTATTGCTGTAGTGACAGGTTGTCAGCCCATCGCTTAAATTGCAATATACTGAAAGCCTCGGATCCCTTAGCTGGTTTTTACAGCATGCCCGGGAAGAAATACAGCTGGCACATTCTATGATTTTTTCTCACTCCCAGTCCAGCATGAAAGTATTTTTTTACTTTTTAGTACGGAAAAATATTTAATTACTATAGGAATAAACAGACACATCTGGAGAGACATTCATAAATAGCAACACCAACAAGAGTTATATCTCTTAAAATATCCTGATTCTTCTTCTTCTGTCGAGTCTATCAACCCGATGAACCCTGGTGTCAGAGTTTTTAAACCACCTAGTAGCAGGCGTCTGACATGGTTTGAGTAACGACCGCTATCAAAGACAGCGACCGGGACCGACGGCTTAACGTGCCCTCCGAAGCACGGAATCTTTTTCTTTTCGGACAATCAGGTGATTCAGCCTGCAATGTCCTAACCAAACTGGGGAAAAATTTACAAAGTGATAAATTCTCAAATATCAACTTTGTTAATTTTTTGAATCGAAACTTTGGGAATCGAACCCAGGACCTCCGGATCGGGAGTCCATAGCACTAGCCACTAGACCACGGATGCAGTTTTAGACCACGGAGGCAATTTTAGACCACGGAGGCAGTTTTAGACCACGGAGGCAGTTTTAGGCAACGGAGGCAGTTTTAGACGACGGAGGCAGTTTTAGACCACGGAGGCAGTTTTAGACCACGGAGGCAGTTTTAGACCACGGAGGCAGATTGAGACCACGGAGGCAGATTGAGACCACGGAGGCAGTTTTCCTGATGATCTTCATCCGGATGATGGAAATAAAATATTACTCTATTTTCTTAGTCGCGCTTAGCCGACTCTTGGAAATTTAACAAATAAGTCTTTTTTACCGCGGTAAAAAATTTCCATGCTGAACTGGGAGCGAGAAAAAACCATTCGAGGGTTTCAGTATATTGCAATTTAGGCGATGGGCTGACAACCTATCACTACAGCAATATACCTACAAATCAATCTTAAATAACCCTCAAAACTTTGTCTTTTGTTTAGGTAGTTTACGCTCTGCCTACCCCATCAGGGATAAAGGCGTGATTATATATGTATGTAAAAAAAATACCTTTTAAATTTTGTTAACACAATTTTAGCTGCGGTTAAAACAGCGGGGCGGAAAACTAGCTTTGCCTATAATTAACCATAATCTATGACTATGAGTAACTTCTAACTCTAGTAAGTTTTAGTTTTGAATTTAGAATTCCACATCAGATTTGATGATCAAACAGAACAGGTAGGTACTAGCTTTTTGCAACATACCTTCATGTCAAATTAAAGAGGAAACTGGTCGTTTCGTCGAAAAAAAGCTGAAATGATAGCCATATAATTTTATTTATATTTTTTTAAAGTTATTATATGGCTTTTGATCGCAGTTTTTTAGTGAAGGTATGTTGCAAAAAGTTCTCAAATAAAATAAATTTTCAATATTAATCCATTTGAAGAGTCGAAGAGTGGCTTCTTAAACCGGGTGTAAGAAACAGCGTCCTGCAAACTGATAGGGGTTGCTCAGCCAACGACACTGAACAACTCCCTCCAGGAAATTCTTTCAGAAAGTGAAATACAAATTTGACTTTTCCATACAAACTGTCTTATCGAGATGGACATTTTGTATGGAAAAGATTTTTTTTTTCATTTCCTTAAAAAATAAACCTGCATGTAGTTGTTCAATTTCGTTGACTGAGCAACCCCAGTATTCAGCTACAACTTGTAATTTGTTGATTAGAGACAGACTCATCTATAACACCCAAAGCTACTCCCAAATCTAACACCAACTCATTACGTCACACCAAAATGCGAGTGGGCGGGGCTTGAACTGGGCGTGTTTTGGGGGCGTGGCCTACCGGTCACTGACCCTGCTAGCTTACATATACTTATTAATATAGATGTAGGTATGTCCAGTGTTTAGAGGAATTTGCAATTCTACGATTGTGGTGATAGAGATATGTAAGGAATGATAATGTGACGTCTTTCCGGAATTAAATCTTATTATAGTGACCTGTGGGCTCTTATTCGTTCGTATACTATACGTATCAATTTACCGCCTTCCATGCTGGACTGGGAGAGATAGAAAAACATAGCATGTTCCAGCTGCATTTCCTCCCGGGCATGCTGTAAAAACCAGCTGAGGGATCTGAGGGTTTCAGTATATTGCAATTTAGGCGATGGGCTGACAACCTGTCACTACAGCAATATACGTACAAAATACAAATCCATCTTGAATAACCCTCAAAACTTTGTCAGACTTGGCGGAACGACCTTTGTTTAGGTCGTTTTCGCTCTGCCTACCCCATAAGGGATAAAGGCGTGATTATATGTATGTATGTATTTACCTTGTTCTGTAGTGTGGGTTTAACGACCCGATGAAACATAATATTATAACAATATTTTGAAACCGGCTCAAATGCTTCTGATACTACTAAGGGCCGTATTTATAATAAGCGCTCATAGATGACAGCGAGTTTGAGTTTGTATCAGAAATGTAATTTCAGTACAAACTGGCCTGTCAAATCCATACTTAATATTGCTCTCAAGTTTGATATCGCTTTATAATTACGAGCCTCGCTTGTGTATTGACCATTCAAACTCGATTAATGGCTTATGGTAAACTACATACATACATACATACATATAATCACGCCTTTATCCCTAATGGGGTAGGCAGAGCGTAAACGACCTAAACAAAGGTCGTTCCGCCACGTCTGACAAAGTTTTGGGAATTATTCAAGATGGATTTGTACGTATATTGCTGTAGTGACAGGTTGTCAGCCCATCGCCTAAATTGCAATATACCGAAACCCTCAGATCCCTTAGCTGGTTTTTACAGCATGCCCGGGAGGAAATGCAGCTGGCACATTCTATGTTTTTATTTCGCTCCCAGTCCAGCATGGAAGAAAAATGGTAAACTAACTAAACTAAATCCATAAACAATCAGGTAATTCAGCTTGCATTGTCTTAACCAAACTGATAATAATTTAATAAATGGTTTCATTATCATATGAACTGCTATGACTTCAAAAGAATAAGCTAAAGTCTGAAAACACAAGAGAAGCAGTATAATCAGTTTTATTAATAAACTAGCGACCCGCCCCGACTTCGCACGGAAATTATCAGTGTTTCTCTACTATATTATGCATGTATTATACATATAAACCTTTCTCTTGAATCACTCTATCCATTAAAAGAAACCGCATCCAAATCCGTTGCGTAGTTTTAAAGATTTATGCATACATAGGGATATAGGGACAGAGAAAGCGACTTTGTTTTATACTACCTATGTAGTGAAATGTTTTCAGCAAAGATTTCTTTGCTTTTGCTACACAACTTTTCTGCCAAAAATCTTTTATCAAACATTTTTACTGACAAAAAATAATGAATGATTTCTTTTACTTTATAAAAATATCTTCCTACAAATTTATTTATAATTTTTAAATTTATACATTTCGCTTATTTATTTGTTTTGATATAAGCAATATAAAATTTAAAAATAAATATATTTTTTTATCAACGGTATAGCCACACGGGTATATACCAACTAGGACATTTTATTTTAATTAAAATAGTCAATCGTTGGTATAAATTATAATTAATCAGTAAATTATCATTCAGGTTTAGTCAGACAAGTCAATACAAGCTACAAAAATGAAACACTACACTCTTTAATCGATTATCGGAAATCGATAATCATATCTCAAACATCTTGATCTCTTGTCTCTATCTCTACATTTTCTAGATCTCTTATCTCTAAAGAACGCTTTAGCTTCCATTGCACGGCAACGGCAAGATAACGATATCATCAGGATACCGTGACTTCATTTTTTTACTAGGACGGTGATATCGTCGACGATATCATCTACATATTTCCGCTCTACACACACGCACACATACATACATACATATGTACATATAATCACGCCTTTATCCCTAATGGTGTAGGCAGAGCGTAAACGACCTAAAGAAAGGTCGTTCCACCACGTCAGACAAAGATTTGAGGGTTATTTAAGTTCAATTTGTAGGTATATTGCTGTAGTGACAGGTTGTCAGCCCATCGCCTAAAATGAAATACACTGTACTTAACCCTTGGATCCCTTATCTGGCTTTAACAGCATGCCCGGGAGGAAATGCATACATACATACATATAATCACGCCTTTATCCCTAATGGGGTAGGCAGAGCGTACATGACCTAAACAAAGGTAGTTCCGCCACGTCTGACAAAGTTTTGAGGGTTGTTTAAGATAGATTTTGATATTGCTGTAGTGACAGGTTGTCAGCCTGTTGCCTAAATTGCAATATACAGAAACCCTCGAATCCCTTAGCTGGCTTTAACAGCATGCCCGGGAGGAAATGCAGCTGGCACATTCTATGCTTTTCTCTCTCTCCCAGTCCAGCATGGAAGTAACACACCCATACGTATGCTACGTCTGTTACAAAACACATGTAGTTTGGCAATACCGGTAGAATGCTTTGCCGTTGCCGTATCAGCAAGTAAAAAAAGGTGACATATTAAAAAAACTTTTATTTGCCATAAACGGATTTACAAACACAATAGCCAAAAATATCTTCCACGCTGGCCTGGGAGCGAGAGAAAAATACAGAATGGGCCAGCTGTATTTCCTCCTGGCCATACTGTAAAAACTAGTTACGGGATCTGAGGGTTTCAGTATATTGTAATTCAGGCGATTGGCTGACAACCTGCCACTAAAGCAATATACCTACAAATCAATCTTAAATAACCCTCAAAACTTTGTCAGACGTGGCGGAACGACCTTTGTTTAGGTTGTTTACATTCTGCCTACCCCATTAGGGATAAAGGCGTGATTATATGTACGTATGCATGTACAAACACAAAGTTTCCTTAGAACTCCGCACTTGGTTAAACCTGTATCGCGGCAGTCCACAAGACCTTAACCATTTCGACATAGTTACAGTTTCATAGAGTTATTTCTTCCACAATATCGTCCACGATATCGTGCCGTTACCGTGGACGTGCAGTCTAGTGAAAAAAAAAACATTTTCTATATCTCTTATCTCTGAATACAAATCAAAATGGCGCTGAGGTAGGTCTTTATTACTTTCAAGAAACGCAAGAGCACTCGAGATATTAATTAAAATGTCTATAAAATCCGCCATCTTGGGTTGCAAAGTATTCATAATATACATTCCTCTGCTTTATATGGAAATCTGTGGGATTGTTTTTCTTGTGAGTTTGTCTTATGATGGATCTACCCACTAGTTGTTATCAGATGGGTGACCAGTAGCCATATCAGTTTCCGTGCATCCGAAGATAAGGAGTTTCTCGACATTCACGATGAAAATTAGCAAATTTTGATACCGCGTTGCCCAGAGTGGACAGCTAGGATCGCATATACATACATACATATAATCACGCCTTTATCCCTTACGGGGTAGGCAGAGCGTAAAATGCCTCGTAAAGGCAAATTCGCCACGTCCAACAAAAAATTTAAGGTAATTTTAGATTGTATTGTATTGATTGACAGGTTGTCAGGCTATCGCCTAAATTACAATGTACTGTAACCCTCGAATCCCTTTAGCTGACTTCTACAGCATATCCAGGAGGAAATGTATCTGTCACATTCTAATTTTTTTTCTTTGGCTCAAAGTCCAGCATGGAAGAGAATATATTACACAAGTATAACCTGTAAAACTTGAGTTAAAGGAGTAATGAAACGAAACCTTAATAAAAAGGTTCCTACGGGCTGTCAAAAATGTTATTATTACTAAATTAGCTAACGTAGTGACATTGACTTCATTAAATCACAACTTTGAAGCACCACCTACCCCGTAAAAGAAATTTAGTCATGATGATTTTGATATACTTCTCAATGTACATACATATTATATAATCACGCCTTTATCCCTAATGGGGTAGGCAGAACGTAAACTACCTAAATAAAGGTCGTTCCGCCACGTCTGACAAAGTTCTGATGGTAATTTAAGAAAGATTTGTAGGTATATTGCTGTAGTGACAGGTTGTCAGCCCATTGCCTAAATTGCAGTATACAGAAACCCTCGGATCCCTAAGCTGGTGTTTACAGCATGCTCGGCATACTTCTTAATTTAATGCCTGGAGACCTATTATACAAGCTCGTCTTAGTTTAGGCTTTAGTCTTCCACAAATATAAAATTATTACTTCTGTTACCAATTAATTTATGAAACTGTAATTTTGTGGAGAAAATAAACTGAGTAAGCTTATTATGTGTACTAAAAATACCAATTTTCTTTTCAGATGCGGCATCGAAGACTTCCCAAAAAAATCGAGTCTAAAAACATAAAAATAGTAAATGTTTAATTTTGATGTAACTAGTGCAATATTAAATTAATTTTCTATTACTTATTTGATTTCAAATCAAACTTAAAACGGGTTCAATGTAATTGAAGTAGTGAAGTGGTGCTTCTTTATTCATTTGTTTCTAAATTTATCTAATTCGTTAATAATTAGATTCTGTTTATAAATTTTCTTTTCACTAATCCACAAAATCTGTGATTTCAAAACTATACGACACTTTTTGAGTATACGACCCTAAAAAGAAAAACCGTATACAAAATTGTAAACACAGTAAAATTATTTCGTGTACAAACGTAAAAAACTTAACACATTTCGTGTTCACGCATGGAAAACGTGGGTTATTTTGTGAACAATCGTGAAAAACTTGAAACAGTGAACATGACATAGTGAACAGTGAACCAAGTGCTAGTGAAAACATGACATACAAAAACTTTATAAAAAAATGTCTTTAAACTCATAAAAACATGCGAACCTTTAAAAACCTCTTATAGTTTCTCCTAGTGATAGTGGCAAAAATATTGACACAAACAGTAAAAAAACATGTCGTATTTATGAGTGATTGCTGCGAGTACACAACCGGTGGGATGTATACCACGTGGTACAGCCGGGGGGACAGTGGGATGCATCACCACCAAATGGGGATGTACCACCATGGACCCCCCATGATCAAGACTGAGGCTGGAGTAAACAGCGACTGTATGATGGCTGTGGACTACGCGCCGCCGATTAAGGTAAGCGTTTTTCCTAGTTACCATAATTTTTCCGCGGTAAAATGTAGCTCATATGTGGCTCTAAGTAGTTATCTATCATCCTGCCAAAGTTTATCAAAATCGGTTAAGCCGTTTAGGCGTGATTGTGGTACAAACTGAATGACAGACAAACAAAGTATGTTTCGTTTATAAATGTGGGATGTATAAAAAATCCAACCACAGATCTGATGACTCCAGCCATTCACTGTTCATGAATGGATCAATTCAAAGCAGTAGGTGCCTAAGGGCGCTTTTGCACCGATTCAACTCCGTATCCGAATATTTTCTGATCCGAATTGGCCTTTCTAGTAAATGTATGACAGCTTGCGCACCCATCCATATCCGTTTTATATGGAAATTTCACGAACACGATTCGGATACGAACTGAATACGGAGCAGTGCAAAACCGCCCTAAGTCAACAATTAACGATAATCGATCCCCCATCCCTAATTACTATGGCTCAACTTTCATCATCAGATTGCATCCAACGCAATCTTCTTCTAATGAATAGGTTTTCAACTGACGACCCGATAATCCCAGGTGTAAGAGTTTTTAACGGCTTCTGACATGGTTTTTATGACAATCACTACCAAAGACAGCATCCAGAATCAACGACTTAAAGTGCCCTTCGGAGCAAAAGGTACAGAAACCGGTCACCCATCCATGCTAACCAACTCCTCAATGACTGACAGCCTCAAACCACGGCAATGAATAGCCCATTCAGAGCAGCAGGTACCTAAGTCAACTATCCTTGGGTACATATATAAAATCACGCCTGTATCCCTTACGGGTTACAAAGCGTCATGGCTTACTTCCACCACCTCTATCAATTTCAGAAGATTAAGGCAGAGAAGTGAAGTAAGTCAAGAATCGGTCACCCATCCAAGCGTCAACCCATCAGACCAACTCCTCAATGACTGGCAGCCACAGACCACTGTCCATGAATGGGCCCATTCAGAGGAGCAGGTGCCTAAGTCAACAGTTAACGAGATGATTACCCACGTACCAAGACGTGACTGCTTTTTGGGGTCAGCAGGAGGAATCAATAAGACCATGGATTGGTTAGGATACAAAAAAAGAAGTTTAATTTTATAAAAAACATTTGACATTGACTACTACCTACCTTTTACGAGGCGTTAACGCTCTGCCTACCCCGTAAGGGATAAAGGCGTGATTTATGTATGTATGTATGTATGTACTACCTAATAATCACATTGGTAACTCTCTATGAAACGTGACAGCACGTGACGTCATCCCTGCAGTGGTGAAATGACCAAAGTGCTAAAATGAGCAAGATACTAATATGACCAAAATGACAAAATAGCCAAAGGGTATGATTTTTTTCTGTATTGTGACCTTACACATAAATTAGTTTAAGCCAAAACTCGCGGTTCGAAAACGATTAAAAGAAATACTTCTCAAGTTTCACAACCTTTGAAATTTTGAAAAGTTAATTTGCATTGTTTAACCAGAATAAGTAAAAAGGTAAGTAAATGGATATATTGTTTTTCATATTAAACAAGACGTGAGCTGTTTTAACTATTTAATGCAAATAGGTAATTTAATCAAAACTAAATACAGAACCATCATCTCCCATACCAACTCCGCACTCCACCACAGATTGGAAACCGCAGCCTCCGGCGCATGGATCCAATAGGAAGTCGATCAAAAAAGGAATATTTGAAAAAAGAACGCTTATCTTAGCCGTCGCCCGCGCCATGGAAAATCGGCGCGATCGTGCGTGACACTTTATAGTTTTTTTCTGGCCATGGAATAGAAAAACTTTAAAAATTCAAACAGGTTGCCAGTATTTTTAGTTTATTTTTGAGTTTGGAAGTTTTTATGGATTAATATCCCCGGTAATGTCAGACACAAGTCATGGACCTGTGGTCACGTGCTTGTCTCGTGCTGTTGTAGTTTTGATAAGTTATTGAAAAATGTTTGACAAGTCGTAGTCATATCACCATTATGATATATAAAATTTAAGCCAAATATTACTACTTACTGCCTTGTGATTTCTTCCGCGGCTAAATGTACTTTTCATTGGAATTGAATTGTATCCTATAAAAATATCAAACTTATTTTTAAATAGTTCGGAAATGTCGACATCAATAAATATCGCTCTAAGTTTTAATATTATTTATGTTATCATATTTATTAGTTTTCATATATTTCGTCATTCTGGAATGTTCTTCCATGCTGGCCTGGAAGCGAGAGAAAACCATAGAATGTGGCAGCTGCATTTCCTCCCGGGCATGCTGTAAAACCCAGCTACGGAATGCGAGGGTTTCAGTATATTGTAATTAAGGGGATGGGCTGACAACCTGGCACTACAGCAGCCTACCTACAAAACCATCTTAAAAAACCCTCAAAACTTTGTCAGACGTAGCGGAACGACCTTTGGTTAGGTCGTTTACACTCTGCCTACCCCATCAGGGATAAAGGCGTGATTATATGTATTTACATATTTCGTCATTTTTATCCGTCCGTCTGTACTATCAATGCTTCTGTACCAGTGAAATTTCTGGCACAAGAGACATTCCACCTTAAGTCTCACCGTGTGCAACGCACTCTGCTTTTCACTAGGATTTAGTGTTTTTCTTGTTTTTTATTATAGTTTACTCAAGAAACTTTTCGGTACAGTGTTTAGGCTTAAAATAAGACGCATAAATCTAAAACCTAAGTAAGGTTTATGCGAAAAGCGAATGAGATCGTGCTCGCCACATTATACATATAAATAAATAAATAAGAGGCAAAAAAATTAACTTAGTCAAGATAGATTTTTTTAGTATCACTTTGCATTTCTCCATGTAATTAAATAAATTACAAAGTACATCTAATGATAGTAGTATGTGTTATAGGCCGTAGCCCTGCTTACCATCAGCTGGATCGTATGTTTAGTTGCCACTTTACAACATTAAAAAAACAGATACAAATTCCATAAACATACATACATACATATAATCACGCCTTTATCCCTAATGGGGTAGGCAGAGCGTAAACGACCTAAACAAAGGTCGTTCCGCCACGTCTGACAAAGTTTTGAGGGTTATTTAAGATAGAATTCTAGGTATATTGCTGTAGTGACAGGTTGTCAGCCCATCGCCTAAATTACAATAAATTAAATAAATAAATTCCATAAATTATAACAAAATTGTGCCCTACACTCCCCAAATCTTCGTCGCATCGTTTATCTCAAATCTATCCTACTTTCCGTGACGCACCGTCTCTCCCATACATCAACGTCCAAGCCGGATCCGCGACGATTTTTATAATCCGCGCGGATGTCCGGATATCTGGAGATGCGGATCCGTGGTCTAATGGCGGTGTTTGTGTTACAGATAAGGATCTGTAGCTGATTTGATTTGTAGGGTACAATAATTTTGAGTAAAATCAACGCCATTTTTGACGGACCCTATGTCGGGTGTAAGGGACAGCGTAGAGGTACAAACTGATAGAGGTTGCTCAGTCAACGAAACTGAACTACTTTCACTAGGAAATTCTTTCAGGAAATAAAAAAAATAACCTTCCCATACAAAATGACCACAATTTATTTCACTCCCCGAAAAAAATGCTGGTGATAGTTGTTCAGTTTCGTTAACTGAGCAACCCCTATCAGTGTGCGGGACGCCGTCCCTTACACCCCGTATAGAACTTGTTTGGGAAAATTTTGCAAAATTTATCTTTGTAAACCAGCCAGTTATTATTTAGTAATTTATATTATTGAAACATATTTCTCCAATACGGGTTCCTTTTATAAGAGCCAAGAATGACACTTAATTCTATCATCATCATTTTTTTTTTTTTTTTTTTATTTTTTTTTAATATATATAGGCGAGCATTTGTCCGCCATCTCACCTGGTGGAAAGTGACGATGCGGACTAAGTTGGAGCAAACTCACCTATGTAGTGCCTATTCACTCTCGCCTTGAAAAGGCCCAGGTTATATTGTTCCGGAAACAGATCCGCCGGCAGGGAGTTCCACTCCTTAGCCGTTCGCATTAAGAATGTGGAAGCGAACCGCTTCGTGCGAATTTGTGGTATATCCACGACATAAGGGTGGAACCCCTGTCCACGCCTTGTGCTCCGGAGATGGAAAGGGGAGGGGGGTATAAGGTCATGAAGTGCTAACGCGCACTCCCCGAAATGTATCCTGTAAAATACCGACATGCACGCCACTCTGCGACGGTGCTCAAGGTTCTGTAGTTTTGCCTCAACCAGTGCTGAGTCTCCAATGAGCTTCTTAGCACGTTTCTCGATTGAGTCTAAGGCAGCCAGCTGGTATTTAGCTGAACCGTCCCAAAGGTGGCAGCAGTACTCCATACACGATCGGACTTGAGCTGTGTATAACTGCAATAGCTGTCCCGGTGTGAAGTATCGCCTCACCTTCGAGAGGATACCAAGTTTTTTGGCAGCTGTTGTGGCCAGAGACTCAATGTAACGTCCAAAGTTCAAGTCGGACGTAAGGCTCATACCAAGAAGCTCAAGATGGTCAGAAATCGGTACGGATACATCCCGGAAAGTTGGAGCCAGGTTAAAAGGACTCCGTTTTGTCGAGAATAGACACGCCTGGGTTTTGGATGCGTTGAACTTGACGAGATTGGCATCGCCCCACTCGGATATCACCCTTAGCGATGAGTTCAGACGATCCACTATGGACTCCCGACAAGACTGGATTGTTTCACTGTTGGCCCTTGCACTGGACAGATATCTGTCAACAACCGTGCTGTCATCAGCGTACCCAAAGGTATCGGGTGTCAACATGTCGTTGATATGCAGCAGGAATAAGGTTGCAGACAGGACAGAACCCTGAGGAACTCCGGCATCAATAGCCTGTTGTCCGGAGGAGCAGCCTTCTAAGACCACTTGTATGGATCGTTCACTCAAGAAGTCCGAAATCCAGTTGCAAAGGCCAGGTCAGGTAACCCGTAGGCGGGAAGCTTGCCAGTAAGGCTAGCGTGCCAGA
Organism: Scrobipalpa costella; assembly: GCA_949820665.1. Lineage (NCBI taxonomy): Eukaryota > Metazoa > Arthropoda > Insecta > Lepidoptera > Gelechiidae > Scrobipalpa > Scrobipalpa costella. The sequence continues at coordinate 3,721,955 of OX463320.1, read as the reverse complement.
CCCTGTCAAAGGCCTTGGAGATATCCAGAGACACGGCAAGTGCTTCACCATGTCTCTCGATAGCCTCGCTCCATAAGTGAGTGGCATGCACGAGGAGGTCCCCCGTCGATCGCCCTCGGCGGAAGCCGTATTGGCGATCGTTAAGGAGATCATTATCCTCAAGGTATGCCAGGAGCCGATTATTCAGCACACGCTCCATAATCTTGCAGAGTATAGAGGTTACCGATATGGGTCTATAGTTGGCAGGGTCTGCTCGACTACCTTTTTTGGGTACAGGTTGCACATTTGCAAGCTTCCACGATTTGGGGACAACACCAGTCTCAAGTGAGAGGCGGTACAGGCGTGTCAACACCGGAGACAACTCAGGCGCACAGTTACGCAGGACGATTGCAGGGATACCGTCAGGGCCACTTGCTTTATTCACGACTAGATTTCGCATGGTTTTAAGGACCTCTTTTTGCCGGATGCGTACGGCTGCCATAGAGCAGTCGACACGAGGTAACGGGGGTGGTATTTTACCTGCGGCATCAAGACGCGAACTTTCCGCAAAATAGGAGGCAAAAAGATTGGCTTTCTCCTCCGCAGTATGAGCAAGCGACCCATCAGGTCTCTGCAGAGGCGGTAAAGATGGCTGGCAGAAATTGGTTTCCACTGCTTTCGCAAGCGACCAGAATGCTTTACTGCCAGCCGGATAGGAAGCAAGCTTAGCGCCTACTCGGCCTATGTGGGCGAATCGAGCCCTGCGTAATTCCTTTTTGCTTAACTTGGTGGCTTTGTTATAGTTTTTCTTCAGATCGCGAGTATTCGGAGCTTTGCGTGCACGAGCATCAGCCCAAGCAAGGAATGCCGACTGTTTCTGCGATTCCGCGCAGTTACAGTCAGCATTAAACCACGGGCGAGCTTTGCTACCGGTAGGAATATCAGAGAACGGTATGAAATACTCCATACCCTGACGTATGACTTCTGTAATAGCATCCGCGCAGCTCGACGATTCGCCTGAAGAAAAAAAAAACAGTCCTGCCAAGGATACGAAGCAAAGAAGTGGCGCATCTCATCCCATTCTGCTGACCTGTATCGCCACACCCGTCTTTTACCACAAGGGCCCTGATCGGGTGGTGAATACACTGATACAGATTTCACCAGACAGTGATCTGAGGTGCCCAATGGGGCAGAAACAGACACAGAGTATCGGTCTGGATCGGTAGTCAGCAGAAGGTCTAAGCAGTTGGCTGTATGAGACTCAATATCCGGGACCCTTGTTGCACAGCTGACAAGCTGGGAGAGATTTAGCGACAATGCAAATTTGCGCGCCTCTCGCCCAGCATGATCGGTCACTAGGTATGGGAACAACCACTCTTTATGATGAGCGTTGAAATCCCCCAGGATGACTAGCTGCGCTGCCGGGTATCTCTGCAGAGCTTCATCAGCACCTTCACTGAGGTGTTCAAACAGTTTGGTTGTCTCCGTGTCTCCACTATGCGAGCGATAGACGCAAGCATACACAATTTGAGCTACACCAGTATCGACCAGTACCCACAATACGGAAAAACTTGGTGCCTCAAGGTTCTTGAGACGCTTGATGCAAATGTCATCGCGAGCGTACACACAGACTCCGGCACGAGGTAGAAACCTGTGTTCTAGTGTGTAGCCGGGATAGCTGAGGTACGCCGCGTCAGCCGGACAATTGATCTGCGTCTCAGTGAGGAACAGCAGATGCGGTTTTTCAGTCTCAAGATGGTGATGGACGGGGTTGAGATTTGAGTGCAAGCCTCGAATATTTGAGAGGTGCACTTTAAGTGGGAGGACGTGCAACCGCTGTTTAACCATTTTCCGTTTTTTGTGTGTTTTCATAATTGGTGATGTGGGGAAAAACTGAATAGGCAGGAGGAAGGCAGTTGTACGAGGTACCGCGTTGCAATAAGCTTAGAAAATGAGCTGATTGCAGCCACACGCAAAGATAGCTGGCTTGGAGACCGCGGGGACGCCCGAACCCCCCCGGGGATTGCCACCTGGTCCTCCCACCCGGTCGCCAACCGGCAAGGTGGAGCATCCCGGGATTTTTCGTGAGGTGGCAGGGCAGCCTTTTGCGGGTGGCTTTCCCGCTACTTGGGCCCTCAACTTCCTACGGTCGGCCAGCGGTGCACCGTGCTTCGGATCCCGCTAGCCTCCAGAACCAGCCACTCGTTGTCGCAACAATCAGCCACTCCGACCTGCTACATGCCGCGGTACTACTGTACAGACCCAACCTCCATACTGGCTTCTCCTTACTACATGTCGGAACACGGCGGTACCGCTTGGCGACATTATTTAGTTAGGAGGGTGGTAACCAGCCGCGGCCGAAGCCTACCACCGGAGAGAGTGCTGTCCATTTTGCACTGCCCAGGGGCCACGTGTAGGGAAACTCGAGTAAGAGGCCCAGAAAAGGGCCTCGCCTACGGACGCGGACAGCTTTGACCCCCATCATCTCCTTAGCATTATCTTTGGCTACCTAATCTAGGTTATTGAACGAGGGTACTGGTTTTTACACACAGCGACTGCAGAAGGGAAACCAGACCCAATCCTAGATTAGGTCAGAGTTTTCAAGCCGCCAATGCTTAGCACTGGCCTCTGGATTCTTTATTGCACATAAACAACACATGGCTTATCGACTAAAATCTATGGTATTAAATTATATTAACCGGGACCAACGGCTTAACGTGCCTTCCAAAGCACGAAAAAAGCGCCGAATAAACGTACTTATAAATTAAAAAACTGAAAAAAACTCATTGGTACGTGGTGGGATTCGAACCAAGACGGGAGGTCTCAGTAGACAGCGACCCTATCCACTACACCATCGGGCTCTCAGTGACACTTAATTTTATGATCCAAGATACTTTAAGATGTTGGAAATCTCTTTGAAGAAGATGGAATAATGATGTAGAAACACATTTTAATCTTAAATTTAAAGATGTTAGTTTTATAACTTTTCAAGAGGAAACTCATCTGAGGAAAACAACAAACATGGTGTTTATCACAAGTGACTACAAGTACAAATGTATGCGCAGTAGGAAAAACAATGGTTCAAAAATGCAGATACGTCCATTGTCTTAACGATGGCGTACTTAGATTAAGCAACACCGTTCAATGTCAATATACTCATTAGTCTTTAGCATAAGACATCAATCAGTATAAAAGAGAAGAAAAATATATCTAGATACGACTGTGGTATGTCAATCGTATCTAATTGTGATACTTGTTGGTACCTATGACTACGGGTAGTTGATACCTCATCATGTTGGAAGAATCGGCCTTTATTTCTTACATACATACATACATAAATCACGCCTTTTTCCCTTACGGGGTAGGCAGAGCGTTTAACGCCTCGTAAAAGGCGCTTTCGCCACGTCTGACAAAAATTGAGGGCAATTTTAGATTGTAATATGTATTGCTATAGTGACAGGTTGTCAGCCCAACGCCTAAATTACATTACACTGTAACCCTCGAGTTCCTTTTGCTGACTTCAACAGCATGCCCGGGAGGAAGGGCAGCTGGAACATTCTATGTTTTTCTATCTCTCCCAGTCCAGCATGGAAGTAATATTTCTTTTCTTCATTAATTTTGAAACTTCCATTCTGGGCAGGGGCTAGAGAAAAACATAGAATATGCCAGCTGCATTTCCTCCTGGGCATGCTGTAAAAACCATCTAATGGATCCGAGGGTTTCAGTTTATTGCAGGTCAGGCGTTGGGTTGACCACGTGTCACTACAGCAATGTATCAACAAACCTGTCTTAAATCATCCTCAAAACTTTGTCAGACGTGGCGGAACGATCTGTGTTTAGGTCTTTTACGCTCTGCCTACCCTATTAGGAACAAAGGCGTGATTATATGTATGTATGTTCATTAATTTTACTTTTGTCTCTACAATTACAATTTGAGGCAATGATAAAGTGCTCATTGAGCGGAATCATCCTGAAAATTTTAAAACACTAGCATTCGTCAATGTTAACATTGACGGAACATAGCGCAAGCTTTTCGACGCGGGACTTTAGAGATAGGGTGTTTTTTTTTAAATATTTGATAGGCAATCATTTGTCTGTACGTCGATTCTGTAAAATCCGAACATTATCTCGCATCTCACTTCGATCTTCATACTCACTTCACACCCGGACAACAATGACCTTGAATTTGTATTCTTTAAACATCGATTCTCAGAACATAAACAAATGCGAAGTGAAGTGAGCTTCGAACGCCCGTTCGTCTCACTAGTGATGGCCACATTGATGAAAATGTTAGTCGATCTTAATCGATATTTTGTTTTTGGTGTAATTTGTGAGTTTCTGTGCAATAGCTAGTCGGTAAATGGTTTTATATATATAAGAGTACTTAATTTTAAATAATAGTAGTTTTAGTTATGTGTTTCAGTAATGAATTTATTAAAATTAAATAGTTTGGCTGTATGAGCAGAGATGCCTCGTCTTCGTCTAATAAAACAAAGTTTGTTTATAAACTTTCAAGTGCTTCGCAACTATTCGCAAGTGGTTTTTTGTTTTGTTACATTTTGCTGTGTTTTACGTGGAATAATCCAAATAATTGATTAAAAAGTGAACATGTGGTAAGTTTGCTACTTAATATATTCGTGCTATTGTAACTTTGTCATTAAACAACAACACTGTTATATTTCCAGTGAACGTTCATCTCATCCTTCTTCAGCTCAAATAGAGGCCTTGTTAGACTCCTCAAAAGAAACCCTGACTTTGCAAAGGGTTTTTTCAAAGTGTCAACAAGCCAGAGATCGAAGAAGACGCCAGTGGGAAGAATTAAGCCTAACGCTAAACAAGCTGGGATGAACAATTAAAACATCAAAACAGTGGACCAATGTTAGTACCTATGACTGTTATTATTATTTGTCAGAATGATGTATACCTACTTAACATTCCTAACAGAGACCCCATGCAGCAGCCATAAAAACACTTCAAATGCAAAAAAACTAGGTCAGTTGATAAGCTTAGTTGAATAAGCTCTGTTTGAGTTTTGTTTCTTAACTTTGTAATCTAAATAAGAATAGAATATTTGTGGTGAAATCTGTAATTCTAGTCCGTAATCTGTAAACCTAGTCTCAAAAGAGTCATAATCATAAATTATTGTACTTTTTTATTTTATACATTTATATAATCACGCCTCTTTCCCGGAGGGGTAGGCAGAGACCACTTTTTATTTTATATATATTAGTATTGGTCTGACAAAAAAAGTGCTGTTTAAAAGAAAGTTGTAGCACGTGCAGCTGCTAGGCGTAAAACCGGTGGTGGTCTGGACGGTGCAGTTGAACTATCAGAGTTGGAGGAAAGAATTGTGGTTTAATTTGGTGGTGAGGGGTTTGGCACTGGAGATGCACATTTAGCTATTTCGCTTTTTCCAGTAAGATTTTTGTAAAACATAATGTCCGACATACTAAAATGATTTAAAAATTATGTAACTAATATCTACTTTTTTATTCATTTGCATTTCAGGAAAACGAAACATCTAGCCGTTTACCACGAACTTTGCTCTCAGATTCAAAAGAACCAGGTACATTATCACAAACACCAAGCCCAATACCTATGCCTTGTCGTACCTGGCGCGGAGCCACTGCCAGAGATGCTGATTCTTCAAGTAAGTAAAGAAGTGGAGTTCCATTCTAATACAAAGGTTCCGTATATCCCTATTTTTGAAAATTTTAGTTGTAAAAAAAAAACACTTTATTTGTAATGTAGTGTTGTTTCAGCGTCGCGCCACGCGCATTCACCTACACACCGACTAGCATCGAAATTCATATATGAGGCTTCCTTGTCCCGCCGTGGCGCCACCGGTACTAATACCAGTATGGTTCCATGCTAGTGGTGATGCTAGTTCTTCAATTTAATTTATAAATTGCTTCTAAGTACTGTACCTACATACTAAGTAGCAACACCTATATCTCACACAACCCGACTGTCGGCAACACCAGCATCTGAGGCGTCTCCCTCTCGCAAAGGTGCCATCGCCGGTAAATGCCAACCGAAGCATTCATACTAGGCGAAGTGCTGCATCAAGTGAGTTACTAAAAATATAATAAACCTCGCAATTTAGGTCACTGAAGAATTATAAATTTAATCGCTTATTTTTTTTTGCAGCTCGTACAACACTTCATTTTGCTGCGGCACCAGCACCACCCTCTCAACGACAATCGGAGTTCAGTCGGATTACCGAGCGCTTTCTGAGGGTCGAAGAGCAGCAGCTGGAGATACAGCAGTCTAATGCTCGTATCTTGCAAGCTTTGTTGTAGCTGCCCATTGAAAAAGACAGGGCTCTGTCTCGAACTGTGGCGACGGTGGGCGAAGTGTTGCAATCTTTGGCGGAAGCTACTAAAAATCTTTTTAGAATAGTTTAATGAATGATCTTCTTATCTTATGTAGCCGTTATGTGTCCCACTGCTAATGAATGATAATGTGACAAAAAAAAGACTGTTAGAAATAAGTATGTTTTTATTACATATTATTATATTAATAAAATATGAAAGTTACACACACTTTAATTATTAATTACATTTATTCTTCGTCGGTGCATCCCTATCCTAAGCCTAAGTTAGTAATAAAACTTATTTGATGATTTTTATGCTAGCCCTAATTAAATATGTAAACATTATAATAATATTACCTATGGTATGATAATGAAATAAATTATTCAAGGTTATTATAAAACTTAATAATACCTAAATTATGAATGAACCATTCGGCGTGATCGCCACAACCTATTTACTAATTTCTGCCTACGCAACTTTCCCACATGCAAATCTGCATAAGACGGCATATCTCTCTTTTGGTTATCTTCTCTGCACCTCAGCAATCATTCAAGCCTCTTTTTGTCTCTCGTCTTCGGTCACTGTAAATGCAGGCAATCCCACCCGGTTGCATATATTGTGTAGAACACTACATGCAATTAAAATCTTTGCAACTTTGTCCGGATGATAGTTTAGGACTATGTGAACTAGCAAACATCTCAAACGGCCCTTTAAGAGACCAATTGCTCGTTCAACAGAGTTGCGGGCAGTTGCGTGGAGGCTATTGTAGAGAGCTTCTGGTGTGTTGTCCTGGGCATTACTGATGGGTGTCATAAGGTACGCTCGCTGGGCATATCCGGAATCACCTAAAATAATGTAGTAAATTTAATTCAATTTACTTATTTTACCCAAATCAATTATTTTAAAATTGTCTACGATTTGACATAAGAATATTGGGAAATACTACATACTGTTATTTTATTATGATATTATGTATGACTAAAGTACTTACCAAGTAAAATGGCTTCTTCCCCATAATTTGATATTTTCTCTAGATATTCTTTTATAATGCTATAATTAAAAATTAAACTATCATGTGTGGCTCCACCATAGAATACCAACCATCACGTAGAATCACGTAGAATGTTGACATCGGCTACCGTTATCTAGAAAATATACAGTAGGGCAATAAATAGGTTTTTTTTTTACACAAAAAATGAATATCCATAATAAGGAATCGTATTTTAGGTTTAGTTGGCGTGGTAGCCCTTTTGACAGTAGAAGCGCTCCTCATTTTCTGTCGGTCTCTTTAGTGCTACTAGAGTACCATCAATACAGCCGATGACCGCCGGGATTTTGAACGTTTCATAAAATCTGTAACGTATACCTATCCACTTTAGCATTTTGATCAGAAGGATTTTATCATGAGGTCAAAATCAAAGCGTAAAAGAACTGACAAACCTTTCCTTTAAGATTTGTCTTTCTTGAACATTTTTCGGGAATCTTATGTACTTTTGGACTATATTTGGCTTATTCAGCGCATCTACAACCTCCTCATTGCAGCGAGATGCAGACTGCTGAGACAAATATGTACGTTTATTTTCCTTTATTATTTTCTGATAACTGCCATTGGCCAGGAAAGACAATGTGCATAATATCTGTGGAAAAGTGAAATAAATTAAATTAATCTGACAGACATTATATTATTAATAAACTGCATATCATAGCAGCATAGTAGTTAAATAGATTTCATACCTTTATACGAGTTTAAAGTCCTTTTCCTTCACGTCTTGGACACTTTATATGAGGCAATAACTCGTGCTCCAATTTATCGATTAACTCTTTGTTCAGTCTGGTCACTTTCACATAATCATCATCTCGGGTTAATAATGATGTAGCCCGGATTTGGTATGCTGTCCGACGCATCTCACAATTATCTAAAGCATGCGCCTCTTCTTATAAAGATAATAGTAAAAACACCCGAGCCATTTTCAATTAGCACTACACAAACACCAAAATAACAATAAAAAAAACAATAGTTTTATGCACCTAAGTCACGCCTAACACTTGTAATTATTATTTTTTGTGAAAAAATACTTAATTGAATGTTATTTTAAATAAAATGATTAAATTATTATGTCTTGACTCCGCTTTCACACGAAGAAGCTTAACTTTTTATTTGACAGATGAATTCGAGTTCGAATGCGAAGTGAGCTGCGAAGTGAGGGGGGAATTCCCTTACCGAATACCGATTCATATGTCATCTCATACATTAAACGTCAAAATCTCGCAACTGATTTAGTTCAACTCGCCGCCACTCTCGCAGGGGTGTCGCTAGTGGAACTGCGATTCTTAAAGGAATTTATAGAATGCCGATTTGGAAACTCACTCCGGATTCAGATTCGAGTTTTGACATTTAGCATTACAGAATCGCACTGCTGTCATCTCATGTGATGGGAAGTGATGATGCAGATTATGATAAAGCATAATTGCTTAGATAATGCCTGTTCACTCTCGCCTTGAAAAGGCCCAGGTTATAGCGTTTCGAAAATGGATATGCAGGTAGTTAGTTCCACTCTTTAGCCGTTGGCATTTAAAATGTTGAAGCGTATCACTTTGTGCGAAAACTTGGAATGTCAACAACATAAGGGTGGAATCCTTGTGCCCTGAAGATGGAATGAGGAGAGGGGTATCTGGTCATGAAGCGACGCTGCGCATTCTCCGAAATTTATTCTGTAGAACAGCAATCGCATGCCAGGTCACCGTTTACCTGGACGTATCCACTGGTAAGCCTGTAATGTCGTTACCACGGTTGAACCGCTAGAAGATAAATCCTATAGCAACTCATTTACGTACATACATACATGTAATCAAGACTTCATCCCTAATGGGGTAGGCAGAGCGTAAACAACCTGAACAAATGTCGTTCCGTCACGTCTGACAAAGTTTTAAATGTCATTTAAGGTAGATTTGTAGGTTTATTGCTGTCGTGACAGGTTGTCAGTTGTCAGCCCATCGCCTAAATTGCAATATACTGAAACCCTCGGGTCCCATAGCTGATTTTTACAGCGTGCCCGGGAGGAAATGTAGCTGGCACATTCTATGTTTTTTTCTCTCGCTCCCAGTCCAGCATAAAAATAATTGTCCCAGTAGCAATCTATCACCAATAATATCCAACTCACATTTTTCCACAGCAAATCGTCAAGACAATTAGGGTTGCCGTCTCTATGAGGGTATTCGGTAAATTTGGCGCGTTAGGGGCGAGCCCAAATGATTCGTCGAATCATCCGAAACGTTTATCTTGATGTCTCTATGCTATGAGGGGAAAACTATGGTGTAGGCTGCTTAGTATTTTTTACAGCTGTAGTTCTGCTCCTTTACAGTTGTGCCTCCGTGGTCTAGTGGTCTGAGCCATGGGCTTACGTTTCGGAGGTCTTGGGTTCGATTTCCAGGGGAACACAAAAGTTGATATTTGTCAATTTATCACTTTGTAAAGTTTTCCCCAGTTTAGTTAGAACATTGCTGAATCACCTGATTGTCTAAAAAGAAAAAGGATTCCGTGCTTCGGAGGGCACGTTAAGCCGTCGGCCCCGGTCTCTCTCTCTCTGACAGTGGTAACCACGTCAGAGGCGTAATAGCTGTGCTACTAGGCGGTTTGAAAACTCTGACACCAGGGTATATCGGGTCGTATGAGTAGAGAATCCACTCGCTAAGAAGAAGAAGAAGAAGAAGTTGTAGTTCTTCATAATGTCTACTGTAGGTGATAATAAATTTCTAATACTCTTATATAAATTTCGGTTAGTTATTGGATGGCCAAGGTGATTATCAAAACTTGGGCATCAAAATTATGATTTGCCTGTGCAGATTCTTTATCACATTAAAAAACACTTGTGATTTGATGCCAGAAAGTGCCAAATATCCTTCTTTTAGAATATTTTTATATGATCCTACTTTTTTGGTCATCTCAAGAATCTAAAGGATGTTTAAAAATTTTATGACACAATTCTAATTCTATGAACAGAAACATTTAATACAATGCATAATATCTTATTATCATTATCACTATTACCTCCACTGTACTACATATTATTAATGTGATATACTTAAGTGCTTATAACTTTTGACTTGTACATACATACATACATATAGTCACGCCTGTATCCCTGATGGGGTAGGCAGAGCGAAAACGACCCAAACGAAGGTCGCTCCGCCACGTCTGACAAAGTTTTGAGGGTTATTCAAGATAGATTTGTTGGTATATTGCTGTAGTGACAGGTTGTCAGCCCACTTTGACTTGTAATTTACAATTATTAATAAATTTATCTCTATCTCTCTAATATACACTAAAATGACTAAAACCAACTAAATACACGTACCACGTTTTCCCTCACACCCCATCCACCCCTGACCACGTGATAAATGACGTCACTCTGACGTCACGAGTCCCGATCATTGTCACAGGACAGTTCAAATGTATTGTTGCTAATAGAGTCTATTAGATTTGCCACTCGGTGATAGTTTGTGTTGCCTTAATTAAGGTTTCCCTCTCGTCTCGACCCATACTAGGTGTAAGGGACAACGTCCCGCAAACTGATAGGGGTTGCTCAGGCAACGACACTGAACAACTATCAGCAGGTTTTTTTTTACTGGAAGTAAAAATCATGGCTTTTTCATACAAATTGTCTGATCGAGGTGAACATTTTGTAAGGAATAACCAATTTATTATTTTACTTTCTGAAAAATACCCTGCTGATAGCTGTTCAATGTCGTTGACTGAGCAACCCCTATCAATTTGCGGGACGCTGTCCTTTACACCTAGTATGTATGTATTCTTATTTTAAGGGGCTTTAGCCCGATTTGATCTCGATTCCATTTCTTTGCTTGTCCTATTCTTCGATTGATCTTCATTCTGCTAGCTCTGCGTCATCCCCCGTCTTAAAGCCTACCCCATTAGGGATACAGGCGTGATTATATGTATGTATTCTTATTTTAAGAGTCATTCGCTTTTTATTTTATCTCGATTCCATATCTTTGCATTGCCTTATTCTTCGAACGATCTACATTATGCTAGTTCTGCGTCATGTCTGCAGACATCCCCCGTCTTAAAGCCTACCATTAGGGATAAAGGCGTGATTATATGTATGTATTCCGATTTCAAGGCGCTTTCGCCTTATTTTGATCTGGATTCCATATCTTTGCATTGCCCTATTCTTCGAACGATCTACATTCTGCGAGTTCTGCGTCATATCTGCAGACATCCCCCGTCTTAAATCCTACCCCATTAGGGATACAAGCGTAATTATATGTATGTATTCTTATTTTAAGAGTCATTCGCTTTAATTTCATCTCGATTCCATATCTTTGCATTGCCCTATTCTTCGATTGATCTTCATTCTGCTAGTTTTGCGTCATGTCTGCAGACATCCCCCGTCTTTAAAGCCTACCCCATTAGGGATACAGGCGTGATTATATGTATATATTCTTATTTTAAGAGTCTTTCGCTTTAATTTCATCTCGATTCCATATCTTTGCATTGCCCTATTCTTCGATTGATCTTCATTCTGCTAGTTCTGCGTCATGTTTGCAGACATCCCCCGTCTTAAAGCCTACCCCATTAGGGATAAAGGCGTGATTACATGTTTGTATTCTTATTTAAAGAGTCTTTCGTTTTAATTAAATCTCGATTCCATATCTTTGCATTGCCTTATTCTTCGAACGATCTACATTCTGCTAGTTCTGCGTTATGTTTGCCGACATCCCCCGTCTTAAAGCCGGCCGCGGGCGGATCCAAACAATTAATTTAAAAGACAAACGCTGTTCTTTCAGCCGCACGCGAGCATCATTAATATGTGGGGCTTTGTGACGTCACAGACGGAACGTAAGCTGCGGTCGAAGGAACATTCTGGATGTTGTGTTTTATCTGTGAATTGAAATGAGAAAATTAATGAATGTGAAGATAAAGACCGGAATTATAATTTGCAATATCACAAAACACTTATTTTTATTTTCTTCCACGCTGGACTGGGAGCAAAAGGAAAACACTAGCTGCATTTCCTTCCGGGCATACTGTAAAAACCAGCTAAGGGATCCGAGGGTTTCTGTTTATTGCAATTTAGGCGATGGACTGACAACCTGTCAGCAATATACCTACAAATCTATCTTAAATAACCCTAAAAATTTTGTTTAGGAATCATTATACATACATACATATAATCACGCCTTTATCAATAATGGGGTAGGCAGAGCGTAAACGGCCTAAACAAAGGTCGTTTCGCCACGTCTGATAAAGTTTTGAAGGTTATTTAAGATAGCTTTGTATATTGCTGTACTTCTTCTTCTTATCGTGTCGATGGAACACGCAACTATCACAATGTGGCGGCCCAGAACGTTGCCACTTGAATTGCGGATCGGCTGGCGTTCATTAGATCCGCTTGCGTGCAGGTATTAGGGCACGCAGGACACGATGTCAGATGTGCCATTGTTTGAATTGCACCGCAAACACAGTCGACCTCGGAGTTGTCAGCCCATCGCCTAAATTGCAATATACATAAACTCTCGGATCCTTTAGCTGCTTTTACAGCATGCCCGGGAGGAAATGCAGATGGCACATTCTATGTTTTTCTCTCGCTCCCAGTTCAGCATAGAAGTTTAATATTATTTATATGATTATTTGTTTAGTATTTATACTTATGTATGTAAGGATATTTATATGTAGCTTATTTTAGTCTTTGCGAACACTCTTGCCTGCTGTTATCTATATTTTTTTCCTCTCACACGGTAAGCTGGAAGACAACTCAAATATTTTGAGTTAAGCTCGCCTTTGTACATAATGTATCTAGATTAAGTTAATTTTAAGAATATCTGTGTGTACAATAAAAAAATAAAGAATTTTAACACATAGTACATACATATACATATAATCACGCCTTTATCCCTTACGGGAAAAGGGATTCGAGGGTTTCAGTGTATTGTAATTTAGGCGATGGGCTGACAACCTGTCACTACAGCAATACACATTACAATCTAAAATTGCCCTCAATTTATGTCAGACGTGGCGAAAGCGCCTTTTAGGAGGCGTTTTACGCTCTGCCTAACACATAGTAAAACCGACATAATATCACTCACTGCAAAGTATTGCATTTCTGATATCTCAAATGATATCAAAAATTAAGGTCCATATCCACCATCCACTACCGAACCCCCTCGGGGGTACAGCAGGGTATGATAGTGAAAAATCGTTTTTCCGGTTTTTTTTTCTTGCGCTATGTGGGGCACGCCTCGGCGTCATCTGTGTGATTTGTTCTTATCATGAGTTTAGGGGGTGTCATTCACAGAATTGGGTCTTTTGGTGACTTGGAGATTTGTCAAAATGGATTTATAGTATTTCCAACTCAGTTTTAGAATAAAGGTAAACATAGTTTTGTCTTTTAATCGAAGATCTTGTTTCTAAAATATGTTTTAGCTATTAGGTATTACAATATAATGAAAAAGTAGTTTTAGTAATTTAACTAATTTGCCTACATTTATTATGAAATGTGTTTTTGAATAAAAAGTCAAGATACTTTGTTTCTAAATCTGAGTTGGAAATACTAATAAGAGTCTTGCTTTATTGCTTGATGCTTTAAAAATGCAATAAATTGGACTGTTTTTGGTTTTAACCATTTAAGAATAATGAAACCTAGATTTGGTTAATGCAGTGCAATCATTTAGAGTCAATTAAATATACAAATTGGCAGTCAATTATTGAAAATGTATGCAATGTATTATCTCGTGAATACGCACATTTTACCGTAATTCAGAGTATGAATTATTCGTACTGAATTATTGATGCTTTGCCAATGAATATGTAACTTCAGGATCTCTTCGTCAAATTTTTACTCATACTTACTATGCCCAATTCACCCGGGGAGATGGGCCAAGCTAACAACTAAATTTCTCCCACAAGAATGTCGGCGCAGAGGGAAACCGAGGATGCGATGGCGGGACGACCTGGACGTCTACGACCCGAACTGGTCTGAAACTGCCAAGGACCGTGAGAGAAGGGAGGTCTTTGCCCAGCAGTGGGACAGTTTAGGCTGATATACAATAATAACTTACTAAAGGTGTAACTGGCGACATCTGTGCCAGAGTATATGCAGGAAAAACTACACAAAACGTACACGTACGTATCCCGGTTTTATCCAACAACCTATATTCTTTATGCAGACTGTGAAGTGTAATACTGACCAACATACAACAAGCCTTCCAACACGAAATTCTGTAAACCTAAAACCCCGACACAGATTTGAAACCCTCGCAAAAAACCAATTCAACCCCTCTCGCGCCCTCTAAGACACAGCGCGTCCATTTTTTGCGAACCTTGCTGCGGGTGAAAAACCTCCGCAAAAAACAGCTTCGCGCGCCGCGTAATAGATGGCGCTAGTATGAATGGCGGCTTCTTGTAAAGTTTTTTAGGTTAGGAAAACCCTGGTGGCGAGACGTGATGAGAAAATTGGAGATTCGTATGCAATCGGTGGATGAATAAATGTGTTATGTCTGGCGTTGGGATATCATTACTCTAACGAGTGAAGAAATCTTTATAAAAAATCGTATTGGAACAATATTCTTAGTTTTAGATTCAGATAACTGTTGCATGATTATTATTTATTGCAACGTAAGATTCAAACATTTCAATTAATTATGAAATCAAATTGGTAACATGATTTCTTGATCATTGATCAAGATTTGAATTATCTAGGTAATTGTAGAGATCACAGGAATGTTTTGTAAAATGCAATTATGATACATGAAACATACCTCTATAGTGATTACAAACCATAAATCATCAACATGGTCAAAATTGATATAAGTTTCAAAACACAGTACGTAGGCCTCTTCTTCTTTGTCTTCAACCAAACGTTTGCTTTCCTAAAAAAACACAGTAAGTATTTGTATACCTAAATATAACTTTTTATTCCTTATTTCTGAATGATTGAAAATATTCATAATTCATAGAAGGAGCAACAGCCCGATAACATCAGCTCCAAATACATGGAAAAATTTGATATCAGATAAAATATGCACAAATTTATGATAATAATTATGCACTTCACATTTTTAAGGTGTGTCGTAAAGGATGACCCAGGATAACTAAAACAAGTGTCATCTTTATCAGGTTAGTTTCTGTTTTACCGACAATGGCGCTGTTGTCAAGGGAAAGTGCGGAAAAAATACGAACTATTTTCGCAGTATAACCAGGAAATTTTAGAAAAGGGGAAACTGCGTGATAAATGCGAGGGAAAAGGGGTGTTTGTTATTTGGCAGGGTAACCCACATTTAACCCTTTACTGCGCATGTCCCCATACATAAGTAGGTGAAGGGAAAAAAACACAAATTTATACCGGGTAAATTTTAAACCTATACTTTTTTTTTCTCCAGCATTTTTATGTCGATCCTTTGTATGTGTGAGTGGTGCCAGTTTTAATTACGTATCGACTTAATTTGCCTCCAAGCTTGCTCTGAGAGGGATCGCGCGCATTTTTGTAGGATTTTCACTAAATTTTCATTCATCTAGTTGGTGTTTTTTGAGTTTCAAATAGTTTCGCGTGTGCAGGTTATGTTTGCGCCACAACAGGGGTGTTAAGTGGCGGTTTTGGTGGGAAAATTTGTTGTGATATGGAAAGTGTTAAGGGATGGGGTTGAACGAGCTAAGCGTGGATTTGTGAGAAAGCTTAAGTCTGATTTGGGAAGATGTGACCGAGGTACGTAACGTTCAAAATTTGATTTAGATACAAACTTTATTTTGGAAAGTATTATTCAAATCTTGCATCAATTTAGATTAGAGTACTCATACTTTATACTCACTCTTTTTGTAGAAATAAGCAGTTTGTATCTATTTTTTTCCACTTTACTTCGATTTTATGAAAAATGCTTACGAAATAATAATATTAAACGCCTATTATAAAGAATTCCATAACTCATACGCTACCACCTGTTGATAGGTTTTCAAAACTATATTTAGTATTATGATTAGCTTTTTATTTCATACATACATGACATCACGCGTTTATCCTTAATGGGGTAGGCAGAGCGTAAAAGACCTAAACAAAGGTCGTTCCGCCACGTTTGACAATGTTTTGAGGGTTATTTAAAATAGATATTGCTGTAGTGACAGGTGAGAGCCCGATGGTGTAGTGGATAGGGCCGCTGCCTCCCGAGCGGGAGGTCGTGGTTTGAATCCCACCACGTACCAATGTGTTTTTCGGTTTTCGTATTTCATATGTACGTTAATTCGGCGCTTTTTGGAAGGCACGTTAAGCCGTTGGTCCCGGTTAATATCGTTTAATACCATAGATATTAGTCGTTAAGCCATGACAGAGGCCAATGCTAAGCATTGGCCGCTTGAAAAACTCTGACCTAATCTAGGATTGGGTCTGGTTTCCCTTCTGGGTTGCGGATTGCAGATGGCAGTCGCTCTGTGTAAAAACCAACCAACATGCCAACATGTATTATTGATATTTGAAGTGTGTTTTTAAATAAAAAGACATGAAAATTTGTTTACCTTTATTTACAGAGTTGGAAAAACTCGAGAATTTCGTTGTTTAGTAACCTACCTAAGTACTTTTAATCTTCAACAGTAATACACTAATACACTCAACCAGTAATACACTCAGGCCAGTAATTAAAAACAGCACTTGAGAGTTCGTATCAGAAACATCATTTCAGTGTAATTTCAAACTCATACTTAATATCGCTCTTAATCTTGAGATTGCTTTATAAATACGAGCCTAATAAATTTATCTTTAGCCTTGGTTCCTATCTACATTCGGTCCACGTTTTGCCCACGGCCTCAGAAGTGTCATTACAACGTGTTTATAAATATATATAATCAGCTCTCATGAGTGTTCATATCAGAAAGTTTGATATCGCTTCATAAATACGAGCCTTAGTGTCAACACTTTCAACCAGTGTGACGTCTAAAGCAAGTGGTGCAAGTTTAGGGAAACTAGTTAACCTGCGACCCTAGGCAGCCTGGATATGAGCTGAGACGCAACTGGAAAACTTCTGTAGATGGCGTTAGTATGGCGATATTCTAGATGTGTTGTTTTCTCAGTTGAAAGTTGAGATATCAGCTACTTGTAATCCCACTCTATAGAAGAACTTTTTATCACTCCCAGTCCAGCATTGAGTAATAGTACATTACTCCGAGGCAGAAAAAAAAACGTCTCGGACTTCCAATGTAAACGAGACCATAAATATTGCTATTTCGGCTGAGAGAAGTATGGTACTTTTCTCTCATTTTGCGAGGAAACAATAATAATACACTTAAAATCAAACATTGCGATTCCTCCATAATATATTGACATTTAAGATTTGTATGGCGCCTTTGACAGGCACACATTGCATTCATTCCATTTTGTAAATTTCAAAATTTGTATGTGCATTCAGCCTTAAAATAAGCAATACTGTGAATTAAAAACCCATACTAGTGTGTCCTTAAAAACTTCGTGAAGCGGTCTTTAATTTCATTATTGTCGTTTGGCGAAATTGCTGGCGTCAGCGAATTTGATGACCTAAAATAGTGAATGTAGGTTTTGTTTTTTTTTTTTTTTAATAATGAAGCTTTTTTTTTTCCTTCCATGCTGGCCTGGGAGGGAAAGAAAAATATAGAATGCATTTCCTCCCGGGCATGCTGTAAAAACCAGCTAAGGTATCCGAGAGTTTCAGTATATTGCAATTTAGGCGATAGGCTGTGTACCTGTCACTATGGCAATCTACTGCCTCCGTGGTCTAGTGGCTAGTGCCATGGACTCCTGATCCGGAGGTCCTGGGTTCGATTCCCAGGGGGGAAACACAAAAGTTCATATTTGAGAATTTATCACTTTGTGAATTTTTCCCCAGTTTGGTTAGGACATTGCAGGCTGAATCACCTGATTGTCCGAAAAAGAAAAAGATTTCGTGCTTCGGAGGGCACGTTACGCCGTCGGTCCCGGTCGCTGTCTTTGATAGTGGTCGTTACTCAAACCATGTCAGAGGCCTGATAGTTGTGCTACTAGGCGGTTTAAAAACTCTGACACCAGGGTTCATCGGGTCGATATACTCGTTACCCACTCGACAGAAGAACTATGGCAATATACCTACAAATCTATCATAAATAACAATAAAAACCTTGTCAAACGTGGTGCAATGACCTTTGTTTAGATCGATTACGCTCTGCCTACCCAATTAGAGATAAAGGCGTGATTATATGTGTGTATGTATGAAGCTTTTTCAGAGCAAATGGTAGATAATATTCTTACTACACACACAATACTGTGGCTGGATATTATCAACTATGTAGCCGAATATATTGTAGGTTGTAGGCACACCCCTCAGCTGCCAGTGCTGATGGATTTACGATGGGAGAATAAGGAATACTTAGGGAGACGGTTTGAGAAGCTATAGAAATGACAGGATTCAAGAATGTACCAGCGCTTCTCTTCCTAGGCAGGCGATCCGGAGTTCCTGGGTTCGATTCCCAGGGGGGACACAAATTTAATATTTTTAAATTTATCGCTTTGTGAGATTTTCCCCAGTTTGGTTAGTACAACGCAGGCTGAATCCACCTGATTGTCTGTAAGAAAACAGATTCCGCGCTTCGGAGGGCACGTTAAGCCGGCGGTGCCTACTAATAAGAAATTTTGTCATAATATATCTTTTTTTTTCATCTGTTCTTTCTTTTGTGTTTACTTTTTGTCTTATGCGTGATGTTTTTTATGCAATAAACTTTTCAAAGGGATAAAGGTGTGATTATTTGTATGTTTGTAAACTTATTATCTATCTATTTCTGTGCTTCAATGCTGGACTGGGAGCGAGAGAAAAACATAAAATGTGCCAGCTGGATTTCCTCCCGGGCATGCTGTAAAATCCAGCTAAGGGGCCTGAGGGTTTAAGTATATTGCAATATAGACGATGGGCTGACAACTTGTCACTACAGCAATATATCTACAAATCTATCTTAAATAGCCCTTAAAATATGTCAGACGTGGCGGAACGACCTTTGTTTAGGTTGTTTTTGCTTTTTCTACCCCAGTTGGAATAAAGGCGTGATTATATGTATGTATGTATCTATTTCTGACGGATATAACCAAAACTTTACTTCCACACAAACTGACCGATTCTAAACCTTAACATTGAATCTTCACTCTACATTCTCAAAAGATCTATACAGGGGCGTGACCCATAACTGGTGAGGTATAAAACATATTTATAGCGGGTGTAAAATTGGCAGTTCATTATATTACCAATAAACTTGTTGGTATGTCGGTCTGGTGAAGCTTAAGCAAATATTTGAATGGACAATGTAGGTGGGATTGTTTTCTTGGAGAGAGGAATAAAAAAGGGAGAAATATAAGCAAGAATATGGGCTCGATTCTAGATACCACTACCTAAACTCAAATTCTAAACCGGAAAGAATAGATTTCCTGTCCTGTTACAATGTTTTTAGTCTGAAACTGACAGGTAGATGTCAACTTCAGGTTTAGCCGGTTGAATCTAGAATTAAGTCCTATGTCATAGTAACGTTGATGTAGTAGGAGCCCGATGGTGTAGTGGATAGGGCCACTGCCTCCTGAGCGGGGAGGTCGTGGTTCGAATCCCACCACGTACCAATGTGCTTTTCGGTTTTCGAATTTCATATGTACGTTTATTCGGCGCTTTTTTCGTGCTTCGGAAGGCACGTTAAGCCGTTGGTCCCGGTTAGTATCGTTTAATACCGTAGATATTAGTCGTTAAGCCAAGTCAGAGGCCAGTGCTAAGCATTGGCGGCTTGAAAACTCAGACCTAATCTAGGATTCGGTCTGGTTTCCCTTCTGGGTTGCGGAGGTCAGTTGGCAGTCGCTCTGTGTAAAAACCAGTACCCTCGTTCAATACCCTAGATTAGGTAGCCGTCCCCGTGATATGCGGGATAAGGCTAGGGAGATGATGTTGATGTCATAGTAACGTTGATCATGCCAGCATTCTTTACGAGGTAGGTAAAGCCCTAACATGGAAACCGTTTCCGGTACGTTTAATAGGTAATTAAGGCTCGTATGTATACAGCAATCTCATGTTTGAGAGCAATATTAAGTATGGATTTGACAAGTCGTTTTGTACTGTAATGACGTTTCTGATACGGCTGTTATTCGCAATTTTCCTACCTGTTACTACAACGAACTATGAATCGCAAATTTGCAAGGTTCTAAATTATCCTAATTACTATAACTTGAGTCTGTTGGACCGGTTTTTCGATTCAATTCGTTTTGAGTGAGTTATAATGTGTTTTTTAATAATGTGGGCGCTACTTAGGACATATTGCTCAAAACGCACCACAATACAGAAAGCATTCCATTGGAAAATGTACCAATATTTTGTCTTGTCCGTTCTCAGATTTAGCTAAGTTATTATACAAACTTTACGATGACATATACATATTATCACGCCTTCATCCCTAATGGGGCAAGCGGAGCGTAAACGACCTAAACAAAGGTCATTTTCAGATTTGTTACAGATGATTGAATATATTGCTATAGTGATGGGCTGTCAGCCCATCGCCTAAATTGCAATACACTGAAACTGTCGGATTCCTTAGCTGCTTTTTACAGCATGCCCGATAGGAAATGCAGCTGGCACATTTTTTTTTCTCTCGCTCCCAGTCCAACATGAAAAATAAGATCTCCATAGAACTCTACATTTATAAATAGTGACCTCATCTTGGGATTTACATTGCATCTTCTTCAAGCACCCTGATCCCAGATTGCTCTACCATCTGACCATCCGGTCATGACGACTGCGGTCGCGGTCGCGGTCGTAACGATATTGGTTTACTGGACGATTGGCTCGAGTCTACCATTGATGGTTGATGGCCACAAAAAGCTTGGAAATAGGAGTGTAACGGACCAAGACAGTTTGCGTGATTGTTCATTATGACTTATATTTTCCTGCTCCGTATTATTTGGATCAAAATCATCTGTAAAGTCACGCCTGTATTCCTTACACAGTAAAGTAGAGCGTCTACAGTTTAGTGCAGCAACATACAGGCGTCACTTACTGTACGTAAGGTTACGCTCAACACGCTGTCAATGCTTTTTGCATTGCCTACAACACACATGCGTCACCTTACGTGCTACGCGCGCGCTCTGGCAGAGGGATGCGCCGACGTAGAGTTCCTCGCTACGCGCGTATTGCGTTAGGTGACGTATGTGTGTTGAAGGCAATACAAATAGTATTGACAGCGTGTTGAGCGCAACCTTACGCGCAGTAAGTGATGCCTGTGTGTTGCTGTACTAAGTGAAACCGTTTTTGCCACTTCTGACATGGTTTAAAAAAATAGATAATATAAATTATTGTGCTGTACCTAAGTGGGTTATCATGTCCCAATACATCAAAGAACCACCTGGTTCTCTTCCCGGGCCTACTGTGATAGCCTCCCAGATCTAGGTGTTACTAAGAGCTTCTGCCAGCTACATTTCACCAGGAAAGAAAATCATATATTTATGTCTTTTAATCGCTTTGTTTCGTCAAAGTGTGTCGTCCATCATCAAAACCTCTGCGCGATTGCACAGCTTCCCACCAAAAACACATTTTCCCGCCATTTCTGAACGAATCACGGCGATTCATTATGACCCCCGCATTACGCCGAACAATCATCATTAACATCATAAGTTCCGAAAACAATAATATCTGGCCGCAACGAAAAGCGATAAAAAACGCAAAAACCATTACCGGGCGAAAAAGAAAACAACTAGCCGCAGATAAGAAATAAACCGGTCGGGAGCCAGTTTGATTTGTTTCGATGAAGGTTCTGTAGGCAAATAAAAAAAAGGTAACCCTTGTCTGCAAAATCCATAAATCGGAAAATCAGAAAGGACTGTTTTTGAAACTCCTTCTCGTATCCTATTCTATCAATATATTTTTTTTAAACTGTCGTAAGTTACACTGACCTATGGCTTTTCAAAGCTCGTATTTATGAAGCGATCTCAACTTTGAGAGCAATATTATGAATGGATTTGACAGGTCATATAGTACTGAAATGACATTTCTGATACGCACTCAAACTAGCTGTCAATCTCAAGTGATGTTTACCAATACAGGCCTTAAACATTTTTTATCTTAGATCTAACGTTAATGGGTGTAATTTGAATGTTAAAAATATGCCTGAATGGCCTAATCAATAGATTGGGTTTTGTGATCTTTAACTTTAATTTAATGTAGAGCTAGACGATAAACTACCTTGGTCTGAATAAAACCTTCGCACAGAGAACCCCAAAATTAACCACAGATAAGAAAAAGAAGAAGTTCTAAATTTGAATCTCCAACGGAAGCTGCCGGCTGGGCGCGGAACGAATCGCGGTATCATTACGTTTTTTTATCACCGGCCAGTATCAAGATGATCATTGGGTGATCTTTATTAGAACTATTTGTTTTCAAAATTAGAATTGAGTCGTTAGAGAAATGAGGGCGTTATTCTATTTAAGTTTAATTGAGATGTACCGTATTACGCTATGAATGAGTTGTTTTAATATTGTACAATACAGACAGACTTAAGACGTTAGAAAGACTTATCAATTTAAAAAACTATATCGTTCGTCCGAATAGTCACTGTTGGCAAAATGGATCAATCTTTACGGTGAAATCATTTTCAAAAAATTATAAATAACACGAAATATTACGTCTCCTTACAATTTATATGATCGTAGTGTAGTGGTCATTTTGTATAGGAAAGTATATATTTTCATATACTCAGAGAATTTCCTAGTGAAAGTTGTTCAGTCTCGTTGACTAAGCAAGCCCTGTAAATTTGCGCGAAGCTGCCTCTAAGTGCAGCAACACATAGGCGTCACTTACTGCGCGCAAGGTTGCGCTCAACATGCTGTCAATGCTATTTGCATTGCCTACAATATATATGCAACTAGCGTCCCACCCCGGCTTCGCACGGAAATCATCAGTGTTTTTCTACTATATTATGCATGTATTATACATATAAACCTTCCTCTTGAATCACTCTATCCATTAAAAGAAACCCCATCAAAATCCGTTGCGTAGTTTTAAAGATCTATGCATACATAGGGATATACATACATACATAAAATCACGTCTTTATCCCTTATGGGGTAGGCAGAGCGTTAAACGCCTCGTAAAAGGCGCTTTCGTCACGTCTGACACAAAATTTGAGGGCAATTTTAAATTGTAATGTGCATTGCTATAGTGACAGGTTGTCAGCCCATCGCCTAAATTACAATACACTGTAACCCTCGAGTCCCTTTTGCTGACTTCTACAGCATGCCCGGGAGGAAGGGCAGCTGGAACATTCTACGTTTTTCTATCTCTCCCAGTCCAGCATGGAAGTTATGGATAGGGATATAGGGACAGAGAAAGCGACTTTGTTTTATACTATGTAGTGATACACTACGTGCGCGTATTGGCAGAGGGATGCGCCAACGTAGAGTTACTGTAAGACATTTCATTTTTGAAATAAGCAGAACCTGTTGTAACTTCCAAGCTGGCCTGGGAGCGAGAGAAAAACATAGAATGTGCCAGCTGCATTTCCTCCATGCTGTAAAAACCAGCTAAGGGATCCGAGGGTTTCAGTATATTGTAATTTAGGCGATAGGCTGACAACCTGTCACTACAGCAATATACCTACAAATCTATCTTAAATAACCCTCAAAACTTTGTCAGACGTGGCGGAACGACCTTTGTTTGGGTCGTTTACGCTCTGCCTACCCCATTAGGGATTAAGGCGTGATTATATGTATGTATGTTGTAACTTGATTCCTTTAATCACTTCTGTGTATGTTTTGTTTTTATGTTACATTCTATTTGTGGAGATTTGTTTATAGCTTTGGATTATCAATCTTAATTCTATATTATACACATTTGTCTGTAAATCTTCCTAATAAAATAAAATGAAAAATAAATAAATAAAAATAATTGTTCTGTGTATGTTTCTGTGTACAATAAACTGTTAAATAAATAAATAAATAGAGTTCTTCGCTACGCGCGCGTAGTCTGTAAGGTGCCGCATGTGTGTTGCTGCACTTACATTAATTTCATTTATTTATTCAATAACAGTGTACACTGTGTGCGAATGTTTTTAACATAAAATCTATTAAAACTATAAAAAATAAAATTAAACTTATACTTAAACTAAAACTAAAAAGATTACATTATCTGTCACAAAACATAATCATTTACTTCATTTCATTAATAAATTCAATAAATTAATCATTCCAAACAATAATCCAAAATATATTTATAAGTCTTCAATGTTATATAAAACCTTATCTAACAGAAAATGTTTTAGTTTAGTCTTAAATACTACTATATTATTAATACATTTTAATTCATGTGGCAAATTATTAAATATGTTTACAGTTTGGTACCTAGGGCAATGTTTGACTATGTTGAGACTCGGCTGTATATCACAATTTAAATCTAATCTACGTGTTTTTAACCTTTTTATCATGTCTTCTTCTGATTCGTATTTGTATCTATTTTTGACAATGTCAACAAGTAGCACTAAAACATAGAGGCTAGGCACAGTTAATATTTCATATTTTTGGAAATATACTTTACATGACTCCCACGGAGGGATGCGTGCAATAGCACGTATAGCCCTTTTTTGTACTGTGAACGCCTTTTTAATATTATAATTGTAGCTATGTCCCCAATATTTAATGCTATAGCGCAGCTTTGATTCTACTAGAGCTGAGTAAACTATTTTAAGCTGATCGAGTTTAAGAGTGTCTCGCAGGATCCTTAAGGCATAACAGGCAGAGCTGATAGAACTCTCGATTGAATTTAATTCCTGTTTCCAGTTTAACAAAGCATCCATATGAATACCGAGAAATTTTACCACCCCTACCAATTCTACCTTTTGGTTATTCAATGTCAAGTTTAACGTAGCCTTGTTATTCACTGTAGATTTAAACAAGATTCCAGAGGTCTTTTTAAATTATTTTTTAAATTATTTGTTGAAAACCACTCACTAAAAGCTGTTAAGGTGTCATTTGTCACCCTTTCAAGTGCCTCTATGGAGGGTTTCGATAAAACCGCGTTCGTATCATCCGCATATATGACTAAGTTGGCATCAGGCACTTTATTAGAAACATAATTTATTAAGTCGTTTGTAAAAATTAGGAATAGTATTGGCCCCAGGATGGAGCCCTGTGGAACCCCTCTATCTATTCGACTAAGTTTGGATTTGCCTATTATTTCCGATCCATCTTTCCCAAACTGTTTTACTTCTACAAACTGTTTACGGTTTCTTATGTATGACTCACATAAAATTAATGATGAACCTCTGATTCCGTAATGCTCTAGTTTATTAAGTAAAAGTCTGTGATCAACCATATCAAACGCTGAACTTAAATCTAAAAATATCCCCGCTACTTTCATCTTGTCATTTAATTTACAAACTACGTCATTAAGTAATGTGTCCATTGCATCCGATGTACCAACTCCATTTTGGTAACCAAATTGTCTGGAATTTAAAATTTGATATTTCCTTAAATGTGCTAAAAGTCTTATCTTTATAAGTTTTTCAAACAGTTTGGAGAGTGTGGGTAGCAAAGAAATTGGCCGATAAATTTTGGGGTCAAGATGAGAATCCTTTTTGTAAACTGGGATGATTTTAGCTGTTTTTAGCTGCTCTGGAAAGATTTCAATTTTTAAGCAGTTATTGGATAGATAAGCAAGAGGTATGGCTAAAAAATCAATATTTTTCTTTAATTATGGAGACTGGAATTTCGTCGTATCCTGTTGATGGTTTATTTTCCATTTGTCCTACGGTTTTGCGAATATCTTGAGGTGTTATATCCCTAACAAACATATCATCTGAGATCCTATCAGAATTTTCCTTTAAAATTCTTAACGCCTCCATACGATTGCCAAAAGATGGTAAATTGCCGTGATTAAATTGTTCCGAGAAAATATTAGCCAATTCAGTAGGTTCATCTATAATTTTACCATCAACTTTTAGCACGAGTTGTTCACGAGAATTGACAGAGTTTTTGGAGCCTATTTTATTGACAACCTTCCATATACCCTTTGTTTTGTATCTTTCTTTATTAATTTCCTTATTAATTAATTTTCTTTCTTAATTAATTTTCTTTCTTTATGAATTTAAATTCTGTATAGAGTAGCTTCCATGCTGGCCTGGGAGCGACAGAAGAACGTAGAATGTGCCAGCTGCATCTCCTCCCGGGCATGCTGTAAAAACCAGCTAAGGGATTCGAGGGTATATATTAATTTAGGCGATGGTTTGACAACCTGTCACTACAGCAATATTCAGTTCTATCTTAAATAACCCTCAAAACTTGTCAGACGTGCGGAATGACCTTTGTTTGGGTTGTTCACTCTCTGCCTAGCCCATTAGAGATACAGGCGTGATAGTATGTATGTATGTATAGAGTACTTACATTTCTCATTTATTTTGAGGTCAAACACCTTCAAATATTAGTACCGATGGGCTATAACATCAGTTTTACCGCCAAAAGTGCCGAAAAGGTGCGGAAGCGCCGACTTTCGTGTTTTATTAAACAAAATATAAAGACATAATTGGATGATACCGAGAAGCAAAGAAAAACATATTGGAGTAACTATTACATAACAAATACTCGGGTCAGTAAAAATATAATAACCATCGGTCTTTCCAATTAACAAAAACAATATTACGCTGGGTAAAATGTTAATATTGAACGGGAACGTTGTGGTGTGAAAGAAGATATAGTGACAGGTATTGACAAATGGCTTAAATGGTTTGGACATGTTGAGAGAATGAGTGAAAGCAGGTTGACCAAACAGATATAAATGGCGAGTGTGGATGGGAATGTTGGAAGGGGAAGGCCTCGACGCACGCACTTGGATCAAAAAGGTCAGGTCAAGAGTACCCTAAACCGACGAGCATGAATGAAGAGATTAATGAATGTGGATGAAGCGAAAGAAGTATGTAAGGATCGTAGCAAGTGGAAAGATGTGGTCTCTGCCTACCCCTCCGGGAAAGAGGCGACAATTATTACAATTATTATTACAATCTATTACAATCAAGGGACTCGAGGGTTACAATGTATTATTACAATAAATTGTAACCCTCGAGTCCCTTTTGCTGACTTCTACAGCATGCCCGGGAGGAAGGGCAGCTGGAACATGCTATGTTTTTCTATCTCTCCCAGTCCAGCATGGAAGGCATATTTCAATTTATTAAGATAAAAAAAAAACCCTGGAAATTGAGCGGCACTCCCAACACAAGCACTATGTAATTGCTTACTGGGAGGACCCCATCTATGTAAAATTTTATAAATTGAGCAATAAAAAGCATTTTATTTATACTTAAGTTAGATCATACTACGGGAGATTTTGTTCAAAATACCTTATTAATAAAAGTCGTTAAGTATGTTCTTGTCATTTGATAATCTAAAACTGCCCTCAATTTTTGTCAGACGTGGCGAAAGCGCCTTTTACGAGTCGTTTAACGCTCTGCCTACCCCGTAAGGGATAAAGGCGTGATTTTATGTATGTATGTATGTAAATTGAAATATGCCAACAACTTACTCAAGTATAGTATGCAATTCTAAACATCTAACCTCACTTAGGCATCACTTTGATAGCCATAAGTCAGCAGTTGGCAATCTCCTTCCTATTTTAATTGAAAATGTTTTCTATTTCGTTTAGAAATGTGACTGGCAGGTTAGATTCCACACCAAATCATACTCTTAGCAGCCAGCGCTATACTCACTCCTATCCACTATTCTCTCTTTCTTTCCCCCACGTCTCTCGGTTTACTTTCAATATTGCCGATCGATATTAAAACGATATTAAAGTGATTTTTATATTTACCGGCGCATCCAGGAGGGCTACATACAGGATGTAGCCATTTTGTTCATTTGCGTTTTTTTTTTTTACGAGCTACTGCTACTGGAATGAGTGTGTAACAGTTATTGCTCTTTACACCTGTTTTATTTACTTTTAATCGGTTACACTTGTTTTTTTATTACTAGTACTATAGGTAATTTGTAAAGAAGAATGGAGTTTATCGTAATACACATCACATCTCCCTAGCCTTATCCCGTATCTCACGGGGCCGGCTTCCTAATCTAGGGGATTGAACGACGGTACTGGTTTTTACACAGAGCGACTGCCATCTGACCTCCGCAACCCAGAAGGGAAACCAGACCAAATCCTAGATTAGGTCAGAGTTTTCAAGCCGCCATGCTTAGCACTGGCCTCTGATATGGCTTAACGACTAATATCTACGGTATTAAACGATATTAACCGGGACCAACGGCTTAACGTGCCTTCCGAAGCACGGTAAAAGCACCGAATAAACGTACATATGAAATTCGAAAACCGAAAAACAAATTGGTACGTGGTGGGGTTCGAACCACGACCTCCCGCTCAGGAGGCAGCGGCCCTATCCACTACACCATCGGGCTCTCTCTTGGAGTTTATCGTAATAGAAGATCTATTATTGACATTTATATTGTTTTTTTTTGTAGGAGTCTTTATGTCAAGATCATTCAGTAACGTCCGTAATAGATAGGTCGAATAGTGTTATAAATTAGATATTAATAAAGCCTACTAAAATAATAAATCTTCCATGTTGGCCTGGGAGCGAGAGAAAAACATAGAATGTGCCAACTGCATTTCCTCCCGGGCATGCTGTCAGCGAAGGGATCCGGGGGTTTCGGTATTTTGTAATTTAGGCGATGGGCTGAGAACCTGTCAATACAGCAATATACCTACACAGCAATATACCTTCGCTTAGGTCGTTTACGCTCTGCCTACCCCATTAGGTATAAAGGCGTGATTATATGTATGTATGTATATAAATTAATAAAACAGAATTAACCCGGCTATGGAAAACCACCACCCACGTTATACCAATAGTAGTAGGATCAACTGAAGTCATAGCCAAAACTGTGCACAAATATTGCACACAGTTTTCGATACATACATAAAATCACGTAAGCGGGGTAGGCAGATCAAAAACGACCAAAACATAGGTCGTTCCGCCACGTCTGACAAGTTTTGAGGGTTATTACAGATGATTATGTACAATGCTGAACTGGGAGCGAAAGAAAAACATAAAATGTGCTAGCTGCATTTCTTCCCGGGTATGCTGTAAAAACCAGCTAAGGGAACAACTGACAACCTGTCACTACAGCAATATACTTACAAATCTATCCTAAATAACCCTCAAAACTTTGTCAGACGTGGCGGAAAGTCCTCTGTTTAGGTAGTTTACTCTCTGCCTAAACCATTAGGGATAAGGCGTGATTATATGTATTTACATATTTCGTCATTTTTATCCGTCCGTCTGTACTATCAATGCTTCTGTAGATATAATGTATAATATTAAAAAAAAAACAATAAAAATGATTCTCTTTTGCATAACGCCTGTCTAAATATATTTGCATGCTACGCCCTGCAATTTCGTGGTGCATTTTATGTAATAGTGACTGCTGTGTACACGGTTGGTACCTACTTACAATATTCTTCTTAGCGAGTGGATTCTCGAGTCGAACGACCTGATGAACCCTGAAATCAAAGTTTTCATACCGCCTAGTACATACATACGTACATACATAAATCACGCCTTTATCCCTTACGGGGTAGGCAGAGCGTTTAACGCCTCGTAAAAGGCGCTTTCGCCACGTCTGACAAAAATTGAGGGCAGTTTTAGATTGTATTGCTTTAGTGACAGGTTGTCAGCCCATCGCCTAAATTACAATACACTGTAACCCTCGAGTCCCTTTTGCTGACTTCAACAGCATGCCCGGGAGGAAGTGCAGCTGGAACGTTCTATGTTTTTTCTATCTCGCCCAGTCCAGCATGGAAGAAAAGCCTAGTAGCACAGCTATTATGCCTCTGACATGGTTTTAGTAACGACCACTATCAAAGACAGCGACCGCGACCGACGGCTTAACGTGCCGTACAACTTACAATTATTTTGATATAAAATCACCTATAGAATGTAAAAAGAATACATACATAGATACATATAATCACGCTTTTATCCCTAATGGGGTAGGCAGAGCGTAAACGACCCAAACAAAGGTCGTTCCGCCACGTCTGACAAAGTTTTGGGGGTTATTTAGGATAGATTTGTAGGTATATTGCTGTAGTGACAGGTTGTCAGCCCATCGCCTAAATTGCAATATACTGAAACCCTCAAAAGAAACCCTAAAAAGAATCGACATACTATTTTATGACATTGTATTCTGAAATCTTTAACTATTTAAATCGAGATGAATATCTTATTTCCACGGCAAACCCAAATAAATGAGGGTTAGTAACACAGAGGCCGATGGTGTAATAAATGGATGGGGCCGCTGCCTCCTGAGCGGTAGGTCGTGGTTCGAATCCCACCACGTACCAATGTGTTTTTCGGTTTTCGAATTTCATATTTACGTTTATTCGGCGCTTTTTCCGTACTTCGGAAGGCACGATAAGCCGTTGGTCCTGGTTAATATCGTTTAATACCGTAGATATTAGTCGTTAAGCCATGTCAAAGGCCAGTGCTAAGCATTGGCGGATTGAAATCTCTGACCTAATCTAGAATTGGGTCTGGTTTCCCTTCTGGGTTGCGGAGGTCAGATGGCAGTCGCTCTGTGTAAAAACCAGTACCCTCGTTCAATCACCTAGATTTGGTAGCCTACCCCGTGAGATACGGGATAAGGATAGGGAGATGATGATTCAGAAATCTTTAACTTTTTAAATCGAGATAAATATCTTTTTCCCACGGGAAAACCAAATAAATGAGGGTTAGTAACTCAGAGATACTAGTTCGCTACTGTTGTTAGAATTTGGAGAAATCAATCCAATCTCCCTCCATGCTAGACTGGGAGCGGGAGAGAAATATAGAATGTGCCAGCAGTATTTTCGCCCGGGCGTGCTATAAAAACGAGCTTAGGGATCCGTGGGTTCTAGTATATTGCAGTTTAGGCGATAGGCCGACAACCTGTCACCACACCAATATACCTTCAAATCTATCTTAAATAACCCTCAAAACTTTGTCAAACATGGCGGAACGACCTTTGTTTGGATCGGTTACGCTCTGCCTACCCCATTAGGAACAAAGGCGTGATTATATGTATGTATGTAGAAAACAATATTTTTTACGCAGCATGCGAGATGCAAACTTACAATCTCCACAAAGGCTTCCCTCAAAAATATCTAAAACCTTACATATAGGTCATGTTATAAAAATATTCTTGGCTATAAAGAACTTCTCTAATGCATTATCCGAAACTATAAGTTATAGTTGGAGATGGTAACGTCGGCAGAAAACGTTCATACTTCATTAAACTTTACACGTTACTTTGTTTGATGTATGAAGTTTAGGGATTGTTCAAAAATTTCGAGATGTTTCCTTTAGACACTGGCGGCGAGTTTTTATGGTTATAGTGGTTCTGGCCATGGGTCAGAATAGCAACTGAATCATCCTATATCTTTCCGCGAGTGTTTGAAATCCGGAGATTGTAAGAGGCCTCTCGCTTTGCGCTCGCCAATCCGCACGCCATGCGTGGCGAGTATTGGAATTACTCTCTGATCGTAGATGGCCTCTCACTTTGCGCTCGCCAATCCGCACGCCATGCGTGGCGAGTATTGGAATTACTCTCTGATCGTAGATGGCCTCTCGCTTTGCGCTCGCCAATCCGCACGCCATGCGTGGCGACTATTGCAATTACTCTCCGATCGTAGGAAGGCTCTAGCTTTGCGCTTACCAATCCACACGCCAAGCGTGGCGAGTTTTGGAATTACTCTCTGAGCCTAGGAAGCCGCCTCTCGCTTTGCGCTCGCCAGTCCGCACGCCAAGCGTGGCGAGTATTGCAATTACTCTCCGATCTTAGAAGGCCACTGAGTGCCTCTGTCTATCATCGGACTATTGCGCCTGATTTATTTTTTTAGAAAAGCACAGCAAGGATGGATCTTACTACCTGTGTCTATGTTTCCGAATGCAGAGGCTACTATAACATCCTTAATGAGAGAGTGAACAAGCTTCTTCTTTGTCGACTCTGTCTCCGTCACATATTTTTGCTTTACTTACTTTTTTACTAAATTAAACAAGTTTCACCCAATAATCTTATCTCCCCAGATAAACTTGCGTTACGTAAATAAGCAGTGAATCGGTAAAGCTAACTAGTTATTACCAGAGAGCCTGGGCAAGCCTAGCCAGCTCCACTGACTCACTGACACACCACCAACTGCCTTCG
This sequence comes from Scrobipalpa costella, assembly GCA_949820665.1. Lineage (NCBI taxonomy): Eukaryota > Metazoa > Arthropoda > Insecta > Lepidoptera > Gelechiidae > Scrobipalpa > Scrobipalpa costella. The sequence continues at coordinate 3,689,467 of OX463320.1, read as the reverse complement.
TGGTCTAGTGGTCTGAGCCTTGGGCTTTCGGTTCCCTGTTTGAAGGTCTTGGGGTCAATTCTCACAGGGGGGAACACAAAGTTAATACTTGCCAAGTTTCGTGAGATTTTTACCTGTTTTGTTAAGACAATGCAGGCTGAATCTCGCCAAAAACAAAAAAAGATTACATGCTTCGGAGGGCAAGCTAAGCCGTCTGCGGTCTGTGATAGTGGCCGTTACACAAACCATATCAGAGTCATATTAGCAGTTACTAATAGGCGGTTTAAAAACTCAGACACCTGGGTTTATCGGGTTGTCCTTTTCTCTATTTTCTTTCTTTTTATCGACTCGATAAAAAGAAGACTGTAACTATCTAGAATAGAATTTAAAAAATAAGGTTAGAAAAATATGAAACAAGTTCAACCCAATAATCTTATCTCCCCAGAACTAAACTACTAAACTAAACTTGCGTTACCTAAATAAGCAGTGAATCGGTAAAGCTAACTAGTTATTACCAGAGTGCCTGGGCAAGCCCAGCTAGCTCCACTGACTCACTGAAAACCCCTGAAATAAAATTCATAGAATATTTTATAATATTTTCTGACCGTACGAGGCTTTGCGACTGCACTACGGGACAATTATTTGGGGTATTGTCAAAGATTTTCTAACTTTTTGCATTATGCTTAGAAAAAAATACAAGATTCGGTTGTTTTGCAAGCGAGCGAGGGTTACTAGTGTAGCCTTTGAGTTCAGTGCGCATGATAATAAGGCTCGTTTATAAAGCGATCTCAAGATTGAGACCAATATTAAGTATGGATTTGACAGGTCATATGGGATAAATGTAATTTCAGTACAAACTGAAATGACATTTATGATACGAACTCAAACTAGCTGTCAATCTCAAGTGCTGTATACCAATACGGGCCTAAGATCCCTGTGTAGGTGCAAAATAATTGACAGTTATAAAGTTTTATTAATGACATATTTTACTTACGTAAAATACGACAAGTACGTAAAATATTGTTAACTTAAGTTTAGTTGTAAATCTATGGGCATATGCCTGAAATAAAGAAATTTTATTTATTTATTTTATTTATTATTTCAATTTTCTTTTATCTTATTTCTGTGACTACCTATGATAATACTTTGAATACTTACGATATTACTTAGAATTTATTTTGTCTTCAAAATATATTTATCCCCTCAACCGTTGAAGCTAAAAGGGCAAATATAGCTCACCTGTGGACTCCCTGTGGGCGCCTCTTACTACAGTAATTTTTGGCCCAACTTGCACTTAACCGGCTTTCTTTTATTCTAATGAATGGTGGCAGTACTTTAATGCAATTATACCTATTCTACATAAAAATTCCTACTTATTTTAATAAACAGTTAGATACAATGTGCGTATTATCATAATACAGGGGTCATGAAAACCGGGGGTACCTAAATTATGACTTAAGATTTTTGAATAACTACATTTACTATTTTATCTTCCATGCTGGCCTGGGAGCAACAGAAAAATATAGAATGTGCCAGGTGCATTTCCTCCCTGACATGCTGTTAAAATCAGCTAAGAGGGGGTTTAAGTATATTGTAATTTAGGCGATGGGCTAACAGGTTGTCACTACAGCAATATACATACAAATCTATGTTAAATAACCCTCAAAACTTTGTCACACGTGGTGGAACGACCTTTGTTTAGGTCGTATACGCTCTGCCTATCCCATTAGGGACAAAGGCGTGATTATATATATGTATGTATGTACATTTACTATCCTTAATTTCTATAAAATTCCTCGGCTAGACTGGAAGTGATGAAAACAAAAATACCTATGCGAAGATGATTTAATGAAAACGTTAACGTTATGCCGATGGAATTCTGCGAAAGTGAGTATCGTAATATTCTACATGTTGATGTTTTTTCTTTCATGTTAAACATGAAAGAAAAAAAATCGTCTATTTTCCGCTGTCCCGCCATGTTTGCCAGCGACTGTATCCTTGCTACCCGCGCAGTGTAAGGGCGTAAGTGCGATATGAGTCGGTTTGTGTGTGGGTGTACGCAACATATTCCATGAAAACTTTACTGGAAGGAACTGTTTAGATTTTCTATAGACTTTTGTCCTTGAAGCTTTCTCTTTGAATGATTATAAGGATTCAAAGCTGTTTGGAGAGATTTAGAATAACAATCCTAAAGGACACTTATAAATCTCTGTAAAAGCAGCATATTTTTCTGCGATTTCTCACTTTCTTTCGGCCTTTTATGTGAAACATGTACCTAATCAGGTGTCTTTATGTCGCAAGGGAATTACGAAACCATGGATTTGGAGCGATCCATCATTACGCATTCTTACTGTTTTTTTTAAAGTTGATTTATAATTAAATTATACAGGGTGTAAAAAAAAGTACTTTTTTCCTTTAAACCACGTAATGTAACTGTGATATACAACACAAACCGCACATTAAACGAAAATTTTAAACTATAATTTTAGTTTACTTCAATATATAAAAGACCTTTGTTTAGGTCGTTTAGGCTCTGCCTACCCCATTAGGGATAAAGGGGTGATTATATGTGTATATGTATAATTTTATTTTATTTCTGAAACAGAAAAAAGTAGGCCAGCCGTAGTAATGTACATACGGCGGGTGCGGCGGCGGCGGTGCGGGCAAGTGGTTGCGGGGCGCGGTGGCGACAGAATACCTGTGACGAACGCCGTCGTGCGCATGACTCGGGATAGCTTACTTTTTTCCGTTCTACGAATTTAACAAAACTTAAACATTATATTTGTTAAATTTTATGGGCGATTTGTGTTGTATATCACTAGCACATTACGTGGTTTAAAAACCTGTATAACCTATCTATCTACGTAAACCATCTACCCAGACAGCAAATGCTGTCTGATTCTTCCATGCTGGACTGGGAGAGATAGAAAAACATAGAATGTTCCAGCTGCCCTTCCTCCCGGGCATGCTGTAGAAGACAGCAAAAGGGACTCGAGGGTTACAGTGTATTGTAATTTAGGCGATGGGCTGACAACCTTTCACTATAGCAATACACTTTTCAATCTAATATTGCCCTCAATTTTTGTCAGACGTGGCGAAAGCGCCTTTTACGAGGCGTTTAACGATAAAGGCGTGATTTTATGTATGTATGTACGCTTTCTATATCAAAATCCAATAGAAGTAACCTGTTATAGCTTAGCAAAGATAAACCATTTCTTCTTCGGGGTAGGCAGAGCGTTAAACGCCTCGTAAAAGGCGCTTTCGCCGCGTCTGACAAAAATTGAGGGCAATTTTAGATTGTAATGTGTATTGCTAATGTGTAGTGACAGGTTGTCAGCCCATCGCCTAAATTACAATACACTGTGACCCTCGAGTCCTTTTTGCTGTCTTCTACAGCATGCCCGGGAGGAAGGGCAGCTGGAACATTCTATGTTTTTCTATCTCTCCCAGTCCAGCATGGAAGAATCATACACAAATTATTTCAAAATACTACCTACCGCATTTTCTTCTGTCGAGTGGGTATCGAGTCTATGGACCCGATGAACCTTGGTGTCAGAGTTTTTAAACCGCCTAGTAGCACAACTATCGGGCCTCTGACATGGTTTTGTGTAACGACCACTATCAAAGACAGCGACCGGGACCGACGGCTTAACGTGCCCTCCGAAGCACGAAATATTTTTTATTTTTCGGATAATCAGGTGATTCAGCCTGCAATGTCCTACCCAAACTGGGGAAAAAATCACAAAGCGATAAATTCTCAAATATCAACTTTGTGTTTTACCCCCTGGGAATCGAACCCAGGACCTCCGGATCGGGAGCCCATGGCACTAGCCACTAGACCACGGAGGCAGTTAATATTAACCGTATTATCGCGTTACTAAGTACAAGGTTGACATTTCACAGTAATAATTATAATAACAGAAAAACACAAAACATTACAAGCAACCATTAAACGCCACAACTTACTATACTTGCGTGCTTGCACTCTTGAATTATACTGTCCCCTAGAACTTAGATGGTAAAACCGTTAACCGCCTCCGTGGTCTAGTGGTCTGAGCCACGGGCTCGCGGTCCGGAGGTCGTGGGTTTGATTCCCGAAGGATATGACAATTTATCACTTTGTGAGGTTTACCCGAGTTTGTCAAGGATATTAAAGGCTGAATCTCCTGACTGTCCGAAAAGAAAAAGGATTCCGTGCTTTGGAGGGCACGTTAGGCTATCGCTACACAAACCATGTCAGAGGCCTATTAGCTGTTACTTATAGGTGGTTAAAAACACTTCTTCAACTTGTTCGTGTGGGTTTCGTGTCGATTGTACTAATGAATTCCGGTGTCATAGATTTAAACCGCCTAATAGCACAGCTAGGCCTCTGACATGGTTTGTCGGGTCGTTCATCGTTTCACCACATCACACTTTCTTGCGTGCTTAGTGCTTACAGTCTAGAATTACTGCGTCCCCTAGAACCTAAGTAGAACCTAGGGGATAAAACCGTTACCGTTTGACATTTCCAGCGCTAGTGCTTATTTCTAATGCCTACGTCAGACCTAGGAACGAGGTGCAAGCACACATGCAGGCACCGGCTATTTGGTCTAGAAATAGCGAACAGGGGATGATGTAGAGTCGAGAAATTTTAAACTTTATATAGAGAACTTTTTCTGGGTTGGTTTTATTATTAATATTAACTCATGATTCTAATATTGACTTATAAGAGATGCAAAAACAAACTTTTATATATATCTGGCCATTGACTCTACAATATTACAGTATTTTTCAGATAGCATTAGTCTCCTGACAGCAGATAGGAAATATGAAACATCAGAGGTGCGAAAAACACTTTTTTATAGCTGTCAATAAATGTATGCGTTTGACATAGGTAAGGATGCTCATGCTATGTAAACAAGGATATAGCGATAGAAGGCATTAATAGCAAGAAAACTCTGACAACTGAGTAAGACTAAGTGGTGGATAGACAACCAATCCAATCAAGTTTGAGATCTGTGACAACAGGGCTGTTTAGATAAAAGATTGACTAATTTTACGTACCATTTATTAAGTCAAGCCACGTCAAAAACTGCGAGGTCTATCATATGTGATAGGTTTAAAATCTCTGACAGAATTATCCAGACCCTTGAATTTAGGATGATTACTTAGGTATGTAGTATACGAGTTTTTTTTATTCAAAAAACTCTTGGTAGTTTTCTTAAAGTTTTAACAAAACAACACTACTCCATGCCCTCCCCTATTCTCAGCTCCACACACGCTCAATACACCTGTGTGAGAGCCCGCCTTGAGAATAATATATTTTTGTTGCTTTTTTATATATTTTTTGCAGACTATATTTTATATTTTACCCTATACGTTGTACTTTTTCACATCGAGCGATGCTAGAGCGTTTTCTTGTTGTTTTTTTCTTTTCTACGTTAGAAAATTGAAATGGATGTTATGTGTGGAAAGAAAAATGTGTTTTATAACTATCTGCATAGTATAGTAATGCATAGATACATTTTAAAATTTACGGGTAGCCTTTGCAGGGTTGGCAGAGCGTCAAAGCACGCTCGCTTTGGGATTTTCTAAAGCTAAGCACAGGGGCTGCTTCGGATGTACGACAACTTTGCATAGGCTATGACGTAGGTAGCCGCTTTTCATCAGAACGACCTTTCCCGTAATAGTAATGTACTAATATATTTTTATCCGTATATATTGCATATTTTATTTTTATTTGTTCAAAGTTTTAATGATTTTGAGTTACTTTTTTATTATGAAACTCGGAACAACTTTTCTTTCCAATAAAATAAAATAGTGTGCATAATGTTATAATTCGCAATCTTACAAAAAAATGTCTGAGGTCTAAGGTCAATCATTGGTATCCAGAAGTGGTAAATGAATAAACAGAATGTTTATCAATGCAATTTCACGTAGGGAAACGTATCTTAAAATAAACAAAAGAAGCTCGTTTTCACCGCGCCGCCGGATAGCAGTAGTTATTTTCGCCATCCCTCCCACGGCCTCGGTAGCGCAGTAGGCAGCGCGTAAGTCTCATAATCTTAAGGTCGTGAGTTCGATCCTCACCCGGGGCATCCCTTTTGGTAGTTTTGCATATTTTTGTACACATTTTATCATTTTTAATCTCGTGCTTTATCGTTTGTATGTTTAAATTTAAGCTTTATAACTATTTCTAGACTGTTTTCTTTCGGTATAAATTTTACAGCCATTTCGTTGCATTATAAAAGTGTAAAAAGTCAGTATCTCGTTCACTGTCTTCTTGCAGCGAAATCTTACGACATAATTTTTAAAATTAAAACTGAATTATGTTGCTATGAACTTTTCCACGATCATAAACCTCAGAGAATTCATGTTAGAAAATTATTCTAGAAAGATAATAACGTACACGAAGAATCCACGGCTATTCTCCCCGCTTCAATAAAAAATAACTTTTAAAAATAAAAAATAAACCATAAAAGCAGCCGTCTTGCGATGGGTTATCATTTTTATATGTTTCCCCCCTCTCAACCCTTTTAAGAACCCCCCCCCACACCCACCTAGATGCACACACACACAGATACCATCTATAAATGGGTTAAGAAAAATGTGTCTACCTGAAAACGTACGATGCATGCATTTTTTTATTCCTCTTACATTTTCTTTGCTATCCGCGATTCTCATATCGCCGATATAAAACTGAAAAATACATTTTCGAAGCACACGCGAAACTCACCGTTAGTACCCCACTATAAAGTCAAATTTGACTTTGCAAGTCTCGAAAAAACAGAGCACCCATACACGAAAATTTCACCCGCGTACACACGGAACCGCGCCGTTTAGAAAAAAAATAAAAACGGCACACATATAAATTGCATGCAGTTCGAAAGGGATGCACTCAGAGTCATAAAACACACTCACATGCTAAGAATCTCACACACACAGCCGCAGCCCGCCCGAAGTCTGAAACCACCGACACGTGCGCTCCTATACGTGAAAACTCACACATGAATATCTCTGAAGAAAACCATCCATGTGTTGTGAATGCTTTTCCTTGCAGCAACCTCTCGGGAAGAGTTTCATAGCGAATACCTCGCGGTAAAGACATCTAGACGTTCCTTTAAAAATTCTTTTAAAAACCACAAAAAATGTTTAAACAATAACGGAATTCCGGATTCGAAAATTAAAAATAATAAAAACTAGACTAATCGATCAGCAACGCTGGCCGCTCTAAATTCAAAAGAAATTCTTCACCCGTTTCGATAAAAACCCTTCCAAATTCAAAAATAGATAAAGAAGTGACAAAAACGCGCGCTGTAGTTTCGCGCCTAAAAGCGTGGTTGAATTTCGTTTGGTTAATAGTTTTAATTAGTTAATCGGTATTCATAATTGAAAGTTTTGATTGCAGTATACAATTAGAGGAAACACGTGCTCGTCGCTCGGTGGTTGTTGTAAATGTGTCGGTTTAGCGTTATAACGTTAATTAGGCTGTACGTGTGTGCGTCTTTTGCCTTTGTCTGTATGCAATTGCGTGTTGTGTAAAATTTCGCGGTGTTTAGTCCCGATTATCATTCAGTTTTCTTTGTCTCTGATACTCTGTTATTACGAATTTCATTTGCCTACGTTATGACGTAAGTTACTGTGGTATATTTCTTTTTAATATTTCGCAGAGTAGACTTTGTGGCTGCCTTCTAGGAATTTATTGCTTGTCTCTACTTGATGATGATTGATTAGTGTGATTAGCATGAGGCAATGGTCAGCTCCAATACTGAGAAGAATTACAGGAAAAGAATTTGTTACGAGTATATTGTAATTCTCAGTGACATTGTTAATACAAATTAATTCGTGTTTAATAGTGATGCTTATTTTGACTACTATGTTTAATTTGTATTTTTTTGTAACTGATTAATTTACTGCTTATTTTGTGTTGGTATTATTTTACTTATTTCTAGATCACTTATTTTGATACAAAATTTTCTTATTAGCCTTAATTTTGAACTTGTGTTGTGCATTTTATTTCTTCTATATTTTCTATCTGCCTACGCCATTAGGGACAAAGGCGCGATTATATGTATGTATGTATATTTTATAATGATTTTATTTTATTTCTTAGGATAGTTGTGTCTCTACAAATTCTAAATAGCATGCAAATCTTGTTCACTTTCCGATTTTAATTTACCTACTTCAAATTCACCATAAAGAACTAAGACAGCAAAATTTCCAATAATTTCAAAATGTAAATGCCGTATATCGTTTTCAAGTTAAATTGCTGTGAGTTTTCAAACGTGCTCCAATAGGACCAAGTTTCTGATCGGACATCACACTTCGTTAGCAAACTCTGCTATACAACACGCCACAACGGTCACTGGACTATAGGAACAAGGTGTAAGGGACAACTTCCTACAAACTGACATAGGTTGCTCGTAGTTAGCAAAACTGTACAACTTTGACAAAATAATTGTATGATCGTGGTTGTTTTTATATACAATGTCCATCACTATCACTACATAGTAAAAACAAAGTCGCTTTCTCTGTTTCTATATTCCTATTTATGCATAAATCATTAAAACTACGCAACGGATTTTAATGCGGTTTCTTTTAATAGATAGAGTGATTCAAGAGGATGGTTTATGTGTATAATACATGCATAATATAGTAGAGAAACATTGATAATTTCCGTGCGAAGCCGGGGCGGGTCGCTAGTAAAATATAATTTCATGATTACATGGTATTTCTTCATGAAAGTTGTTCAGTTTCGTTGTGCGAGCAACTTCTATTAGTTTTTGCCTGTCTACACCCTGAATACAACTTGCGCTTTTTGATCTTTTTCACTCTTTTTGGATAAATTTATTATCTATTAGAATCTCTTCGGTTCCAATAGGACCGAGTTTCTGATCTGACATCACACTTCATTAGCGAACTCTGCTATACAACATGCCGCACAAGTTAAAGGAAGCAACATATAATCACGCCTTTATACTTAATGGGGTAGGCAGAGCGTAAACGACCTAAACGAAGGTCGTTCCGCCATGTCTGATAAAGTTTTGAGGGTTGTTTAAGATAGATTTGTACGTATATTGCTGAGTTAAAGGACCAGTGTTAATTTGTCAACTTCTGATTGTTCTATGGATGAAATTGCTCCCTATGAGAATCTATGCTGTATTAATTCGAAAAACGTTACTGATTAACTTTCGGGAAGATTTTACTAAATCGTTATTTTGTTACTGAATGAACATTTTATTTTTCTTAAGGAATATTATGTTCTCTATTCTTCAAAGAACTAATTACTTCTTGTCAAATTAATTTTATAATGTTATGCAATGCAACCATTTTTGTGATATTATATCACATTTACTTTTTACTGTTATACATACATACAAACATAAAATCACGCCTTTATCCCTAATGGGGTAGGCAGAGCGTAAACGACTCAAACATATTTCGTTCCGCCACGTCTGACAAAGTTTTAAGGGTTATTTAACATAGATTTGTAGGAATATTGCTGTAGTGACAGGTTGTCAGCCCATTGCCTAAATTACAATATACTGAAACCCTCGGAGCCCTTAGCTAGTTTTTACAGCATGCCCGGGAGAAAATATAGCTGGCTCGCTCCCAGGCCGTTATGGAAGTATTGGTTTAATTTAGCACCAAACAATTTTATCCCAAGGCGAGACAGGGGTCTAAAATCAGTTTACTCCAAAATAGTTAAAAGATGAAAGTTCACCGTATATTTTTACATCGGCGACCCGCGACCTACATTGAGCGAACTGCCTCCGTGGTCTAGTGGTCAGAGCTGTGGGGTCAACATTCAGAGGTCCTGGGTTCGATTTCCTGAGGGGATCACAAAATTGATATTTGTTAATTCATTACTTTGTGAGTTATTCCCCAGTTTGGTTAGGATATACCTAGAAATATATCTTAAGTAACCCTCAAAACTTTGACAGACGTGGCGATACGACCTTTGTTTAAGTTCTTTACGCTCTGCCTACCCCATTAGGAATAAAAGCGTGATAATATGTATTTCTTCTTTTCTTTCGAGTGGGTATCGAGTCTATCGACCCGATGAACCCTGGTGTCAGAGTTTTTAAACCGCCTAGTAGCACAACTATCAGGCCTCTGACATGGTTTGAGTAACGACCACTATCAAAGACAGCGACCGGGACCGACGGCTTAACGTGCCCTCCGAAGCACGAAATCTTTTTTTCTTTTCGGACAATCAGGTGATTCAGCCTGCAATGTCCTAACCAAACTGGGGAAAAATACACAAAGTGATAAATTCTCAAATATCAACTTTGTGTATCCCCCCTGGGAATCGAACCCAGGACCTCCGGATCGGGAGTCCATGGCACTAGCCACTAGACCACGGAGGCAGGTCACGATAATATGTATGTATGGTTAGGATAATGCAGGCCTCCACCACTTTCACCTTATTGTTTAGAAGAAAAAAGATTCTTTGATTCAGAGGGCACGTTAAGCCGTCGGTCTCTGTCACTGTCGTTGATAGTGGTCGTTATATAAACCATGTCAGAGGTCTTCTGACACCAGGGTTCATAGGATCGGTCGACTCGAAACCCATACGACAGAAAAATAGCGAATAGGTATTTTTACATCGGCGACCTACATCGAAGCACGTCGTTCACTCTATCGATTTTAATTTTATTTTCTTGCTAACTTTATTCTGAGGCTGACTTACGTGGTTAGAGCGGAAGTTTGGTACTAAAGGTTCGTCTAGCAAAGAATATAAAATGTTGACGTCATCAGGTTTAGTTGAAAAGGAAAAGGCTTTCAGAATAAGGACGTGACGAATATGAATGAAGATGATCAAAATCTTGTTGAAGAATCTAATAGAATTTAAATACAAGTATTTGTCACTTTCAGACTAAAAACATTGGAAAAAGACAGGAGATCTGTTCTTTCCGGTTTTTGCTTTTATGCTGTCTGTCATTTTTATTTACCGTTATATGATATGGCGGATAAAATTGAAAGAAATACTGGGGAAACGTGCAAATGCACGTCAAAATTTAGCGGACAAAGTGAAAAACCTTAGGATATAAACCGCCTGTCCTTTTTGAATTTTATTATTTTTAAAGTGACAGATTGTTTTTGATTTTAGTTTTAGCCGGTGGAATCTAGAATCGAACTAATAGTCTTATAAAAATCTTATTGGAGAAAATATGTCTTGTTACCAATAGTTCATAAATTAATTCTTAGATTGAAATGGGTGAAGTTACAAATTTTGAATTTGGAGCGAATTAATTGACATTGCAAATTATTTATATGAAATGTTTCTTTCTAGTTTTGGTCCAGGCACCTTCCTACCCAACGATAGTTCCTATAAATACCTAAATAATTTTAACTACGAAGAAAATATTTATTTTTGTGTTCAATGAAAGTATATTAACTAAGTAGTGAAGAAAAGTATATTTGTAAATAAAGTGTTTTAAAAATAAGTGCCAATATAGAAAAATATGTCTGTTACACTTTCAAACTCAAACGTGTTCTTGAAAAACCCAATGAATCTGCAAATGAAGAGAGAGTTTGAAGAGTTTAATGGAGAAGAGAATGACAACAAAATTGATCAGAATGATAGCAACTTGTCTAGTGATAATTCAGAGATAAGCGATCTTGAAAACAACGGTCCTAATGAAGAAACCAATATTACTAATACCACTGCACTGGACTATACAGAAAATGCTCTGTCCCTTCATCCTGTAGCAGATTTCATAAAAAAAGAGTTCCTACCCGGCTTTGACTTCACAAATCCATTTCGTAATCAAAATCTGAACTTCAAAGATGGTTTCCAAAACCGATCTCCATTCCTCTTGCAAACTCAACTTTACAAGAGCTTTCTGGCGAGTCTTGGTAAACGACGAAGGAATATGGCCGAATGTTATTCTTTGTATCCGAGGAATATGCTGTTCTCCAATGGATTGGGGCTGGAGACATCTGATGATGAAACTAACGGAGACAGAGTTACGAATTCGCCTGATGAGGTAAAAGGGGAATTTTATTTTAAGACCGATTTTAGAAATTATGAACCTTATCTGTTCTGCTTTGAAACTGTTTTTAGTATAACTCTTATTTTAATAATCAATCCAACATGACAGTATAATTGTAACATCCTTGTCAATTGGCAATCAATCCGATTGATTGTTAATTTAATTTGATTTGATTTTAATCTCTTCAAGATTAATAGTCTTCAGACACTGAAAAACAATTAAGTACGAGTATGATAAAATTACAATCCAACGACCTAAGTGGCGTCATAAATAAAAGACAAAAAGCAAGTGTTTACTATTACTGAAGATATCATTTACTTAGGTTTTCCACGTTGGAGCTGCCAGTTTCAGTTAACAGTTTCAACATAACTCGCATAGATTTGAAATATAGGCTCACTCGCAATAAAATTGAATTGTTAAAGACAGGACTTTGAATCAATTTCAGCTTTGGCTAAACTAGAAAGAGAATATATTATTACTTCTTCTTCGTAGAAGATTTTGTGCATCGAATAGCAAGATTAGACTTTCTGATTCTAACAAGCAATTTTTACGCAATTAGTCTAAATATTTTCAGTGTTGTTGCCCAATATATTAAAATTATATGTGACCCCCCTCCTATCCTGATCATATTCCAAGTTTTCTTCACTCTCGTAACACATTTTTCTTGTTCCAGAAGGCAGGAGCGTCGTCAGCGTTCGTGTGGAGTGGCGGGGGGGTGACCGGTGGTGGGGGGCAGGAGCAAGCAGCCGCGCAGCCCGCCGCCGTGCCCACTGGTAGGTATTCTTGTCAGTTCAAAAATAACTACTTTATAGTTACATTCACCTTGATAATCATCTACATAAACATCCACCTTTTCTTCTTTACCATCCTTATTTTCACCTAGCAAATCATCTGCGTAAACATATTCCTCTAATTTATCTCCATTTCCTTCAACGTCTTTACCTCCATCGACGATTTCATCTACATCAACTTAATCATATTTTTTTCTCCATCTTCTTCAATGTCTACCTTCACCTATCAAAGCATCTGCATAAACTTGAATGATTTCTCTCCTATTCCTTAATATGCTTTTCCTTTATATCATCGTCAAAGCACACACCTGCATAAATTTCTTCATCATCTAACCCCTCTTCATGTTCACAGGCACGTCGGGCGGCGGCGGCGCTCAAGGCCTGGTGCACTGGATGTCTGTGATGGCGGAGCACATGGGAGGGGGGCACCACGATCCCTCCCACTACGCTCTCCCCCCCTGGAACAATGGTGGTGTCGATGTGAGTCGTAGTTTCTAGGACGTTAGAAGAAAGAGATGGTTAAATGTTTTCATATAAGCGACCAAAGCACAGAACCCTTTTCTTATAAGTATTTTCAAACCAGTGCAAAAATTCAAAGTAGATGACAGCATGCAAGTCTATAAGACTAATTTTCTTATATGAACTGTGAACTGTTTCTTACTTCTAGCACTTAATTGTCTACAAAACTTATACATTTGTTTACACTACATACATGAACTTCGTTGAGAGATATATTTTTATATCTATTTGCATCATAAACATAACTAGGAGTAGGGTATGCTTACTGTCCTTCCTTTACTTTCCTGTACTTAAGTCTTATTGAACAAGCTTTAGGTCGTGTATGCACTGCTCCGTATTCGGTTCGTATCCAAATTGTATCCGAATTTGCCTTTCTAGGGAATGTATGGCAGCTTGTGCACCCTTCCATGTCCGTTTCATATGATTTTTTAATTTATAGTCAACCTTATAGTTAAATAGCATAAACGAAAACCTGTATTATGATATCGTGGTTTCGTTGAGACAGGATTTCAACGAACTAGGACAAGCTCTATGACATTATTATGAATCTCTTAGCCTATAACTTTGTCTATAACACTAAACGCATCGACCATTTTCTTTTTAACTTTATTAAGACTAACCAATTTATTATGATTACCGATCGGAACAAATTTTTATTTAGTATAATTTTACTAAGTTACTCATTTCACTAAAACGACCCACGGTGTTGCTCAATTATTATAATACCATCATTTCTGCGTGCCTGTTCATAATAGCTTGAGTTGAGTTACACTTGATAACTTTATGTTAATTCACTTCCGGTTAAGCTATTACTTCCAGTAGCTTATTATACTAACTACTGTTAACTTGTACCTACTTGAGCTTTCCTTGCAGATATATCGAGTGTTATGTAATTACTATTGTTTTAAAGCAAAATAATTTTATTGTAGGTACTTTATAAAATATCTTTGACTTAAATGTCGGATAAGTATATCTTCATATATTTTTATGAACAATTTGACAATTACTTCTTTTACTATAATTATAAATAAATTAATTTATTATGATTATAGCTTCTTCATCAGTCTTTTGACATTTGAATATTTTCATTCTTAAACAAAAAAAATATATTATCCAAAATTGCAAATCAGCCAAAATAGCAATAATATTTACAGCAATAGAAATACTTAGGAAATAATAATACTTTTTATAGATATATCTATAATATATACGATAGGCATGTCTATAAAAAGTATTATTCTTTCCTAAGAATGTAATGATAAAGGATAATTAAGTATGCCTTCCATGCTGGCCTGGGAGCGAGAGAAAAACATAGAATGTGCCAGCTGCATTTCCTCCCGGGTATGCTGTAAAAACCAGCTAAGGGATACGAGGGTTTCAGTATATTGTAATTTAGGCGATGGGCTGACAACCTGTCACTACAGCAATATACTTACAAATCTATCTTAAATAACCCTCAAAACTTTGTCAGACGTGGCGGAACGACCTTTGTTTGGGTCGTTTACGCTCTGCCTACCCCATTAGGGATAAAGGCGTGATTATATGTATGTATGTAATAAAGTATTTGTCGTTACACATTAACCTCTTAACCAACTGTGTCGTTGATATTTCTAAGCCCTTTTAGTCATAAATATTTTACAGTCCCTACAGTGTCACATGTAGGTACTAAACTTGCACCTTTCGTAGAAATTATAACATTGACAATGATAATTACATTATTTGCAATATAATTAACATTTTGCTATGTAGAGGGGTCAGGTCAAATATGCCATAATACGGTTAATGTTGCTTTAAGTATAGTGTGGTGTTAACTGCCTCCGTGGTCTAGTGGTCTGAGCCATGGGCTCCTGTTCCAGAGGTTGTGGGTTCAAATTCCACGGAGGAGACATAAAGTTGATATCTATTTTGTCACTAATGGACGAACAAGTGTTATTTCATACTGTTAAATCGTGTTTTTCACTCTCCTTAAAGAAGACTCTTGTAAAGAGTCGAATCGTTGAGGTCTAACGCCTTCGTTAAACAAACAAGTGAGTAGTCGTTGATTTATCAATAAGTTGATATATGTCAGTTATTATCACTTTGTGCGATTTTACCCAGTTTTGCTAGGACATTGCTGGTTGAATCACCTATTGTGAAAAGATAAATGATTTTGTACTGCGTGGCAAGTTAAGCCGTCGGTCCCGGTTGCTGTCTTTGATAGTGGTCGTTACATAGAAACCATGTCAAAGGCCTACGCAGGTATTAGATATTACCAATAGGCGGTTTAAATACTCTGATACTAGGGTTCATAGGGTCGATCGACGGCTCGAAACCCCACCTGATATGCCATATTACGGTTAATGTTGTTTTAAGTATAGTGTTGTGGAAAAACTTGGTGACCAGTTGGTAATTGTAGTTATTTTACGGTTACGTTTTAGCGTCAAGTGTTCTTGTTACATATCATGAATTTTAAGTAACTAGTAAATAGTTTTTGTTTTTAAACCGTTGGCTTGTTTAATACCGTAGATATTAGTCGTTAAGCCATATCAGAGGCCAGTGCAAAGCATTGGCGGCTTGAAAACTCTGATCTAATCTAGGATTGGGTCCGGTTTCCCTTCTGGATTGCGGAGGTCAGATGGCAGTCGCTCTGTGTAAAAACCAGTACCCTCGTTCAATCACCTAGATTAGGTAGCCAACTCCTCGAAGTACGGGATAAGGCTAGGGAGATGATGATGATTTTTCCACGTTAATCTGGTAATTATAAAATGAACAAGGTACTATTCCTAGACATAATTTACAAGATTAATAAGAATTGAGAACTAGAGTATTCCAATGTGCTGAGATTAAGGTGATATAATGATAACCTGTAACTAAAGGATATCGTAATCCTGATTGAAACTGATAGAAATGTTATTGGAAATACTAGTGCTTATCTTAAGAAGATCATCTGAAAAGAAGAAGCTTGGTGTTGTCTCCTTTTAAGTCTGCCTACCCAAGATTTCGCCTAAAAAAAATACAGTAAGAAATCGTTACACTCTGCCATTTTTTCTCACGATTCTAGAAATTTGCATACACATCCCTGTGCCTGACTAGATCATTTATTATTAGACGCCAAAGAAAAAAAGAGTTCGTTCAAAGTATACTAAATAGACAAAACCTGTTTAGTAATTCTGAACGCATCATTACTAGCTTAAAACCAACTTATATTTGTTTATTTTGCATTCTATTGCCATCCTTATGCCATTGAGATAAGGTATGCTAATGTATTTTTGGAATTTACATAGTTTTGTCACTATTTTGCATGCCCGAAGTACTTGATTCAATGGAATATGTGACGCCCGCAGCGTTGCAAAAGTATGCAAATGTTTTTTGTCAACCCTATTTTCCGTCCGATTCGTTGCTTTGCCAAATAGTATTTTATTTTTAGACGCATATAATTCATTATTGTTTTTAATTTGTTTGATATTTCATAAAGATGTATTTAAGTTTTATTGCTCAGGTGTTAAAGATGATTTTTGCAAAATTTGTTTGAAAATATATTCGAAAATATTCAGAGATGACGGATTAGGTAAATATGGTAGATACTTGAAGGATTTAGGATAATTTTGATTAATTATTTCCAATATTTCTTAGACAGAAATGGGAGCGTTTAGTTTTGTTCTCATAGGACATTATTTTTGCTTGAATACTTTGGGTACGAATAGATATTTGAATATTGCGGTCATTAAATCAGGATATTTTATTTAAATTATTCTCTGGGAAAAAATAAGCTTATTAAAATATGATCATAGTGTTACCGTTAAGAAAAATAAGTACTACTGTTGTTAAGTATTATTTTTGGTTTTACTGAATTCATAAAAGTTTTTTTTATTCTTTTTGTGACAAAGGATCTATGTTTGCGGATAAACGTAATCAGAATTAGTTTTAGACTAGCATATGTAGAAACACAGTGGGATACCGAGAAAAACATAGAATGTGCCAGCTGTATGTCTACCCGGGCATGCTGTAAAAACCAGCTAAGGCATCCGAGGGTTTCAGTATATTGTAACTTAGGCGATAGGCTGACAGCCTGTTACTACATCAATATACTCACAAATCTCAAAAAGTGACAGACGTGGCGGAACGACCTTTGTTTAAGTAGTTTACGCTCTGCCTACCCAATTAGGGATAAAGGCGTGATTATATGTATGAAACCTAAGTATTAAAGGAAAATTAAAATTAACTTATTTTTCATAGATTTTTATATAAACTAGCTAATATCTTTATTACGATGGCTACTTGATAAGCGTATAATGAGGGAAATATAAAATTAATTTAGCAATAACATCGATTTGTGAAACTGGACGGTCGAATGGTTATAAGACGTTCCTTATCAGATCGCTTGGGTACACACCAAGCCTTGTTAGGGTTCCGCAAAATATTTTATTTCTTGATGTAGTCTAGGGTTCCGGTATTAACACTTAGAAAAACTCATGAGTTCGATTCTTAGCATCATCATTCATCTCCCTAGCCTTATCCCGTATCTCACGGGGTCGGCTACCTAATCAAGGTATTGAACGAGGGTACTGGTTTTTACACAGAGCGACTGCTTTCTGACCTCTGCAACCAAGAAGGGAAAGCAGACCCAATCCTAGATTAGGTCAGAGTATTCAAGCCAATGCCTAGCACTGGCCTCTGACATGGCTTTACGACTAATATCTACGATATTAAACGATATTAACCCGGACCAACGGCTTAACGTGCCTTTCGAAGCACGGAAAAAGCGCCATTAAAAAAGAAAAATACATTAATACGTGGTGGGATTCGAACCACGAGCTCCCCGCTCAAGAGGTAGTGGCCCTATCCACTACACCACCGGGCTCTTCATGTAGCTTATATATGAAGTGCTAGAAATTTTCGCTTAGATTCACGCGATGTGTTGGCGATGTGTCGCCATAACTTATCAATCCCATATGTAAAATTTATCGTTATCGCAAGTATCTTAGTACAGGCATTGTTTATAAAATTCTTTAAATACTAAAACTAAATGTACTAAACCCTGTACCACGAGACTCGCTTATCAAATCACGCACAAATTTTCGCTTGTAAGAAAGCGCGGTCGCCATAATCTATCATTCCCATATGTAAAATCTATCGTTATCGCAAGTATCTTAGTACAGGCATTATTTATACAATTCTTTAAACACAAAAATTAAATTGTACTGAACCCTGTACCACGAGACTCGATTCAGACTCGCTTATCAAATCACGCACGAATTTTCGCTTGGATTCACGCGATGTGTTGGCGGGAAAGCTAGATCGCCATAACCTATTAATCCCATGTGTAAAATATATCGTTATCGCAAGTATTTTAGTACAGGTATTGTTTATACAATTCTTTAAATACTAAAATTAAATGTACTGAACCCTGTACCACGACACTCGATATCAGACTCGCTTATCAAATCACGCACGAATTTTCGCTTGGATTCACGCGATGTGTTGGCGGGAAAGCGTGGTCGTGATAATCTACAGCATTTAGTTGGTTAGTTGGCTCGTTACGAATAATTGAAGGAATGGTTGCTATTTTATATAGCGTTAAAACATTTTGTTAGTAATTTGTTGAAAATGTTAGTAATTGTATGGATTGAGGCGTTTTGGTGTAATGTGTAGCTCATGCTAGCTACTTGAGAATTTCCTTTCATCTGGCCTGGGAGCGAGAGAATACAGAATGTGCCAGCTGCATTTCCTCCCGGACATGCTGTAAAAACCAGCTAAGGGATCCGAGGGTTTGAGTATATTGCAATTTAGGCGATGGGCTGACAACCTGTCACTTCAGCAAAATACCTACAAATCTATCTTAAATAACCGTCAAAACTTTGTCGGACGTAGCGGAACGACCTTTGTTTAGGTCGTTTATGCTCTGCCTACCCCATTAGGGATAGAGGCGTGATTATATGTACGTATGTATGTAGTCAGACAAGAAATATTGTCAACCAAATGTTCAACTACACATTAGCAATACACATTACAATCTAAAATTGCCCTCAATTTTTGTCAGACGCGGCGAAAGCGCCTTTTACGAGGAGTTTAACGCTCTGCCTACCCCGTAAGGGATAAAGGCGTGATTTTATGTATGTATGTATGTATGCAAATGTTCAATATTGAATGTCACACTTCATCATCAACTCGACTTACCCTTTTTTATATTTTTTTTATGTAAAAAAAAATACAAAGGCCATGTTACAATACCGCATTGATATATCAAAACACAATCAAAATGATATATACCATACAAGCGCCGAAAGAACTTTTTGAGTTACGACAAAAAAATTGCCAATATACACAATGTTCACCCTACTAACGATATTTTGATGACTTCCATACAATAATGAAATAATAAAGACAAAAAAAGAATTCTGAAGACTTCTGTCGAGATTCCCAATATGGACGTGAAGGCAGGTTTGTATTGTGTAGCAACAAGATTATTTGATAAAAAAAAATGAAAATCGAAAAAGAGAGTTGACAAAAGTAGTGCGAACTACGTTATTTTCTTAACATATTCCATTTTAAGGGTAAATAAAATTACAGTTACAACTGACTACATTCATAAAAGTAAAATTAAAAAGTAAAGTTAAGTTACTTCTATGCTGGCCTGGGATCGATAGAAAAACATAGAATGTGCCAGCTGCATTTCCTCCCGGGCATGCTGTAAAATCCAGCTAAGAGATTTGAGGATTTCAGTATATTGCAATTTAGGCGATGGGCTGACGACCTTTCACTACAGCTATATACCTACAAATCTATCTTAAATAACTCTCAATACTTTGTCAGACGTGGCGGAACGACCTTCATTTAGGTCGTTTACGGTCTGCCTACCCCATAAGGGATAAAGGCGTGATTATATGTATGTATGTAAAGTTAAAATAAGAATTATTGGTAACAAAAAAAGCTTGCCTTCATGAAATCCGGGAAATTAGCAAAAACTTCTGCCTTCAATATTATTGAAACCGATTCATAAAAAAACAAAACAATACACAATCTCAAAATGCTTCATGATATCCCACGCTAAGCAGATTTTTGCTTAGTATGTGTACATATATACATACATACATACAATCACGCCTATATCCCTAATGGGGTAAGCAGATCTTAAACGACCTAAACAAAGTAGGTGTACATACATACATAAAATCACGCCTTTATCCCTTACGGGGTAGGCAGAGCGTTAAACGCCTCGTAAAAGGCGTAACGCAGTACAATTTCTTTACTCTACCATGGGGCCAACTCCGCATTTGTGTGACAAAAAATCTTACCCTGTGAATATAATATAGTAAGATGCTGCAGAATTGGTAATGATTTTTTTGTGTTTCTTGTGTTATGATTCGACTTTCGTATTGTCGGTAAAGGCAAAAAAAATGCGCATGATTTGAAACCCATACCTAGATTACTTTCATATACTTTAACTTGTATGTCATAGCAGTTTTTTTTTCTATACATTGGGTTGTCTGCTGTCTGGGTTATGAATTAAAAAGTTTGCAGAATTCGTAAAGATTTTTTTGTGTTTCTTACGGGAAGCCTATGGGTTGACTTCACGCAGAAGGCTTTCAATGCTCTGCGTATCCAGTATAACAATGCGTTTAGAATGCTCTTGGGACTACCGCGGTTTTGCAGTGCATCCACTATGTTTACAGTAGCGAGAGTGGACGATTTCTACGCAATATTAAGAAAGAAGACTGCATCTCTCTTAACTAGACTGCGGTTAAGTTCCAACAGCATTCTAAAGGTGTTAGCAATGAAGCTGGACTCGCCGATGACCAGACATTTTGTGAGCGTTCTGGTTAGAGGTAGGGTGCTAGTTCAATAAGTTTAATTTAAGGTAGTTTATAATTATTATTATTTTTACTAACATAGTTGGTTAAGGCTTTTGTTTTTTTTTACTAATAAGTGAGCTATTTGTTGCTAAAATAAAGAATTTTATTATTATTATTATGTCATGATTCGACTTTCGTATTGTCAGTTAAGGAATAAAATGCGCATGATTTGAAACCCATACCTAGATTAGTTTCATATAAACTTGTATGTCATTGCGGTTTTTTTTTCGATAGATTGGGTTGTCTGCTGTCTGGGTTATGAAAAAAGATTTTCGTACGCCTTGCTTTGTTATTTTCGTCATAAATTTAGAGTTAGAATTATAAATTACGTAAATAAATTACACTGAAAAATAATAAGTACTTACGTTAAAGGAAAATAAACAAAATGTATCTTTAATCAGAACAATGCCCAGGCAATTCTTTATCAGGTTTGTAGTACTACTGGTACTTATTTTAAATGATTTAGGTGCATTTCTGTATTTAGATTATATCAATTTTAATAGTGAATCATCATCTCTTTAGCCTTATCCCGTATCTCACGGGGTCGGCTACCTAATCTAGGGGATTGAACGAGGGTACTGGTTTTTACACAGAGCGACTGCCATCTGACCTCCGCAACCCAGAAGGGAAACCAGACCAATGCTTAGCACTGGCTTCTGTCATGGCTTAGCGACTAATATCTACGGTATTAAACGATATTAACCGGGACCAACGGCTTAACGTGCCTTCCGAAGCACGGAAAAAGCGCTGAATAAACGTACATAGGAAATTCGAAAATCGAAAAACACATTGGTACGTGGTGGGATTCGAACCACGACCTCCCAGCTCAGGAGGCAGCGGCCCTATTCACTACACCATCGGGCTATTATTAGTGAATATTCATAAAAAATAATTAATCATCCTCAATCAAAGCGAACCGCAGTAAATCACCGAATAAAATCCCAAATTACTAAAATCACTTTCTCACCGGACTTGCTTCATTGTCAATCAGTCAACCGTAAAAAATGCGATTAATTTGACAAAGAGAATTAACCAGCTGTCAAAAATCTATAACATCTTAATTACTTTATGTCTCAATCGATTATGCACACGGAAATATTTGAATAAGATGAATTTCGTTATCATTTGTCAAAATCGCTTAAGGGTCTTTTACCCCACTTTTTCGTTTCATTGAATCTCTTCTTTTACCATGTCGTGTATTGTACGATACTTTGTTCTTTCCCATTCTTCTAAACCAGCAATGTATTGGCATTTTATATTTAAATCGATGTTGATTATATTTTCTTTTATAGCTAAACCCATTTGTCTCGACCCGAAGATTTCATGCTTGATTTCGCTCGTATCTCTGTTCTTTTGTATTGGAATATTAATTTTATTAAACTCCAGGTGTACGAGTATGTAGATAGAATAGTTTTTTGAATAATCACGCCTCTATGGTTTGTTCTACCCGGAAGCGATTTATTTTACTATCCTGTGAGAACTTGCATGCTAGACTTTGTGTAAAAGAAAAAAACATAGAATGTGCCAGCAGCTCCCAGTCATGCTGTAGTCTGTACTACCTAAGTCAGCAAAGGGTTTGTACTTTGAAAGTCAGTGAATTGTAATTTAAGCGATCGGCTGACCACCTATCACTATAACAATACACATTTCAACCTAAAATTGCGCTTTTTACTAGGCGTTAACTTAATGCCTCCGTAGTCTAGCGCTCTCACGATCCGGGGGTCCTGAGTTCGATTCCCAGGGAGGGAACACAAAGTTGATACATACATACATATAATCAACGCTTTTATCCCTAATGGGGTAGACAGAGCGTAAACGACCTAAACAAATGTCGTTTCGCCACGTCTGACAAAGTTTTGAGGGTTATTTAAGATATAATTATAGGTATACTGCTGTAGTGACAGGTTGTCAGCCCATCGCCTAAATTGCAATATACTGAAACCCTCGGATCTCTTAGCTGTTTTTTACAGCATGCCTGGGAGGAAATGCAGCTGGCACAATCTATGTTTTTCTCTCGCTCCCAGGCCAGCATGGAAGCCAAAAAACAAAGTTGATATTTGTCAATTTATCACTTTGTGAGATTTTCTTCAGTTTGGTTAGGACAATGCAGACCAAATTACCTGATTGTCTGAAAGAAAAAAGATTCCGTGCTTCGGAGGGCACGTTAAGCCTTCGGTCCCGGTCGCTGTTTGATAGTGGTCGTTACACAAACCATGTTAGAGGCCTATTAGCTGTGCTACTAGGCGGTTTTAAAACTCTGACACCAGGGTTCATCGCGTCGATTGACTCGATAGCCACACGACAAAAGAAGACTAGGCGTTTTACGTTCTGTCTACCCGGTAAGGGATGAAGGCGTGGCTTCATGTATATGAAATAGTTTTTTGAATATTCACGCCTGTACGGTTTGGAACCCGGAAGCAATTTATTTTACTGTTCCTGTGAGACCGTTCTGCATGTACGAAGTTTTATTTTTCAAAGCCCAGAGGTGCATTTTTTTATTTTTGCGACCGGTTATCGCGGTTTTAGCAACATTTTAGAAAATGTTGTAACTACTGAAGAGCTTTACTGAATTTAAGATAGGTAACTAAATGAGACTTCTATGTTGGCCTGGGAGCGATAGAAAAACATAGAATGTGCCAGCTGCATCTCCTTCCGGGCATGCTGTAAAAACCAGCTAATGGATTCGAGGGTTTCAGCATATTGTAAGTTAGGCGATAGGCTGACAACGTGTCAGTATAGCAATTTTTCTCTTTTTGCTAGCCTTATCTGTCCCACTGCTGGGCAAAGGCCTCCCCTTTTTGTTTCCACTTTTTTCTGTATAGCAATATAGGTACATAATCATCTGTAATAAAATAACCCTCAAAACTTGTCAGATGTGGCAGAATGACCTTTGTGTAGGTCGTTTTTGCTATTCCTACCCCATTACGGACAAAGGCGTGATTTTATGTATGTAACTAAAATAAATGGCCTAACTAACGCGATAAGAAACAAAAAAAAAGAGAAAGACTTATCTATAGAAAATGGAATAATTGGTAAATTTCTCTTTTTTTACATATTTTAAAATTTCAAGTGAATTTTAAAAACAAATGATATAAAACACTTGCAAATATTTTTAACAAACAAATAGCATCCAAGTCAAAAAAAATAAGAAATCAAAGACATGTTAGGTATTTAAAAACAAAAACTTTGGATGTGAAATAGTCATACAGTATTTCAATAAAGGCTTAAATGTGCCAAGAATATCCGTAAATCGTGCCAATGCTTACTTAGCACTCTCATAACAGCTTTTAAAATTCAACATTTCTTTTACTATTGCATAATATTTGTTATTTTCCTTTGACAAAATTAATGATCATTTACGTCTCACACACATAATCACGCCTTTATCCCTAAAGGGGTAGGCCGAGCGTCAACGGCCCAAATAAAGGTCATTGCGCCACGTTTGACAAGTTTTGAGGGTCATTTTAGATAGACCTTTCTGTGTATTGCTGTAGTGACAGGCTGTCTGCCCATCGCCTAAATTACAATACACTAAAACCGTCGAATCCCTTAGCTGGTTTCTACAGCATGCCTGGGAGGAGATGCAGCTAGCACATTCTATGTTTTTCTCTCGCTCCCAGGCCAGCATGGAAGTAATACACCGAATACAAAAGCGTCATTGGACTTAACAATAGCCTTCACATATCAATCGGATTGCGGGCACAACTTTAGTTTATTTTACCACAGGGAAGCACTCTAGGTCCAGTCCTTCTATTAATGTTCATAAACTGACTTTATCGTTATAATACCGAAAACAAAAGCGTCATTGGGCTAAACAATAGCCTCCACATATCTATCGCGTTGCGGGCACGATTTTGACAGGCGCGGGAGCCACGTGATTAATGGTGGCCCTACTCATCGCTGTAATGACGCCCCTTCGCCGTTCCTCTAATGACATCCCGAGTAGGGTGACTAGCCACTGGATTAGCCAAGATTGAGGTAGATACCGTGGATCTCGTGTCTGAAGCTGATGAGGGAATCTTTTTGGATTTAACTGGACATGTGGATTTTGAAGTCCGTAATATGAGTGTTAAAGAATTAATTTGTTAACAAAATACATCTTAAAATAACAAATACTAAATTAGAGCAATAAAATTGGTAGCAAATAAATAAGAAGGTTGTAGGACTTGTAAGTATATCTGATATCATACTGGATTTGTGATACGAGAATTAATATGGAATGGATGTACTAGTCGCAGTTGATGATTTAGAAACAAATCAAAAGACAGAATTAAGTGTATTTTGATTAATTTCAAAGGGCTCTTATAAAGCAGGTTTATCAAGAAAATGATTGTCTCAAGAAACTCCGATCTATGGTCACCATGGGCAGCATCCTTGGTTAATGTCTTTGCCGTGGCGAAAAAAAAGTCTGGCATGTTTATCTTGGCCAGGACGCGGCGTCGTTGCGAATTGCCCCCGTGCACTAGAGCTCCCTTAACATGAGTCGAGTAAACCATGAAATATTGCTTAGACTCAAAAGGTGAAAATTTATTTAAAAGATTACACATGTCAATTACAAAATCTCACAATTCATTAAAATCACAATGTCAAACTTAAAAACTAAAACCTATTCAGTCAAAAAGATCACCCCGAATCCTAGTATCCATCACACTTATCTTATTTAGCCTACATCATCCCACTGCTGAGCAAAGCCCTCAAAGGCAACACTGGCCTGGCAAAATATATTTGATCCTTATGAGCTATGTGTTGGGATGGTCTGCATAAAGTGATCCACTTGATGCAGCACTGTATCCGATTATTTTCCAATTTTAGATTACAGAAATCACGAAGCTGTAGTTGCAGTAATAGTTGGATCTATTACATACATACATATAATCACGCCTTCATCCGTTATGGGGTAGGCAGAGCGTAGACGACCTAAACAAAGGTCGTTCCACCACGTTGTAAGAGTTATTTAAGATATAGATTTGTAGGTATATGGACCTGTTTCTTACCTTAAAATACAAAATGTCAATCCCGCAGAGGCAATATAATTATTAACCGTTTTTTCGGCAGTGCTTCCATCAGAACGTGCTCTGGCAAAGAAATACTCTGCATAGGACAATCAACTTTAAATTGAATTAACTGCTCACACGCTATAACGAGTCAGATGAACCATCAGCTGACTCAACGACTCGACTCACTTCTCACCCCTAGCATTACATTTGGCCGGTAATCGATTTTACCGGAGACGCTTCTAATTTGCCAGATTAATTGTGGACACCCTCGCTCCGGCTAATTTCCTTGTTTATGGAAAAAGATCACGCTGTATTGTTTTCGGGTGTTCTTTTGTGTTGTTGTTGTTATTTTAGGACACTTCTTAAGACCAGGCTTAGTTTTGTTTTGTACTTTCCTATAAAAATAGTCAGGCCTTCTTTTATCGGGACTACCGATTTTGTGTTCGAAATTAATTTTAGTTTCACGGAATGGTTATTGCTTTGAGTACAATTGTGGATATTGACACCTTGAGATAGTCATTTGTTGTAAATTTTTTTTAATGAATTAACAATTTTTTTATCATTATGATCGAAATTTCTGATGCGGTTTGATGTAAACAATATCTAATTTATCATAGTCGCCGTATGATGCTGAAATGCGAAGTGATGTGATGTTATTATTATCAGTAGTAGTGTAAAGGCACTTTGGATTTTGTGATGACTGTGAGAAGAAACGAAACGCATCAGTTCGTCGTTTGTTTACCACTGTTTTGTCTTCATTTCGATTCATCAGATGAGGAAGTGTCCGCATTACAGTTGGTTTGCGTTCGATCATTATCAGTGACTATAATTATTACAATTCCACTAATTTGAATACTATAATGATTTACATCCCAGTAACAAAAAAATAATTATTTCTATCAATCCATTCCATACACACCAATAAAATTGCACTTACAAATTTGTTTACAACCAGCTGTAAATAGCAAGTGCGTCTAATCCAAAAGACAGCGACGGTCAATAAAAGCCAATAAAAAGTTCCTACTTGTCCCTCAGCACAAGTTTCAGTATTGCCACAACACTGTACCCTGGGGTGCTCCCACAGTAAATATTGACGGAACTTCGATGTGTACTCGGATTTTCTCCTGATGATATTGACTCCTGGTAGTTAGGACATTTGGATTTAATACATTATTAATATTGAATGCATGCATGTTCAAACTGAACGTCTTTCTATCAAAGGCTTTTGAAAAATAGATAACGAATTATTTTGATATATTTTTTATGATTTGATGAACCCCAGTGAAACGGTTTTAAAACCGTATGGTTGATCAATAAAAAGTTCTTACTTGTCCCTCAGCACAAGTTTCAGTGTTGCCACAACAGGGTACCCTGGGGTACACCCTCCGTAAATAATGGTGTAAGTTCGATAGGATTTGCTGGACTCAAAATATTGGACATATTAAAATTGAATGGATAAAAGTGAAGAGAAAAATTACACAGAAATCTTTGTTGTATACAAAATCTATAAAGCTTTTGTACAAACCGCTATAAGAGATTTATTAACAGGGTACGCGTTCAGTAAAATTATCTACGTAAATATTGTCAGGACTTCGATACTTTGGTTGATTACAACATATAATAACATATAATCACGCCTTTATCCCTAATGGGGTAGGCAGAGCGTAAACGACCCAAACAAAGGTCGTTCCGCCACGTCAGACAAAGTTTTGAGGGTTATTTAAGATATATTTGTACGCATATTGCTGTAGTGACAGGTTGTCAGCCCATCGCCTAAATTACAATATACTGAAAACCTCAGATCTCATAGCTGGTTTTTACAGCATGCTCGGGAGGAAATGCAGCTGGCACATTCTATGTTTTTCTCTCACTCCCAGTTCAGCATGGAAGAATGATTACAACACTCACGAATATATTGATTATTTACCAAACTTAGATCAAAGTACAGAAGTAAAAATGCTAATTTAAAATTGATCAATATTGTGTCAAAAGCTTTTCAAAAATCAATCATTTTAAAATGTTTTTTTTATGAAGACGCTATGCTTCCTATAATTGAACGATTTTGCATTTGACTCCAATCAAAATTACAATCATAGAAGTTGCAGACAGTAGAAATCCTTTGACAGTTAGCAAGGAATTACTTTCGTTAAAAAGCATGCTAAATATCCTATCAATACAATATTATGATGTCAATACAATGCTTCAGTCCATAACGCGCGTATTATTGGGGGAATAAATACTGAGGTGATGTCTTCATTAAGAATATTTATAAAAGGTGAAAAGTCAATAAAATTATCAACATAGATAATTTTTTTTAAGTTTAAATTTAACTCTAAACTACAACAAAATACATACATACATACATAAAATCACGCCTTTATCCCTTACGGGGTAGGCAGAGCGCTAAACGCCTCGTAAAAGGCGCTTTCGCCATGTCTGACATAAATTGGGACAATTTTAGATTGTAATGTGTATTGCTATAGTGACAGGTTGTCAGCCCATCGCCTAAATTACAATACACTGTAACCCTCGAGTCCCTTTTGCTGACTTCTACAGCATGCCCGGGAGGAAGGGCAGCTGATACATTCTACGTTTTTCTATCTCTCCCAGTCCAGCATGGAAGATAAACAACAAAATACCCTCCATAAAATAAAATATTGACGGAACTTTGATATGATTTGCTTGACTCAGAGACATTTCGAGTAAGTAGTATATTACAAACAAATATGGACCTAGCTAGTGTGAAAAATAAGAAAAATGTGATCATTTGAAACTGATCAATATTTCGTTAAACGCTTTTGAAAATTCACTAAATTGGGTTGTTTATGAAGACTGTACTCTATTCATCTTTGAAATATATTGCATTTGACTCCTAGTTAAAAAGGCGATCATAGAAGTTGCAGACAGTAGGATAAGAAATACTTTCGCTAAAAAGCATGATAAATATCCTATCAATACAATATTATGATGTTGAATACAATACTTCAGTCCATAACGCGCGTATTATTGGGGGCATAAATACTGAGGTGATGTCTTCTTTAAGAATATTTGTAAGGGGTGAGAGTTAAGGGTTGATTGTATAATGATACGGAATGAAAGGTGTTGTAGTTGGATGTGGAGATTTAGATCCTTGGTTTGAAGCTAAAGCAATGAAGAACACTACAAACTTGAGATGTAGAACTTAAAAAACACCAAATATTTAACAATCACTGACACTTTTAGTACTCATTACATATTTCTGGGTAGCTATGTCTAATGTTTTTCCATGCTGGACTGGAAGAGATAGAAAAACATAGAATTTTCCAGCTGTCCTTCCTCCCGGGCATGCTGTAGAAGTCAGCAAAAGGGACTCGAGGGTTACAGTGTATCGTAATTTAGGCGATGGGCTGACAACCTGTCACTATAGCAATACACTTTTCAATCTAAAATTGCCCTAAATTTTTGTCAGACGTGGCGAAACCGCCTTTTACGAGGCGTTTATCGCTCTGCCTACCCCGTAAGGGATAAAGGCGTGATTTTATGTATGTATGTATGTATGTCTAAAAATACATTTCTTTAATTCTTTTTATCATGTACCTATGATATTATTATATCATTACATATTTGATTTTTGTACTAAATTAAAAATTAAACACACTGCTTTGAGTTGTTATTTAATCCAATTGAATTCAAATGTTTTATTATATTGTAGGTACACAGGAAACATACAAATTATACAAAAAATACAATACAGATGTGTTTTTCATTTATGACAAGTTGTAATAATTTATTTCTGCAAAGCTTTCACTAGGTCACAATATTAAACCTGCAAGTTTGCTGTTTGCTATCAAATTATCAAGATTGCTTGCACCCTCCTATGAACAGACAAACCGATCATTTAATTCTCATATGACGTCACCGTCTCACCAACACGGAAGGGTTGCTTAACCGCTACACATTTTTTCTTTTTCTTTTTTTTCATTTGTCATCGTCTGCCTAAAGTGTCTAAGGACATTTTTGTTTAAAGAATTAAGAAGATTTACTAGCTTATCTTTTGTCGTTTTTTTTAAGTATTGACAATGTAGTCAACGAGTATTTGGCAAAGGATTATTCTTGATAAAGACCTCCCGCAGTGATGCACATTTTGTTTCTGGTACCTGCATTTACTCATGTACATGAATATTCAGACTTGTTCTATTTTTTAAATACTTAACAATATTCTGAACATCGTTCCAATAATTAAAAAAAAAAACACTTTCTCACGTATGCACAGGCATAGCACATCATATAAAAAACTTATCTTCTTATCTTATTTAGCCTGAATCATCCCACTGCTGGGCAAAGGCCCCCCTTTTCTCCCTCCATTTTTCCCTATATAAAAAACTATTGAAGAAAATATTAAGTTCACAAGGATATAGGCCCGTAATTATAATCAGCACTTGAGACTGACAGCGAGTTAGAGTTCGTATCAGAAATGTCATTTCAGTACATAAAGACCGGTCAAATCCATACTTAATATTTATTGCTCTCAATGTTGAGATCGCTTTATAAGTACCAGCCTTAGAAAATTATTATTAAAATTAAAAGTATAAAAGGCAATAATATAAACAAAACTTTTACAACCCTATGTTTCAGAGCCGTTATAGAAGTAGTGCCAATTCTTGGGGTTAAAATTATTTTCCTGAAAATATAAACAACAGTTACAAGATGTTCGAAATATGTCACCGCTTTATTGTTTTACGTACATACATACATATCATTAGGCCTTTATCTCTAATGAGGTAGGCAGAGCGTAAATGACCTAAACAAAGGTCGTTCCGCCACGTCCGACAAAAGTTTGAGGGTTATTTAAGATAGATTTGTAGATATATTGCTGTAGTGACAGGTTTTCAGCCCATCGCCTAAATTACTATATACTGAAACCCTCGGTTTTTTTCAGCATGCCCGGAAGGAAATGCAGCTGGCACATTCTATGTTTTTCTCTCGCTCCCAGTCCAGTATGAAGAATCTGTTTTCGAAAGAATGTTTTATCTAAGTTAGATAAATAAATTACTTGGAAAAGCAATCACACGTAATAATAAAATTAATTAAGCTACCTACACACTTAATCCCCAACAAATGACATTAAGAACAACAAGAAAAGGAAAACAGAACGAACAAAGAGAACAAAACGCCCACATGAGCGTCATTAGCTCATCGCGCATACAAAACAAACGACCAACGACCAATTGCTTAGAAAATGCTACCTAATAATTACCTACGCGGAACAAGTCCTGGCTCGCTGAGGCGAATTTTATTTTATCTTGAGTTGAATGAGGTAGAGTCGATGTACATACATACATATAATCACGCCTTTATTCCTAATGGGGTAGGCAGAGCGCAAACGACCTAAAGAAAAGTCGTACCGCCACTTCTGACAAAGTTTTGAGGGTTAATTAAGATAGATTTGTAGGTATATTGGTGTAGTGACAGGTTGTCAGCCTATCGTCTAAATTATAATATACTGAAACCCTCGGATCCTTTAAGAGTCGATGTAAAAGCCAACTAATGTGGAAAGTTTAAGTTTTTCTTGTCTGTTTTAATTAAAAGAGAAGTAAAAATGACCGGCTCAATCATAAAGTAATTGTTCTCGTAACTGACGGTTTTTTTTTTCTGTGCTGTTGTTCTAAAGATTACCCACAATATTTAATAACGGAAATTACCAACTATTAACAACTAATAATTATATATTTTAGATATTGTAGACCTAAATAAGAACAATATGCTTAGACATAAAAATATAAGAAGGAAGATCTCTTCGAGATATCCCATTTCCTAATGACAACATATCTCACATAGCATAGCGGTCAAGAAGCCTTTCTTACAATTTTAAAGGCTATATTGAAGTAGTTGAATACACTACACACCCATACCGTATTGTATGCCACGTTGTTTCAAATATTCAAATAGAATACATACATACATAAATCACGCCTTTATCCATTACGGGGTAGGCAGAGCGTTTAACGCCTCGTAAAAGGCGCTTTCGCCACGTCTGACAAAAATTGAGGGCAATTTTAGATTGTAATATGTATTGCTTTAGTGACAAGTTGTCAGCCCATCGCCTAAATTACAATACACTGTAACCCTCGAGTCCCTTTTGCTGACTTCAACAGCATGCCCGGGAGGAAGGGCAGCTGGAACATTCTATGTTTTTCTATCTCTCACAGTCCAGCATGGAAGAAACAAATAGAAATAGAATAACAAATTCCAATTCCATCTAAAAAGAACGTCAATGATAAATATTCGCCTTAGCAAGCCCGCACTCTTAGCTCAGTCCGCCATCCATCTTGGGGCGGCGACAGACCGGCTCACGGCGTCGACGACTCATCACGTTAATTTGTTTCAGTGTGCAGGCCGCCTAAAGACGTCGGTTTGATTAAATGTGCACTTTTATGGATGGCTTTACGTAACTTGTTTGAGGAGGTTAAAGAAATTGAAGAGAGAAATGGCAATGAGAAAAAGACTTGCAAAATTCCGAACATACTTTTTTCGTTATTAAGTACCCTAGCTACCTTCGATAATGTTCATATACGTACTTGATAAACTATTTTCATTTACCCGTTAAAATTTAATTTTATTAAATTAAATTATACTTGTTACGAATTTTAAATAAAATTTAATTTTATTAAATTAAATTTAAAATTCGTAACAAGTATACAAAATATGATGAATATTATTTCCGTAAAATTTTGCATAAAACACAAGCTACCATACAAAACATCATAAATATTTCGTTTAGCTCTAGATACACCTTTTTTTATTTACTTGTTCGTACCTATAATTGGAGTTGGGCCTGTTTAAATAATAATAATAATAATAATTAAGATCAATCCTAATCTAAAATCGTCAATTTATTATTTGCATGGTAATTGTAATTTTTATTATTATTATAATTTATGGAGTCTCCGGATATCATGATGTTATGTCTCTTACAGTTTTTTTTTTTGTCTTCTTTGTGTCCATGTAACCGTCACATTTGACAATTACACGGCAAGCAACGAAGCTCGAACTTTCCTAAACAGACACGTGTTTACGCCAGACACGAGAGCAAATAAGAATTGCATTGAACGTCTAATCTGCCGTGCTAAGATAAAATGTATTTTTTTTGTCATTTTGGCGAAATCGTCTTTTTAGCATAACATAACTAAGCAAATTTTTCAATTTTTTCTGCGTTTTTCAATCTTGGACTCGTTCCGAAATTCCTACTAATAACCGAGATACCAATATGCTGAAATACGTAAATGCGCTGATTTTCCCAGTGGCATTAGCTTAAAAAACCGTAATTTACCAATACTAAGCGAAAATGCAGTAACTCATAAAAAATATTGAACATCATATTAAGCTAAAAAAATGAATATAAAGTGTACTAAGCTAAAAATACGTATGTGGGGCACATACGGCTTTTTAAGTTCTGATGACCTTTTGAAAATAATTTGACATACTGACCTAAAAAGCGGTATCCTTCATATATTATACGGTCTTTTAGCTTAGTATCAGTCACTTACGCGTTTTATGAATTATTAGATCTACATTTAAAAACATAATACTAGCCTAAAAGTCGGTAAGTGGTAAATAAAAAAACCTCCAAATGGAAGCCCAGAAATGTTTGTCTTTAAAGTTGCCCCTATACATAAAATCAAAAATCAAAATTGCTTTATTTGCTTTAAACAGGGTAAAATAATTTGGTGTTCATTATATGCAAGTTACAGAACATGCCCGCTTAGACACTAAGTATAAATAGCATATCAATTCTCCAGATTAAAATTCTTACTTATTCCCTAATTGCGCAAAATGACATTTTGACAAAAACTCACCTTTTTAGGTTAGCACGTCAGTAATGGCGTTGACATGCGTCTTTCTTTCATGCTGGTCTAGGAATGATAGAAAAACATAGAATGTGCCAGCTGCTTCTCCTCCCTGGCATGCTGTAAAACCAGCCAGGAGGTTCTAAAGTTCTAGTGTATTGTAATTTAAGTGATAGGGTAACAACCTGCTACCTATATTATTACCTACCTATCTACGTTTTAAGCTAAAATTGCCCTGAATATTTGTCAAAAGTTTCGAAAACGCCATTTACTTAGTTTTACGTTCTGCTTACGCCGTAATGGAGGCATGACTTTATGTTATTCAGTCCACCAATTTTCTTTTCGTATCCATGTAACCGTCACAGTTGACAATTACGTACTTTCCTAAACGGCCGCGCGTGGACGTCAGATACGAGACCCGATAAGAATCGCGTGAACGTCTAATGACGTTGACTGATATATACGTGGTTATCACGACCGTGACGGGACGTCGGCGGTGTGAAGAAAGCTTTATATTTTTGTGATAGAACTATTTTTAAACGGTCGATTTTATTTATTTGGGAAACCGACATTTTAGATAGATTACAATTCCGGGAAGGGAGGTTATGTACTCGTATGTATGTACAATAATAAACGTAAATATAATGTCTATTGAACTTGGTCACTAGCTTTATTTTTATACAAATTATAAATTATATTGACGTACTTCTTTGTCGTTACTAAAACACCTCCTATGTTCACTTTCAGGCACGCAATCAATTCACACCCTGTATATTTTGTTCAGTTCTTCCATGCTGGACTGGGAGCGAAAAAAATCATAGAATGTTCCAGCTGCATTTCCTCCCGGGCATGCTGTAAAAACCAGCTAAGGGATCCGAGGGTTTCAGTATATTGCAATTTAGGCGATCGGCTGACAACCTGTCACTACAGCAATATACCTAAAAATCTTATCTTACATAACCCTCAAAATTTTGTCAGATGTGGCGGAATGACCTTTGTATAGGTCGTTTACGCTCTGCCTACCCCATTAGGGATAAAAGCGTGATTACATGTATGAATGTATATTTTCCTGTTCTCCACATTCACAAATGCAGCATTCCTTTCAGTAAACAAAAACTACTTAACTATTTGTTTACATTTAGGTTATGCAATCCGTGAATAAGTTTCCACTCTGTCAGCTGTTTTTCCCATATTTGCCTCTTTCACAATAGGAAATAGCCATGATTTAGTGGTTTAAGCCAGGGGCTACTGATTAGGAAGTTGTGGTTTCGATTCCCAATTTATGACCTTGAGATATTTTCCCCACTTTGGTTAAAACAATACAAGCTGAATCACCTAAATGTAAGGAAAAGGATTCCGTGCTTCGGAGGGCACGTTAAGCCGTCGGTACCGGTCACTGTCTTTGAACTGTTCGTTACACAAATACCATGCCGGACGCCCATTAGCTGTGCTACTAGGCGGTTTGAAAACTCTGACACCAGGGTTCCTCTGGTTGTTGTCCGTGATAAGTTTTCACTATGTCAGCTGTCTTTCCCATGTGTTCCTTCTTACAGAATAGGAAGTAAACAATTCTTCAAGAGTTGGTTGCTTGTGACGTCGCACAGTAAATAGTTGGGCAAGTTTTTAAAGTTTCCTTTGCGGGTTTGACGTAAATATATCGAAAAAGTTAGGAGTAAAATATGATAATAGTATAATTTTGAATATTACTAAGCTGAGGGATCTGAGGGTATCAGTATATTGCAATTTCGGCTATGGGCTGACAATCTGTCACTACAGCAATATACCTACAAATCTATCTTAAATAACCCACAAAATTTTGTCTTGGAGCGACCTTCTTGTTGACTGACTTGTTGGAATGACCTTTGTTTAGGTCGTTTACGCTCTGCCTACCCCATTAAGGATACAGGCGTGATTACATGTATGTATGTTGAATATGACCCTAAGACGTTCTAGAGTGCATATTGCTATTTTTCTTTTTAATAGAGCTTGCTCTACATGTCTCAAAAATGTGTTTCTTGTACGTAAGTAATCCTTGGACTTCAAATACCTTCGATATTTTTTTATAGTTCTTCATGCCTTAACTTTAATATTTAAAAAATTTCGTTCAATCCCAGTCTACTATATTTTTTATAACTCACAAGGTCAAAATTGTCACTGCATAATAAAATTGATCTCTCGTTCCCAGTCCGCTGAAATCTCTACCATCACCCAGACTAATGCTAATTATATGTCACCCCTCTGATGCATCCGTCTCCGTCACATCCATTCTCCGCCTCTGACGATCTTCGCAGTGTTTGAGGGAATTCGGTGCAAATTGTCTTTCTGATTTGTCTAAATTATATTTTTGATGACACCTTTTAGCAAGCGGTCGATATCGGTTTACCCATGGAATGGTAATCAAAATATATCTATTTCTAGATCTTTTAGGTCAAAATAACTTGGTATCTTTTAAAATACTACATACATACATATAATCACGCCGCTAATTGGGTAGGCAGAGAGTAAACGACCTAAACAAAGGTCGTTCCGCCACGTCTGACTAAGTTTTGAGGATTATTTAAGATATATTGGTAGGTATATTGCTGTAGGGACAGGTTGTCAGCTCATTGCCTAAATTGCAATATACAGAAACCCTCGGATCTCTTAGCTGATTTTTTCAGCATGCCTGGGAGAAAATGCAGCTGGCACATTGCACACAGCTGAAAAAAACTATTATGTCGAAACTGTTATTAATACAACAAATTTTTCTTATACTGTTGATTAATATATTTTTAAAGAAGGGACTAACGTAGATTTTTTTGTACCTTTAGATTAGGATTCATAATCAAACAATCCACCATTTGTAGGATCAGTCCTTCCATGCTCTTTGTAATAGACTCGCTTGTGACTTTCTAAAAGGGTTCTTAGGAATCTATTTGGAAATAAATTATTTGACTTTGACTTTTCTTCCAGTCCTAAGCTCCTAACTATCTAATGGTGATTGTGTCTCTGTCTATGTCTCCCAAATTGCATCAGTCACCGTCAAGTGCAGTCACCGCCTTCGCATCATCAGTGATAGAGGATTGAGGGCGGATCGCCAAATCGCTTTTTGGGGAATGAAGTGATATGAGTCAAAGATGGCTTTGTTTGATTCTTGTGCAGCTAAAAAAACGATGCTGTGGTTTCGGTAAAAAAAAAATGGAGGACTTATTTCTGTTTGCGGACACTTTTTTTGTCAGCAAGGTTTTTATTTGGAAGCCATACAAATGGTATAATTTAAGTATTTAAAAAATCTTTAGCAAATAATTTCGTTTTCATGAAACTGTTCTATTGGTTACCAACATAAGTAACTGAATATGCAGAATTAGCTTCTAAACAAAAAGTGTGCATAGGATCCTACACGTTGACTATAATACTAACTGATATTACCTATATATGATTACATACATACATATAATCACTAGTTAATCCCTAATGGGGTAAGCAGAGCGTAAACGACCTAAACAAAGGTCGTTCTGACACGTCTGACAAAGTTTTGAGGGTTATTTCAGATAGATTTGTAGGTATATTGCTGTAGTGACAGGTTGTCAGCCCATCCCCTAAATTACAATATACTGAAACCCTCGGATCCCTTAGCTGATTTTTACAGCATGACCGGGAGGAAATGCAGCTGGCACATTCAATGTTTTTCTCTCGCTCCCAGGCCAGCATGGAAGAAACGCAGAATTAGTATGTAAAAAACAATGCATAGGATCCCAGACGTAGACTATAATACTGACTGACTTTAATGTGGTACCTATTACGAATTCTATTATTTCAAATGTGATTAAAATATATTCTTCCATAATGTATATATTTAATCCATGCTGGACTGGGAGCGAGAGAAAAACATAGAATACGCAAGCTGCATTTGCATACAAGGGCTTTGAGGGTTTCAGTGTATTGCAATTTAGGCGATGGGTTGACAACCTGTCACTACAGCAATAAACCTACAAATCTGGACAGATTTGATTATTAAACATTAATTAACCCTCGAAACTTTTTCAAACGTGGCGGAACGACCTTTGTTTAGGTCGTTAACGCTCTGCCTACCCCATTAGGGATAAAGGTGATTATATGTATGTATTATTTTCTGTACAATGGCTTTATTTTTTCCTTCGGCACGTCTGTACTATGTAGGCCAGTAAAGACAAAGACAAAATAATGAGAGAATGTCACTTCGACTCTCTCAAACACGCAAAGAACCATTTGTCACCGTCTTCCTCCAACGAGGATAATCTCTATATGTGTAAATGCGTACAAACTTCGGAATTCGGTTAGTCTCAAATGGAATTTAATATGAAATTACTTGCAGTCCAAAACGGTGATACGTTTCCTTGTAGGTAGATGTTCTTTGATTACCTGAATGTTTGTAGTTCTTGGAAGAGATACTCGTATATACTCTTTCATGAAGTCACGTTTTTTTATGGCCAGGGTAGCAGAATGTCAAAAGCTTATTCAAAATGTTCAAACCAAAAAGTATTTATACGACTTTTGTACATACATGTATAATCACGCTTTTATCTGTTATGAGGTAGGCAGAGCGTAAACGCCCTAAAAAAACGGTGGTTCACGCCACGTTTGACAAAGTTTTGAGGGTTATTTGAGATAGATTTGTAGGAATATTGCTGTAGTGACAGGTTGTCAGCCCATCGCGTAAATTGCAATATACTAAAACTCTCGGATGCATTTTCTGGCGTGATTATATGTATGTATGTATCTATCTTAAAGAATCCTCAAAACTTTGTCAGACGTGTCGGAACTACCTTTGTTTAGGTCATTTACGCTCTGCCTAACCTATTAGGGACAAAGGCGTGATTATATGTATCTACCTTAAAGAATCCTCAAAACTTTGTCAGACGTGTCGGAACTACCTTTGTTTAGGTCATTTACGCTCTGCCTAACCTATTAGGGACAAAGGCGTGATTATATGTATCTACCTTAAAGAATCCTCAAAACTTTGTCAGACGTGTCGGAACGACCGTTGTTTAGGTCATTTACGCTCTGCACTGCACTTCTTCCAATAAGGAAAATTCCTCTCAAAACAACTGGCCTAGCAAGTCAAAGCTTCCTTAATCTACCGGATCCCCCGGGAGCTAATGATGACAGCCGCGGTGACTGCGCCATTATATGTATGTTGACTAAAAAATATCAAAACGTTTATACTTATAATTGATTGCTAAAATATTGCGGATCTCATTCATCATTTCCAAAACAGAAACTTATTTCGATTCATCTATCGATTTTTATATAGAAGTAATTGATTTGAGTAGTCAACTAGTTACCAAGGAGTAACGTCATACCCAGCTATTTTCATACAAAAAAGTGATTTCGACATTTTATAAAAAGTTGCTGATTTGACTGGTAGGAAACTACGGATTGTACTGTCGATAAACGTCCCAATGAACTCTATGGTATTTCCAAGTCAGATTTAGAATAAAGGTAAACAAGTATTCATGTTTTTTATTCAAAAACACATTTGAAAAACAAATGATACGTATTGGCAAATTGGTTGAGTTACTAAAACTACTATTTCATTATGTTGTCATATCTAATAGTTAAAACATATTTTAAAGACAAGATATTGGATTAAAAGACATGAAACTTTGTTTACCTTTATTCTAAAACCAAGTTGGAAATACTATAGTGTCACAGTTTTATATCCGACTTCTGACATAGTTTACCGTTATCCAAACTGAATCACATTATTAGTCTGTGCTTCGGAACGCACGTTTATCTGCATACAACTGATCATCTGATAGTGGTCGTCACACACACGACGTCATATACCAATCAGCTGTTTCAAAAACTCTGACACCATGGTTCATCGGGTCATTCTTCATTCAGTCTCTAGACTTCAGCCTGAAAATTCAAGATTGGAACATAAAAATGCTCTGTTATTGATTATCTATACAATGTTATTTCAAGACCCGACAGCATAATATTTTACTACCCAAGACGGCACGCACACATGCAAAAGCGCACGGTACGTAGGTGTGTAGTGAGCATGTGTGCAACACACAAGGAAAAGTTAAGAAAAATACTCGTGTCGCGGGGTTTTCTCGGGAATAGGAAATATGTGGAGTAGACAGGTAGAAATATTTTTTCTTATGCATAAGTTTTGTTTCAATCTTAACGAGATTCGAATGTTTTTAATATGTTATTGCTTTGTAAACTATATTGCAACTTTTGTTTTATGTGAAATAATACGCAAATTCATTTGACAAAAAAAATGTGACTGTGAATAAATTGAAATGTGATACTATTTTTAGCAAATGATAAAGTAAGTGGTAATTTCTAATCCTGAAAACGTGTCGCCTTGGTGTCAAAAGCATTGCGATAG
Source organism: Scrobipalpa costella (assembly GCA_949820665.1). Classification (NCBI taxonomy): domain Eukaryota; kingdom Metazoa; phylum Arthropoda; class Insecta; order Lepidoptera; family Gelechiidae; genus Scrobipalpa; species Scrobipalpa costella. Next base: position 3,649,184 of record OX463320.1, on the reverse strand, counting down.
ATCCGTTTAATCATGTGTAACAACATTTCAATTAGAGTTAGTTTTACATGTTGTACGTAATAGTATATTATAATTTAAACATATTTTCCTAAGTTGAAATAAAAAAGTTACTCAAATTATCCTCACGTCAAACTATACTCAGACTCAAAGATTGAATGCAAACAGATTTTTATAACTGCTACTCCACGCATCCCCTATTCCATAGCTACATTTCCCACATACATATACATCGCGTCACACGTGAATATACTCATCTTTTTCACACATACCCCGTCAGAGCGAGAGGGCCGCGAGTTTAGGACCAACATTTTATATGTTGGCCGGGTCATGGATATAAAAATCGTTTTTCCTACGTATATATAACTGTATATATTATATAAACTGTAACGGCGCTGGGGAAAGCATTAGGAATCTTCAATAATAGAGAGTTATAGCCATTGCGGGGTCTTTTTAAAAGAATTATACGTGTTTTCAGGGGTTTTATATCTTGGTTTTAAAACTGTTGGATAAGAATAACGCCGTACCGTTATAATGGTTTCTTGAGCCATATTTTCTCATATAAAAGTGTGTCTCGAGTATTTCGAAGACATTTTCTGAGAATCGTCTTCTTGTTATGTCTCTTTGAATGAAGTGATTATTCTATGCTGGACTGCTAACGATAATCATAGAACATTCCCACTGCTTCTCTTCCTGGATATACCTATAAGTATCTACGTTCCTTCAGTAGTGTAATTCAATTTAGGCGACAATCTGTCATAACATCAATACATTGTACTTTATGGAATGACCCTTAAACCATGCTTAGGCACTTTACGATTATACCTTTTTTATCAGGTCGTTAAGGCTCTGCCTACCCCAAAAGGGGTATAGGTGTGATTGTTTTTATTATTTTTTTATTTGAAACGGGTTGCCCTTGACTATAGACTCCAGGTCAGGAATGACCGTGATAGAGTCGACGATGGAGCGAGCTCTCATCTCTCTAGAAGGTGCCTGTTATGGCACTGACAATCTCACGCATCAGGAACACAGCATGCTGTTTGGCGCCGGACTCCGGTGGTCGGGTGGTAGCGAGTCAGGCGAACCTTTGTCAAGCCTACCATCGCTTTGTTGGGATCGTTCAGCCGGACTTATTCACAGGCAAGCCTGTGTTGCCGTTGCCCGGGGTGGACCACTAGGAGGTAGATCCCATCCCACCAAAAACTGTGGGCTAAGAACACTGTTTTAATAGTTTCTAAAGCCGTATTTCCTCATATAAAAGTATGTCTCGGCGCTACGAGAGATATTTCGAAGATGTTTTGAAGACAATTTTCTAAGAATCGTTTTCTTGTTAGTGTCTTCAGAAAGCAATGAAGTGATTATTATATTATCATACTGGCATGCTCGACTGGAAGTGATATAAATACGTAGAGTATATCATCTGTTTGTCTTTCTTTTAACATACATACATATAATCACGCCTTTATCCCTAATAGGGTAGGCAGATCGTAAACTACTCGTACCTAAACAAAGATCGTTCAGCCACGTCTGACAAAGTTTTAAGGGTTGTTTAAGATAGATTTGTAGGTATATTGCTGTAGTGTCAGGTTGTCAGCCTATCGCCTAAATTGCAATATACAAAAACCCTTGAATCCCTTAGCTGGTTTTTACAGCATGCTCGGGAGGAAATGCAGCTGGCACATTCTAAGTTTTTCTTTCGCTCCCAGTCCAACATGGAGGTCTTTCTTTTAAACACTATCTTATTAAACAAACTGCCTCCGTGATATAGCGGTCTGAGCCATCGGAGGTCCCGGTTCGATTCCTAATGCCTTTGTGCTGTTGTTTCTAGTTTGGTTAGGAAATTGCAGGCTGATCACCTGATTGTCCGAAAAGTAAGATGATTCATCCTGTCGGATGGGCATGTAAATAGTCGGTCCTGCGCCTGATTTATCTCTGATCCTGTCAGTCAGTCTGTCCCATCAGAATAAGAGATTGAAGGAATAGAGAGTGCACCTGTGTGTAGCGCAAATACTTGGGCACTAAAGACTAGTCCTGCGCAGTTGGCCAATATCTAGGAGATCAGCCACCTTTACCGAAAATCGGAATAAGAACTTTGAATATTATTTTTAATTAAATACTAGTCGAGAGCCGAAGGCTTCAGGGGGCAACTGTGTTGCAACTTCATGCATATAATAATACTAGCGACCCGTCCCGGCTTCGCACGGAAATTATCAGTGTTTCTCTACTATATTATGCATGTATTATACATGTAAACCTTCCTCTTGAATCACTCTATCCATTAAAAGAAACCGCATCAAAATCCGTTGCGTAGTTTTAAAGATTTATGCATACATAGGGATATATGGACAGAGAAAGCGACTTTGTTTTATACTATGTAGTGTTATGTATGAAGTATTCATATACACGTATATACTTAATTGTTGGTGAGGTCATACTCTTTAATAAATCAGCCTTAGCAGAAACTCTTTTTATCAAGCCTTTGCAGTTCTACCTATCCCTCAAGGGATAAAACCGTGACTATTATCTCTGTAACTTTCTGAGAACTATCTCCTTGATTCTTCTGTTACTATGTATCTTTAGAAAGCAATGAAGTCATAATCATGCATCTTAGGTTCTTATTTATAAAGCGATCTCAAGATTGAGAGCTGTATCAAGTATGGATTTAACAGGCCATTTTGTACTGAAATGATATTTCTGATACGAATTCAAACTCGCTTTCACTCTCAAGTGCTGATTATAAATACGGGCCTTAGTATGTTTCACACTCAAGTGCCAATGTTGCGTGACACCTGCTTCTAAACTTGTAAATTGCTACTATTACTGCCACTTGTCGTTATTTTAATCTCTTTACTTACATATGGTCACGCCTGCACCCTTTTATGGGTAGGCAGAGTGGCAACTTTATAAGTATAAGTAACTTTATAAGTTTTCGCAACGTAGATATAAGTTTTGAGGATATTTTTTTATCTTCCATGCTGGACTGGGAGTGAGAGAAAAACATAGAATGTGCCAGCTGCATTTCCTCCCGAGCATTCTGTAAAAAACAGCTAAGGGATCTGAGGGTTTCAGTATATTGCAATTTAGGCGATGGGCTGACAACCTGTCACTACAGCAATATACATACAAATCTTTCTTGAATGGCCTCAAGACTTTGTCGGACGCGGCGGAACGGCCTTTGTTTAGGTCGTTTATGCTCTGTCTACCCCATTAGGGATAAAGGTGTGATTATATGTATGTATGTATCATTTTTGAAATAACGATCTGTGTATGCTAAAAGTGGCAGTTTGTCAGTAATTCGTCTACATTGCAATACCCTCGCTTCCTCTAGTGATTCCTACAGTGTTCTCGGGAAGAGAAGCAGCTGGAACATTCTATGTTTTTCCATCTTGTTCACGTTGCGTGGCGTTGGCTTCTAAACTTGTAAATTGCTACCATTACTGCAACTTGTCGTAATATTAATCTCTTTGATACTGCATTTAGCTTGAGAACATTATTTTCTTTTGATAGTGTAACATAAAATGTAAATAGGAACTCGACGTTGTTAACATACATACATTTAATCACGCCTTTGTTCCTGATGGGGTAGGTAGAGCGTAAATGACCTAAACAAAGGTCGTTCTGCCACGTCTGACAATGATTTGAGGATTATTTAAGATAGATTTGTAGGTATATTTATATTCTTCCATGCTGGACTGGGAGCTAGAGAAAAACATAGAATGTGCGAGCTGCATATCCTCCCGGGCATGCTGTAAAAACCAGCTAAGGGATCTGAGGGTTTCAGTATATTGCGATTTAGGCGATGGACTGACAACCTGTCACTACAGCAATATACGTACAAATCCATCTTGAATAACCCTCAAAACTTTGTCAGACGTGGCGGAACGACCTTTGTTTAGGTCGTTTACGCTCTGCCTACCCCATTAGGGATAAAGGCGTGATTATATGTATGTATGTATGTAGGTATATTGCTGTAGTGACAGGTTGTCAGCCCATCGCCTAAATTGCAATATACAGAAACCCTCGGAACCCTTAGCTGTTTTTACAGCATGCCCGGGAGGAAAAGCAGCTGGCATATTCTATGTTTTTCTCTTGCCAGTCCAGCATGGACAGAAAGCGCAAAATCTGGACCTTAATATCGTTATTCATGAAAAAATACATGGCCCGTATTACAATACAATACAAATATTGTTTATTGCACATAAACAACACATTGTACAGGAACAAACATTACAAAACAAACAGAGTACAATTAGGCGGCCTTATTGCTAGGGTAGCAATTTCTGCCAGGCAACCTTTGGGTAAATTAGTAGTTTTCTAATATTATAGTTTTGTATTAATAATCAGCACTCGAGACTGGAAGCGAGTTTGAGTTCGTATCCGAAATGTCATTTAAGTACGAAATGGCCTATCAAATTCATACTTAATATTGCTCTCGAACTTGAGATCGCTTTATAATTTCGAGCCATAGTCACATAGACTCACTTCTATTGAAACCCCTATCCCTACAGTTAAAGGCAGTAAGAAGACCCGTCAGTTTCGGTGTATCACAAATTCAGGCGATAAGCTGAGCTGACAATCTGTCTAAAACTTCCGACTCGCTCAAAAAAAATAAGACGTGCCAAAAATATGGCTTTTATTTGTCTGTGTAATACGTTCAACGAAAATAACTACAATCAATATATATTTTCATTCATTTATCAAAAGAAAAGTAATAATAAAGTAAAAACTATCTAGACCTTCACACTTATTAAACTAAACACACACTAAATTTTTAAATTTCTTCAACAGCACTGCCAACAGAAAGATGGCCTGGAATACGCCGCGTGGTCACGACCACGGGGCGCCATGGCCATCAAACAAGGCTATGAGGTGAGATAGTAGTGAGATTAGTGTTGAAGTAGTGAGATTTAGTGTTGAAGTAGTGAGATTTGGTGTTGTAGTAGTGAAAGATAGCCTGGAATACGCCGCGTGGTCAGGACCACGGGGCGCCATGGCCATCAAACAAGGCTATGAGGTGAGATAGTAGTGAGATTAGTGTTGAAGTAGTGAGATTTAGTGTTGAAGTAGTGAGATTTGGTGTTGTAGTAGTGAAAGATAGCCTGGTATACGCCGCGTGGTCACGGCCACGGGGTGCCATGGCCATCAAACAAGGCTGTGAGGACAGAAAGTAGTGAGATTAGCGTTGTAGTAGTGAGATTTAGTGTTGAAGTAGTGAGATTTAGTGTTGTAGTAGTGAAAAATAGCCAATGCGGCACATGGTCACGAACACAGGGTGCCATGACAATCAAAGAAGGCTATAAGGTGAGATTTATGCTGCATTAGTGAGTATATGTTGTAATAGCAAGTAAGTGTTGTTCTTTGTGAGATTTGTGTTTTAGTTATGAGATTGGCGTTATATATTAGTGTTGTAAGTAGTTCAAATTGTGAAAATAGTATTTTTGTTGTTTTATTAGAGATTGTTTTCTTTGTGTGAGTGAGTTTTGCATGTACGTCCAGTTGTTTATTTGAAAATTCCTATTTCGTTTGTTTTCTGATGTTTATTTTGAACTTATTTTGCTATGGGTTTTATAAACCTACTAGCGATAATACGGTGCTTCGCACGGAAATTATCAGTGTTTCTCTACTATATTATGCATGTCTTATACATATAAACCTTCCTCTGGAATCACTTTATCCATTAAAGGAAACCGCATCAAAATCCAATGCGTAGTTTTAAAGATCTAAGCATACATAGGGATATAAGGACAGAGAAAGCGACTTAGTTTTATACTATGTAGTGATGTATATAATTTTAAAAATACTACCATACTCCTCCCAAGAACAAAGATGTAAATACAATCAGCATAACAATGCGTCATGGGCGTCGCCTGTGAAGGACAGTTGGCAAATGGAGCTGCTTTGTCACTCTGACCCTCAGACCCTCGAGAACCAAGGTTGCCTGGAAGGTGGCGGACTTAATGGTGATATGGTTTTTGAGGGTTAGTTTTAAGATTTGGTGAAAGAAATCGTTGTTTAAAGTTTCATTATCATAAGAAGCACCCTAATATTATCATTTTGTAGTCAAAGTCAAGAGAATACGATAACTTCAAACATATATCGGCCTCTTTCATCTATAACCTAGACTCTTAATTCTAATATTAGTATATTCATTCCATGTCTGGACTAGGATCAAAAGCAAAAACATAAAAAAAACTGTATATTTTCACTATTTAGCATTCACATTGTACAATGTACAGTATGTTTTTGACAGATCATCAACTTACATATATATAATCACGCCTTATCCCTAATGAGGAAGGTAGTGCGTAAATACAAAAAAAGGTCGTTTCGCCACGTCTGACAAAGTTTTTATTTAAGATAGATTTTTAGGTATATTGCTGGAGTGACAGGTTGTCAGCCCATCGCCTAAATCACAATATACTGAAATCATGAAAAAAACATGCCCTATTTATAGTAAACTTATACAAAAGCGTTTTAGTTTTCCTTACCAAAAAGTCACCCCTAAAATAGAAAAGTGGGTCGAAAAACATGACTATTTGTCAGGGCGCGCAGTTTGCGTCAAAAGTTGCCATTAGCGCGCGATAGATGGCGGTGCAAGTATACTGTGAGGAATTTCTTCAGACTGCAATGGAGGAGCTCCCTAGGACATTGACGCGTAGAAGCTAAATATGTGTCGTATGGGAGCAAGGATTGATAAAAATAAATTTGTCATCAACACATATTTTTTTTTCTAAGCATGTTTTAACACAAGTAATAAAATTATGGCTCAAATAAAAACATTTCATGAATATTTGACGTTTTGCGCAAATAACAAGCAATTCTTCATTTTGTAATCCATAACACAACACCTAATGTCTAAGCTTTAAATGTTGATTGTGCATGAAGTGGACACTTTTGGCAACAATAATCATAGCATAGATATTAAGTGTAAATTGTGATCTTATGGATTATACAATGAAAAATAAGTTGCGATTTGCGCAAAATGAAAAATATTCATGAAAATGATTGTATTTGAGACACAATAAATGCTATAATAATCTTCCACGCTGGACTAGGAGTGAGAGAAAAACATAGAATATGCCAGCTGCATTTCCTCCCAAGCATGCTGTAAAAACCAGCTAGGGATGGGCCAACCAGGCGATGGGCTGACAACCTGTCACTACAGCAATATACGTACAAATCTTTCTTGAATGGCTCTCAAGACTTTGTCAGACGCGGCGGAACGGCCTTTGTTTAGGTCGTTTACGCTCTGCCTACCCCATTAGGGATATAGGCGTGATTATATGTATGTATGTATAAATGTATTTCTCATAGCACTGAACTCAACAAAAAGAGAGCTTTACAGTTCTGTAGGAGAGAAGCAGATCCGACCTTCTCATCCATTTTGAGAAACGCCTAGGGCCACTGCGTATTTTGTTATCCAAACAAATATAATTTACAACAAAACAGTTACATGTTATTCATAACCACCAGACTTAGGTACGAACCAATAAAATGATTTGTGTTACTTACGTGAGAAACCACAATTTGGAACTAAATCATTCTAAACTTCTTATCTAGTGCTCGCTCCCATAAAACATGTTTTGCCTCCACGTCTCGGGGTTTCTTTTACGACTAGCATAAAAGTATTTGACTGGATATAGCGACCTATTTACATTGTGTAAAGTTTACTGGTCAAAACAACATAAAGTTTCAAATATGAGTTTAGACGTTGGCTGCTCAGTTTATTATTTTATTACCTTGATAAAGGAATAATAAAGGTTACTCGGAGTTATCAGTCTTTTTGAAACTTTGTTTTTTGGTGAGGTATAAGATCTACCATTTTCTTCGAATCTACTTTAAAATATGGGACCTCCAAGAATTGCACCTGGGACAATAGCATCACAAGATTGCCTGAACATTTACATATAGCTGAATGATTTAACTTATGGGACGCAAAACGCTACATACATACATACATACATATAATCACGCCTTTACCCCTAACGGGGTAGGCAGAGCGCAAACTACCTAAACAAAGGTCGATGCGCCACGTCTGACATAGTTTTGAGGGTTATTAAAGATAGATTTGTAGGTAACCGCTAACCTGCTTGAATATAATTTTTCACCAGAGATCAGCACAAAGTAAGCTTGCTTTGTGAAATAAAATGAAATTATATTTATTTGCTTGAAAATATGGTACAATAGTTGTCAATCAAAATTTATCTGAATCATATAAATTCGTCATTTTCGTGACATGCAAATATTAGTAAAATATTACAATAGGTGCTATTATATTGTTTTGGGGTGGGATGGGATCCTGCGCCTTATTTCTCTCTGGTCATGTCAGTCAACTTGTCCCATCAGAATCAGAGATTGAAGGAATAGAGAGTGCACCTGTGTGTAGCGGAAACAGTTAGGCACTTAAAAGTAGTCCTGCGCAGTTGGCCAATCTATGGGAAATTAGCCGCCATCACCTGAAATTGGTGGGATTATTATTATACTAGAGTCAATAGAAAACCCGTAGCAAATTGCAATAGTTTTATTGAAGCTTAAGACAGATAACTCACCGATGATCTTACTAAGGCCCATATTTATGAAGTGATTTCAAGATTGAGAACAATATTATGTATGGATTTGACGGGCCGTTTTGTACTGTAGAGACAATTCTGATATGAACTTATTTTCCCTGTCAGTCTCAAGAGCTGATTATAAGTATACCCAATCACTAAAATTCTACAACGCTCGTACACTAATCGAATTTCAAACAAGTTTTCCATACAAACACTAATTCACAAATTTAATTTCTACCCTCGTTCACAGAGGGCGTTATCTTGCAAATTAATTCACAACGAATGCGGTTAGAGGTCGGACACCCAGTAGTTAGTGATTTATGCGATAGTTTCGGTATAGGCCGGTCAATACTTCGGATTGTTGTAATTTACTAAATTAAATGTTTGGGAATTGAGAGCCCGATGGTGTAGTGGATAGGGCTGCTGTCTCCTGAGCGGGAGGTCGTGGTTCGAATCCCGCCACGTATCAATGTGTTTTTCGGTTTTCGAATTTCATATGTACGTTTATTCGGCACTTTTTCCGTGCTTCGGAAGGCACGTCAAGCCGTTGGTCCCGGTTAATATCGTTTACTACCGTAGATATTAGTCGTTAAGCCATATCAGAGGCCAGTGCTAAGCATTGGCGGCTTGAAAACTCTGACCTAATCTAGGGTTGGGTCTGGTTTCCCTTCTGGGTTGCGGAGGTCAGATAGCAGTTGCTCTGTGTAAAAACCAGTACCCTCGTTCAATGACCTAGATTAGGTAGCCGACCCCGTGAGATAAGGGATAAGGTAAGGAGATGATGAAATGTTTGGGAATTGAAAGTTTGAAAGTGACTTCACATAAGTCCTCCATAACACACATATAATTACGCCTTTATGCCTAATGGGGCAGGTTAGCGTAAATGACCTAAACAAAGGTCGTTCCGCCACGTCTGACAAAGTTTTGAGGGTTATTTAAGATAGATTTGTAGGTATATTATTGCAGGCTGATCACCTGATTGTCCGAAAAGTAAGTTGATCCATGCTGTCGGATGGGCATGTAAATAGTCGATCCTGCGCCTGATTTATCTCTGGTCGTGTCAGACAATCTGTCCCATCAGAATAAGAGATTGAAGGAATAGAGAGTGCACCTGTGTGTAGCGCAAAACACTTGGGCACTAAAAACAAGTCCTGCGCAGTTGGCTGATCTCCGGGAGATTGGCCGCTATCACCGAAAATCGGTGGGAGGACTATTATATGATTTCAAGTATTTGATTTACAACATAGATATAACATATTTAAAAATTTCATCTGAATTGAGACACAGAACGCCTCAACGTAAATCATACGCAAACCAAATAAATATCTGACAATAAGACAAAAGCTCCGTACGTAAGGACATTAGTATCCCTTCACAATAGTGGCCATTTTGTCACTAACTTCGTGTGCATGAGTTATTCCGATAAGGATGCTGGATAAATCATTTTAATTTTGGGGCACACTGCTTTGTAGAACAGGGAACCAATACACTACTCTTTACTATTCTTTATTTTTCTATTTTCTCCGATTTTTTTTATTAACATACATACATACCTATAATCACGCCTTTATCCCTAATGGGGTAGGCAGAGCGTAAACGGCCTAAACAAAGGTGGTTCCACCACGTCTGACAAAGTTTTGAGGGTTATTTAAGATATATTTTTAGGTTTATTGCTGTAGTGACAGGTTGTCAGCCCATCGCCTAAATTACAATAAACTAAAACCCTCGGTTCCCTCAGCTGGCTTTTTAATTAATGTCTATAATATTCAGAACCTGTCAATACTGCACTACGCAGATCAAAACTAGTAAGAGTAACGAAAAGTAATTTTTAAAAGACGTGGGTAAATGTCGGAGACGCTCTGCCTACTCCATTATTGATAAAGGCGTGGTTTGTGTACGTGGGACACTCAGAAAGTTTTGCGACACTAAAAAAAATTGTTCTACAGGTACATATATTTTTATTAAATCTTTTCAAAGTACTCTCCACCAGCCTCTATACAAAGATTCATGCGTCTGAACCAGTTTTCAAAACACTTTTTCCAGTCCGCCGTAGACACCTCGTTTACAGCCTGCTCGAACGCAGCCAGCGCATCTTCCGGCGACGAAAATTGTATCCCCTTGAGCTGATTTTTTATTTTTGGAAATAAAAAGAAGTCACACGATGCTAGATCAGGGCTGTAAGGAGGGTGACCCAGGAGTTTGACTGGTGTGCTGTCCAGGAAGTCCCTCGTTTTGAGCGCGGTGTGTGCAGGCGCATTGTCGTGGTGGAGCAGTAGTCCACGGAGCCCTGTGTTTGGTCGCTTGTTGCTCACAACAGAAAAATCTTCTGGTAAACATTTGGTAGTATACCATTCGGCGTTAATGCTTCTTTGATCTCGTAAGGGAATTGAGGCCAAGTGGCCAGTCAAATTAAAAAAGCTGGCGATCAAAATCTTCCCCCCGCTTCGAGATCGCTTCACTTTGGTAGGCGTTGGTTCTTTTTGAAACACCCAAACTGTTGACTGGCGCTTGGTTTCTGGATCGTATTGATAAATCCAGGACTCATCACCTGTTACGATGTCGTAAACACGCCGAGACGAGCCTGCTTCAAATTTGTTCAGCATATCACGGCACCATTCCACCCGGGCCTGCTTCTGAGCGTCGGTGAGGTAGTGCGGCACCCAGCGCGATACTATCCTCCTCACGCGAAGATGCCCTTGTAGAATCTCGTGAACGCTTCCCGATCCAATCTTTAATATGTGCTGAATCTCCTGATATGTAATTCGCCTATTATCTTGGATTAAATTTTTCACTGCTAGTACGTTTTCTTCCGTAATAGCCGTCAAAGGGCGACCGCTTCTTTCTTCATCCCCCAAGGTTGGTCGACCGCGCCTAAATTTGTTATACCAACGATACACGGTTGCCTTGGAGGGGCTTTCATCCATTAATACCATTTGAAGTCTATCGAACGATTCATCCGGTTTCAGGCGACACTTGAAATCCTAAAAAATCATAGCTCTAAAATGTTCCCGGCGCAGATCCATTTTTCAGTTTGACACGATACTTTGAATTGGCTCGCAAAACATGTGGAGGGAAATTTTGAAAATGGAACACACATATTTTTACTTACAAGTAACCATATTTTCAAAAAAGATTCTAACCGGCCAGTCTGCCATATATAAAAACTATTTATCGCAATACTTTCTGAGTGGCCTGGTATGTATGTGTAAATAAATTTAGAGTACTTGAAATTACAAGAAAATGAAACATGAATCAAATTTATAGAGCAAATTAATATTATTTTGAGATCGAGTAAGAGATATCGCGTCTACGGATTTTCGTAGCAATATACTACGACGTAGACTGCGTAGTAATGGCGGAATAGAAAAAAAAAATCCTGTGTATGTCGTGTTAGAACAAGGTCCAGTAATAGTCAATGCAACGAATGGTCTTAGAATACCACAGAATACAGAAAAAGATATACCGATACGTTCTTACTAAAAAAAAATTGCCACGTTTGCGATGCGATGTGGCTATGTTTTGTTTTGTTGATCTTGTTGTCTATCTAATTTCTTTATCTTTTTTTAGTTGTTTTAAGTGTTTTGATGTGTGGCGCGGATTGGTGCCGAGACAAACTTTGTTAAGTTTAGCGGCCCATTTATATGTAAACCTGTAATAATTCTTGTAATAAAAATTTATAAATAAATACATAATATTAATAAATCAATTAATAATTTATTTATTAGTTCTGTATTCTTACTGACCGTGTATCTCAGAACTACTTCAGCCCCTTTACACTTATTTAGGACTTGCTTCGGCACTTGACTTTTGTCACCGGACATTTGAGGCAAGGGTAGAAGGGGGGACGGGGGAGGGGAGGCAAAACAACCCCCGGAATGGTCACTCCAATCTGGACGAGGTGCTAGGGATGTTTCAGGAGCTGATACAACACCAAATATTTATTTTAAATAATGAAATACCTATATTCAGACGCATTATAAATGAAGTTTTGTCCTAGTAATATTATGTTTTATCTATACAAAAAATAATAATAGTGCCTATGACAGATCCAGTTCTAATGGCTTTCAGATACATTCCCTTTTTGGTTTCCTTCTGAAAAGCATATGTCGCACCAATATACTAAAAAAATAAAATATTTATGAATTGGATATGTGTGTTAATTATGTTTAATGATTATAGCATTTAAGGTGTGAATGTCACAATATTTAGCAAGAAAGATTCTGTAGTAATATTTCTTTTAAACTTATAAATTTGTGTTGCACGAACAGAAATACATCAAACTCTGCGAATAGTCGAGATGAAAGTTACGGCAAATTCTTTATGCGCCATGCATCGAATTGTACGCAATTTCATAACTTCGTGAATGAACTTTTTATTGTTCTTCTGACTGCGACTTTACGAGGGACTATGCAAAGATGATATAAGTTATACTACTGCTCTTTGTTCTTGTATTTCTGAATAATAAAACTGACAAAATGCTACTTATATTGTCTAATACATACTAGATCTTGTTTGCCATCCCATCGATATACTTGTGTGTATTATGGTAACATTTTTGATTTTTATTTTAGACTTTTACCCGTTTTTAGAAATTTGTAATTTTAAATTAGATGCCAAGTCTAGAATCTTTTATAAAAAATACTTTAATATTTATTTGTGATATTTGAACACTTTAACTAAGACTTTGGGCTCGATTCTGTATTTGCTTGATTTAGTTTGAAAGTCACAAATAGATTTTAATTTTAGTTTTAGCCGGGGGTATCTAGAATTGGTCCCATATATTGTTTTGCTGGCAAGGCATGTCATACATGCTATGCATATAAGTACATACCTATATTTCATTATGATTATGATGACTAAATAATAATGTAACTTCTAAAAAACTTTAGGATGTGTCGTTAAGGTGGCGATACCAGCCAAGTGGCTGCTCCATTAGTAAAAAAATCTTAATTCACTAAAAACGCAGTTAATCGAAAAACCGGTCCATCAGAATCGAGTTATAATAATTAAAATAATATAGAACATTATAAATTAGCGATTCATAGCTCGTTGTAGTACCAAGAATAAAAGTTGCCGTTGGTGGCTGTTATTCGCAATTCGAATATCAAGAACATACATACATACATATAATTTCAAAGTCAAAGTCAAATCATTTATTTCCAAATAGATTCCTAAGAACACTTTTAGAAAGTCACAAGCGAGTCTATTACAAAGAAAATTAAATTATATCTATGTCACAAAATAAAATAAAACTATATCACAATGAAGAAGAAGCATTAGAAACTCGCACTTTGCGCCCCACCCTTTGTTTTATCTTATTCTTACTTTTGTCCTTCTTTTTGTTCAAAATAGGGTTTGTGACCGCAATGTGTGCCTATTTCTTAGGCTTCACTGAAATATCAGAGCTCCAAACATCTTTGTCATTAGTATAGTTATCTAACTTATAATAGGATTTCCGACATAATGTGTTTTTAATAGTATCTTTAAATTGATTTTCTGACAAATTTAATATATGGTCAGGTATTTTGTTATAGTATTGTATACTTAGACCTAAAAATGTTTTTTTTTACTTTAACTAACCTAAATAATAACGCCTAATAAACTAATCACGCCTTTATCCCTAATGGGGTAGGCAGAGCGTAAACGGCCTAGACAAAGGTCGTTTCGCAAGTCTGACAAAGTTTTGAGGGTTATTTAGGACAGATTTGCTATAGTGACAGGATGTCAGCCCATCGCCTAAATTGCAATATACTGAAACCCTCCGATCCCTTAGCTGGTTTTTACAGAAATGCAGCTAGCACATTCTATGTTTTTCTTTCGCTTCCAGTCCAGCATGGAAGAATAATGTATTAATAATATCATGAACAACTCTATATAAATCCTTTCTAAATGAAGACGTGTCAAAGGGCAGTACGAGACTAATATTTTAATGTAACTAAAGGAGTTGTCATAATTTAGTGCACAGTGGGCCCGGGACAAATCGTGTGTTACTAATTGTCCGGACGAGGTAAATTATTGGTGTGGTCACCCTACGCGGAATTCGAAATTTATATTCAGTTTGTAGCTACTATTAATAACGATCTTTAGTCTGATTAAGTAGATTAAAATATAATAAATATATAAGAAAAGACGTTTCGAAAGGATTTACTTTGTTTGAATATTAGGTAAATCGTGCCTTAGAATGCACGTTAGAGCTTTTAGTTCCAAATTCTACTGCTAACTCTACATAATAAGAACGCGGATACCTAGTTCTAAATAGTATTAATAATACACACTCCTCTGTAACGGGGTAGGCAGAAGGAGCTGTCCAAATTACAATATCAATTTACTTATATACATATAATCACGCCTTTATCCCTAGTGGGTAGGCAGAACGTTCCACCACGTCGGACAAAGTTTTGAGAGTTATTTAAGATATATTTGTAGGTATACTGTTGCAGTGACAGGCCCATCGCCTAAATTACAATATTCCCGGGAGGAAATGCAGCTCGCACATTCTATGTTTTTTTCTTGCTGCCAGGCCGGCATGGAAGAGATTTCGAGATTTAATAAGAAGCAATTCCAATTTACCCAAATGTAAAAGATTTTCTTCCATGCTGGACTGGGAGAGATAGAAAAACATAGAATGTTCCAGCTGCCCTTCCTCCCAGGCATGCTGTTGAAGTCAGCAAAAGGGACTCAAGGGTTACAGTGTATTGTAATTTAGGCGATGGGCTGACAACCTGTCACTATAGCAATACATATTACAATCTAAAATTGCCCTCAATTTTTGTCAGACGTGGCGAAAGCGGTTTTTACGAGGCGTTAAACGCTCTGCCTACCCCGTAAGGGATAAAGGCGTGATTTATGTATGTATGTATGTAAAAGATTTTATGCATGTACAAAAAAGAATACTTACCAATCTGCTTTTCTTCTGTTCCAGGCCAAGATGAGCACGGGGGATGGCACAATGGGAGGTCAGAAAGCTGACGAGAGGCTCGGGCATCATCAGTCCATGAGCCAGATGCTGTATGGAGCCGGACTCGGGCCAGGACGATCAGGTACATGTATTCTTCTCTTTAACGTAAAATCTTGCGCTCGCTTCACTAGCGATATAAGTTAATATAGTAAATTTCGTTCAATAATATTCTTATGTAAGCTATTTATGAATAGGTTAATACGTTGATTAATGACGTGATACTTTACGCTCGCTATACGCTCCCATTTCAAATTTATATAAATACCTCAATCAATAATGTGAAATATCTAGCTCGCTACGCTCGCCATTTCATTACGATGTATCTTGGTAAATATCGTGATAATTTGAGTTCACAATATCAGTATTTATTATTTAGATCATAAACGTAAAGTCTTGCGCTCGCTTCGCTCGCTCTTTAAAATTTTATCCTTTGAACTTTTTATTCTTACCCTTTTCTTTTCTTGCCTTGTATTGATTCCAGTAAACTTGGCAACCTTCCATAGAGGCCATAGACATTAACCTTTCCTCATCTTATTCCAGGATCATCATCATCCTCCCCGGTCGGCGGCACCAACGCCAGCGGTCTGCTGGTGGTACCCCAGCCACTGGGTAAAGGTCCTGGCAAGCTGCAGCCTCTACATGCCCACGCGAGGAAGTACCATTGCAAGATGTGTCCTCAGGTATGTTATCTTTGATCATAATTGTTAAACTGGCTACACACAGTGCCACTGGCACTGCCACCGGCGGCATGCCGTGGGATGCCTCGCGAGCCACGCGCGTCTTTATGTTACTTAGGGCCGTATTTGTAATCAGCTCTCAAGAGTGACAGCGAGTTTGAGTTCGTATCAGAAATATCATTTCAGTACAAACTGGCCTGTCAAATCCATACTTAATATTGCTCTCAAGTTTGAGATCGCTTCAAAAATACGAGCCTTAGCACTTGGAGTTAAGGTAGAGTTTCCTGAGGACAGCTTATTTCTGCGGCTTGAGCTGCGGGCATGCCATGTGTGTAAGCATCTTTCTGCTTTAAATAAGCTATGAAAATTGCCATTTAATCTAATTTTCTCTCATTTATTAATTTTTAATTGTAAGTGTACTGTGTTTTCGAAAAGACTGTCACAAAAATAATGCTGAATTCTTCAAGCACCATGCGTCATGAACTAAGCTAAAAGACACAGCTACAAAAGTTTCTGACTTCAGCGGAATATTAAATCGTATCGCCGATTAAAATTTATTTGACACATATAGATCTATAGAATAACAGTTTTTATTGAATACTATTTCTGCTGTATTAAATGACAACATTTAACTATTGCTGTCATCACAATTTTTAATCATATCCCATTCTAAAGATAAATAACAAACTAAACCAACTATTAAAAACCAATTACTTCAGAACGGTGTTATTTTAACTAAAGATGCGTTAGCGACTAAACGCAGTATGATCGGCAAAAAACGCACGATAGAGAATTAATTATGAACTGTATAGGATACCACCTTGATGTAGCGTCTGCAAAAATATTAGTCTCACTCTAATTTAGTGTAAATTTAGTCGTAGAAAGTTGCAGTTGGTTACCCGTTGTAATGAAATAAATAAATAGCTTCATATATATCATCCAGAATAATAAAATGCTTGTTTTACACACAATGTTTTACATATACATACAAAAATATAATCACGCCTCTATCCAAAATGGGGTACGCAGAGCGTAAACGACCTAAACAAAGGTCGTTCCGCCACGTCTGACAAAGTTTTGTGGGATATTTAAGATAGATCTATAGGCATATTGCTGTAGTGATAGGTTATCAGCCCATCGCCTAAATTGCAATATACTGAAACCCTCGGATCCCTTAGCTGTTTTTTACAGCATGCCCGGGAGGAAATGCAGCTGACAAATTCTATGTTTTTCTTTTCCCACCCGTTTACCATCATTTTTGTATGTCTATATAGTTATAAATACCCAGTATAAAAGAAAAAGGTATATAAAAGAAGTTTTTTTTTTAAGACCATACTTTCTGTTGACGAATTGAATTTTGATGAGTTGGCTGATTAACATTTCACCATCGGACGCCATATTTGGAGACCGCGACCGTTGGTTGTTGGCACAGGGAGCATTTCGCGCGTTATATTACTTATATTATTAATGTAATTACTTATTTTTCCATTTAGTACAACTACTCATAATTATAAAAATATGCATTCGTGTTTCCAACCAGATGAAAATCAGTATTTATTTTTGGAAATTTATAGTTGAAGTCTAGTCTACTCTGTTCAGATTTTGATACTATAATATCATAATATTATATCAATTATATTATAAATATATATCAATATCATAAAACTAAAGAATAACGCAAAAGATAAAAATACCTGCCAAAAAATACAATTTAATATAATGTACATATAATCACGCATTTATCCCTAATGGGGTAGGCAGAGCGAAAACGGCCTAAACAAAGGTCGTTCCGCTACGACTGTCAAAGTTATGAGGGTTATTTAAGGATAGATTTGTAGGTATATTGCTGTAGCTTATCGTCTAAGTACCAATATACTAAAACCCTCGGATCTCTTAGCTTGCCCTGAAGGATATGCATCTGGCACATTCTGTTTTTCTGTCACTCCCAGTCCAGCATGAAAGTAGACATTTGCTCAAAAATTGTGATACGTAGAGCACCCTAATTACCACTCACATAGCGATGTGCATATATCCCACATTCGCATACTCCAAGCTCATTCCCACCCCATGGCCCATCACACACCGAATCCCACGAAGCATGTCCCAAACGACGTGTCATCAATAAAAAAACTTCCCCTCAAGAAAGGACATAGATGTGATTTTCATTCGGTGAAATATCACCGGCTGTCTCGTTGGCGATTTGGCCATTTGTGGAAAGTAGATACATACATACATACATACATATAATCACGCCTTATTATCCCTAATGGGGTAGGCAGAGCGTAATCAACCTAAACAAAGGTCGTTTCGCCACGTCTTACAATGTTTTGAGAGTTATTTAAGATAGATTTGTAGGTATATTGCTGTAGTGACAGGTTGTCAGCCCATCGCCTAAATTACAATATACTGAAACCCTCCGATCCCTAAGCTGGTTTTTACAGCATGCTCGGGAGGATATGCAGCTGGCACATTCTATGTTATTCACTCGCTCCCAGGCCAGCATGGAAAGTAGATGGAGAAGTAAAACATACATACATCTAGTCACGTCTTTATCCCTAATGGGGTAGGCAGTACAAGACCTTAACAAAGGTCTGACAAACTTTTGAGGGTTATTTAAGATAGGTTTGTAGGTATATGTCTTCCATGCTGGACTGGGAGAGATAGAAAAACATAGCATGTTCCAGCTGCCCTTCCTCCCGGGCATGTTGTAGAAGTCAGCAAAAGGGACTCGAGGGTTACAGTGTTTTGTAATTTAGGCGATGGGCTGACAACCTGTCACTATAGCAATACACTTTTCAATCTAAAATAGCCCTCAATTGTTATCAGTGTTTAACGCTCTGCCTACCCCGTAAGGGATAAAGGCGTGATTTTATGTATGTATGTATTGTAGGTATATTGCTGTAGTAATAGGTTGTCACCAAATCGCCTTAATTGCAATACATCGCAACTACATTTATTCAAAGTATGACTACTTAGTTTATTTCTGTAATGATAATAGTCATCAAAACGCATTTTTCGCCATTGATTGATCTACCTACCCTATAAAGGGCGTAGATCTGTTTTTCATTTCGTGAAATATCACCGGGTACTTATCTCGTTGGCGATTTGATCATTTTGTGAAGGCATTTGTAGAAGTAAAAGATGTTTGAATCAAATATATCAAATATATGTGATTAAACCGAATGAAGATCTGGCTGTTTCTCTTCTTGGTTACACTGTAAAAACCAGTAACCAATTGCAATTTAGGCGATGGTCTGACGACCTGTCAATCCTATCTGAGTTATCTCTCTAAATGCATCTTGATGGAAGCGGCTTTTGATTATCTGCCATCCCCGTAAGTATTTTAAGTAATCATCACAAAAATGTGCCCCAAATAAATTAACAACAAATTAATAACCGTATTTATGTTGTATGTCGGCCCAAAACATTACTTTCATAGTATTTGAAAAAATCTATTCAAAATTCACAAGACGAACTGACCTGTAAAGGAATTTCACCCTGGCGGTCAAGATCAGAGGCTCCAACTATTCTTCAGACACATACTTGTACCGTAATTAAGTATGAATCCCGTTATTCCTCTATCTTTCTTTTAGAGGAACATTTTGGCGTCGGGCGGCGGTATCAGACAAACATTTGGGCTACGTGTGGCTTTGCAGGGGTCGGCAACTATTCATATCGATATTATTTATAGGGGTAGTTTTGTGGTGGTCGGTTTTATCAAAAATATGTTTTAAGATAAGATAAAAATTGTATTATTTTATTGCACATAAGAAAACAAATCATACAATACAACATTAAAGACACGTACAATATAGAATGCGTTAATGGTAAGGTAGCAATTTATTCCAGGCAACCTTTTGGATGAAATAAAATAATAATAATAAGCGTAAGGTAAGGAAAGTGGTTGATGTTGGTGGCAAGTTTATAATTGTTTTAACATAACTGATTCATAACATTCGTAGGCCTATAGTATGTACTAGTGACTAGATGGATCTTTATAACTTTAATGCTACAAATTAAAAAATATATGGAAGACTTTTATGTAGCAACATTTTGAATTTTTCAAATCTGTTACGAGTCAGGCCTTGTTTGAATGTATCCAGATATAGGGCGTTTGTGCACTTAACTATATTAGATTCATATTTAATTCGTATCACAAAAAATTACTCATAAAACGTATGGATAAGTACACAAGCTGTAATACAATTACTATTAAGGCCAATTCGAAACGAATTGAATACGAATCTGATATGGATGTGTGCACAAACTGATTCTGATTTAAGGTTCTTCAATGTTTTTTTTTCTTAAATTAAGTATATTCTGTATTTTCATAGGTACACAATGCAGTGGTAAGTATTTCATTACAATTAACCGATCCTCAAAAAATATCTAAATCAGCCTCAAAAATTATAACTTCGAACCCAATCTAACCTATTGAGGCTAAAATATATATTTTTTTTGAGGCTGATTAAGTTTTTTTTTAATATTGGTTAATAAAAACTACCCAAATGTGTCGTACCCCTGCCAACCGGCACGGACCAAAGACAATCGAAGCTGCGGAATGCGAAAATTTACACAAACGCAATAAGTATTAACCGATTCGACTTTTTGTCCGTTCGTCCGTCCGTCCGCTCGTCCGGCCGAATACCACACATGACATTCCATGGCCTTTTTGATTAGAAAGCTGCCTTGAAGATGACGAAATGTTATTTTTTTATTTTTCTTTTTTAAATTGATTTTTGTTTTTAAACAGTCTTTTGTTTTGTCGCCATGTTTTTAATTAAGTAGAAATGGGCAGTCTTTAAGGTTTTTGTCGTGGTCGCATTCTGTCTGAGTTTGTGGCTGAATTTTAAGGCGAGTTTGGCCAAAATCATTAAAAGGACACCCTATGGAGTCGTTAAATGTTTTTGTTTACTAACTTTGATTACAATAACATAAAGGTATACAATACAAGATCCTTTATTGCATAAAGAAACACAAATACATACAGCAGAAAAATAAGGAACACAATAGTACAATATAGGCGGCCTTATTGCTAAAGCAGCAATTTCTACCAGGCATCCTTTGGGTATTAGGATAGTACATAGCAGAAAGCGGGATAGTGCATACTAAGTTCATCTTAATACTTAAACAATATTAAGAATAGGTCGTTACCCAATATTGAGAGATTGTAATTAAAAACATAGAATGTATCAGTGGCTTCTCGTCTTACCCAGACTGTAAGTACATGCAAGTATAGATATCTGTCAACATAGTCGATATCTCGTCACTATAGCAGGAATACACACTGATACCAATTCGTAGTTGCAAAAATAACGACTTAACTAATTTAAGTCTATACCTGTCATTTTCTGTCACGAGAAAACAGAAAGGGACGCCAATAATTTTAGTCAAGATTTAGCTAAGTTGTGCGCTCTACGAATCGATAGCAAAATCTGTATCTTCAAAAATCTTACGTAAAAAAACCTTTACGAAGCATTTGACGTTCTGCCTACACTTACAAGGCACAGACGTGAAGTACTTTTATAAGTACAATCAACACATTTTCATATCTCAAGAAGCAAGCTATCAGATCTTTACCCAGCTTAGCGAACTATCCCTTACCTTACCGCAATCACCTTGGACGTCCCCAAATGCTGTCCCTTACAGCCCAGTGCCTAATGACAGCATTAGGATGGCACAAAAAGCGGGTAGGGGGTGAAATATGAGTGAGTGTTGTGGTGAGTTTGTGATTTGAAGGTGGACAAATCGGATGTGGATGTACATACATACATATAATCACGCCTTTATCCCTTATGGGTTAGGCAGAGCGTAAACGATCTAAACTAAAGTCGTTCCGCCACGTCTGACAAAGTTTTGAGAGAGTTTTATTTAAGATCGATTTGTAGGTATAAATAAAATATAAATATATATATTTATGATAGCTGTACCGATTTGTAGGTATATTGCTGTAGTGATAGGTTGTCAGCTAATCGCCTTAATTGCAATATACTGAATCTTTTTACAGCATGTCCGGGAGGAAATGCAGCTGGCTCGTTCTATTTTTTTTCTTTCGCTCGCTTTCTTTCTTAGTTATCAAATTTGGTTTGTCAAAATATAATAAATATCATTTAAGTTCAATATTTGTGAGAAAACCGTGTCTAAGAACATAGAATCTGGAGATTTTCATTCATAATAGGCTGAAGAGACATTTGAAGAGGTTGTTTTTGTTCTACTTAATCCGTAAGGGATAAAGGCGTGATGTGGCTATAATATGAGTGTATATAAAAAAAATATCTAGGAAGGCAACTTAAATTTCCTCGTGATAGGACTTAAAATTATTTTAATATAATTCTAGCCTGGCTTCCACTTTATTCTTAAAATATAAGGGAGCTACATACATACATACATAAAATCACGCCTTTATCCCTTACGGGGTAGGCAGAGCGTTAAACGCCTCGTAAAAGGCGCTTTCGCCGCGTCTGACAAAAATTGAGGGCAATTTTAGATTGTAATGTGTATTGCCATAGTGACAGGTTGTCAGCCCATCGCCTAAATTACAATACACTGTAACCCTCGAGTCCCTTTTGCTGTCTTCTACAGCATGCCCGGGAGGAAGGGCAGCTGGAACATTCTATGTTTTTCTATCTCTCCCAGTCCAGCATGGAAGTAAGGGAGCTGAATATGAACAATAACCACAACTTAAAGCATAATTCCGTGCACTGTCGTTGACACAAGATTAATGTAGCAACTTCCATGCAGCCACCGACGCCATGGTTCCGCGGGAATTAAAGGGAACCGATATAAGAGCGTTATAGGAGCTTGGGTGAGTAATTCACTTACGGGGGAATTTAGTTACGAACTTCGCAATTTATTGGCGATCGAATATTTAATACAGAATTAAATTTATCGTGCATTGCGTTTTTTATAAAACCTGGTAGAAAACCCTTTCACAATTAATCAACGGTGCCATAATCAGTTCTTATAATTAAATGCAATTGAAAAATTAAGCATCAAAGTGATGGATTTTGGATTTTAAACATCTGTATTAAATTAAATATCAAAATCATCTGCAAGACCTTTTTGAAACAGATACATACACACAATCACGCCTTTATCCCTAATAGGGTAGGCAGAGCGTAAACGACCTAAACAACGGTCGTTCCGCCACGTCTGACAAAGTTTTGAGAATTATTTAAGATAGATTTATAGGTATAAACCTACATACATATACATACATAAAATCACTCCTTACGGGGTAGGCAGAGCATTAAACGCCTCGTAAAAGGCGCTTTCGCCGCGTCTAACAAAAATTGAGGGCAATTTTAGATTGTAATGTGTATCGCTAATGTGTAGTGACAGGTTGTCAGCCCGTCGCCTAAATTACAATACACTGTAACCCCCGAGTCCCTTTTGCTGTCTCCTACAGCATGCCCGGGAGGAAGGGCAGCTGGAACATTCTATGTTTTTCTATCTCTCCCAGTCGAGCATGTAAGAAATGGTATAAACCTGTTTGCAACAAAACCTATTTAAAAAGTTTTATAAGAGTAATGACTAAGTTCAATTAAAAACCATTTAGTCTTAACTAAGCATAACCAGTAACCATTCATTACTTATCTCCAATCTAAGTTTATAAATAACTTAGCACCCAATAAACCGACTATAAAATAAAAAAAATTATAACTTTCCATATTCTTAGCGTAACCGTAAAATGGCGTGTCTCGCTGTCAGTTTAATAAAGTGTTGCAAAGTACAAAGTTTGTGATAAGAGCCGACTGTTTAACGGTTGGAGAAGATTATATATAAAAATGTTAAATTGCACGCTCTGTCTAACGCTGGCGAATGTGGTGGGGCCAGGAATTCAGCGTGAATAGGCTGTTGGTCCTTTTCGAGATTATCCTAGGCGAATTTATTTTTTTAAAACTAGCCGTTTGTCAGCGCTGTCACCCGCTGCTAAATAAGTTTTCTAGTGGATATCATGTACTTTCCCGCGGTAAAAAGCCTACGTTACTCAGGGTGAACGTAGCTTCAATCGCTGTTTTCAAAAAGAGAATCAAAGAACATTATCTTTCTCTGCGTAATCCGTAGTATGTATTTATATATTGTATATATATGTATCTATGGTATGTATATATTTATTTATTTCAGTTATATTTATATAGAGTATTTAATATATTTATAGGTATTATAATTTATTTTATTTATTAATTTAATCGTTAACAATTTTTACATTGTGTTCGACATTATACATTATAACTTAACATAAATAATTTACTTATTGTATGATCGTAGTATAGTGTAATTAAGTAGGTATATCCTTATTTACTGTTCATGTACCTAATTTGTATTCATATTGTGCAAGTCTTATCCGCTTTACGTTTTATGCTATCTCACTTCTTAGGTCTGCTGTAAGACATTTCATTTTAGAAATAAGCAGTACCTGTTGTGTCTTGATTCCTATGTAATTGTTCTGTGTATGTTTCTGTGTACAATAAACTGTAAAATAAATAAATAAATAATTAGCTTTCCAATTAAATCGTAAATGTAAATGTAAATTTATTTATTACAAACATATACACACACAACACAAATCTTTTTAATATACGTATTGGCTTATACAGCCTTCAGAAAAGATGCATCACAGTCACTGTTTAAATCGTCTGACGTAGACGTAAAGGTTTATGATGATAATATACGTATTAGTATAGAAAAATGAAGGTTTCAAAGAAAATGACGGAAATCCTTAAACATATTTTTCTGATTTCTATGTGCTTCGATACACGTCTTATTTTATAAAATAAAAACTAAATCAATTATTATTTATAAAAGTCAACGTTATCTAAAATAGGTACAAATAACTCTTGAGTCGGATAAATTTTCATTCGC
Organism: Scrobipalpa costella; assembly: GCA_949820665.1. NCBI lineage: Eukaryota > Metazoa > Arthropoda > Insecta > Lepidoptera > Gelechiidae > Scrobipalpa > Scrobipalpa costella. The sequence continues at coordinate 3,624,135 of OX463320.1, read as the reverse complement.
ATGCGTCTTGAGGGGTAACAGTTCTTTGGGGACTTATAATAGAGTGAACTAAGAAATATATGATGTAAAAATCAGTTTATTAATGAAATACTTCGAGAAAAAACAATTCCTTATCTCGCTGTTTTTATGGCCCCAAAAATAATGATGGCGGGCGTTTCCCGCGACAAGTTTTAATTGCAATGCGCATGCGACCCCCACCTGCCAACATTAGTGCCTACACTTGGAACGTGCCGCTTACTTAATGGAATATAACATACATAAATGCATACAAATAATCACGCCTTTGTCCCTAATGGGGTAGGCAGAGCGTAAACGACCTAAATAAATGTTCCGCCACGTCTGTCAAAGTTTTGAGGGTTATTTAAGATAGATTTGTAGGTATATTGCTGTAGTGACAGATTGTTAGCCCATCGCCTATATTGCAATATACTGAAACCCTCGGATCCCTTAGCTGGTTTTTATAGCATGCCCGAAGTTTTTCCTTCTCTCCCAGTCCGTTTACGCTCTGCCTACCCCATTAGGAATAAGGCGTGATTATATGTATGTATGTAAAATAGAGCCTCATTTCTATGATAGATTAGGAACTTTAAAACACACCGAATGTTTCTCTTCTTGCGCATACCTGGATTTAAAAGCATGTGCGAGAAGAAAATCATTTCATTCAGCTTTTTTCTTATCAAAAAGGCATAGTGCCTATTTTTCCTTATTTTAATCATACCAACTAAATTCCCTTACTCAAATCAACTCTTATAAGCCTCTTTATACAACGTCTTCAGAATTATTAACGTCGAAACAGACCCTTAACCGCTAAGAGTGTTGCGGTCTGCTACCGCTGTTTAGAAAGTCGTCTACGTACAATCCCCTGTCTTACAAACCACATGTAGGATTTTGGAATTGATGCAAGGTAATGTTGGTCTTAGGGATAGAAAGGAGGTAAATTATGTTATGATGTATAAGATGTAGCAAGTAGGTCCAGTTGTTTGTGCTTATATTTCAACCGTTTATATTTAGAATTTAGATTTAGTTATATAAAGCATAAAATTCTAATATTTTGTTGGTAATGTCAAGTTTAACTCATATTTAACTATTCGGTATTGTTGGATTTTGAAATATAGAGACTTTTAAGACAAATGAGGCGATTTTTTATTTACATATATATATTTGAATTCTCTACGATATGATACTATAGTATTTTTAACTCAGTTTTGAAATAAAGGTAAACAAAGTTTCATGTCTTTTCTATTTATATATTTTAGGTATTTTTGAAATGAGTTTATTATTCATAAACACACTTCGAAAATAATTAATTCGTGTTGACAATTAACTAACTGACTGAAACTAACATTTCATTATGTTGTCATATCTAATATTCAAAACATATTTTTAAAACAAGATCTCCGATTAAAAGACATGAAACTTAGTTTACCTTTATTCTAAAACTGAGTTGGAAATACTATAGACATATTGACTATATATATTTAGGGCGTTTACGATCAGCCTACCCCGTTAGGGATAAAAGTGTGAATTTATGTATGTAAGAAAATCACACCCTCCATCTGCCAAAAACTTCCGTCTTTAACCCCAATAAATTATCCTAATGCCAAACATCGCACAAAACTAAGAACCCAAACTACATTCAGATCATTCGCCTGCATAAGGGTGCATGCACACTATGCACATTGCAGGTTAAACACAAAATCTGAATGACAAAGCGTTTGTGCACTAATAGGCGTTGCGGTGCGAACTCCTTTGTGACTGCGCCTTAAGGAGGATAATCCATCATTATTATGATTAGGGATGGGATAGTGGTTGTCGATAATGTTGCAAGGGAATAGGTATCTAGTGAGGATTAATTAGATGTAAATTGAGTTAAAGAACATAAGATTCAAAGTGCAACAACTAAAGATTTCATGAAAACACAACAATAATTTCAAATATTTTTTGAAGTAAAATTCTTCGTGTGAACATAATTCAGACAAGATTCTACGTAGTAATTAGCCAGACGAAATTAGGTAATTAAAGCACTATACGCGATTGATAATATTATAATGAAACAATTTTTTATACTAAAATACAGAGTTAATAAAACAAAACTTCATTGCTTTCTTCAATATTTAAGTATTGTTATTAAAACACAAGAGACAAACTTTTTTATATACCTACCTAGAATATACAGACATACAATCACGACTTTATCCCTAATGGGGTAGGCAGAGCGTAAACGACCTGAACAAAGGTCGTTCCGCCACGTCTGACAAAGTTTAGAGGGTTATTTAAGATAGAATATAGATTGTGATAAGTTAAATAAATAAATAAATTATTATATTATGAATTACCTCGGCAAGTTGAAAGTCGTCCAAACATAAGTCGATTCAGAACTCAGTAAAAATTACGTACAGTATATTTTAGGTTAAATCAAAACTATCGATATCGACATCCGCCCCAACCAACCCTTCTCATAAATCAAACACTAGATTGATGGTATTATGTCAACATTCACAATCACAATAAAGAATTTTGCATAATAACCCTGCGTTGTCAATTATTGAATAAAACATTAACCTCTAACAAGGGCAGATGGTTTCCTACATTTGTATGTGAGAAAGGATCTAGGATCATACTTAGTAATTTGTCATTGCCAAATTCTGGCGCAGCCGTAAGGATATGCTGATTTTTGAAGGATTAGGAAATTTGCATGCTGAAGTGGGTTGAGTTGGTGGGAACTTGGTGCTGATAAATGAGGTTCTGGAATATGGAGACGATACTTAAGAAAATGCTGTTGAGTTCACACATGGAGATATGCATGATCCATTAATAATAAATTTTGGAGTAACGAAAACAGACGTGAAAGAAATGTTAAAAATAATGTAAAGTCTCTGGGTCTGGGTCTAGTTTTTGGTTGGTTTACAATTTTATAAGTACATACATACATATAATCACGCCTTTATCCCTAATGGTGTAGACAGAGCATAAATGACCTAAACAAAGGTCGTTCCGCCACATCTGACAAAGTTTTGACGGTTACGTAAGATAGATTTGTAGGTATACTGCTATAGTGACAGGTCGTCAGCCCATCGCCTAAATTACAATATACTAGAACCCTCGGGTCCGATAGCTGTTTTTACAGCATGCCCAGGAGGAAATGCAGCTGGCCGGCTAGCATAGAAGAAAGATAATTTTATAAGTGACAACCTAAAATCCAGATTTTCTATAAGTTTCTGGTAATTTTTAACATTCATTTATTGACTTTAATTTGTAAACGTATCAGAAACAAATACGAGTATGTACCTAGTATCTGCTAAGACAATTCTATAATCAAATGCTACGTATGTCCACTGATCCTTACTAGCATACCAAAAAACGACATTTGATTGGTAAAACTACAAATTATTTATTCTAAAATACTATATATATATTCTTTATTGTATTAAAAATTTACACATACAGTTGAACTTAAAACTAGGATACAACAGGCGAGCTTATCTCTATAAGAGATCTCTTCCAGCCAACCTAGTGGGGATGAAAGAAGGGAAAAACACGGGAACAGATACAATAACTAAAATTATAAAATCTGATAAATTATAGTAATACTAATACATATATAACAATAATAGAAAAAACTAATACATAACAAAATAATATATAAGATATATACGTATATTATGACAGATAAAATATATATATAAATATATATATATGAATATAATACATATTATTAACATCACAGAGAGGTCATAAAATGCTCTTTGAGTCTCTTTTTAAAAGTGAAAACTGAAGGACTGTCTTGAAGTGATTTAGGAAGTTTATTCCATAGTTGGATAGCCCGGACAGTAAAAGAATGGAAGAAAAACTTTGTGTTTGAACCAGGACACTCAAGCACCTTTGTGATACAAGCGCGCCTGGACCGGGAATCAGGAGGTAAGAAACGGAATCGGGAACGGAGATATTCAGGAGAAGTAGGGTCATTAAGGATCTTGTAAAGGACGGTGAGGATGTGCACATCGCGGCGAAGTCGGATAGGGAGCAATTTTAGTTGAGCGCGAAACTCAGAGATGTGGTCGAATTTGCGAAGGCCAAAAATGAATCGAATAGCAAGGTTTTGTAAGCGCTCAAGTTTATTAAGAAGCTCCTCAGTGGCATCTAGATAACATACATCGGCATAATCGAGAATGGGGAGGAGAAGTGCTTGTGCAAGCATGATTTTAGTGTTAAAAGGAAGGAAATTCTGGAGTCGTTTGAGAGAGTGGAATGAATAGTGCATACGCTTGCTAACCTCATTTACCTGTGCCGACCATGACAAGTCACAGTCTAAAATCAACCCTAGATTTTTGGCTTTGTTAGTATACGGAATGCATACACTATTATAAAAAATATTAGGTATATCAGCATCATTAATCCCACTTCTGAGCCTGCTGCTACCAACAATCATAGCCTGTGACTTAGTAGGATTCACAAGCAGACCAAAACTCCTAGCCCATTCCTGCACAGCAGCAAGATCAATATTGACAGCAGCAACTGCCTCAGTGACGTCAGGTAAGGAGAAATGTCTGTAAATTTGTAAATCATCTGCATACAGATGGTAGGGAGAAGAAATGACTTTTGAAATGTTATTAATAAAAATAGAGAATAGAAGAGGAGAAAGAACGCCGCCTTGTGGAACACCAGCCGATAAGTTTGACCAGTCCGATGATGCATCGTCTGTCTTCACACACTGCTGGCGCCCATGGAGATAAGAATGAAACCAACCAATTACAGCAGGAGCAACGTTAAGAGAACGGAGGGAACCAAGAAGGATATCAAAATCAACAGAGTTAAATGCGTTGCTGAAGTCTAATAGAACGACAACTGTAAGTTTGGTATTATCCATAGCGTGACGGATATCATCAGTAACGTTCAGCAACGCACTAACTGTGCCGTGCGAGGGGCGAAAACCGGATTGGAAGGGGCATAGGAGATGATTGGAAGTGAGGAAGGAATATAGTTGATGGTGGACCACACTTTCAAGAACTTTTGAAAGTACGGGAAGGATAGAGATAGGACGGTACTGAGAGAGAGATGTTGGATTGGAGGTTTTAGGCAGTGGGATAACAAAAGCTTTCTTCCAAGCTGTAGGGAAGACATTTGCCGTCAGTGAAAAATTTACAATGTGAGTGATAACTGGCAGAATATCAACCAATATGGGAATAAGCATATAAAGACTTAACTCATCACTTCCCACTGCCTTTGTGGAAATGGAGAGGATGATTTTCTTAACGCTGTCCTCAGTGACTGGTTGAAATGAAAAAGATAAACAGTCAGGCAGGTCAAGGTTAGAAAGATAAGAAAGAGATAAAGCTTTGGTAGAATTATCAAGTTTTACAGGGGGAGTAGAGAAGTGAGTGTTAAGAGCGTTTAAATCCATGGTACCTAAAGGGGTATCCATAGCCTTGCCAATGCCTAGTGACTTCAAAAATTTCCAGGTTAAAGCCTGTGAGAGATTTTCTAAGGAAGAGTGAATGTAGCGACGCTTTGCATCCCTACACATTCTGTTGCAGATGTTTCGAAGTTTTTTATAATTAGCTAAATTTAAATCGGTAGGTTCCTTTTTAAATCTAGCTTTAGCTCTATCCCTTTTCGCCATGGTTCTTTTTATAACCGGTGTCAACCAGGGAGCTGGAATATGTTTAATACGAACACATCTGACTGGTGCATGTGTGTCGAATAGTCTAGTTAAAATAACTGTAAAAGCAGCCACCTTGGCGTCAATACAGTTGGCAGATATAACTGGGGACCAGTCAATGTTCACTACATCATCTCTCAAACGAACCATATCCATGTTGCGAAAATTACGCTGAAAAGTTACTTTAGTTTTAACCTTAGGGGGACGTACTTTATACGTAAGAAATAATAGGTCATGATTAGAAAAAGGAGCCGACATTTGCCCGTGAGAAATTACCAATTTAGGTTTAGAAACAATTATGACGTCAATTAAAGATGGCCTACGATTTGGTACATGGTGTGTCGTAGAAAGCGGCAAAAATTCAAGATTTAGGGACGATGTAAGTGATAACAGTTTCCCGGATCTGGCCATGGATGAGGCATCGTCCTTTACTAAACATGTATTTAGGTCACCCATAATAATGATATGTTCGTAAAGACTGCTAAAATTTTCAAGAGTGGACTCAAAAGAAGAAAAGTAGTTGATTTGATCACTGGGACAGTAAACCACTCCAAGTAAAATTTTGGTATGGTTCACAGTAACTTCTAGGAATAAATGTTCGAGTGAAAAAGAATATTGTGAAGGGGAAGAGCTAATCAATGTGGCCGGGATATCACCGCGAAGGTAGATGCCTACCCCGCCGGCACCCGCGCCCACACGATCATTGCGGAATAGCCGATAACCAGGCAGAGAACAAGATGTGGAAGGGAGAGAAGGCTTCAGCCATGTCTCAGAAACTAATATTCCATCGACTATGCCGACACTAAAAGATGCCAGAAGATCGTTATAATGAGCAGATAAGCTCTGTGCGTTGATGTGCACCAGGGAGAGGAATGAAGAACTATTGTGAAAAACCGAAGCAAGCTTATCTTGCAACGGTTCAGAGTCTGAAAGAGAAGAGCAATCACTATCACTGAGAGCACTTAAATAATCATCAGAAGATGAGCAAGACAAATAATCATTGTTTATCATATATAAATAAATATTATAATATATATATAAAAATAATAAATTTTAAAACAAAAAATAAAATAAACAATCAACTTATTTCAACCACACAAGCTGACTAAAAGAGACTAATCATAATGTCCTGAGTAACAGATGCTACCCCGCTATTCAAGCTAAGGCTTAAATAACAAAGCAACATCCGCAACCCAAGCCAAGCACAAACAACTTAATTAACAAAAATAAAATAAAAAGAAACATTCAGAATTGCAAAAACCAAGAACGCGGCAGTATGACTCTTCACTATGGCAAAAAGCAATAAATATAAAAAAGAAAAAAAAAATGTAAAATTTTTAAACGAAACAACAAGCTGTCAGTGTCAAATTAATCTGTCAACTGCGATCTGTCAAATCAAAATATTTTGAGAGGTTAAATCACATACCCAAAAATAGAACATACCTTGCAATAAAAAAAGCTATTGAACAAAATAAGGAGCACTAATCGCTTGCTATAGAATGTATAGAATGATAAACACCGAGCACCGCAATTTAAACAAAGGCGTACATAGAAAAACTGCTTCCACCGACTATGAAACATCAACACGGTGTGGATGCAAAGTAATCAGCTGCTGGAGCTCGAACATGGTTACCACCTTTTTCCTGCTTCCATCCGCCAAGAGCACGACGATGACACCCTCTGATGACCAGGAGTATTTCTTCCCAAAATGTTTCCTGGCCGCAGCAAAAACAGTCTGGCGTGGCTTGGTCAGAAACTCTGACACTGAAACTACAGATCCCTTGAATGCAGTTTTGGCATTCCATACAGCTGCCCGGTGCTTCATCGAAGAGAAACGCACTAATATTGGCCGAGTCTTGTCCTTCTTCATACCCAGACGGTGGCAGACCTCTATTGCATCAGCATTGAAAGAAGACAGCTTCATTGAGCCCTGAATTAAGCTACACACCTTCTTAGGCAGATCTTCTGTATGCTCTTCAGAAACCCCATGAAGGAGAAGCACTTTACGGCGAGAATGGGTCTCAACTTTATCTAAGCCATTTACAATGAGCTCCACCTGAGACTTTAACATTGCCAGCGCTTTCCACACTAGGGACTTGAAGTTCAAGTAGTCCGCAGACAGCACCTTCACTGTGGGAGTAGCACTAGAAGCAGACGCCTGTTGCTGTTGCTTCTCAAACTCCGACATTCTGGTGTCCATCCACTTAGTGAGCTCTTCAATGCTCTTGGAGATTTGTGCAGTGTTGTCCATCTTGATGTAAATATTATGAATAGAAATTTTATGTTGCTTATTATTGATTTAGAGAGTAGACAGTCAACCCGTGTAATTGGTAAGTTTTTAACACATAAAAACTATGTAATTATATTTATTTTAATTAAAATTTAGGGAGAGCCAAATTTAGTTGTTTACTTTTTCCTGTCTACCCGCAAAAAAAAAAAAAACTACGCATTCAACAAAGATAGATGCATAATACCAATGACATACGTAACACTTCCAATACACCACAACATTCCAACCCGATCAATTCTGCTAACCATTTCGTCACATCAATATAATGCAAAATACCAAAAGAATAAAAAATCGCCTATAACAAGAAGCACTTATATTCGCGCCCTCCACAATAGATCAATACCCAATAATCTTATAATAGGGCAAAGGGATAAAGACGGTGAAGTTCTTTCAACAGACAAAAACGTATTGAAAGCAATCGAAGGGTGAAACATCTTTTAGGATTAGATAGAAGCGGATTTGGCATGACAGCTGCTTAGATAAAACAATTGGAATGTACTTGGAGATTTGTAAAAATGAACCGCAATACGTGAGTGTAAGGGACAGCGTCCCGCAAACTGATAGGGGTTGCTCAGTCAACGAAACTGAACAACTTGCACTAGAAAAAATTATTTTAGGAGATGACAATAAAAAATGACCTGCCCATACAAAATTACCACCTCGGTCAAACTATTTTTATGGAAAAACATATTTTTTAAACCTCCTGGAAAGAAAACTTGCTGATAGTTAATCAGTTTCGTTGACTGTGCAACCACTATCAGTTTGCGGGACGCTGTGCCTTACACCCCGTAGGGATATACATCAACACAATTTAATGAACGCTTTTTATACTTAATAACGCCTTCAAAATTATGCTTTGGTGCAATAAAGCATTGTGCTATACCGTTTATGATCTTCTTTTGTAGAAGCACAAAATTTTACAGTTTTGCGTAGTAACTCAAATCTCCGTTCACCTTCTATATTTTGTAAATCTTTGAATCAAATACTCAAATGCTATCATCTTTGACTAACCGTACTTAACAATTTCTTATTTTCACGGTTAAAAAATTTACATTATCAACTTTGTACAAAAACATTATCAACATTGTATAAAATTTAATAGTTTCCTCAAAGTATGAAGAGTCTTTAATTACTACCGTTACAACTGTTGTTGCTGACACCTGATAAAAAAGCTGCCGGAAATCTGACAAACTTTTCCATTCATCGATTCCAACAAAAACTTAGGAAAACCATCGATGTTTAAGCAAGTCAATCACCGAGAAAACGGCGTTTACTGGCCGCCACAAAAACTAGAATAAACTGTTTTAATAAAATCTTCGATCTATTGATCTGTATAGATCATTATCGACCGCGCACGCGTCAATGTCAACCGATAAAAAGTCAATGCGAGTTATGATTTTATCCAACATTGTTGCCCTTTTGTTGTTGAAATATAATATTTTATGCCAAAGGGTTGTTGCGTGTGTCGTACTTGCGCCATTTTCTGAAACGTTATTGTTGTTGTATTCATAACGCCCCACTTTGATTGGAAATTGAGCGTCAATAGCCAAATTGGAGCAGAATCGCGAATTTGGGTCAATTGACTCTTTTATTATTGTAATTATTCGTTTTGTATCTTCCAATGAGTGAAAAGAATAATTATTGTACTGCTGCTTTCTATGATTTTATTCAAACATTGCTTAAACATTATTTATTTGAAATCAGTTTGTTCTATAGTTGAATATTTAGACAAATAAAATCCTCAACTAAATCTATTCCCATTAAACAATTGTATATTTTCAATTACACAAAAAAAAACTTAAAAATAACCACCTTTACAAGTACACAATAATTTCACAACCGTTACAAATAAATAAAATCACAGACAAGAGACAACCGTTAACGGCCAAAGCTTGAAACAAAATACCCTCAGCAAAAGACAAGACGATCATAAGGCAAAGAAGAATAAAAAAAATCCCAGCTACAATAAAATCCTAATTAATGCGGACATCCTCATCCCCTTATTCTCACGTTTTTTTTAATTACGACCCAACAGATGCTTTGTTCAATAATCAAAATCCATACAAAAAAAGCGCTTCTAAATATTCATCAAACAAAAAGCTCACGATGACTGGCGCATCAGAACCTGAATTAGATAATAAAAGAAATATCTTGTGGGGACAAAGTTCTTGTTCCAAACAACTTTAATTATTCCAAAGAAGAAAAAGTCTCACACGGAGTAAAAGCACAACTAATGATACTAACAATACACCGTACAAAGGTAAAAAAAACCTGACCCCCAAAGAATATATGAATGAAATAAAAAATTCTGCTATCCTTAAAATAAAGCTCTGAGTAAACACACGTACTTGAGGAAGACAGTCTTGGACTTTAATATGCAAAGTAGATATGCAAAAATTTATACCAAAAAAGGGTGACCGAAACTGGCTATGCAAATCTCCGTGCGAAGCTCAAAGTAAAAAACAAATAGTTGAAAAAACCGCTTGTATGGGAGAGTGATAAACATAAAAACAATTTTTGCATTGTCTAGTTTCACCGGGCTTTCTTGTGCATATTAAGTAGTAGCGGGCCCAGTATCGTCCCTTGTGGTACACCTTTCTCACAAGTTCAGTATGCAGATCAGGAGTTCTACTTAATCTTTTATTTTAATGGCATCGTATTGTGTTAAATCTATTCAGATTTTGTGGGGTGAGTAGGGAAGAAAAAAGATAAGAAAAAATTAATGATTGGTCGTATGCAAATTGCTTCAGTCTTAAAACTGTGGGAATCTTCCGGAGATAAATCGAGATTTTCTGGGGTGATGGTAAATGAAAGAAAGACGTTAAACTTTTTTTTGTTCAGTATGAACGCAGTACACAACTTTTAAAATAAAGAATCAAGCTAATTTTGTAATCATTTAATGTTTAAAAAAATATTGACCTTAAATTGATATTTCTAATTATTTATTTAGTGCATTTACGGGTAGATATAAGTTATCAGTGATTTTGTGTTTCATAAAGATTGTATTGTTTGTTTCAGGTACGTTGTTAATATAGGTGGTTATCTATTCTCTATCTCTACCCACTACACTAGTAAGTATTATTTTAACTAAAATCTCTGTATGACTTTAATAAAAATTAAACTTGCAGTTATTTCTTTCATATTTTTAATCGCCGTTCAAAAAAACTCAAAAGTTTTGCTACTTTATAAGAAAGTAATTTAAATATTAATTTCCCCTTTAAGTTAGTCTACACTTGTCGTAGCTGTACTACGAAGATCTACAATCGAACTGAGTAGCGACATCTATGTTGACTACTCGGAACTATTCGTAGTTCAAGCGGTCTTCGCTAGGTGGCACTAGCATTAACATTTCGATGATTTATGGATCGATGAAGCTTTGCAAAGTTGTTTAAAATTTATAGAGTCGTTTTGCACTTTTTGTTAGTATTGAAACATTTTTGATAGACAGGTATTTAATGTGTTCATCACTTTATTTAATTCGTTATTTGCCGTATCCGGGGAAAAGAAATAATTAATAATTCTCCTCATCATTACTATTTTCTTATCTTATTAAGCCTGAATCCCACTGCTAGGCAAAGGCCTCCCTTTTCTCCCTCCATTACGAACGAATTTATATAATTAAGTATTCCTATGATTTCTGAAGAAGGTGTCCGTGATGAATAACTAAACCTTTTACATGCTAAATTCAAAACTACCTTCCTACATTAAAATTATTACGTGTTATCACTCATAATATAAATACATACGGAAAGAACAATAACGGCTACCATAAAATAACAATGAGTCTAAATGCACATGTCAAAAAATCTTTTATGGCACTTTTATTAGCTATCAACGCTACAAAAAGGCTTCTTACAGACTCAAGCGCATCACGCACACATAGGGTGACGCACACACACAAAGATAACACACCCACACACACGTGACTTGATGAAGAATAACTATACGCCATGTGGTAGTTCGACGTGAAGTATTTTGACGAATTCCGAATAGATGTTTGGATGCATGACTTCAGTAGGCCTATAAGTTTTTTGACAGATAATATTACATCATCGTAGTAAATTTAAGACCTTTGCTTTTGTCGGTGGAGTAATCGCCAACTTTCTCTGGATTCTACCTTCTCCTTAACCTCCCCTATACGACTGGACTTCAATCTTTTCTTTGATTTGGTCCATATAGGTTTTTCTAAGTCTGCCTCTTCCTCTTGTCCCTTCATTCTTTCCTTATAATATAGTGTTCAGTAGTAAATCTTGTCTTAACAAGCGTCCTAGCATTTTTCTTCTTCTGTTCTCGGTGACTTTCAATATATTCCTCTTTTCTTTAACTAAATTTAACACTTCTTCGTTGTTTTTTTCTCCGATCAGCTTATTCATTTTCATCCTACGCCAACACTACATCAATATTACGTAACTGGTAATTTATGTTTGTACTATGTTTCCAGGCACTCGCGAATAACAATAAAATATTTTATTTACCTCACTTGATGCTGAAAGTAAAATCGATGAATGTAAATATTACTTACATAGATAGATGAACCGTTAATATTACAATACAACTATACTGAGACAACCAAAAATTTAATTAGCAAAGCAAATAGTTACATCACTATTAAATATGTAAACCAATTCATTAGAGTCATCATTCTCTCTCTCTCTCTCCTTGGCAATTATTATTCCCATCTGATGGTGGGTCTGCCTTCTACGTTTTCTCTTTCGACTTCGCTCTATTTGACGTGTCTAACTCCGTAACTCCGCAGGAACCAATATATTTTCGGACCACATCTAGCCATCTGGTAATCATGATTGATTCCAAAACTATAAATTCCAAACTTACTTAAGTAGGTAATGAAAATTCGTATAAAAATAACAATTTGTTGAAATAAGAAGAATAACTGAAGCGCTCTACATGTCGGCGCCACGCCATGACGCTCATGCGCACTGTTGCCGCGGGGCAGGAAGGCGGGGAGGGGAGGGGGGACCAAACCTGATTTTCGGTCTATTCTGACCTTGTGGCGGACACGTATTACATCATCATGTTTTATAACGCCTTATTTCATACTTATAGCTTAAGCAATTACGACTTTACACCTTTATAAGACAGTTGGTTTTATAATGACTTTTGTATGAGTGATATAGGTCGTTTGGTTTCATTAAGGTGTTGTCTGACGCATATTCGTCGCGAAGTATAGCTACCTACTCAGGTTTTTCCGGATAAGCCTTTCCGCGTTCATTTTAGCACCCAAATATTGTAATAGATTTTCGTTTAATTGTTTTTTTTTTTCTTTTATTATAAGAGGACTTTGACCTCTCAAGTTGTCATCAGTGAACTCATGAATTGTGACGGCATAGTCAGTTTAGTGATCAATATTACCTTGTTTTCAGAGTTCCCAAGTAGTCAAATGTCCTTTGTAAACATGCAATACACTAAGGGCCGTATTTATAATCAGCTCTCATGAGTGACAGCGAGTTTGAGTTCGTATCAGAAACGTCATTTCAGTACAATGTGACCTGCCAAATCCATACTTAATATTGCTCTCAATCTTTCGCTTTATAAATACGAGCCTAAGGGCCGTATTTATAATCAGCTCTCATGAGTGGAACGAGTTTGAGTTCGTATCAGAAATGTCATTTCATTACAAACTGGCCTGTCAAATCAATACTCAATATTGCTCTCAATCTTGAGATTGCTTTATAAATACGAGCCTTAAACTGAAACCCCCGAATCCCTCTATATTAATTGCTCTTACAGCATGCCCAAGAAGAGAAGCGAGATTCTGAACTCACAGTCAAACTGTATGTACAGTTTTGTGGGGCTATGTTTAGCAATTAAGTTGTATCCTGTATTTTATAAATAACAAACATAAATACATATTCACGTCTTTATCCCTAATGGGGTAGGCAGAGCGTAAACGACCTAAAAATAGGTCGTACCGCCACGTCTGACAAAGTTTTGAAGGTTATTTAAGATAGATTTTAGGTATATTGCTGTAGTGACAGGTTGTCAGCCCAACGCCTATATTGCAATATACAGAAACCCTAGGATCCCTTAGCTGGTTTTAACAGCATGCCCGGGAAGAAATGCAGCTGGTACATTCTATGTTTTTCTCTCGCTCCCAGTCCAGCATGAAATAATAAAATCATATACTACCATGTCAAATTTCTTGTTATTTTTGACTAGACGATTTTTTGAGTAAACGCCATTTTGCGTTAAATAGCGCAGGTTTTTGTCAATGTTTATGGTTTTTGTGTTCAAGTTTGTCTGGTGACGCGTTTTTTTATGTTTGCATTATGCTAATAAGGTAATAAGGTTGATAATTTTTGCTACAAAGTTAGTCATTATGACGTGCTTTAGTCAGAAGTGCATTCCGAAGCTAGCTTTCTTATGTAAAGGAAATGTGGATTTGGATCTTCAATAATAGTAAAATACTTCAAGAATCAAGAAAATATCGACATAAAGTCATGTGATTTAACCTTATCTATGTTTACTTCCATGCTGGACTGGAAGTGAAAGAAAAACATAGAATGTGCCAGCGGCATCCACCCGGGCATGCTGTAAAAACCAGCTAAGGGATTAAGAGTTTCAGTGTATTGCAATTTAGGCGATTATGGCCTGACAACCCGTTACTATAGCAACATACATAATCATCTGTAATAGGCCTCAAAACATCAGGCGTGGCGGAACGACCTATGTTTAGGGTAGTTTTTGCTCTGCCTACCCCATTAGGGATAAAGGCGTTATCACTACATAGTATAAAACAAAGTCGCTCTATCTGTCCCTTAACTTTAAAACTACGCAACGGATTTCGATGAGGTTTCTTTTAATGGATAGAGTGATTCAAGAGGAAGGTTTATATGTATAATACATGCATAATATAGAAAAGAAACACTGATAATTTCCGTGCGAAGCCGGGGCGGGTCGCCAGTTTTATATATGTATGTATGTTATCTATGTTGATAATTATAGTGTAATATATTATATATTCATCTCATCTATAAGTAATTTTTTTTAAATAATTAACCGTAACTTTTAAATAGTATTTTTAAACATGCTAGACTTCCAAATTAATACCTAAAGATAACTTGTTTAATATTAACATCTAGGTACGTACATTAATTAATCTTTATAATATTTTACCAGGAAAGATACCGATCTTTTAATACAACGAATATAATAACGTTTCAAGCTTAATATTATGCTAATAATTTAAATTACATTTTAATCATCATGTAACATGTTTTTCTAGCTCTTTTTAGCGTCGTTTTAATAGATTTATTGCAATCTAATGAATTATGGGGCGAATTTAGTAGTGCAAAGATCACATTTAGTTTTGTACGAATACGGGGTGTAAGGGACAGCGTCCCAAAAACTGATAGGGGTTGCTCAGTCAACGACACAGAATAACTTCCACCAGGAAATTATTTCAGGAAGTGAAAAACAGGCTTTTGCATACAAATTGACTGATTTTTATTTTCACTTCCTGAAATAAATTCTTGGTGCAAGTTGTTCAGTATCGTTGACTGAGCAACCCCTATCAGTTTGAGGGACGCTATCTCTTACACCCGGTCATCATCTCCCTAGCCTTATCCCGTATCTGATGGGGTCGGCTACATAATCTAGGTGATTGAACGAGGGTACTGGTTTTTATACAGAGCGACTGCCATCTGACCTCCGCAACCCAGAAGGGAAACCAGACCCAATCCTAGATTAGGTCAGAGTTTTCAAGCTGCCAATGCTTAGCATTGGCCTCTGATATGGCTTAATGACTAATATCTACGGTGTTAAATGATTTTAACCGAGACCAACGGCTTAACGTGCCTTCCGAAGCACGGAATATCTCTTACACCCGGTACACATTGGTAAATACCTAAATTAATCATTACAAGTTACGTATGCTATATCTTTACTAATATTATAAAGAGGAAAGATTTGTATTTTTGCGTGTGTGTATTTATTTAATTTATTTAAGGACAATCAACAAGGACACACACTCATACAATTCGTGATAACAAAACCAAACTTAAATAATATGCTTAGTGGAATATGTTGGTAACAAATAAACTCAAAAACTACTTAACCGATTTCAAAAAATCTTTCACCATTAGAAAGCTATGTTCACCTTGTCCTACATTTTGCCACGGTATAATATCTGATTCCCACGGGAAATCTCATTTAGTACCCCGCGGGTAAAAGGGCGCCCCAAAAAGCTAGTTTTAGTTAATCATTACTAGTAAAGGTATTACCAGTTTTTTTACTAAGATATGTTTTCTACTTCTGACATTGACAAAAAAATTAATACATACATACATATATATAATCACGCCTTTATCCCTGATGGGGTAGGCAGAGCGTAAACGACCTAACAAAGGTCGTTACGCTACGTCTGACAAATTTGGAGGGTTATTTAAGATAGATTTGTAGGTATATTGCTTTAGTGACAGGTTGTCAGCCCATCGCCCAAATTACAATATACTGAAACCCTCGGATCCCTTAGGTGGTTTTTACAGCATGCCCGGGAGGAGTTGCAGCTGGCACATTCTATGTTTTTCTCTCGCTCCCAGGCCAGCATGGAAGTATAATAACGAAAACCATAGAATGTGCCAGCTGCATTTTCTCGACATGCTGTAAAAACCAGCTAAGGGATCCGAGGGTTTCAGTATATTGTAATTTAGGCGATGGGCTGGCAACCTGTCACTACAGCAATATACCGACAAATCTATCTTAAGTTTTGTTTTTAGTGAACTTCTTTGACTGATGAAGGCGCCACTTAGCCCAGGGGAGCCCCTTAAGTTTTTTTTTTTTTAAACATTCTTCGATAATTTCTACCAACAAAAAAAACGTTTCTCTCTATAAATTCGTTACTAAGCACCACCTAAGTGACTTCACGCTCTATTCGGTAGGTGCTAACCTTGAGGAGTGCTCGTTTGGTGTTCACTTCCTAGTTTAGACAATCCAAGTTACCTACAGTACGGGGCCGTTATCATTGCACGTCGAGCCTTGGAAAGAGACAGTAATGTTTGGTTTGCAAGTCTACAGAGACACAGGCAATAGAGATAACGCTCTACAAAGTCTATTTTACCTGATGTGCAATAATTATGGCCCTTTACAAATATTATTACATATCTATCACACCCATAAAACTGCTGGCAAACGTTACTTATCTGTTACAAAGGTGGATTAGATCGTCATCTCCCTAACCTTATCCCGTATCTCACGGGGTCGGCTACTTAATCAGGGGATTGAACGAGGGTACTGGTTTTTACACAGCGCGACTGCCATCTGACCTCCGCAACCCAAAAGAGAAACGGTGGGATTCGAACCACGACGTCCCGCTTATTAGGCAGCGGCCCTATCCACTACACCATCGGACTCGACATCGGGCAAACAGTGGATTAGATGTGCAATATTAACAGCCCCGTACTGTACCTACCAGAAGTTACGCCCCTTGAACTTCGCTTTGCTTTGGGAGTTGAGAATGATTGTAATTACTGCTATTGAATTAACCAGAAGTACTGAGAGCCATGGGAATCTAAGAATAGGAATTGAATTAAATGTATCTTTATAATAATTTAATTAATCCTTTTGTACTATAAATTCTATATTGGGCGTCACTTACTGCGCGTAAGGTTGCGCTCAACATACATACATATGATCACGCATTTATCCATAATGGGGTAGGCAGAGCGAAAACGAACTAAACAAAGATCTTTCCGCCACGTCTGACAAAGTTTTGAGGGTTGTTTAAGATAGATTTGTAGGTATATTGCTGTAGTGACAAGTTGTCTGCCTATCGCCAAAATTGCAATGCACTGAAGCCCTCGGATCCCTTAGCTGGTTTTTACAGCATGCTAGGGAGGAAATGCAGCTGACAAATTCTATGTTTTTCTCTCGCTCCCAGTCCAGCATGCAAGAAGTAATATAAATCTTATTATGTACCTCCTGTACCAAACCAAATACTTTTCTTTCACGGCCTACTGTTTGTATGACTGTATTTTTATATGAAAAGTTAAAATTGTCAGGCCCGTATTCATAATCAGCTCTCAAGATTGTCAACGGGTTCAAGTTAGTATCAGAAATGTCAAACTTAATGTTGCTCTCAATCTTGAGATCACTTTATAAATAAGAGCCTCAGAATATTTAGAAATACACACTCAATAAAACTTGATCACTCTATTAGCCTTAATTATTATGCAATGAAACTTTATATAAATCTAACCAGTTTCATCTTAGATCTTTTCGCTTGGGATCTAGAACTAATAAAATTATTAATTTATTTATTTTATTTAACAATTTATTGTACAAAATAAAGAACATGAAAAGAAAAAAGACACAACTAGCACTGCTTATCTCTATAAAGAAATTTCTTACAGCAGACCTATTTAATTATAATTATCATTTGACTATTAATCTTACTGCCAAACTACTAAAATTAAACACGTTTCTAGAAAATATGACGTCAAGTAGATACACTGATGATGCGTAGAGTGAAATTTTAAAATTCAAATCAGGTTTTTTTTTTCTAATTAAGCTTGATGGTGTAGTGGATAGGGCCGCTGCCTCCTGAGCGAGAAGTCGTGGTTCGAATCCCACCCCGTACAAATGTGTTTTTCGGTTTTCGAATTTCATATTATGTTCCTTTCATATGTTCATGTTTCTTCCATGCTGGCCTGGGAGCAAGAAAAAAACATAGAACATGTCAGCTGCATGTCCTCCCGGGCATGCTGTAAAAACCAGCTAAGGGATCCGAGGGTTTCAGTATATTTGTAATTTAGGCAATGGGCTGATAGCCTGTCACTACAGCAATATACCTACAAATCTATCTTAAATAACCCTCAAAACTTTGTCAGACGTGACGGAACGACGGAACGACCTTTGTTTAGGTCTTTTACGCCCTGCCTACCCCATTAGGGATAAAGGCGTGATTATATGTATGTATGAATTTCATATGTACGTTTATTCGGCGCTTTCCGTGTTTTGGAAGGTTCTTTAAGCCGTTGGTCCCGGTTAATATCGTTGATATTAGTAGTCAAGCCATGTCAAAAGCCAGTGCTAAGCCCCCTATGCAAAAAAAGAACAACCAGTATTCAGGAAAATTAGGTTTCCAAATAGTGAAATACGACCTTGGAATGTTCATGTAAAAATTCGGCAAGGAGGCCAAGCCTTCTACATTTTCATGAGTTCAGGAGAATTTGGGAATAATCTGTATGACAACAACAAGAACAGGTAAAAACAGTTCAAAGTAGTTTCCAGCCAATAAAAAAACACAACCATTATACATTAAAGCAAAATAATTTAAAAACTATGCCTCGTATTTATAAAGCGATCTCAAGATTGAGACTTATATTAAGATGGTATGCTATTTTCTACAGAAATTACATTTCCGATACAAACTCAAACTGTAAGTCTCAAGTGCTGTTTATTAATACGGGCCTATGCTTATTACAAATTTTATATCCAAAACATGACTTAACTTTAAAATGGCGGAGGTACATATTTCACACAGTAAAGTTTACAATATAATGAATTCCGTGAATGATTGGGCTCGATTCTAGATACCACGGCGGATAAAAATGACAGATAACGCATAAAACCACCGACTTTAATTCAAAAACCGGAAAATATAGATCTCCTGTCCTTTTCCAATATTTTTAGTCTGAAAGTGACATTTTTTTTTTTAGTTTTAGCCGGTAAATCTAGAATCAAGCCCATTTTGAAATTGAAATCTAAATTACATAACGCGGAATTCCCAACACAAATAATATGAAGATTTCAAAGAGTACGCGACAAAAAACGACTTCTAAATTACGCTTTTTACCACTCGTTATAAACGAAAAAACAAATCAAAAAACAACTTTCGTTATCACATATTCAACAGAGACATTAAAAAAACAAGCGATTCATTTTAATACATTGTGTTTAACAAGCTAAACAAATCCGCCATATTTTTTGTTTTGTTTATAAAAAACTGACTTTTTATTACGAAACCGTGTAGACAGTTTTTGTAAAACAGTTTTTATACACAAATAATTGGGTCACTGTGTTTCTTGTCCTTAAAAGTTTAACTGGTTTTTAGTTTTGGGCCAATTTTTATTTAAATTTGGTAAACTGAGTCATTGTAAGTAAACGATTGTAATATATTAAAGTTAACCGTTAATATATACAACAAAAACTACATGTAGGGTTTTTTAATTGTTTGTTTACATTTTTTATATTCACTCCTTCGGAATTTGGATTTAACTGTGACATCTTTACCGATATATTTATTTATGTCATATTTTTCTAAAATCAAATATTTATGGTTATCATATCGGGTGTAAGGGACAGCATCCCGCAAACTGATAGAGGTTGCTCAGTCTACGAAACTAAACAACTACCAGCAGTTTTTTTTCTGGAATTGAAAAACATTATTGGCTTTTTCATACAAATTCCCTGATCCAGTCGTTCATTTTGTATCAGGAGGAAATTTTTGACACTATGATAATGATGAGTTAAAACCACTAGTTTTTATAGAGTTTCCTAAATTCTGATCATTTCGAGTTTTGAAATGTCTCTCTTGGAGACATCTCTTGTCTAGGATCCCAGTACGCCCCAGACGCAGCTCGCTCTGTTCGCAGACGACACTGCGATCTATACCTCCTGTCGCAGACCCCAATTACTTGGCAGATACCTCCAGCGCGCCCTAGACTCCGTCGGGAGCTGGTTCCGCAAATGGAGGTTCGAAGTCAATCCCGAGAAGAGCACCGCCGTGCACTTTACTCGTGCCAGATTACGTCGTACCCTCCCAGCTGTAAAGCTGTACGGTCGACCCATCCCATGGTCCAAAGACGCCAAGTACTTGGGGGTTACTCTTGACTCCCAGCTTAACTTTGCGAAGCACATCAGGAGAGTCCGAAACCGCGCCAAATTTGTCATAGGCCGGCTCACCCCAATCATACGCAAACGCAGTAAACTCTCCCTTAGAAATAAGGTGAGGCTTTACACTACATGCGTTCGACCCATAATGACCTACGCCAGTGTGGCCTTCAGCCACACCTACCCCACTTATCTGAACACCCTCCAGGTAGTTCAAAACAGCTTCTTGCGGAGGGCAACCGGGGCCCCCTGGTACCTCCGCAATTCTGACATTCACATCGATCTCGATGTTCCGTCTCTCAAAGAGTTCATGAAGCAAGCGGCCATACGCCTCTTCGACAAAGCCCCTCACCACCCTAACCCTCTTGTAGTTAGCGCCTCTAACTACGTTCCCCAACCTGCGACTCGTTACAAACGAAGGCCTAGGCATGTCCTTACCGACGGCGATGACCAAATTACCCTTGCGATTAATGCTGCCAATATTAGTCGAGCCACACTCTGCACAAGCTCTTCCAGCGACCGCGCACCCCGCCGGCGGGGTCGCGGAGGTCCCTCCTTTGCTCCCCACTTTGGGGTTTACCGGCACGTACCGGGCAGATTCTCTCCGATAAGGAGTCCCCAGGCAACGCCATAAGCCGAGGTTCGAGCCCTAGTGGGCGCCCTTAGGCAGTTGCCATTTCATTAAGGGTGTAGATTGCGTGTAGCAACTCCCCGCCTTAGCCCGGTGACGCATTATATACACTTTGTAGTATTTTGCAAACAGGTCCATTCAAAAAAAAAAAAAAAAAAATCTTGTCTAGGAAACTATTAGAGTCGTATGCATTCAGAAGCACATACGCAGGTAGTAAGTTCCAATATTTTTCTATAGTTTTAAAAGTGATGACCGGAAGCGGTTAGTTCGCACTCATCATCTACCTAGCCTTATTCCGTATCTCTCGGGGTAGGCTACCTAATCTAGGTGATTGAACGAGTGTACTGGTTTTCACATGGAGCGACTGCCATCTGACCTCCACAACCCAAAGGGAAACCAGACCCAATCCTAAATTACGTCACAGTTTTCAAGCCGCCAATGCTTAGCACTGGCCTCTGGCATGGCTTTACGACTAATATCTACGGTATTAAACGATATTAACCGAGACGAACGGCTGTACGTGCCTTACGAAGCATGGAAAAAGCGCCAAATAAGTGTACTTAAGAAATTTGAAAACCGATAAACACATTGGTACGAGGTGGGATTCGAACCACGACCTCCCGCTCAGGAGGCAGTGGCCCTATCCACTACACCATCGAGCTCTCTCCAGGTCTCTCGTCGTGTTGAATGGCAACTAGTCTAACTAAACTTGAATCACTCGATTATCCGAAATGACTGATTACTCGATTTACCTTCGTCAATTTAGTAGCCAATTACAGGCACATCTTTTCTGACACGTGAAAAATTAGAACTAAATCGGGTATATTAAGTTAATTCAATTGGGTGCCAAAGCTTAGGGGGTGTTTTAGTAAAAGAAGCACATAAAAAATATTTTAAATAATCCAACTCCAAAAATATCTAAAGTCAGTGTTTATTATGATTCCAAGAGCTGTGTCTGGCCGCACCGCTATAACCGAGCCCACGCGAGGCGCTATCACTGGTCGACAGCGACTCACGCGTCACGCGGGATTGGTTCTCTCCTTATCCCGCTTCACGCAGGATCGGTTATAGTGGTGCGGCCAGACGCAACTCTGGGAATCATTTGTTTTTTATAATTTTTCGAGTTTTTTTTAATATTATTTTTAGGCTCCTTTTACGTTCTGTAACACCCCCTAAGCTATGGCACGCAATTAAATTGACACCCTGTATATTTGACCTTTACTTCGTCCTGCCTGATGAAGTCATTTTCGCCGAATTTCCATCGAAAACAACCTAATGATTGCTATAAAAAGGTAAAGATAACTTCGAATTATATAAGAAGTTTTTGTCCGTGGGTAAATACCCAGTAACAAACTTCAAATAGATACATTAACGTTATTTACATCTACATTAACATATTTTAATTTGTAGTATACATACAAACATATAATCACGCCTGTATCCCAAATGGGTTAGGCAGCGCGTAAACGATCTAAACGAAGGTCGTCCCGCCACGTCTGGCAAAGTTTTGAGGGTTATTTAAGATAGATCTTGCTGTAAAGACAGGTTGTCAGCCCATCGCTTAAATTAAATATACTGAAACCCTCGGATCTCTAAGCTGATTTTTACAGCATGCCCGGCATCAAATGCAGCTAACACATTCTATGTTTTAGCATGGAAGCAACCTACAGATCCAGATCTCAAAACTCTGGTTAAACTATTTGTATACTTAACTTATGCTAAAGTCGTACTCAGGTATACCAAGTTTAGCCTAAGCAACAGCCTAGAAGTGTTAGTCTTATAAATAAGAATCTTTGTTTTTGTCGGCCAATCCAAGTGATTGACGCCCGCGCATTAGTCGTAATACGTGCTTCCAAGCTAGGTGCGCTGGGGTGACCATATTTTATGAGGATATTGGGATGCTGCTATTGAGATACTTCCATGCTGGACTGGGAGCGAGAGAAAAACAGAATGTGCCGGCTGCATTTCCTCCCGGACATGCTGTAAAATCCACTTAAGGGATTCGAGAGTTTTAGTATATTGCAATTTAGGCGATAGGCTGACAACCTGTCACCACAGCAATATACTTGCAAATCTATCTTAAACAACCCACAAAACTTCGTCAGACGTGGCGGAACGACCTTTGCTTAGGTCGTTTACGCTCTGCCTACCCCATTAGGGATAGAAGCGTGATTATATGTATGTATGCATATTGGGATAATTTGTTCTGTGAAAGTGCTATTGGTAATGAACATGAATATAGCTTCCAATCAAATTCGTTTCTATTTCTATTTTGTATCGGGCTGATGTTTCAAATTCTAAACGAAGATTTAATTTGCCTCTCATTTTGTCTCACTTCCGTAGGTCAGCCAGAAGAAATTTCTTAGTAGAAATAAGCTGTACCTGTTGTGTCGTTATTCCTTGTGTATTGTCTTTCTCATGTTACTTGTGTACAGTAAACAGTAAATAAATAAGATTTTGGTGCTTTCTCTTATTTTTCATGTGTTTTGAACTGCGAAATATTGACTTACATTCTGACAATGCTTCCAGAGGAAAGAAATAAACTATTGAGAAAATAGAGTCCTGCCCGAGATGAATTTATTATTTTCTTTCTTTCGTATTAAAAGAGATAAACTGTTTATTCCAAATTGGAATATTTTTCAATGCAACGAATGAGGTAGCTTTACATAAAAAAATAGAAAGAAAGCAAAATAGTTGTCACTTGGTAGCGCAGGTTGACGTCCCGTTTTTCAACACTTCTTAAGTCACTTTTTCGAGGTGATTTTGATCCACCGTTGACTCTATATCTGTCAATTCTAGTCTGAGCTCAAACATTAACATATATTCTTTATTGCGTACAAAAAAAAATTACAAGATATAAACAAATTTAAATTTAGTTCACAAAGGTGAGCTTATCTCTATAAAGAGATCTCTTCCAGCCAACCTGTAAAACTGAATATGAGATAACAATATATACGGGGACAAGACTGTACACGCTGTAGACTTTTACATATACATATAACCTAGAACCTACATAAACATACATATATATTACTTAAATAAACATCTATAATAAATAATAATACATACATATAATAAATACAAATACCTACGCATATAAATACTAATTTTGTTGCGATAGGAAGTGCTCTTTCACTCTTTTTTTGAAAGAGGATTTAGATGGACAGTCTTGAACTGTCTTTGGAAGCTTGTTCCAAAGTTGTGTAGCTCGAACAGAAAAGGATTTGGAAAAGAATTTGGTATTAGCACTAGGACACTCAAGTACTTTAGTGATACATGCGCGCCTAGGCCGGGGGGTCAGAGGGTAGGAAATTGAAACGGGAACGGAGATACTTAGGAGTGGACGGATCATGAAGGATTTTATAGAGGACAGCCAGGATGTGCACATCACGACGAAGGCGGATTGGGAGCCATTTTAACCGAGCACGAAATTCAGAAATACGGTCATATTTGCGAAGTCCGAAAATAAACCGAATGGCAAGATTTTGTAGGCGCTCAAGTTTATTAAGCAGCTCCTCTGTCACATCCAAGTAACACACATCGGCATAATCAAGAGTAGGAAGGAGAAGGGCTTGAGCAAGCATGATTTTAGTTTGGAATGGTAGGAAGGTCTGGAGCCGTTTAAAAGAATGAAAAGAATAGTGCATGCGCCTGCTCACCTCGCTAACCTGTGCTGACCAAGACAAATTGCAGTCAAATATAACTCCCAGATTCTTAGTTTTGTCTGTGTATGGGATACAAACTCCGTCATAATAATTTTTTTGGTTATCAGTGATCCCCTTAAGCTTACTTCTAAGTCTACTGCTACCTATTATCATAGTTTGTGACTTAGTGGGATTCACCAGTAAACCAAAATTTAACCCATATTTTGTAATAATAACTTTTACTTAGTAACTTGTTAGTATGTTACTAGTATAATATACGAAAAAGCTGTTCAGTTTCATGGAAAACTGAACGATTTGTCTCAGTAAATTTCTGCATAATTCGTTAAAAAGTTACTGAAAAAAGGTTGTTCAGTTTCATGAACAAAAGAATTGAGCAACTTGTCTTAATATTTTTTTGAGAAACAGATTTCAAAAAGTTGTTCAGTTTTATAAACAATTGAACTGAAC
This sequence comes from Scrobipalpa costella, assembly GCA_949820665.1. Taxonomy (NCBI): domain Eukaryota; kingdom Metazoa; phylum Arthropoda; class Insecta; order Lepidoptera; family Gelechiidae; genus Scrobipalpa; species Scrobipalpa costella. Next base: position 3,598,594 of record OX463320.1, on the reverse strand, counting down.
AACGAAAAAGTTACATATGATGTGTTTCAGTTTTATGAACAACTGAAATAAACTAAACAACTGTATTGGTAACTCCAACGCGGAAGTAGCATGGCCACCCTATCAACAGGTTTTTGGCTGAGCTCGCTCGGGGCTGACCTCTCGATCCTCTGAAGATAATTCCGAATAATACTCCTGAGCATCAAGTGTCTGTCATCATCGGGTCTCTGTACACGAGTACACCGAAGCGAATGAACGACCATTTTTGGCAATTTCAACAACGAATATTTAAAAAAAAACTTAAATATGCCAAATACGAAATAGGGTGGGGAGGGCCTAATCTAGTACCTATTGTCAGTTTTAAGATTAACATGTACAATTACTTCATTTATTAAGTTTTATGTGACACTGAATAAAGTATACATTTTCTATGATGAAATATATTTAAAAAACGAAACTATAACAGAAATAAGATGATACAAAATTTTTGTAAAGTCTCTGTTGTTAGAGCGATGAATGAAGCTATATCCATACTAATATTATAAATGAGAAAGTAACTCTGTCTGTTTGTTTGTTCGTTGCTCTTCCACGTCTTTTCGGGTAAAACAAATTTCCTAATGTTAAAATTGCCTATGTTAAAAACATAATTCATGGTGAAAGTTTATTTTAAGCGGTTTAGTACTTATAACATTATATACAAAGAAACACATACAATACAACAGAAATAAAAAGGAACAAACGTGACAGCACAGTATAGGCGACCTTATATGTAAAGCAGCAATTTCTACACGGCAACTTTTACATAGACGTCCGTTTTTGTCTTAAAATACTTGAATGAATATGTACACTTATATTTTTAGTTTGGATTATTTAGCATTTCGGTGTAACGCACGGACTAAAGTGGTACTAAACATTTCCATAAATTAAATCATTATTAAATGTTGAGAGTCATAATTCAGGATTCGACATGACATCATAAATAAAAATATGTTTTGTTACATAATGTTCTACCCACACTTAAGACGATGTTAAGATCCTAATGTTAAAAATGTTAAGTGCCAAACTTATTACATTCATGCATTGTCACAAAAACTTAATTAAATGTAATCACGCCTATTTCTGCAACGAGTTAAGTGAAGCGTCAAAATCCTATTGAATGTCGTTATGTGTTACTTATTTTGAGAGGGGTTACAAATGGAATGAAATGTCAGCCCATTATTGCCTGCTGCTAATTCTTCCATACTGAACTGGGAGCGAGAGAAAAACATAGAATGTGAAAGCTGCATTTCCTTCCTGGCATGCTGCAAAAACCAGCTTAGGGAACCGAGGGTTTCTGTATGTTACAATTTAGGCGATGGGCTGGAATGTCACTACAGCAATATACCTACAAATCTATCTTAAATAACCCTCAAAACGTTATCAGACGTAGCAGATTGTTTACGCTCTGCCTACCTCATTAGGGATAAAGGCGTGATTATATGTATGTATTATTGCCTCAATCGTAATGCAACTGAACCTGCAATGCCTCTTTACTGACACATGGTGAAATTATTTTATTAAATCATTCGCCCTCTCTCTAGCCCGTAAGCATAATAACGTAATTTCAATATTTTACTTAAATTTCGTTATCGGAAATACCGAAATACTATAACGAAATCTTGAAAAAAAACACACTCTTCTTCTTCTTCTTCTGTCGAGTGAGTATCGAGTCTATCGACCCGATGAACCCTGGTGTCAGAGTTTTAAACCGCCTAGTAGCACAACTATCAGGCCTCTGACATGGTTTAAGTAACGACCACTATCAAAGACAGCGACCGGGACCGACGGCTTAACGTGCTCTCCGAAGCACGAAATCTTTTTGTTTTTTGGACAATCAGGTGATTCAGCCTGCAATGTCCTAACCAAACTGAGGAAAAATTCACAAAGTGATAAATTCTCAAATATCAACATTGTGTTTCCCCCCTGGGAATCGAACCCAGGACCTCCGGATCAGGAGTCCATGGCACTAGCCACTAGACCACGGAGGCAGTCAAACACATTTATGTACCCGGACCCTAGAGCCACTTTAGGATTCGCACGCTTCTACCACGTGTTTCTATATACGTTTTAAATAATTAATACCCAAATTTATGGCCTTTCTATCCATACAAAGTATATTATTATACAACCTTGAACTTTTTGTTGCGAAAACAAGTGCAAAATAATTTGATTCATAACTAATTTATGTATTAAAATTTAATATAAATTGTTTTAAATTCGTTATGCTAGAAAAAACGTGATTTGGAGGAGCGAGTTTAGTGTGAATTTGGAACAAAATCTTAGATGGTTTAATTATTTCTGTAGTCTCTTTTGGAAAAGTTTTCAAACCGACTAATAGGCTTCTGACACGGTTTGTGGAACGACCAGTATCAAGCAACAGAGACTGGTAACGACATCGAATCGAATATAGAAACAACAGATCAAGAGCCGAATGTTCATACCAGAATAATCAAATTTAACGATAGAAAACAAACAAAAACTAAAATAGACGAAATATTGAAAGCCATTTCTAACACAAACCAAAATTCATCAATTTCATGTGTTGAGTTACGATCATGAAAGAATAATGTTGATACGACAAGAAGAATAATGTTAGAAGAAATAGATAATCATTTATTTATTGTACATACATACATATAATCGAGCCCGATGGTGTAGTGGATAGGCTGCCTCCTGAGCGGGAGGTCGTGGTTCGAATCCCACCACGTACCAATGTGTTTTTCGGTTTTCGAATTTCATATGCACGTTTATTCGGTGTTTTTTCCGTGCTTCGGAAGGCACGTTACGCCGTTGGTCCCGGTTAATATTGTTTAATACCGGAGATATTAGTCGTTAAGCCATATCAGAGGCCAGTGCTAAGCTTGAAAACTCTGACCTAATCTAGGATTGGGTCTGGTTTCCCTTCTGGGTTGCGGAGGTCAGATGGCAGTTGCTCTGTGTAAAAACCAGTACCCTCGTTCAATCCCCTAGATTAGGAAGCCGACCCCGAGAGATACGGGATAAGGCTAGGGAGATGGAGATGATGACATACATATTATCACGCCTTTATCCCTGATGGGGTAGGCAGAGTGTAAACGACCTAAGCAAGGTCGTTCCGCCACGTCGAACAAAGTTTTGGGGGTTATTTAGTAGTGACAGGTTGTGAGCCCATCGCCTAAATTGCAATATACTGAAACCGTCGGATCCCTTATCTGGTTTTTACAGCATGCCCGGGAGGAAATGCAGCTGGCACATTCTATGTTTTTCTTTCGCTCCCAGTCCAGCATGGAAGTCTTTATTTATAGTACAGCATTTATTTGCTGCGTGGTCCAGATGACAATGCAGCAGCCGATTTTGATGAGCTCTTGGCTCCACCCCGGATCACATATAAGCTTACCTATAAGGTAATTTCCGTGCTTCGGAGGGCACGTTAAGCCGTCGGTCCCGGTCGCTGTCCTTGATAGTGGTCGTTACTCAAACCATGTCAGAGGCCTGATAGTTGTGCTACAAAGCGGTTTTAAAACTCTGACACCAGGGTTCATCGGGTCGATAGACTCGATACCCATTCGACAGAAGAAGGTAATTTCTATGGGCGTAGAGCAACATAAACCTGCAATGACCAGTATTAAAAGGATGCATCGTAAATTCATAATAGTTCCTATACCATAAATAGTAAAATTTTAATTCAGAACCACACACATTGAAATTAATCACCATAAGTATCCCTAACTATAAATCTACCTTAAATAACCCTCAAAACTTTGTCAGACGTGGCGACCTTTGTTTATGTCGTTTACGCTCTGCCTACTCCTTTAGGGATAAAAGCGTGATTATATCTTCTTCCTAGCCTTATCCCGTATCTCACGGGGTCGGCTACCTAATCTAGGAGATTGAACGAGGGTACTGGTTTTTACACAGAGCGACTGTCATCTGACCTCCGCAACCAAGAAGGAAAACCAGACCCAATCCTAGATCAGGTCAAAATTTTCAAGCCGCCAATGCTTAGCACTAGCCTCTTATATGGGTTAACGACTAATATCTACGGTATTAAACGATATTAACTGGGACCAACGGCTTAACGTGCCTTCCGAAGCACGGAAAAAGCCCCGTAAACGTACATATGAAATTCGAAAACCGAAAAACACATTGGTACGTGGATTCGAACCACGACCTCCCGCTCAGGAGGAAGCGCCCCTATCCACTGCACCATCGGGCTCTCTAAAGCGTGATTATATATAATTATGTATGTACCCCTAATATCAATAAGAACCTTCATTCAGGTTTTTCAAGATTAAGCAACATGAAAAGTGTCACAGTGTCAAAATCCGTCGCCTAGTCCCCAACCAATCTTCGGAACCGACAGACCGCGGAATGGCAGACCAAATAAAAGAAATAGGAAAAGAAATCTGAACACCTTGACCTAGTCAGCCCAGATTTAATGTCGTTTTTGACCCATAGCCTGACCTCGTCAAGGTTAACAAAAAACTTTAAAAAATTATCGCTACGCAAAGTTTTTGTCATTTACTTGATGGAACGAACTTGATTGCTTTACTATTTTGAGGATAGTCGTAAAACTGTTGGTTCTTTGAATAACATTATTTTAACGAAAAAAAATGTTTGTCTAAAAGGGCAAGTCAAGTCAGTCTTGAAGATGATAATGTTCTGAACATCTTTCCCATGAAAATTAGACCAAACTGTAAAAATCAAATTTTACTCCTCAACGGTAGAAGTTTGATCTCAGATATTTGATCCTAGATTAAAAAAAATGCAAACTGCTTTAATAGCATTAGTCCTTCCAAATATACATATACATACAAACATATAATCACGCTTTTGTCCCTAATGGGGCAGGCAGAGCGTAAACGACCTAAACAAATGGTCATTCCGCGACGCCTGACAAAGTTTTGAGGGTTATTTAAGATAGATTTGTAGGTATATTGCTGTAGTGACAGGTTGATAGCCCATCGCCTAAATTGCAATATACTGAAACCCTCGGATCACTTAGCTGTTTTTTACAGCATGCCCGGAAGGAAATGCAGCTGGCATATTCTATATTTTTCTCTCGCTTCCAGTCCAGCATGTAAGAAAGTATAGACTACTTCTTCATAAAAGGAATATCCACTTTATTCTGTGACATGTTGTCAATAATGAAATAGTAGAGGTCGGAGCTAAACAAGTGTTCTCCAGATGTGCACATTTGACATTCTCGAGAAGAGTGACTCGCTTTGTTTGATAGTTTTTTTTTCTACTACCAAGTAGCATATAGTAGCAGAGATGAGCTTTGCACAGAACCTTCTCAATTTCTTTTTTATATCTTATCTTATCTTATCTAGCCATTAGTGTCCCACTGCTGGGCAAAGGCCTCTCTCCGGTCTCTCCACGACTCTCTGTCCTGTGCCTGTTCCGGCCAGTTCTCCAGGAAGGCATCGAGTTCGTCTCGCCACCGCCGTCTGGGTCGGCCACGCCGCCGCATATAAAATAAAAAAAAAACATGGTCACTCACTAGGATTCCCTGTATCGGGGCGCCATGGACATACACAGAAACAACCACAAATAATACCCATACGCAGAAACAGACATTTAAACTCATCATTCAAATGTCTGCCCCGGCCGAGAATCGAACTCGGGATCCTTAGGTACACTGCCAACTATGCTGCGCGGGTTGTCATCAATAGGAATCGTATTTCCACCATTACTACTTTGATATAATTATTGCAACTGTGAAATAATTTAGTATTTTAGGTGTAAGGGACAGCATCCCGCAGTCTGATAGACATTAAACAACGTCCACCAGGAAATTCTTTCAGGAAGAGAAAAAAAAGGCTTTTCTATACAAAATGTTCACCTCGATTAGACAACTTGTATGGTAAAGCCATTTTTATATCACTATCACATGCTGATATAATTTCCTTGTGGAAGTTGTTCAGTGTCGTTGACTGAGCAACACGTATCAGTTTGTAGGACGCTGTCCCTTACACCCCGAATAGTAGCAACATACTTTATTAGACGAGCTTTGCACAAAACCTTATCAACTACTTTTAAATAAAATTTTAATACCACAATTAGTATTATTGGTCGACATTTGCTTAAAATTTAATATCTTTTGGTAATTGTGTACTCTGTTAATATTTCAAAGAAATCACAACTTAAGATCATCATCGTAGCTTTTCTTTAGAAATAGTTATTGCAGTTTGGATAGATTAACGGAATCTTTTTATCTTTAGAAACGGATACCCATCTCATTTTCCCCAATTCACAGATTCAAGAAATCCCATATCTAAAAATCTTGCCATCGATCATCAAAAGGCATATCGCCGCCCTCCCTTCAGATAAAAACAAAAATCTAGTTTAAAAAAATCCGGGGTCTGCAACACCTGTTGTGCCACCGCATCCGTTGCTTAGCAACGACGCCATCTTGGGCACGCCAACATGGCGGACCATCTGTCAAAAAATTACATCAATTTTAATTGGGAGACAAAAAAACAGTACGTAATTAATTCTTGAATATTCCAAACACTGTAATTAGTAGTTGTTTTGAATGTCTTTGAATTATTTATATCCTATGTGTCATAAATTATGTCTTAAACTAACTCAAGATTTACTTCTAAGCCAATCACAAATAAGTAAATCCTACGATATTCAAAATTTATAATAATTGAGACAAAATCACACTTTAAATCCATGCAGAATGATTCAATATTATTGTCTTGTCTTGTCAACATCAAAAATCTGATACCTGCTAACCTGACTGTCACAAATCTTTGTTTTAACCTTAATAGCATATTTTGTACTTTTTATTTGCGGTTAATTGCACAAGATAAAGTATTTGAAGTTATTTTTCAACTTGCCTTGGCCCTTCGTAACGACCAAAACTTGTCATCATTTGCTTTTAAATTAAAAATATTTTATAATTGCTTACAAATCTTTCAAATAGAGTATTACAAAACTACTGGTATATTCGTTAGCAAGAGAAAACTCTTGATTGCAATATTTTTCAAAATCAATTAATTTTAATAAGTCTCTTCACTTTGAAAACTATTCTGTGACGGTTCCCCTTTAACTTCGGTATTACTTTATCAACCCGAACCCGTTCCAACATTAATTTGCATACATACATACATATAATCACGCCTTCATCCCTAATGGGGTAGGCATAGCGTAAACGACCTAAACAAAGGCCACGACTGACACGCCACGACTGACAAACTTTTGAAGTTTGTTTAAGACAGAGTTTTAGGTATATTGCTGTAGTGGCAGGTTGTCAGCCCATCGCAGTAAATTACAATATACTGAAACCGTCAGATCCCTTAGCTGGTTTCTACAGCATGCCTAGAGGGAAAAGCAGCTGGCGCATTCTATGTTTTTTTCTCGCTCCCAGACCAGCATGGATGAACCTTCCTTTGATCCGGAAGAAAAAACGAATATCAACAATTATCATGTAAAAAAGTGACCAACTCAACCCGATCCTTATGCAATCGAAAGCAAAAATAAACCCAACAAAAACCAATGACTTAACAGTCCCGAAAGGGCAAAAACTCCATAACGGGGTCTATAGTATGGGCGCATCCAAAAAATCTGTCTTTTTTCCCTCCAAAACGGGAGCAAAAAGGACCACAAAAAGTACAATGAGTAACTTTTTGCAAATAACAACTTTTTCTTAGCACGCGTTAGAATTCTTAACCCCGTTTTTGTGAGTAGAGATGCGTATGTTTTTTGTTTTGATTTTGAAATATAATATCATATTTTTATAGCGGCTACTTTGAATTGATGTTTTGTTTAATCTTAGCTACTGTGCTTTACCGTCTCCATAGTCAAGTGGTCTGAGTCTAGAACACATTACGCCTTTATCCCTAATGTGGTAGGCAGAGCGTAAACTACCCAAACAAAGATCGTTCCGCCACGTCTGACGAAGGTTTGAGGGTTATTTAAGACAGATTTGTACGTATATTACTGTAGTGATAGGTTGTCAGCCCATCGCCTAAATTGCATTATAAAGAAACACTCAGATCCCTTAGCTGGTTTTTACAGCATGCCCGGGAGGAAATGCAGCTATCACATTCTATGTTTTCCCTCGCTCCCAGGCCAGCATGGAAGATTGAAGAAGACTTTGAATTGATGTTTTGTTTGATCTTAGCTACTATGCTTTACCGCCTCCATGGTCAAGTCTAGAACACAGGTCCCTATTATTGAAGTCCTGGGTCAATTTTTGATGGGATTAGATCTCAAGCCGGCACAACGTTTATTAGTGCTTTAGGAAAGAAGTTTCATACCAAAATTCTGCTCGAGAACTCTGACAACAGGATTCACAGTTAATATCTATATTTCTTTCCTGGACTGGGAGCGAGAGAAAAACATAGAATGTGCCAGCTGCATTTCCTCCCGGGCATGCTGTAAAAACCAGCTAAGGGATCAGAGGTTACTGTATATTGCAATTTAGGCAATCGGCTGACAACCAGTCACCACAGCAATATACCTACAAATCTATCTTAAATAACCCTCAAAACCTCGTCGGACGTGACGGAACGACCATTTTTTTTAGGTCGTTTACGCTTTGCCTACCCCAATAGGGATAAAGGCGTGTTTATATGTGTGTATATATATGAAAAGTGGTTCCCTCTGGTCTTGGTAAGAGGTGTACCTATATCTTACACACACATCCAGAAGCCTGAAAAGCACTGGCATTTTCTTTTCAGTGGGATGGTACTTAATCAATATAACTGCCTCCGTGGTATAGTTATCAGAGCCATGGGCTTACGATCCGGAGGGCTTGGGTTCGATTCCCATGGGGGGAACACAAACATCATTTGTCAACTTATCACTTTGTGAGGTTTTCCCCTGTTTGGTTAGGACGTTGCAGGCGGAATCACCTGATTGTCTGACAAAAAAAAAGGATTTTGTGCTTCGGAGGGCACGTTAAGCTGTCGGTCCCAGTCGCTGTCTTTGATAATGGTCATTACTCAAAACCATGTCAGAGACCTAATAGCTACTAGGCGGTTTGAAAAACTCTGACAACAGCGTTCATCAGGTCGTTGTTCGAATCGAGAATCTACTCGCTTAGAAGAAGAAGATTGCTTATGTGGAATCTTTCACTCAAGAATATTTGTGATGTTATTACGCAGACAAAAGATAAATGTAGGTAATTTTTTGCCTTACTACAGATTATCCAATACAAAATGTTTATTTTTGTACACTCCGTTCTCAGGTTAAAATGCTTTTTTTTTTCAATATCTATTTATATATATCTATATATATATAGTATGTATTTGTCACTCCTCCATTCACATCACTACAAAGGTTTTTGTGGCAATAAAGTTGGTGTAGGTCAGTAACAATTTACATTTCGGAAAGAATTATTTGTTTTTCAATGTCGTTAGTTGAATTCTTGACGATTTTCAACCGCGTTCACTCACGCGTTGAGATATCTTGGCAGAGGTTCAAATATTGTACAACTATTATGCAAAAATATGTAATCGTCATCTGACAACTATTATACAATATGTACTACTTATATCACTAAAATTACTTTTAAATAACATACATACGAAAACTGTAACTCCACAAGAAGTTTGCAAACACCCTGTATATGATGAAACTGACACTGGAATCTTCCTTATTCATTTTTCTATCATCCGTTCTTGCTCAGTCAATGAAACTGAACAACATTCACAAGAATATTGTATGTATATTTTATTTACTGCACTGATTCTAATTGCCATATTTTGCTAACTAACTAACTACTTATACATACATATAGTCACGCCTTTATCGCTAATGGGGTAATCAGAGCGTAAACGACCTAAACAAAGATCGTTCCGCCACGTATGACAAAGTTCTGAGGGTTATTTAAAATAGATTTTTAGGTATATTGCTGTAGGTTGACAGCCCATCGCCTGAATTGCAATATACTGAAACCCTCTCATCCCTTAGCTGGTTATACAGCATGCCCGGGAAGAAATGCAGCTTCCATTTATATTTATTATAGGTCTGTATGGTGAATCAAACATAGTTCAAATAAGCAGAACGTAATATGCTCCACCGACAAAAGCCCAGCTCTTAAGTGAAAGATGAAAAATATGAATCTCGCTAGCCTTATCCCGTATCTCACGGGGTTGGCTACCTAATCCAGGTGATCGAACGAGGGTACTTGTATTTACACAGAGCGACTGCCATCTGACCTCCGCAACCCAGAAGGGAAACCAGACCCAATCCTAGATTAGGACAGAGTTTTGAAGCCGCCAATGCTTAACACTGGCATGGCTTAACGACTAATATCTACGGTGTTAAACTATATAAACCGGGACCAACGGCTTAACGTGCCTTCCGAAGCACTTCACTCTCTGAGTTCCTGAGTTGAGTGAAGTTCACTTTACTCTCTGAGATATTAAAATAAACCTCGGTCTATTCCTTCTACCATTTTTACCTGAGGTTTTCGTCTGATCCAAAAATGTGAGTGAACCACTTACCTTCGGTAATTATGGCACCCATACTTTTGCCCCTGGGTGTTCTTGAAATGGTTCAACTCTTCTAAACGTTCGATTTGGTTTAATATTATGTTAGTGTCTAATTTTATCCTGTTCTTAAAATTCCTATGACTGATTTGGAAGGAATGATGTCCGGAATATACGAATGCATTCCTACTACATACAGTCCCAAAGGGGTAGGCCCATCGCATAAATTGCAATATACTGAGTTTCAACTCTCGGATCCCTTAGCTGATTTTTACAGCATGCTGGGAGGAAATGCAGCTGGCAGATTCTATGTTTTTCTCTCATTCCCAGTTATCGTTTACGCTCTGCCTAACCCATTAGAGGTAAAAGCCTGATTATATGTATGTAAATCAATGGATGCATCTATTTTTCTCAACTAGCAAATTCTCAACACTTAGCTAAAACCGCGCAAGTCCAAATTTTTTACAATAAATCTCCACATTGCAATAGAAACACTAAACAAGAGTGCGTTGCAACCTGATAGCTATTTGTTCATGTGTGGGTGATGCGCAGACGCATGTGCAGTGTTTCACTGTTGCATGCCATCAGCCATTCCCACCCCCGAGTGAATAGGGGATCGATAGGTCTTGGTACTTGCTGAGATTTACAAAAATTACTTTCTAAATTATGTTATGAGTTACAGCTACATTTTTATATTCATTTACTCTTCAGATTTCTTTTATAATTCAGTTGACTGTCATAGATATAATAATAAAATAATTTATTCCAGTTTGCTCCATAGTTACAATTTATATTTTTTTCAAATAAATATAATTAATTAACAATTTCATTACATAAAAAAATCACAAAAAACACAGTAGATGATAAAAGTAATTGTTCATAATTTTGTGTGAATCTATTTTAATTTAATATTTATTTCATAGTTACCTAATTTAAAACCCTACTAAAACATCAATACTTCATCCAAGTTTGCATATAAAGCTTGTTTCATTTCTGTGTTTGATAATACGACTCATCTTTGTGATTCTGAGGAAATTATTAGCATCGATGATTCATCATATAAACTTGTTTGTAAGTGGAATTCAGAAAAGTTTATAAAATTTAATAAATATTTATGAGGCGTTATAAAGCCATTTAAAAAAATCTATGCAAATTAATTTGGCATTTAAGTAAACTTTTTATCTTATTTAATTATAATATTGTTCACAGATTCGTTTACATTAAAGGAATTGTTTAGTGAATACTAGATCTGGTTATATCTAGATATTTCATTTATTGATTTATATCAGCCTACTGCTGGGCAAAGCCAGAGTTTAGAGTTTATATTTGTAATGCGTTTTCTTTTTTATTTGTATTTTTTTTTTGAATTGGCAGGTATCAAATTATGTCACTCGCAGTACGGGGTAACAAATCGTAGGCGTATATTCTAAGGGTGGGTCGCATAAAAGCAACCTTTTTTTTCTCAACATCCACCGAAGATTTTTTCTACCTGCGAACCCAAAATTCTTACCTGCCTTGTGCCCATGCGCAGAAAACGAGCATTTTTGAATTTGGAAGAAAAAGTTTTCAAAAAAAATGCACAGAAAGTTATTGTGAGGGGGGTTTTTGCTAGGTTTTTTACAGGAATTTCACTTGCTAACCGAATAAGGTGGTTTTTATTATGTTTACTTGTTTTTTCAGGGGTGAAAGGGGTCGCAGTATTTAGCACTTTTTTCGTATTGCTAATTATTTCAGACAACTTATATCGTGCATTTTTTGTTAAGAGGGTGCATTTTCATCAAATCTTTATTTTCAAACTTCAATTATATTTACTTCACTTATTATACAAAAAAATGCTAGTCATTTACTTTAATTGTATCTGATATATTCCTTTATATTCCTTTATATAAGTTTTTGCACTACTTACGTACACACACATAATTGCCATCAATTTTTGTCAGACGTGGCGAAAGCGCCTTTTACGAGGCGTAAAACGCTCTACCTACCCCGTAAGGGATAAAGGCGTGATTTATGTATGTATATATATATAATCACGCCTTTATCCCTAATGGGGTAGGCAAAGCGTAAACGACCTAAACAAAGGTCATTCCGCCTCGTCTGACAAAGTTTTGAGGGTTTAATATAGATTTGTAGGTGCTGTAGTGACAGGTTGTCAGTCCATCGCCTAAATTGCAATATAATGAAACCCTTCGATCCCTTAGCTGTTTTTTACAGTATGCCCGGGAGGAAATTCAGTTGGCACATTCTATCTTTTTCTCTCGCTCCCAGTCCAGCATGGAAGAATTTGCACTGTTAGGAGTTCTTACAATATCTTTTGGGGATATTTAGAAGAATATTAAATTTTTTTGGAGATATAAACCTTTGATATCTTTACTGGAGTTTTAGATTTCTGTCAGTTGGTTCATTAGGTGTTTCTTCGTGGACAGACATAGGCTCATATTTATGAAACGATATCAAACTTGAGAGCAAAATTAAGTATGGATTTGACAGGCCAGTTTGTACTGAAATGACATTTCTGATACGAACTCAAACTCGCTGTCACTCATGAGAGCTGATTATAACTACGGCCCTAAGATTTCCGACTTTAGAAAGGCTATTATGCAAATCTAACCTGCAAATAAACACACAAGTGCGATGACATTGCCCATAAGATTATTGAAAAACATAGATTATTTTTGTTGCTTTGTTCCCGACCGTATAACTAATTGTGTCTAAATATCCCTCTGGAAACGAAGGTTTCAGTTTAGTAAGGCCGTTGATGCTCTGCCTACCCCACAAGTGGGAGTCACACATTGTGGTTGGTTGTAGACTTGACACTGAAATGAAGTGTTATATATTGATCTCAAAACAAATCTATACTCCTCAAAGTCTATACTCCATCTTTGCTCTGAGATCGTTGTATTGTATAACACTTCATTTCAGTGTCAAGTCTACAACCAACCACAATGTGTGACTCCCACTTGTGAGGTAGGCAGAGCATCGACGGCCTTACTAAACTGAAACCTTCGTCTCCAGAGGGATCTGTAGAGACAATTAGTTGAACGCAACAAAAAAAAACTATGGTTTTCTATAAATCGTTTCCATTCCACAATTAGAATACACTAAAACCCATTTTTCTTCATTAACTTGAGTATGTCCGGGAAGAGAAGTAGTTGGGGCATTCTATGATTTTTATCGCGATGTCATTGCCCATAAGTTGGCAAAATAAATAGTCTATACTCCATTATTGCTCTGAGATCGTTATATAACACTTCATTTCAGTGTCAAGTCTACAACCAACCACAATGTGTGACTCCCACTTGTGGGGTAGGTAGAGCTTCAGTGGCCTTACTAAACCAAAAACGTTTCCCTCTACAGAGAGTGGAAAGTAAGCTCGGGAAGAGACGTTGCTGGAATAATCTATGATTTTCTTCCTCTTCCAGTTTAGCATTACAATACACCAAAACCCATTTTTCTCTATTACCTTGAGTATGCTCGGGAAGAGAAGCAGTTGGAGCATTCTATGTTCTTTATCGCGATGTCATTGCGCATTATCACAGAATGTATAAGTTCGCAAAACAAATAGTCTATACTCTATCATTGCTCTGAGATCGTTGTATAACACTTCATTTCAGTGTCAAGTCTACAACCAACCACAATGTATGACTCCCACACGACATTATACTGTGGGGTACACGAATTGTGGAACTGTATGAGCTTTTGAGCTTGCTTGTTACACCATAAAAAATCATCTCCCTTATCCTGGGGGCGGCTACCTAATCTAGGGATAGAATCATCTCCCTAGCCTATTCCCGTATCTCACGGGGCTAGATAGCCAACCCGCAAAAGATATAGAGAAATATCTAGGAGATTGAACGAGGGTACTGGTTTCTACACAGAGCGACTGCCATTTGACCTCCGCAACCCAGAATAACCAGACCCAATCCTAGATTAGGTCAGAGTTTTCAAGCCGCCAATGCACTTACACCATAAAAAAATATGATAATCTAAGTCAATCAAACTTCAATATAATATCTTTGATAAACTTTAGTAAAATATATTTGATCTGGAAAGTTACCCTTGGTTATTTTAATCTTACAGGTATTCTGCAAACAACTGTTAAAATGTAACTTTTTCTTTGGCGAAATATCAACTATAAGTCCTACGTAAGGAATTTCTTACTATTCGAAAGTGTTTACATGTGCACTCAGGGTAAAATTATCTTTTTACTGATGATGACGCCTAGAGAGATGAAGGGGAGGCCCTTGCCCAGAAGTGGGACAACTTACAGCCCATAAAAATAAAAACCCTAAAGAGATAAATTAAACTTAAATATGAAGTTTATCAGATATGTCGTTAAAAAAACAAAGACGGCCAATTAAAACCCATACAAAATCACCATAATCAAACAGCATCCTACAGTCCTATTACAGAACTTAGATTCGACAACACGCGTCCAAGCTACACCAATCGAGACGTGCACACAGACACACCAACAAGTTTTTGTTGGCTGTATGAAAGTCATGGCCGTTGCTTAATAGCACCTCACTGACTCGGAACTATTCAGCTATATTGTTCTTTGGCAGTCAGTGCTTCTGGTAAGCAAGTGACGTCATCGGAATTTGATTCCGAGCTTCGGAGGGCAAGTTAAGGGGGCGATCCTGGACGGTGTATGATTATGTTCATAACACAAACCATGGCAGAGGTTTTCTAGCTGTGCCATTAGGCTGTTCAAAAATTCTGACACCAGGGTTAATCGGCTCGATCAGCGACTCAAAAAACAAATAGAAGTTAAATCCAGTGGAATCTTCTAGCATCTTCTACCACACGAGTATTTTTTATTGGCTGTATGAAAGTCATGGCCATTGCCTAATAGCACCTGAGTGTGTCGAATCGGAACTATTCAGCCAGGTTTTGCTTCTGTCTTCTGGTAGGCTACTGACGTCATCGGAACTAGAATATCCCTGATCATGCAGAGTGTGGCTTTATCAACATACCTTCTAAGTGAAACACTAAGGAATGCTTCTCGAAATCCATCGTACAAATTCTGATCTATCACAGCAAATCATACTGTATAAAATTAAGGATGGAGTTTCGGATAAAGTTAAAGCTATTTTTGCTGCTAAAGTTGAAAATGTATCTGCAGAATATCAGATAATTGATGAGAAATCAAACTCAAAAGAAGACGAAGAAACTTGCAATACGACATTCTTTATAACAATAGCACATTCTCTGATTGGAACTCCGGTAGTCAGAGCTTCGTGACATTCTGTTGAATGTCATTGACATCAACGCAATAGGAAACAATAAGATTATAGAAACAGCATAGTAATATCTAGAAGCAAATGGAGAAAGAGGAAGATCTAAAAAAAAACAAGATATATATCAACCTAGTAAAAGAGAAAATTTAAGTATTTAAGTAGACAGAATTATAAGATAAAATAAAAATAATGAAACCCAATCAACACAACAGATAACAACAGAAAAGTACAACATAGGCGGTCTTATTGCTAAGGCAGCAATTTCCTCCAAAGTAGAAAGATTCTTCGTTGATGCAGTTTATTATGAATAAACATTTCAAACAAATAGTTAATTTCGGTTATTCCCAATTTCAACTTACATCATCTAAAGTCTACCCAATAAGCAAACTAAGTCAAAAGATCGTCAATATAGAAGACTTTGTGTGAGCACAATTAACTTGGGCAAACAGACACCGGTGTTTTATTATTTACTTACTAATTATGTACAGCAGCTATGTTTAGCTATTGGTATTTGAATTTGTTTGGTATATGACTCTTCGATCTTATTTGTCTTTTTTTATAGCTGTCTGTGTATGAGGTAGATTTTCTTCCTCTGTCGAGTCGATCGACCCGATGAACCCTGGTGTCAGAGTTTTTAAACCGCCTAATTACAAAGCTAATAGGCCTCTGAGATGGTTTGTGTAACGACCACTATCAAGGACAGCGACGGGTTGACGTACCCTCCCAAGCACGGAATCCATCTTCTTCCAGACAATCGGGTGGATTCAGCCTACATTGTCGTAACCAAACTGGGGAAAATCCTACAAAGTCTTCTTCTGTCGAGTGGATATCGAGTCTATGGACCCGATGAACCCTGGTGTCAGAGTTTTTAAACCGCCTAGTATCACAACTATCAGGCCTCTGACATGGTTTTGTGTAACGACCACTATCAAAGACAGCGACGGGGACCGACGGCTTAACGTGCCCTCCGAAGCACGAAATCTTTTTCTTTTCAGACAATCAGGTGATTCAGCCTGCAATGTCCTACCCAAACTGGGGAAAAATTCACAAAGTGATAAATTCTCAAATATCAACTTTGTGTTTTACCCCCTGGGAATCGAACCCAGGACCTCCGGATCGGGAGCCCATGGCACTAGCCACTAGACCACAGAGGCAGTTAATCCTACAAAGTGATAATAAGACAAATATCAACTTTGTGTTCTCCCCTCGTAATCAAACCCAGGACCTCCGGATCGTGAGCACATGGCTCTGACCACTAGACCACGTAGGCAGTTATATTGGTCAGAATTTGACCATTTCTCTTACCTCTGTCATTTTACTGACGGGATACGTACATACATAATCACGCCTTTATCCCTAATGGGGCAGGCAGAGCGTGAACGACCTAAACAAAGGTAGTTCCGACACGTCTGACATAGTTTAGAAGGTTATTTAAGATAGATTTGTACGTATATTTATGTAGTGACAGGTTGTCAGCCCATCGCCTAAATTGCAATATACTGAGACTCTCGTATCCCTTACCTGGTTTTTACAGCATGCCCGGGAGGAAATGCAGCTGGGATATGCTATGGTTTTCTCTCGCTCCCAGAAGAAGTATATAAGTATGATTACATATAACTAAAACCTTTACATACATATACATATGTACAGTCAGTGAATCAATGAGCAAGGCGTTTGAAGGCCAACTAGATTCGGCGCAGATTGAGCTCATACATTAGTTGTTCGTAATGATACTGATAAAATAATTGAGGCTCTGGAGGAGCTTAGAACTGCGACGCTGGCACAGGGTTTACTGTCTTCGTGGTCTAGTGGCTAGTGCCATGTACTCCCGATCCGGAGGTCTTGGGTTCGATTTCCAGGGGGGAACACAAAGTTGATATTTGAGAATTTATCACTTTGTGAATTTTTCACCAGTTTGGTTAGGACATTGCAGGCTGAATCACCTGATTGTCCGACAAAAAATAGATTTCGTGCTTCGGAGGGCACGTTAAACCGTCGGTCCGGTTGCTGTCTTTGATAGTGGTCGTTACTCAAACCATGTCAGAGGCCTGATAGTTGTGCTACTAGGCGGTTTAAAAACTCTGACACCAGGGTTCATCGGGTCCATAGACTCGATACCCACTCGACAGAAGAAGAAGGCACAGGGTATTAGGAACATATATACATACATATAATCACGCCTTTATCCCTAATGGGGTAAGCAGAGCGCAAACGACCTAAACAAAGGAACATTGTACTTTTATATCCTTTTGCCCATAGGTTTCCTGGCAGAAAGCGCTGCATTTGATAAGGCTGTCTTCGTTGTAGGTACATTTATTCAATGTTACTTTTACTTGTATATACGTATATTGTGTTTCTAAACTGTAATAAAGGAATGTTATTGTATTGTACTCAGATTGATCCTACGAATTATTTGTTATCACTAAAATATTTAACAATGTTTTTTTTTGTTGAATTTTGACTGTGATTTTGAATGTTACTTGTAAATTTCTTCCATGCTGGACTGGGAGAGATAGAAAAACATAGAATGTTCCAGCTGCCCTTCCTCCCGGGCATGCTGTTGAAGTCAGCAAAAGGGACTCGAGGGTTACAGTGTTTTGTATTTTAGGCGATGGGCTGACAACCTGTCACTATAGCAATACATATTGCAATCTAAAATTGCCCTCAATTTTTGTCAGACGTGGCGAAAGCGCCTTTTACGAGGCGTTAAACGCTCTGCCTACCCCGTAAGGGATAAAGGCGTGATTTATGTATGTATGTATGTATGTATGTACTTGTAAATTCTTCTTCGTCTTATTTTCCTGCTTCAAATTACACATTGTCCAATTTATTTTTATTACATTCATCTCATACAATAATTCCCTAGATATATAAAATAGACACTTTAAAATCCTCTTGTTAAATTAAGTTGTATTATGAATGCATCACGCCACTTTAAGATTTCCCTAAAAATTGCGATCACAGTGACCCAATAAAAAGCATTAAAATACAATTTCCACAATAAAAATAATTCAAGAACTTAAGTCTCAACAATACTCGCAATTCCTACAATAAAGCTTAATCAAAAGCAATAATAAAAAGAAAAAAATCGTGTAGACAGAATCACAATAAAAAAAATGCATTTACACATCGTGGGAGATTTTTTTTCTCGTAAAAACTTCTCTTTTTTACACAAAAGGGGAGCTTTTTGTGTAACTCAGGTGGTTCGCTTTGTATGACGCAATGAATAGGACAGATTTTTGCTATAAAATTGTATGAATTATTTCAAAACTATAAATTATATCACAGTTTAAGCTTCTAAGAAGATAAATTTGTACTTTAAAATTTGCTAGAGAATTCTTCTACTATCAAGTCGAGGCCAAATGAAAGCCCTATGAAATTTGAAAACTTACCTAGCTAAGGCCCGTAATTATAAAGCGATCTCAATATTGAGAGCAGTATTAAGTATTAAGTATACTTCCATGCTGGACTGGGAGCGAGAGAAAAACATAGAATGTGCCAGCTGCATTTCCTCCCGGGCATGCTGTAAAAACCAGCTAAGGGATCCGAGGGTTTCTGTATATTGCAATTTAGGCGATAGGCTGACAACCTGTCACTACAGCAATATACCAAATCTATCTTAAACAATCCTCAAAACTTTGTCAGACGTGGCGGAACGACCTTTGTTTAGGTCGTTTACGCTCTGCCTACCCCATTAGGGATAAAGGCGTGATTATATGTATGTATGTATTAAGTATAGATTTGACAGTTCATAATGTACTGAAATGACATTTATGATACGAACTCAAACTCGCTGTCAGTCTCAAGTGCTGATTACAAATACGGCCCTAAGTATCAAACGATACACTACTTTTAAAGTTTTAGCCATCCAATCGCAAATTTAAAGACAAATAAAGACGAAGCTCTCAACCAACACAATTAAAAATTATGATCACACACAAATTATGCAACGCTGAAGTCTAGAAGTATATTTTTAGTTTTATAGCCTAATTGATAGTCCGGTCAATCACTTGGGTGAATCGCATTGTTTCCCATTCAATGTCACCCACATTTTTGCATATTATATCAGAATCTAGGAAAAAAAGAAAAACTTTAGAAAAAAATCTGCTTTGCTAAATAAAAATATAAGTTTTATTGCAAAACGTTTCTATCAGTATGATTTGGGCATAATGAAGGTATCTGCTTAAGAAAAGTTATATAAAATTATAATTCTTCTTTTTCTTATTAAATGCGTATCATTCAAATAATAGATAGAATATTAAATGGCAGTTATGATCCTATAATTAATAATATTGGCTACAAAGAGCTTCTGTCTTTTGTCCTTTATCATTGTGACTTAGAAACAAGGGAAGCTCATAAATTGAATCCTGCCTAAAACATCTGCTGACCACTTCGAAGGCTCTCAAACAAAAGTTTTAAAATCCCTAAAACTATACCCCAGCAGGACGCAGTGACTAATTCTAATAAATTCTCAAAGTTAGGAAACCATAAGGAAACGTTATTTTGTATGCTGCGTGGCGAAATTCCACAAGATTTAATCATGGACACAGATTAAAGTACAAACGAAAATAAACCAAAAACTAAAGGAGATACAGATGAAATTGTACTGGTTAATTGTGACTGTCTAAGTCATTAAGCTTTAAGGGATGCTTTTCAAGATGTTGCACTGAATAGTCTAAATACAAACGTAGTAAACATAACCGTAGAACAATACAAAATAGACTCAGAAGCAAAGTCGATAAGGTTGAAGATAGAGTGGCAAATAATGATGTTTTAGGCGACGCATTGTACGAGGGATGATATCAGGTAAAGAAATTTGAACATTTTGAGGGATGAAAAAAAGGGACGAAACACAAAGAGTGTTGGAGTCACGCTGAGCGATGGATGGACTGCGGATGCACCGGCAGATTTTACGATAGAAGCTCGAAATTACAACCTAGCTAATTGAATTTTTGACCAGAGATTTTTGGAGAGATTGGACCCAAATTGGCTAATAAACTAGCTATTTTAGTTGAAAGTCATTACGGAGATAAAATTCTAAGAAAATTTATAATTTTTCCGTGTCAGGACGAACTATGATTGTGTACTTAATAAGTTTAAAACTAAATATTAATATGGTAAAAGAAAAGGATTCTATTTATTGGTCGTAGTTGGACTAATTAAAATCTCGGAGGTACTTAGGTACCTACGTCACAAATACGGTCTTACCAGACTACGCTCAGGTGAAAAGGTATCAATATTATTATTTTTTGTGTTTGTGTAATAAGTAGTGGTTCTGTAATAAGCTCCAGAATTTACCTTAAACGAATAAAAAACTATTTAATAAAAAAGCTTTCGTAGAACTATGTTTATAGAAATGATAGGGCTTTCATCTAGCCATTAGGAAAAAACACTTTCAAGTAAAAACTACTGATTATACTACACACAATCCATCTTCAGGGACCTTTTTATTCAAAATCAGAAACTCCTTTCCATTTAATAACAAGACACACAACATCTGCATAAAACAATCTATTCTCGACAAAAGTACAAAAAAGTCCATCGGGCCACAATGCACACCAAATCTTTGGACAAAAAACTATCGCACGCCATTCTTTGGCATCTATCATAACCAAATATGGTCCAAATTCGAACAGGTAACTTTTTCTGTCAACCAAAAAAAAATATGGCGCCCACATCTTCGGAACAGGAAGAGGAACTTATTTGATTATAATAAACATTAGCCCTCAAAAAACCTATCGAACCAGGTGTATATCAAAAGAGCTTTGTTTTTTCAAACCAATCCAAAAGGTTTTTAGTGTTTGTTTTGTTATGCCGCTTTATGAAAAACTGCCACCCTTTGCCACCCATAAAAAGGAGAAACTCGACTATGTTATTTTTTCGGTAGCTAAAATAAAAGTGTTCTAACAAAAAGTGCTTGAAATTTAAAAAGTGAAAGTAGGTATGTTGCTATTCCAAAAAGTTCTTGCTTATTTGTTTCCATATTGTCGGCTTCCTTACATTTGTTCAGTTTTGTTCTAAATTGGTTTATAGTTTTATTACCATTCGGTAGTTCATCTTTGTTCTGTATAGAAAGTCTCTACTATCAAAGCGAATTGGTAGCGTGGCTTTTTTGAAAAGATTGTAAAAATTCATTTTATATCTTCATTAGTCCTTTCTTTTTTGGAGGTCTTTCTTTGTTCTGAGCTTCGGTGTATCGGTTCCTATTATTGTATCTATAGTTAGAAAATAGCAATGCGCAGGACACCAGAATTAAGTTAGCGAATACTTGATTAAGATTATAAGAATAGTTGATAAAAAAAATTGAAACATAGAAATACTCTATTATATTGTTCTCTAGCCTAGACTAGCGTCAAGAGTTAACCAATCGAAATAAAAAAATATAACTAGGAATGTAGTAGTTTCATAAATTTAGCCCAAAACGTGAAAAAACCCCAAAGTGTATTTTTGAAAGAAAAAACAATGCCACAAACTTCCACACAAAATAAAACCAACATTTTGGCCAAAGACTCAATTACACTTCGCTGGAACACTAACAATTTTCGAATATTAATAGGTCCCGCTTATCAGGCATAAGACAGTGGAACTCGTCTAAGGTCCGGTTTGAACATTTGCGTGATGGATGACAGAGGCTGCACACGAGGAGTTTTCCACCATGATATTACACTCACCTTTAAAAACAGCAATGATTCTGCTAAAGTTGAAATACATTGCTGGTTTAGCGCGGGAGATGAAGACGATGATGCTGATAAAAGCAGCTATGGATTAGATGAAATAGAGAATGTAGATTGTAAAGATGATCTCGGTGAAGCTAGCGATGATCGTGTAGATCAAAATGGCGCACTCCCAAAATACAGGTTTGGTGATGGAATACGTAGGTAGGACATTAGTGCACGGAGCTATTAAGAGAACGATGGCAACGGAGGAAGTTGGTTATTACCAGGCTTTACTACAACCAAATGTCGAGTTACTTGGAGTAGAATAATCACAAACGAAGTTTGGAAGAGATATTATATAATATTCTTACGAAATAACCCATATAATGAAAATTACAAACATTTTCTTTATAAAATCATACCTGTACCACTTACGAGTTGGACAGAGTATCAAAGCTGCTTTACGACGACTAATTGTGAACTCTTTGAAAGGCACTTTAGACAGAATTTATGCAGTGTTGAGTTGTCAGTTCTCTGCCTAAACTTCAATAGACTGGGAGTCCTTTTTTTGGCTTTACCAATGAATCTAACATAATTTTTCCCTAGTTTTACTTCACTAAATTAAATCTATGACGGAAAACACCTGAACTTCACCGAAGTGAATCCCACAATTTTAATATTAATAGAAATACAATTGTGTATAAAAAAAGACTAAGAATTCAATCTTCCGTCCGATCAACATCCTTCTTCCGCACCCCACAGCATACAGGTGATTCCATACACAACATACAAAACTAGAAAAAAAACACTGATTGTCAAAACCCTTGCTTGCATGAACAAAAAATAAGAACGACATGTTTGTATGGCAAAGTTTGTGGTAGGGAGTTTAAAAAGTGAGATTCAAGAGCAAATGTTTTTATAGGTATTTCATCTTTAAAAAAAATATGCATGCATACATACATATAATCACGCCTTTATCCCTAATGGCTACCCCATTCAGGAATATCTGAGACCAATTTTTTTGTAACAACTTCATTAGTCCTTGGTAGTTAAATATTTGAAATAATTGGAAATTAAAAACATACATATAATCACGCTTTCATCCCTAATGGGTTAGGCAGAGCGTAAACGATCTAAACAAAGGTCGTTCCGCCACGTCTGACAATTTTTTGAGGGTTGTCTAAGATAGTTTTGTAGGTATATATTGTTGTATTTGTAGGTA
The DNA here is from genome assembly GCA_949820665.1 of Scrobipalpa costella. Taxonomy (NCBI): domain Eukaryota; kingdom Metazoa; phylum Arthropoda; class Insecta; order Lepidoptera; family Gelechiidae; genus Scrobipalpa; species Scrobipalpa costella. The sequence continues at coordinate 3,575,031 of OX463320.1, read as the reverse complement.
TATCGCTGTTGTGATAGGTTGTCAGCCCATCGCCTAAATTGCAATAAAAAGAAAGCCGATCCTTTAGCTGATTTTACAGCATTCCCTGGAAGAAATGCAGTTGACACATTCTATGTTTTTCTCTCGCTCCCTGTCCAGCATGGAAGACAGATAAAAAAAATATGATTGTTTTATTTATTAATAAATCAGGCGAACCAAATCTATACATATAATAAATCTCTAGAATATTTCGTGTCTACATTGAATATTTTTACAAAAAAAATATTGCAACAGGCATGATTAACGATATGAAGATCAAAACGATTTTTCTGTATGTCTGTTTGTTACTACATCACGCCAAAACTACTGAACCGATTTCGATGGGACTTTTTTATTCAACTATGTGTTACCCGGGTTGCAACTAAGGATACCTAAAATCACGCTACCTGACTTAGGGGGTAGGCAGGAAATCGAAATTTTGATGTTTCTTAACCGATTTATATGCAACTTTTTTTATTCGACTGAGCATTATTTAAAATGAAAGTTACGAAACAAATAATCACTACGAGGTAGGTAGAAAATTTAATTTGAGTCGTTTTGAACCGATTTTGATGAAACTTCTTTTGTTTGACTGGGCATTACTTAAACTCAAAGTTACGATACAAATAATCATGCCACCTGACTTAAGGGGTAGGCAGGAAATTGAACTCTGATCGTTTTTAACCGATCTTAAAGGGACTTTTTATTTGAGTTTTTTTTTAATTACCTGGTGTCCAGCCTAGGTTAGAAATAATCACGCAAACCATTCTAATATTGAGTAAGTACCCCAGTTTGTATGGAAAACACGCAGTGTCGAACATACTGAAAACGCTTCTCCGCGCGTAGGAGCGGGATCTGCTAGCTCGCGCACAGCAGCGTGTTTTCCATACAAAACAAAGATCAGACAATGCTAAACACGCTTCCGTGCGCGTGTTAGCAGATTTCGCTCCTATGCGCAGAGAAGCGTTCTTAGTATGTTCGACACTGCGTGTTTTCCATACAAACCGGGCGTACGAAGTCGACGGGCACAGCTAGTGTAAAATAAAATTCGTCTAAGTTTATTTCAGTCAGGCTACAAATTTAATTCAAATAGGTAGGTAATATCACTTTCGAAATCTTACATTTTAAATTTGTTTTATCGGGTAACTGGAGAAATTAAAGTACTAAATGAGTTTTCCTGTGGGAAGAAAATATTTCCTCGGGGGTGAAAAGTAGCAAATTTCCGTATTCAGGTTCATACCATCTATCACCATGCCAAATTTCATCAAAATCATTTCAGCCGATTAGGTGGAAAAGAGCCACTAAAATACAGACAGACAGAGTTAGTTTCATGCCCATGAATAATACTGGTATTTCCTCACTAAATACAAGCTGAGCTCCAATTTTACGGCAATATTTTGGTGACCTTCGTTCAAAAACCGAAAGTTATGTTTTTTTGACGCCGCCATTTTTTATTGCAGTATTATCATTAACAGGGTGCGTTCAAAAACGTATTTTATTGTCTTTTGTAAGTATCCTTTTGTCTGCAAAAGTCAAAGACAGTGACGCCGGTCACTTTGAACATTTTTATGATTTTATTAGGTAGTCCGTCCTTTTGTTTGAATTCATTCCATTATGTTGAAAGTGAAAACTTCGTTATAGATTTAAAAAAAACTAGTTGCATGGCAAACTATTTCTTTATTTGTTTGTTTGTAAGCAAGAGTCGTGAAAAATCTATAGGTACATACATATTCATCATCCATCATCTTCCTAGCCTTTTTCCGTATCTGTCCGGGTCGGCTACCTAACCTAGATGATTGAACGAGGGTACTAGTTTTTACACAGAGCGACTGCCATCTGACCTCTGCAACCTAGAAGGGTAACCAGACCCAATCCTAGATCAGGTCAGAGTTTTCAAGCCGCCAATGCTTAGCACTGACCTCTGTCATGGCTTAACGACTAATATCTACGGTATTAAACGATATTAACCGGGACCAACGGCTTAACGTGCCTTCCGAAGCACGGAAAAAGCGCCGAAAAAACGTACATATGAAATTCGAAAACCGAAAAACACATTGGTATGTGGTGGGATTCGAACCACGGCCTTCCCGCTCAGGAGGCAGCGGCCTCATCCACTACACCATCTGGCTACAATAAATAATAGGTACATACAAATTAAAATAATATTTAATTTCTGTGAGGACTGGCTGATTTTTGTTATAAGCAGCTAAATTAAAAAAGAAAGTTATCATTCCTTTTCGTTTTTGTATCAAAGTATCTTCAGATTCAGACTACATGTTATTTTGTCTATAGGTCTGATTAAAATACAATCAAAACATTGGTAATACATATTTTTAATTAATTCTTAATCATACACAAAATATAAGGCATTTGGATAAATTATATTTTATGTGTGTTATTGTTGCAAGATTGCTTCATTATGACACATGAATATTATTATTTATATTCTATCTCGAATTCCACCCTATGCATACGGTCCATCCTTGACCAAGTACAAACTTTTATGAATAGGGACAGCATCTGTCCAACACACCATTTTACTTGGCGTATTAATATGCATGTAAAAGTTAATAAATTTGTAGATATGTATTTGCATTTATTTGAATAAAATTAATAAAATGTATGAGATCTCATGGTAGGTAATTTTTTTTCTCCTAAGTATTTTACGTGTGTTAATTTTTTTTACAATATGTTAAGACATACAAAATATTTTGAATGAAATAAAAAATGAGGTAAGGTAGTTCTACTTTTCTGTTTTCGAAAAAATGTTGATAAACCTAGATAGTAAATCCATTTTACAGCTTCCAAATGTAAATTTAAAAAAATCCTGAGGCCCTGACAGAAAAGCAATAGCTCTTTGTAGTGATCAGTCAACAGACTTTAAATTTAAAATGCGCCCCTCTAAGACGAGCCATCGATTCCAGCCGGATCCTGCTGCATACAATTAACCAACCCTCATTTACGTCTGGTCAATGACAGCCCTCTTTTAATCAATAACTTCTTTTTCGCGCCGCGTCCTTGGTTTTTTTTCCCCGGCGCGAGTTTTTCTGCGCGTATTCCGCTCATTATGTGTCAATTGGCGAATAGCTTTTTCTACAACTTGACCGGGCATGCACGGCACAAATTTTTCGACGATTCCGCAAAAAGCTCGGCAAAAAAGACAAAAGCTCAGCCAAAAAATCGTCTACCGAACAGTATCTCGTATCGCCGGTCTTGTAGCCATTTTAATTATTATTTAATACCGGGGAGAGAGCACGTGGCGACGCGCTCCATCCCTCTTCCCCTAGGAAGGCTCCTATGCGCCCGCCACGCTCCGTCCCTCTCGCTCCAAACCCACTTACACACATAAAAATCGTGAATAATAAAAAAATGTATACACATTTTTTTCGCTTAACCACCGCTTGGCTGTGTGCGTTGGCCTCACGCCGCTAGAACGAGACGCGGCTATTCAAGTGAGCAGCTTCGAGCGCTCCCCACTCCGATTTTTTAAGCTCCGCTGTCAATGTTGGCGTCTGTGGATTTTTTTCATTTTTATGTGTTAGTGTACCCCTCGCTCGGTGTAGTTCACTTTTTCTACTATAGATCTGAATTTCAGTCTCGTTTTTGCCGCGTTCGTCTAAAGGCGGGCGAGCGCGCGTTTTGTATTGCATTTTTGTTGTTGTCGAGTGCTGCCGGTAGACTCGGGGCTTCGGACACTGTTCTGGAGAAGCCGGCTTTTCTGAGCACATGTCGTCTTGAGGACTCGACATACGCTACTGCAGGCCGGTGCACGCGCGAATACCCTAGTGCGAGCGGGATAGCACAACGCATCACGTGTGGATTTCGTACAGCCATAACTTATATAGCACACTAAAATATTGAGCACAAAAAATCTGGTAATTTGGATCCTAGTAACGACGCTCGGCATTCATAATTTTACCGCAGGGTCAAGAGCACGCCTCGGCGTTTTTTCTTCGCCGGCTTTTTTTAATGTTTATTTTGTTCGAGCACGTGGATTTTTTGAGAAATTTTGGCGATACAGCGCCGGACTGCAGCCTTATGGACGTGTTGTGACGTTAGTGTTACCTTTATTATGTGATATATTTTTAGTGACATTTAGATAGGAACAAACTGTGATTAATTATGGTGATATAGTTTGGTGGTTGCGGAGATATTTGGATAGTGACAGGTAAATATACATTTCTTTTTCGAAATTAATTTGGAAGCAGGTTTGCCTCCTTCGCCCCAGAGGGATTCCCAGAGGGGGAAAGGGGATTTTTACGTAAGTCCTCCGGTGGATGTAATTGTGCGGTCGGCCGCTGCCTGTCAAAGGCGACCTTGAATGATGCCCGGACTATAAATACGGAAATATTTTCGGCCAGTGTGTTCGCGCAACTCTATTTTCAAACTAATTTGATTTATATCACGTTTGATTGATTGTTATGTTTTGTTTAGGATTATATAATTTATATTTGATGACAGTTCGTTGATACAAACCTGCTTCCAAAAATATTTTGTTATTAGATGTAAGTCCTTAATTTTGTCTGGTACCTTAGTATTTAGAAAAATTTCATTATTTTGTAAAGATATTGTATTTTTTTGTATCCCTTAATTTTAAACTGTCGCTGTTATTTTCACTATAAGACATTTTAGGTACGGGTTTCTTACCGCGATTTTTTTTCTATTTTGTACCATTTTAGATAAATTAAAAAAGTGTGTTATGTTAATGAAATTATCAAATTAACACACATTAAAAATTACCAAGAAAAAAAAACATAAAATTAAAGAAAAAAGTAATAAAAATACCTATTCATAATTAATTGCGCCATCACCGTTTAGCGTAACACATTTTTTACTTAACCTTAAGACACTTTTTGCTCTAAATTATTAGAAACTGCTTGATCCATCAAAAAAATCTCGTCAAGCAACCTTGTAATCCACGCTTCACTAACTCAGAAATCTGTCACAAAAAATGACCAATAACTTTTTCTATGAAGAATAACTTATACCTACTCATAACATTTAAGTTTTTGTATGACTTACTTATACTATATATTATTATGTTAACATGTCACATAGAAAGAAAGAAAATATTTCAGAAAGCATCATTCACACGCAATAAAAAAAAACTCCAAGTTAAACTAAGTATAATAAATAAACCGAATTATAGGGTTCTTCTTGGAGCTTCTTGTTACGATACCTTAAATTTTACATTACAAAAACAGATTATTATGTATTTCAATAAAACAATACTAAACAATAATAATCTTAGAAGCTAACGTTTATCTCAAATCCGGAATAGCAAAACCTAAAGACATGAAACTAACTAAGATAAAATTTGAAGAGTTCAAGACTTCGGGTTCAAGTTCGTGTTGCATAATTTTTTTAACGTAAATGTGAATGAGACGATAGATAGGCATCTCAGTTACATAACTCTGTCTTAATGATTTGTTAACTATTTATTTGAACCTTTTTTAAAGCCAGTTTTGACAACTATATATTCTGTACTAAAAATATATGGCATTCTATATTAGATTTTCAAAAATTGTTTTTAAACCGATATGGCATAAAATCATTACAACTTAGATATTTGTACATCAAATTATGTTAAAAGAAACGTAGTTGCCTATATAATATCAAAAGGAATAATGAATAAAACAAGTATACTCGAGAATATGAATCAAACTTATGGTTGTTGGTAACCAAAAACTTAATCAAACTATTTTAAAGCTAATTATACAACTTGTTTGATACGGACAAGTAAATGTATTATTATCAACGAATCTTAGAGAAGAAGTAGATCAACGGAGGGCCCCAAAATCACCAACTTATATCATTGCTTGTTGCAGTAGCACAACATCAGAAGCTTTGTAAATGAACCTAATAGTATCGGTATTAAGGTTGATAATAAAAGTAGCATGCTAGATGGGGCGGTAAAATAAGTTGGCAGGCTTTTCTATGCGCGCAATTATATGTTTGACAGGCGTGTGTGTTGGGTTGTTGGGTTCCACAGGTAATGTCGTAGCAACAAGTGTAAAAAGGGTTCAATTAATTCGTAGCCCAAAAAAAACTTTGATAAGTCTTCGGTGATGTCATGCCAATAAAGCTTTAGTAACAGGTGGTGAGGTTGGTTTAAATTTAATATCCATTTCTTTGAAAACTAAAGGTGCAACTCTAACATTTTTTCCTAAATTAGTGATAATTTTTGGACGAGTTTTTTCACTTTGTATTTATCTATGTATTCTTTTTCTATTTAAATAGATATGATAATCTAATCTAAAACAAAATCCTCTTTATACAATCCTATCTAAAAATGAGACTTTATACTTTATATATAAAAATAGTCTAGCAAAGTTCAGCCATCATCACCGCGATCTATCATTAACGCTCCACATTGCTCGTGTCTGTACTCGCAATGTGATTATCGGGCTTATTCGATACGGCATGTGGGCTAGGCTAGATCATTGACACAACCTACGCGACTGCTCACTCGTCACCTGCGCGCGCAACAAAAAAACCGCCAACTTTTTTTCCACCCAACAAATCTAGTTTTAAACTTGCCAGTAAACATGACTTCGATGCTTGATCGGGCGTTCGCAATTCAAATTAAATTCTTATTAGAGTACGTTGGCATTATTTGAATTGGGAATTCTGTTAAGATTTTTAGATATTTTGTTCGTGCCAGTACCAGACAAAATTTTGGACCTCAATGAGTTTTGAGGAAATCACGATTTAAGGTTTCTCTTTCAGTTACATCGAAACGGAGGATCTCGAAAAATTCCATGACAGAAGCAAAGGACACGGCTTTTTACCAATATATTTTTATAAGATAGTGCCAAATACCAACTAGATTTAATTTTAGATAGAAACGAAACAAACCAATCAATCAAGATGATGGAAGGACGGACAATCGAGTACAGGCCCGATGGCGGTGGTCTGGATTACCACAACTCGCCACTGATGGCAGAAATACCCGTCGACAACTACCACATACACAGAAGTATAGAACACTTGCGCTCAATAGGAGTTCATCCATCTATAGACCACCATAGACATTTAGCAACGAATTTAACCGATCTTAGAAGATATGAGCATCCAGATGAGATGCCGGATTTGAAGCCGTCCGTTTTGAGGCTGTCGGAGTTTAAGAATGGTCTGCAAGACATCAGGTCTTCGAATGAGCAGGAGAATGAAATTCAGAGACAGATGACGCCGCAAGATGAAGGACCAAAGGGATATAGTGCTCCATCAACGCCGCTGTCGGAGAATGGGGGACACAATGGACAGGAAGAAAAGGTTAGCATTTTTATTTCGTTTTTACATCAGCGGGGTTAAAATTTGAAACAAGTGTAATAATCTTCTATTTTGTGCTCAATATTTTCTCTTGTTGGAGGAATTTTAAATAAATTTGTCGAAAGATGTTATCAACGCGTGCATTTGATAATTACTTTAAACAAAAGCTCAATCAACAATATCCGCAATTCGCCAATTGCCGACTTCAAAATCATCATGACCAATTACCTCCAAATAAACATCATCAAACAACAATACCTGAGCAAATTGAACATAATACTTATCCTTGAGCACTTCGGAAGTCTTCGCTACGTCATCACTCTTGACTTGAGATGTAATATTCAAGCGTTTTGATACTTTACCAACATCATTACCGAATCACGAAGCTAATAGTTCCGCGTCTGAACCTATTAATCTTGTAATTATTTGTGTGGATTAGGCGCCTTTGGCAATTTGTGGTGGTTTATTAGAAATCGTGATTGAAGCAGATTTTGAATATGGAACTTGTATTTTAAATTCAACGGATGCTCAAGACGTTACAGTTACAGTAAACGTCAAAATTTTACAGTTATTAAAATTGAAGTATATTTTGGTATTTGTGTTTTTAAAACAAAATCGCAAAACTAAATGATAGGTATTATCAGCATTTTTTTTTTTTACAAAATTTTCGAAAAAATTGGCTAACATCGGATGAATTGTAAATAGGCGTAGTGTAGGTGTTATATAAACAGAATTATTTTCATATATTTATTATTCAATATTTACGCAATTCGTACTAGTAAGTAGTCAGTATTTATACAGTACTTGACTTTTCAAGTATACAGTAGTTCCTTTTTAAAATTCATCTGTTTAATACTTCTTGTAAGTTTAAGTACACTTAATATAGAAGGCTTCTATTCTACTGATAAAATCTGACTTAATAATTTGGTCACAATTTTATATACCTACCAGGTCAAAAAAACTTGTCAATAATAAAGGTTTTTTTAAAAAAAATGCCTTACTCGAAAGATCAAAAATTATTGTGCCTATTTATGACCAAATATCACAGTAAAACAAATAATTACAACAGTCCGTACAACCATCTTCAAAAGCCTTAATTAATTCCAAAAACTGGCCAAACGAATTAGAATACAATAACCATCTTCGCAAACGCAAAAGATTCTAAATTTAAAATCCAACGATCGTTATCGTCCCGGAAAACAGCCAGTTCGCTGTTCGAACTTCATTCGGTAGTTATCTATGTAATTGCATTTTAAGAAGCGTAATCCGCTTAGATTGGCGGAAACTGTTAGATATGCTATGAGTGTTAAATGTGAAACTTATTTCTATCTTCTGCGGTTTACCAGCTCTAAGAAATATCATAGCATTAGTTTTGCCTCACATGTTTTGTTTCCCCTAGAAAGGGGAAGTCTTGTAGCCACTACAAGGACATTAGATTTAAATGACTAATATAATATATCTTTGACCTTACCAATAGAATGGACAGATATCAGAGGTATAGGATCCATTCTATGTTTGATACTATTCCTATAAGATCAACATCTTATTAGCATTTTTGCCAATGGCTATGATGGTCAATCTTATCCGCTATGTTAGATTGCACGTCTAAAGTTTGCGATGATTTTCATTCTTCTTCTTTGTGTCAATCAGTCTTAAAATTTAATTGCAGACAGCATTATGTGTATGTTTGATTACCTCAAAATGAAGTTTATCTCCTTGCATGCTTACAATTTTTTTTTTTTTATATTTTGTTTTCATTCGGAGGTAGTCAGTATGCCACATCTATATTTTCTCTTATTGTTTCGCTTACTGGCAGACAATACGCCATGTCCTGTACAACCTCTGTGCGACCCGGCTTGCCTGACCTTGGCTCGCTCAAGGCGCATCCGTACTCATCATTTGCGGGCGAGCAATGTATTACGGCTATATGAACTCTTTTGGGTACGCTCGTTTAAAAAAGTTTTGCTGTGTGTACCACATCTGATATTTCTGTCATTGAATTTTGCCTTCATAGTCTTTCTCGTGTTGCGTCATCTACAGGCTTCCTGTATCCCGCATCCATTGTTTCACCCTAATCTGTGTCATACATACATACATTCATAAATCACGCCTTTATCCCTTACGGGGTAGGCAGACCGTTTAATGCCTCGTAAAAGGCGCTTTCGTCACGTCTGACAAAAATTGAGGGCAATTTTAGATTGTAATATGTATTGCTTTAGTGACAGGTTGTCAGCCCAGCGCCTAAATTAATATGCACTGTAACCTTCGAGTCCCTTTTGCTGACTTCAACAGCATGCCCGGGAGGAAGGGCAGCTGGAACATTCTATGTTTTTCTATCTCTCCCAATCCAGCATGGAAGAAATCTGTGTCATCTTGATATTTTTATCAATATTCTGTTTACTTTTACTTTTAAAACGCTTTGAGGTGTCGTCTACATTCAAATTAGGAACATTCATCTTCCCTTTTACATTTATGAAAATAAACCTTTACTATTAGATTCGTTAACCCTATTTCTTATATCTAGTTAGCGTTTTACTCTAACAAGTTCAACAGGGTACATTTCTCATGATTATCTAAATAAGTTTTCTTATCATCTCCTTTAATATGGCGAGGTAATAAATGAAAAACTTTTTGCCTCATTTAACCACCCATATTAAGCATTAATTGATGAAGTCATTACCGCGTAATTAATATATTAAAAAAAGTCTCCTGAGCCCTTTAATTGCATTAAAGGAAAACCGTCTGGTTTCTACCGTAAAGGATAAAAACGCGCTTCCACTTGATTGAATTGAAGTTTCAGAAGAAGAAAGTAAAAATATTCCTCTGGGGTATATTTAAAACTCAGCAAAACTTTATGAAAAAAAACGATAGTAGAATAGATCGTTCTTTACATAACGACTATTTTTCAGGTCGTTTACGGTCTGCCTACCCCATTAGGGATAAAGGCGTGATTATATGTATGTATGTATGTTCTTTACATAATATGCATATTATGTGTGAAAAATAAAAACCATTTCAAAAATATTTATGATCTCCATAACAATAGAAAGAGAACAGAAATTGTTTATGTTAAGAAACTAAGGCCCGCAATTATAAACAGCACTTCAGTCTAACAGCTAGTTTGAGTTCGTATCAGAAACGTCATTTCAGTACAAAGTAGCCTGTCATATTCATACTTAATATTGCTCTCAATCTTGAGATTGCTTTATAAATACTAGCCTATGGTTTGTCCAACTAAACATTCGATTTGTTTAACAATGAATGAATAGTGTCATATCAATTTGATTCCAACCCAATCTAGTGGAAAGGAACCTAAGGACAACCTTTTAATTTCCACGGCAAAGAATAAGAAAATTGTCCAAACAGGAAGTGCATATGCCACCTGCTTTTATAAGCACCGTTTATGGTTATTTTTTTATTTATGTTCACCACAGCTGCATTTTAAGTTCAATGAATCCTTCTAAGTCTAACTAGCCATTTAATTAGAATCAGCTAGCGTTTGTGTAATGTAACTATGCTAAACTAGACACTTAACTAGAAAAGGTGTTTTGTTATTAAAGGCATATTGCAAATGGCGTTTGCCAAGTGGCAGGTTTGACGACCTTTAAGAAAATAAAAATCGAACTCTAAATTGTCAAACATGCGATTTGTCAGCTTTAGATGATCTAGATTTGGATATGGTTTAAAATTTAAATTTAACGACTTATACACTGTTATAAAATTTCATACATATTCTATCATACAAACATAACATTACGCTTTTATCCCTAACGGGGTAGGCAGAGCGTAAAAGACCTAAACAAAGGTCGTTTCGCCACGTCTGACCAAGTTTTGAGGGTTATTTAAAATAGATTTGAAGGTATATTGCTGTAGTGACAGGTTGTCAGCCCATCGCCTAAATTACAATATACCGAAACCCTCGGATCCCTTAGCTGGTTTATACAGCATGCGCGGGAGAAAATGCAGCTAGCACATTCTATGTTTTTCTCCTGCTCCCATGCCAGCATGGAAGAAATATTCTATATCTATATTTTATCATAATTACCATATATACTAATTTCATATAATTTTGATACCAATTTAATTATACTCAACAATCACGTGGTATATAAACCTCGCCTCACCAATCTAATCCAACACCCATCTTTGGGCTTTTCATCTCGTAGTTACCAAATTAAAGTATTAAAATAATGGGTCCTAATCATTTCGCCTCACTCAGAATCGTAGAATTGCTTCGTTCAATGATTTTGAATGATTATTTAGTAACAAAGAACAGTTTATTGTTTTTTTTACGTTTACATAAAAAAAAATCATACTGAGCCGTCTGAACGCAGCCCTAATCAAACAGACACAAGCATGACATTGACAGCTCATCTTTTGAAAAGCCACCTATCGGCAATATAGAGAATCTTACTTTCGTGTAATATTTGTACGTAGTATTATAGTTACTCTGTGGTAATATCTTCATTTACGTGATATTGGCGGAATTGTGACAACACAAAAGCCATATAACCTAAGAATTGAATTGAATTGAGAATCTTACTGCTCATGTAATTCTGAAAAGCCCATAAAACTAACCAAGAAAATCCAATCAAACCCAAATCGATATCAAAATATCGATATGAATTAGAAGCCACACATTTCGCGCCCAACCAAATTTCAGATAAGAAATACACACACACTTACGCCTTAGCAGAACAAATGGGCACAAGGTCAGTGATAAGCTCCCCTCAATACATTATGTAAGCTCCTTTATGTTTATACAGGAGTTATACAAAATAACTTATATATAATCCACCTTTATCCCTAATGGGGTAGGCAGAGCGTAAACGACCTAAACAAAGGTCGTTCCGCCACGTGTGATAAAGTTTTGAGGGTTATTCAAGGTAAATTTGTAGGTATATCGCTGTAGTGCCAGGTTATCAGCCCATCGCCTAAATTAGAATATACTGAAACCCTCGGACCCCTTAGCTGGGGATTACAGCATACACGGGAGGAAAAGCAGCTGACACTTTCTATGTTTTTCTCTTGCTCCCAGGCCAACATGGTATACAAATTAATTGTTGTGTATTTTAGTTTTTATTTTTATTTGGTTCATCCGTGACGTTAAGGCAAGGAGAACTATTCTCATGCAACCAAATCTTCTGTATTATGATATCCGTCTTTAGTGATAGTCTATAAATACATGATGGTTTGATATTACACGATAGAAGAGACGTTTCAAAGAAAAAAGTGGCATATCTTCCAAACATTTAATACAATCAGTGGATTTTAAAAATCAGTTATCTAATAATCATTATTACATTTTGGAATTAAATTCCATTCGTTATAAAGCTCAAATGACTATTTCAATTCGTACTATTCAATATCTTTTTTATTAGTATGTTCCCTGGCAGTTTCTGAAAAACCAACAGAGCAACAAATTCAGTGAAATTATCACAAATTTGAATCCTCAAGGTTGTTTGGTTGTCAGGTAAAATTGTGTACAGGTAACTAAAATTTACGCAATTTAACATAACTATGGTACGATATTTTTCGATATTAATAATTTGTATCATGTTGTAGGAACCAAGTAGGTACTGCAAATATTGAACTGCTACCATTCCAGATACTTATCTAGTCCTGCTTTAGTTTGATAATAACATCGTTGACTTCTCGCTTCCCGCGCAAATCGCTCGGCGTCCGTCGAGCAGGGTTGCCAATCTGTGGGGAATTCCAGAAAATTTGGGGCATTTTAAATAGATTGGGAATCTAAAAACCGTTTATTAATGTAGGGAAAAAGCGAGGAATCAATAATATTCAATTCTGCTTTGAATTATAAAAGCATTTTTTTGGTCTTCAATACTTTTCACCAATTTCGCTTGCAATTTTAGTTTTGCATGGAAAAAAATACATACATTGTTAGTTACATTTGGGAGACAAGCGGGTAGCTAAAGATTTCAATTTTTTTTAAGAAATCGAAGAGATTTTGTAAGAAATTTAGCAGCAAATTTCGGGGTAATTAGATCAAGAGTATTGGCAACACTAAGTCGACCAGCCGAATACGACTCAAGGCCACATTCCATTTTCAAATTCAACTTCCATTGTCAATGTCGCCAGCCAGTTCGCTGTTTGACGGATGTTTTCTTTGGCTTCTATGACGGCTCCGAGTTTCTTTTTAAATTAAAGTTCCTGGCCGCTAATTTCTTTGACAGTTTCAGAAAAGTAAAAATACTTTGATGATTGGTTGTTATTCAATCTTACGTAAATTAATGAAACGGATTTTCCTAAACTTAAAAAAAGTGGTTATTACTATTTCCTGTCATTCCATATTTCCTTTAATTTATTGAGTTCTGATCTGAAACGCGTGTCCACTAAAGAAAGACCCATAAGATCCAAAGTGTCGTTTATGTTTACTTCAACTTTCTTAGCTTAAAAGGTCCACACAAAGTGGTCATATAACTTGTATTGACCTTCGACGTAAAAGTTTCTACGGTCAAAGTCAAGAACGTGATATTACGTCAAACATATTTAGGAAGTATCTTTAATTGAAAATAACAGCTACAAAATAGATATTTAATAATAGACACTTATTACCTATATATATATATATATGTAAAAAAGTGAAAAGTAATAAAATCTAAATTAACAGATCCAATGGTAAATTAAGTCCAAAAACTAGTTTCTTGATTACATTAACACTAATGCCCAATTATATTTTTTGTTTGATATAAATAAACTTATTAGTACTTAATCAATATTTTTTATTATCTGACTACCAAAACATTTGAATATTCAAACTGAGAAGTACTTAATACTTTTTAGGTCCTAAGGTGCGAAAAAAGATGTTATTGTTTAAACAGTAAAAAAAACTGTAATTTTTCAGTTTCAGTTTAACTGTCGATCAAACAATCATTAACTTTCTGATATATCTTAATTTAATATAAGGTAATTCTTAATCAAGTGTAAATATTAAAACGTGTAAATCTTCCCATGAAACTGAACAACTTTCCGGAACATAGGTCGAAAATCGAATAAAAAAATTGGACCTTCCATACAAAATGCGCCAGCTGATAGCGCACTTAGTATGGGAAGTCAATTTTTGTTTTTCGTATTTCGACCTTTGTACCTTAGGGAAAGTTGTTCAGTTTCGTGGGTAGATTTACACGTTTCAATATTTGCACTTGATTTAAAATGACCTTATATAAAACATATATACAGATTTCAAGCAGCCTTGAACTTCCGAAAAAAGTCAACACGTGTAAGATATTAAAATGAGCTTATTAAGTATGTTTTTTTTTCAAACATATTTTTTTAAACAAATGAATGCAGGGATGCTAATTTAAACCATGTCAGATGCTTGATAGTTGTGCTACTAGGCGGTTTAAAAACTCTGACACCAGGGTTCATCGGGTCGATAGATTCGATACCCACTCAAAATAAGAAGAATTTAAAAATGCTTGTTACATATGTTTTTATTAGGTTAAGTTTTAGGATTATAATTTAATTAGCATTACCAGTGCACTTCCTATTGATAAAAATCTTTTTTATGTACCTTTAAAATGAACATAAATGAACTTTAATGCTATGTGTGGAATCTAAATCACTTCCACGATGGACTGGGAGCGAGAGAAGAACATAGAATGTGACAGCTGCATTTCCTCCCAGGCATGCTGTAAAAACCGGCAAAGGGATCTGAGGGTTTCAGTATATTTCAATTTAGGCGATGGGCTGACGACCTGTCACTACAGCAATGTACCTACTTATCTATCTTAAATAATCTTCCAAACTTTGTCAGACGTGGCGGAACGACTTTTGTTTAGGTCGTTTACGCTCTGCCTACCCCATTAGGGATTAGGCGTGATTATATGTATGTATGTATGTATGGTACCTAAATCTAATATTAAAACCACAATTCCTGAACGTGTTTTAAATTTGGAAGGCATATTCGACCAACAAAATAATAATTCGTAGGCTACGTCTTGATCGGAGCGTTTCTTAGAATACCTCAATTTTCTTTTGCATCTAAATGGTACAACATCATCTAAATCATTACCTCTTAAGACAACAGTAATAAAGTTCAAATTGCGTTGAAAGGTTATTTTTGGAGGAGCTTATTTAAATTTGTTAGCATGTAATTTTGATTGACACCAACCATTACGAGCGGGTTTAGGTATTGCGTCATCTTCAACACTATCATGTGCTATGTACATGTGTTCTTAAGATGGACGCATCGTTACTTATTTGTTTAATAAATATATAATAATCAAACATACATACAAATCACGCCTTTATCCCTAACGGGGTAGGCAAAGAGCGTAAACAAAGCGACCTTTGTTTAGCCACGTCTGACAAAGTTTTGAGGGTTATTTATGATAGATTTGTAGGTATATTGTTGTAGTGACAGGTTGTAAGCCCATCGCCTGAATTACAATATACTGCAACCCTCGGATCGCTTAGCTGGTTTTTACAGCATGCTCGGGAGGATATGCAGCTGGCACATTCTATGTTTTTCTCTCGCTCCCAAGCCAGCATGGAAGAAATACATACAAATCACGCCTTTATCCCTAACGGAGTAGGCAAAGAGCGTAAACAAAGCGACCTTTGTTTAGCCACGTCTGACAAAGTTTTGAGTGTTATTTATGATAGATTTGTAGGTATATTGTTGTAGTGACAGGTTGTAAGCCCATCGCCTGAATTACAATATACTGCAACCCTCGGATCGCTTAGCTGGTTTTTACAGCATTCCCGGAAGGAGATGCACGTCAAAAGATAAATACATACATACATATAGTCACGCATTTCTCCCTAATGGGGTAGGCAGAGCGTAAACGACCTAAACAAAGGTCGTTCCGCCACGTCTGACAAAGTTTTAAGGGTTATTTAAGATTTATTTGTATTTGTATATTGCTGTAGTGATAGGTTGTCAACCCATCGCCTAAATTGCAATATACTGAAACCCTCGGATCCCTTAAGATAAATACATGAATCTTAAACTGATAACAATAACAAGATTAAAAAGTCATTATTTTCCTAATATTATTATGAAATTTTTATGATATTTAACTTGATGGTACCATAATTTTAACACCAATTTTCATTATAATTTCCAAGATAATATAAACGAATTCCAATGCAAATAATCTCCGGTATGCGGGGTGTAAGAGACAGCGTCCCGCAAACTGGAAGGGGTTGCTCAGTCAACGAATTTGAACAACTACAAGCAGGTTTTTTCTTCAGGAAGTAAAAAACAATGGTTTTCCATACAAATTGTCTGATCGAGTTGTTCATTTTGTATGGGAAGGAATTTTTCTCCTGAAATAATTTGCTAGAAGTTGTTCAGTGTCGTTGACTGAGCAACCCTTATCAGTTTGCGGGACGCTATCCCCTACACCCGGTATATTCCTGACACCCAAATTTTATGAAATCTTACTCAATTTTACGTATCAGTTAAATAAATTGTAGACCTAATAGGGAATACTCATGATTTTTTTAAAACTATTAGTAAGAATTATTGTCACCATAGATGAATGGATGTGAAGGAATTTTCGCAAAATATTCATTAGTTTAAGAGTTATAATGCCTTTAAGTGGTTATCTAAAAAGAGAGGTCCGAACTGTCATGTGACGTCATAAGACAGGAGCGCCATACTAATTCCATATAAATTGTCGTTTCGAAGAGAGAGATAGATAGTCTATCTTTATAAAGGTATATCTCGGTGATTTTTTGTTCAATTTTATTTCTGTTTTTACTGTTCTTTTCATAATTTAAGATCTTTTTAGACAATAGGTTCAGGAACTGAAAATATGTTATATGCACGTTCTCTATTTTCTTAATAATTTTCCAAGATCATATAAAAAAAGTCCAAGGCAAATAATATCTAGTATATACCATACATTTGGCTATTTACCTAGTACCCAATGTTCTAACAAAATTACACTAATCTGTGGTCCGTCACGCGATTCGACTATCTTTATCTCGATGTGTAATAATTTGGCTCTGCGGCCCTGCCGGAGGCTAGGGCCAGCATTCTTTGTAGTGGGGTGACCAGAATTTGCTACATTTGGTAGGACACTTCCTCTTTTCTTGTAACTTCTACTATCTTTATATGAGTGTGTATGGGACTCAGGTTGGCAGAAGTAAGGAGAACATGGTCAGGTGGGAGTTTTCGGCTAGCTCCGATGTGGACTGTGTTTGCAGTGCAGTGCAAACCATGGCACACTTAACATCGTGCCCGGCGTGCCCCAACGCATGCACGCCAGCGGATATAATGGCCGGCAGTCAATCCGCAATACAAGTGGCTGAATTCTGGGCCGCTACGATGTAATTTCTCGTGTTCCATCGACACGCCAAGAACAAGAAGAATGTGTAGTGTAATAATTCGTCTCGGCAGCATTTATTTAGTGCGGTTACCAGGGACTGAATTACTACATTTGTTAGGACCACTTCTTATATTCGGAAGGGGCTGTAAATATGATATATTGTTTTTAGAATACAAAAGAATGTAGCACCTTGCTTGGCTGACACCATGAATATATAGAAGCCCAGATTTCAACTTAGCATGATCACATATAACATAACTCATCCGCAGTAAATACAATTTCATTTCAATAAATTATAAAAAAAACTTAGGCGATGTAATTTAGGCGATGGGCTGACAACCTGTCACTACAGCAATATACAGTTATGTCTTAAACAACCCTCAAAACTTGTCAGACGTGGCGGAGCGACCTTTGTTTGGGTCGTTTACGCTCTGCCTACCCCGTTAGGGATAACGGCGTGATTATATGTATGTATGTAAAAAAAACCGCTGTTTTGCTGTCTATTTACGATCGACACGTTGAATGCTTCTGGTTTTTTATTATAGTTTTTTATTAGCATGTTAAGATTAATTAGCCATAAACACGTGCTGAATATTCAATTATAAATTACAGGGTAGGAGACGTCAACAGCCTATGCGTTTTCGTCATCTATGAAAATTACCTAATTGTACGAATGTATGCTTTTCATATAATATTAGTTGAATTTTTATGTAAGCAGATAATGACATAGGGACAAACTTGATTAAGGTTTAGCGATGTCATTTAACTTGTTAAATTGTGTTATATAAATGTTGATAATAAATAAATGCAAAGTCCAATGTAAATAATTTATTTATCTTTCGAGCTAAATTTTTTGTTGATTCTGGACGTTATTTGTATTTGTTTGTCGTATCCGATTTATATAATACATTATGGACACCCTACATACCAACTCGCTCTTGACTCAACTCGTTAAGTCACTTATAATAAGCACATGTCCGATATTACTTCCTTTAAAGCCTTCGACCAACTTAAATTTTACACTTAGAAACACTTAGCGCTGGTCCAAATTCAATTGAATATTTTTTTCGACGATGGCATGTTCAAATTTGTATTTTTCGTTCAAAATTTAGCTTCTATGTCTTTGTGATAAGGTAGCGTGTCGAAATAACTTTGGCAGCTGAACTTGACCATCGCGTGTATGAACAAAATGTATAATAATCGTAACTTCATGTATTTGAGTATTTTCCGAGCGATTTCACAAGTTTTGTGACGTACACTTTAAATTTGAAATAATTTTGCATTGCGTTCTCAGCACCTTAACAAAGAACAAGCAACATATTTGCGCAGAATATTTAGGTTTACATTTTATTTCCATGACTTCATAAAACCCATAATTGCAGAGAGATAAGGTGAGCTGAGGCGTTGATAAAAGGCCTAGGTTTAGTGCATTTTTTATCCCGTGAAGATAAAACACAGATATCCAGTCATTTATCTTGAGAAAATATCTTGGTTCCATGCTTGAGGAGCGAGAGAAAAACAGAATGTGCCAGCTGAATTTCCTCCCGGGCATGCTGTAAAAACCAGCTAAGGGATCCGAGGGTTTCAGTATACTGTGATTTAGGCGATGGGCTGACAACCTATCACTACAGCAGTATATACCTACAAATCTATATTTTGTCAGACGTGGCGGAACGACCTTTGTAAGGTCATTTACGCTCTGCATACCCCATCAGGGATAAAGGCGTGATTATATGTATGTAAGTATGTATGTATCTTGAGAAAGAAAGTTTTGCCCTGGACTATTTTGCAGGTCACTTTTAACGAAAATTTTCTCTACCGTCTTATACTCTTTTCATCATCTCCCTAGCCTTATCCCGTATCTCACGGGGTCGGCTTCCTAATCTAGGGGATTGAACGAGGGTACTGGTTTTTACACAGAGCGACTGCCATCTGACCTCCGCAACCCAGAAGGGAAACCAGACCCAATCCTTGATTAGGTCAGAGTTTTTAAGCCGCCAATGCTTAGCACTGGCCTCTGATATGGCTTAACGACTAATATCTACGGTATAAAACGATATTAACCGGGACCAACGGCTTAACGTGCCTTCCGAAGCACGGAAAAAGCACCGAATAAACGTACATATGAATTTCGAAAACCGATAAACACTTTGGTACGTGGTGGGATTCGAACCACGACCCCCCGCTCAGGAGGCAGCGGCCCTATCCACTACACCATCGGGCTCAATGATATCTTAAACTCTTTTATCAAATACATTAGCTCTATACTTACGTCATATAAATTTGATTAAAACCTGTTTCCATATCATATAAATCATACAGAGATACTTTGTCAGCCCAAATGTCATATGTATAGTGTTACCAAGTTGCGGTTTGGGCCTCACATTGTTAGAGTGGTGGGTTGACTTGTCTAGTTCGGTTATAATTTAGCTCTGAGGAATTTGGATGAAGGTATTTGATATTTTGGTGAAAGAATGATAATAAGTATTTCTATTTTAGTTCAGACATTAATTCTTCTTCTTCTGTCTAGTGGGTATCGAGTCTATCGACCCGATTAACCCTGGTGTCAGAGTTTTTAAACCATTACTTATATAGACATTAATTTTAAACTACTGATAGAATATACATACATATAATCACGCCTTTATCCCTAATGGGGTAGGCAGAGCGTACACGACCTAAGCAAAGGTCGTTCCGCCACGTCTGACAAAGTTTTGAAGGTTGTTTAAGATAGATTTGTAGGTATATTGCTGTAGTGACAGGTTGTCAGCCTGTTGCCTAAATTGCAATATACAGAAACCCTCGGATCCCTTAGCTGGTTTTTACAGCATGCCCGGGAGGAAATGCAGCTGGCACATTCTATGTTTTTCTCTCGCTCCCAGGCCAGCATGGAAGGCTAATAACTGATAGAATATGACAGTATTTTTTCTATGTTGTTGTTTCCAAATTCTCAAATTCTAGAGAGACTAATGCCACGAAGCTGATAGAAGTATCCACTCTAAATTAAATTCATCTCAATTTATTGCTTGTTTTCATATACAGAGGTAAACGTCTTAAATATAGGTATAACATGGCATGAGTTCATGAACCATGTTTAATAGGGAATTACAAGTTGGTGGTATGCAAAGTTTTAACAATATAAATCGCGAAAACGTTATTAAAAAATTAAATCTGTAGTTTTCACAGTTGTTAAAATGATGCTCTTGTTCGGAACGGACAGCTAGAAGAGCCTATACCACCCAAATATGCATACACATAATCACGCCTTTATCCCTAATGCGGTAGGCAGAGCGTAAACTTTCTAAATAAAGATCTTTCCGCCACGTCTGACAAAGTTTAGAGGGTTATTTAAGATGGATTTGTAGGTACATTGCTGCAGTGAAAGATGGTCAGGCCATCGCCTAAATTGCAATATACAGAAACCCTCGGATCCCTTAGCTGGTTTTTACAGCACGCCTAGGAGGAAATACAGCTGGCATGTTCTATGTTTTTCTCTCGCTCCCAGTCTAGCATGGAAGAAACAGAGAATCACTTAAAGATATAACAGCGTTGCACCTAATACTTTGTATTGAGCAACAAACCGATCTACCTTCTAACGAATCTTCGATCATCATCTAAGACAAAGATTAAAGTCCAACCGACTCTAAGATTAATTCGGCTGTCCGACCACTAATTGGTAGCTTTGTAGTTTTTTTTATACAACAACTGACAGCAAACGAATTCACTGAAGCGAAATTGATGTATATTACTCATTGTGATTAGTTGGATAACATTTATCCTGTACTTGAAAAAATATTTTAGTTTGATATTTGATACAGTACAACATGGGAATGAACACAATTCATAAGAAAGATAAAAATTAAAATAGCTAAAAATTCTCTAAAAATCTATATTTGCCGGCCAAAACTAAAATTTAAATCTATCTGTCACTTTCAAAATAATCAAATTGAAAAAGGAGAGGCGATTTACACTATGGTTATGGCTAGATTTTGATGCGCTTTTGCCCGTTTCACCAGTATTTCTGTCAATTTTAGCCGCCATATCATATGATGGCGGATAAAAATGACAGATAACGTATAAAACCACTAATTATAAATAGAAAATAGGAGAGAATAGACTTCCTGTCCTTTGACAAAGTGACAAATAGATTTTAATTTTAGTTTTACCCGGAAAATCTATAATCGAGCCCATTTGATACAGTACAACATGTGAATAAACATAATTTATAAGAAAGATAAACATTAAAATAGCTAAAACGGAAGATTCACTATCTACATCATCGCACGTACAATTTTGTCTCGACCTGACCTGACGCCTAAAAAAACGAATAAATGTAACAAAAAAAAAAACAACCTTCGGAATAAAAAAGTATGCGAAATATGCACATGAATTATGTAATATCATGCAATTCGCGGCTATCCAGCATATCGGAAGAAAACAACATGTTTTGTTTGGGGCACACCCACAGTATATTCTGACGGCAACAAGTAACAGCTTCAAACAGGCCGTACACCCAACAATAAATAAAACTGTACCTCCGAACACTCTCTGGCTTTGTATTAAGCTTATCTCCAAATCAAAAAGTGTAGTTGTTCGCGCTGCAGACCGTACAGACGGGACGTATGACGTCATCCGGCGTATTTAGTATGACCTTGAGCATTTCAATGCCAAGTAGAAATTAGGCGGCGTCCATCCGTGTTGTCAGGTGCGGACGCATCCGTACTATTCTTACGTCAATAGAGTTTTTTAAAATGTTTTGCGTAAATTCTCCCACGAGAGTTTTGGTAAGACGTAAGAATGCAAATTGGTTTTGATCGGTGTAATTTTTATTCGTGACTAGATCGATTCGTAGTCTGCTGTGTTTATTTTTAGACCGCTGTGGACGTTGTTTGAGATGATTTAGGGAATTTCATTATTAAATGCAATCAATTAAAAGCACAAGTAGATCCTAATGTAAATACTGTTGATTTGTTAACAGCAATAATCTAACAATCAAATCCAATAGAATAACTAACAATGATAAAATTGTAGGCAAGACTGAACTTAGTAGTGATGAACCTGTTACCATTGATGATGACAACAATAATCAGTACTTTGACAGTTCGTCGAAGCCGTAACCCACATGTTACGAGCCATATGCTCGACGACTGCGCTTTGTTTGTATTACGGTTACGACAAAGTGTTTTATTTATTACCATAATAATATTAACAACGTTGGTCTTGATATGAACTTTTATATTTTTAGAAGGTGTTTCAATTTATGTCTGTAAAATCACGTCTATTTCTTTAATGGGGTGGGTAGGCAGAGTACCTGCGGCCTAATAGCCGTATTTACCCCATCTGATATTGAGGGATAATTTTACACAGGATGGTGTACCGATGTTGGCTGTAGTAACGTGTTCCTTTACCTAGTTTCTATAAAAATTCCCAGGAAAATAAGCAGCAGGTATATTCTATGTTTATATAACTCCAACATGGAAATGAATAAATTCATGAAATTTTATTGAATTAGTCAAATCTTTGCGCTTGTTGAATCAAAGTAGGTATACGCCATCAAACTTTTGACTTCCCCATTTTCATAAAATCGTCCAAAATGCCCCACTTGATTGTTGGTCAGTGCCCTTGAGCGATGACTAGTGGTTTTAACAGGGCCCACTAAAATGGGTGCCTTGGGTGCTCCTGCTAGTTTTGGGGCCGGAATTATTAATCGTTTTACCAAGGGTGCCTCGTTACACGCATTCTTGGAATATTAATTAAATCTGAGGTTTTGAACGAAATTTAAAAGCTGCTAAATTCAGATGCATGGCTTTTTGACAGGCAAGTATTTTTTTTAAACACTTTTTTAAAGCTTACTGTCTCAATATGTTGTCTTAGAGTAATCATTACCTACTCTCCCATATAATTGCTCATCCTGTTTCTCCAGGGTGGTCTGGTCCCGATGACCATATGACCCATATATCTACTTTCTTAAACCATTTCACCACCTGTTAGAAACCTTACTTTTGCCAGGTGTTTAAGATGCTACCAACTTTGTAATTATAAGATTTCTATCCTGTCAGCATCTTGCTTCTTTATGGGACTCAGGTTCTTCTTAGTTGACACGATTTTATAAGTGTTTCGAATTTTTGTAGTATGCATTATTATTTTTATTCCTTCAATGATTAATATTTTATTTTAATCAACCATTACATATTAAATTTCGTTGAATCCGTGTATACTTCTAACTATCTATAGACAAATTGCAAATAATAAATCTACCAAAACCAGAACCTTAAGATAAGACGTCTTAGTTTGCAAATACTTAATCTAACCGTCTTATCTATGCAGATTTTGGGTTGTACCAGCTAATAAATTTATCCTTCCGTGACCGGTTGAATTCGGAAGTGTACCTTTAGTTGTTACCTACTTGCATATTAACAAAGTCAACTTACATAATGCCTTGAGTTGAGTATATAATAAACTTGCAGCTTAAATCTTAGCCTACACCAAAACCAACCGTAGTCACTTACGAGGAAGGCAGAGCATCAACAGCCTAGAAAAAGACATTTATACCACATCTGGCAAATACTGAGGGTAATTTCAGATAGGAATGTGTATCGATATTGAGATATCTAGGTAGTCATCCCATCGGATAAATCTCTTAAACTAATTTCCGCAGTGTATCTAGGAAGAAAAGCAACTGGAACATTCCATGTTTGTCTATCACTAGTTCAACATGGAAGAATGATTTTACTTTCTTGAATAAATAACCCAGAATTATTTTTACTTTTCCGTTACCTTACATTCACTTACTCTCCAACGATAAAATAATTCATTTCCAAAATCTCCCGTTCACGTTTCTCATGCTCCCGTCATCTCGATAAGCCCTGCAAGTAACGGTCATCTGGCGGTCCCGGTCGCTCCCCTGTTGGGGTGACTCTGCTAAAACGACCCTTGCATCGGGCACTGGCCCACTGCCCGATTTTTTGTGTGATATTATTTATGATATGATCGATGTTCGTCGTTGAATTGGTTTCGTTTGATTCATATACGTATGTGTGATGTTGGCCATTCAATAGCATTAAACAACTTTTTAAATTAGCCGGCAGGGTTTCAGTATATTGTAATTTAGACGATGGGCTGACAACCTGTCACTACAACAGTATAACTAAACAAATCTATCTAAAGTAACCCTCAAAACTTTGTCAGACGTGGCGGAACGACCTTTGTTTAGGTCGTTTACACTCTGCCTACCCCATTAGGGATAAAGGCGTGATTATAAGAATGTATGTATTTAAAAAAAAATACCTACTGTATTAAAAGGAGGAGGTTCACAAAATGGTTGTAAGACTTGTGAGTTTGGATCTCTGAAGCCTCTTAGACAACATGGAAAACACAACAATAAAAAAACACTAAACGACTCTCCGTCACGCCTATTCCAACATTTGGATTCTATTTACTCTTAACGCCTAAAAACAGGATGCAGTTTGCGATTTGAGATTCGAACAGGATGTTCGATTTAAGAGGGATGCTGTTGCGACCTGTCTCACGACCTCGCAGGTGACGCCCCACATGGCTTCTATTACCACATCCCTTACATCAGCAACATCTACATCTTCACCCTTATCACCACTAATAATAAGGTCGTCAACAAACGCATCATATAGCTCGGTTCCTTTAATGTGCCCCGTGGGAACGCCAAATTTACGCAACTGAGGAAACTTTTTTTCTAAGTCATTGTATTGATTTCCTTTAGTTGTGCAATGGTTTTGTATTGGTGATATATTGGCAGTATTAGCTTTGGAATATTCAGATGGTATTGTCCGTTGATCTGTTATATCTTGCATATTTATATTAAGGGGGATTTATAAAATGGCGGAGAGGGATTATTCTTCTTTGAAAAATATATTGTCTCGTAACTTGATATCTTTGATTGATGTGTCATCAATGAATTGTAATTTTAACGATTTCTCAAAACTCCAAAAATAACGAATATTTCCCATACCTTAATATTATTACATCCCTAGAAAATTACCTTTATCGTATGTGAATATATGAGGCCTATTACGATGATTCTGATAGGAAGCCCTTAAGCATGAATCATTAGCAAGTGCCCTTTTACACAGCACAATTATAACATTTGTAACGGTTCTACAAACACCTCGAAGAACGTTTTAAACTACAGTTTAAGCACCTCATCACACGATGAATATGGAACACTGTATGACAGACTCGATGTAAGACCTCATACAGGAATAAAGGGTCTTTATCTTTTAGACATTCATAAATAGTTGGTTGCTACCCAATATTTTAGCCCTAGCGTCAGATTTCCGCACTGTTTGTGATTCTCTAGATCTACATAATATTTTGATACTTTCTTATTTTAGATTAGATTTAATTGACTAAAGATTAGCCATGTTTACGAACACAAACAGAACACATCTTTCATAACCGTTATTGATGTTTTCTAATTATCTTTTTTGTAAATACTATCTTCTGCATATTTTTTAGACTCTTTATCACACACCTTATGACAAACTTTATACACACCTACATACATACGTACACACAGTTCAGTAGCCATCCGCACATGGCGTATGATCACCTGTATAGGTACTTGTGGTACTTGCATTTAAATAGCTGTTTCCAACCTGTATATTGGCATACTGTTGATTGACATTTTCGACGTCGCTGTATAGGTATATGTCAATATCGTAAATGACGAGACGCGAAATTGCATGCCGTGAAATTTCTTGACTTGTTTATTGTTAATTTGCTACTGTGCATTTGTCGTTACTGTTATCTTTATAGCATTTAATTTTTATATTTGAAGTTATCAGATTACAATAATTCAACAATTCTTTTTTGTACGGAAGATCGTTTCGAGATTGGCTAATTCATTCACTTCATCAGTTTTTACATCAATATTTACCCACAGCAAACTATATTGCTCTTTTTTTATTTCCTTTAAGTAAAATTAGCTTCGGCACGTTACTTTGTTTGTTTTATTACTTCGAATCGCTCATCAATTACATAATAAGAAAATTTCACGTAACTATTGAGGAAAATGAAAACACACGTGTCGAATGTTGTAGTTCCGCTCCTTACTTACTTTGTTATCTACCTCCATGGTTTACTAGTCTGAGTCTTGGGCTCTCGATCGTAGGTTCGATTACCACGGGATTGATATTTATAAAATTATCACTTTATAAGTTAAGATTTTCCTGTTTGGCTAGCAGGCAGTAGGCAGCAGGCTGAATCACCTGATTGTCAAGAAAAAGGAGTTCTAACTAGGGAGCGCGTGTTATACCTTCGAACCCAGTCACTGTCTTTGATAGGCGGTGGTCATACAAACCATACCAGAGGCTTATTCAGTAGCCTTTTAGGTGGTTTAAAAACTCTGACATAAGAGTTCATCGGGTAATTAATTTGCCAACTCGAAAACATACCATTAATGACGAAGGACATCGTTCATAACCGTATAGTATACCTAGTTTCGCTTTTTTCACTACTGTACGCGTGTCATTGGCAGTTTTTGTTCATGTTGTTGTAGTGGTGCAGGCTTTGTGATCACCTGCCGTTACATCATGTTTTACACCATTTATGTGATACCATACCACAGGGTCGAAAAATTTATGGAAATTGACCATTGGACACTTTTAATTTTTGCATTTAATAAATAGTTTTTATTTGAGATTATTCGTATGTAAATTGAAAATTTGATTCTTTTTTTTAAATTGAATTAACTGTTTTTATTAGTGTATGCCTAATAAACACACGACACTATAAAAATAAAATCTAGACATTTGACGTCATTCAAAGCAGAAATATACACTAACATTGAGTGTTAAGTTTTATCTCTAAGTATGTTTATTGCCAGCAGACTATGTAATTAGTATAATATGTTAAAAATAAAACCACTAAAGCCTTGTATGCTCTAAAATCTATGGCATACAACGGTCATTACGATAATTCCACGCCAAAACTGGTATTACCCGAGAAAGAGACAGAAGATTATTCCATAGGAGAAAAAGAGATGGAAGAAACACCGAACTTCCTGCAGCCTCAACACGTAGGAGTTTTTGTGTACATGTTTATCTTTATTGCAGTTCTATAGAACTTTTCGGTATTACATTTTTTCTTCGGTTAAAAAAAGTGGTTGCATTGAAAATTCTATGGCTTTATCATTTGTTCGATCACGTTAAGTGGACGTGTTTATATTTGTTGCGACGAAATGTGCTCGAGTTTCTTTGAATTCAACAAATTATTAACTTAGATCTTTCAAGTGAGGTTTACTCTTGTTCAAATCGTCGTCATCATGCTTTTGCCCTTCTGATATACTCACACCATTTACATCTTTTATACTTGTTCAAATATCTTCAAAAAAATCGGGAAACACCGGAACAATAACATAATTACCTATTATTCATATTACCTACTACGTTCTCTAACTACACAAAATCATATAATTTATTACAAATCTCTACACTTTAATTAAATCATACACAATTATTTATGAAAACATTGTATTAAGCCTAATTTATGTAATTTATGTTGATTGATAATATATTCGTGATTAGTAATTGCGCAAGTAAAAAAATGTTTACGAATTGATAAAAAGTTATAGGAAATGATGAATGGAATAGTCTCGTACGCGTGATTCAGATAACATAACTTTTTATTTATTTAACCTCAAAGTAAATAATAATGACTTAACACATATCGCATACATACTATATTTTGTTGATGGTATTGAAAACTTTATTATCAATAATATCAAGCTCTATTTTTGACATAATTTGTTAAATAAGTCGATAAAAATATAATGCTTGATTTTGTTTATTCCCCTCGATTAACTTTTCAATATTTAACTTGAGGCTACTGTACTCCAGACTTTGTTTCTTGTACAAAAATCTCTCATATTACAAGCCGACCCGTATTATAGGAGCTTACAGATGCCCATGTATAGTGGTAAATCAATACCATTATCTTAAAACCACTATAAAAATGAGTGATGCTAAACAACAAAGCACTTTTCTGCAAACCACACTGATTGCTCCAAACAAATTACAACCTTAAATCAACACAACAGAAACCAAATTTGGTTCACCGCTCAACATACTCCTTGACGCCACTTGCAATGGGAACATCATCCACGTAAAATGTACTTTCGTCATCGAAAATAGAGTTCAGAATCCTTGCAACCTCTCATCATCCAATTTTGACTAGCTAACCCTAAAATGAACCTTAAGTCCTTAGGTCAAAGGATTATATAAGTATGAAAGTCCCAAGGATCGTTTGCGTCGTTTCGCTGCAGGTTCAATAGCTTGCTCCCGCGCATCTCACGGCAACGGGCGGAAA